>CP137683.1:13220327-13613306 GCA_037976565.1 Mesocentrotus franciscanus
CTATTAGTCCATGCTCTTTCCCTTTTAATATTCTTCAGGCGGTCTGCAACGGCTCTACTTCAGACATCAAGCTGAAATATTAATGTGTTCCATTTTTTGAAAATTGAGGTACTGTATATCAAGAGGCAGATTAGTAACTATGCCCATTTTCTCAATGAATGATAATGTGAATTTCATGAATACAAGAGTATATATCCCACATTGAAGAAAATGTAGGAAATTTCATTTCGTCCCTGGAAATGATCATACTATTCTTTTATTTTTAGTCTTGAGATAATTTACTTTTGATGTATTTACAATGTCACAATGCATGTATTCATCCACTGTAAATTGCAACATAAATGGATTTGAAAGTTTTGGAACTAAAATTGAAAATAACATCACAAATGTGTTCTAATTTCTAAACTTAACAAGTATTTCAAGACTAGGATAAGCCTTTTTAAATTAAAAATTGTAAACTTAATGGACTACCACCATACTTCCATACCTGGAGGGAAAAAGCAACACTAATCACTGACAGTATATAGGGAAGAGAGGGAGGGAATTCTCAAATTAAGGAGCAAATTTTCCTCAAAAAATATGAGACTGTGCTATGAGATATGAGCTGTTTTTCACTCTATCCCTTCATGGTGTCATCAGCTGATGCATCCTGGGTATCGGTATAAACCAGGTCTTGGGGTTATGAAAACACGAGGGTCTCAGGGAAGACCAAAATGAGGATCCTGAAGCTTTCAAAGGTTTATTTTATTATTATGAAAGCTAATCTTGGAAGGTATACTAGAATCTACAAGTATTTTCCTTTAAGCTTTAAGGGAATGGAACAAGTGTTCTCTTTGATGTTAAGATGGAAATCATTTATAGAGAATTGAACCTAGAAAGCAAGGGGTGATCTATCAGGTTGGAAAACAGAATGCATTTTAGCCCACAGATGTTTTTTAAAATTTTCAATTCAAAAAGAGAGTTTTCATCACAATGATTGTATGTATCTTACTGTTTTATTATATACAAGATTACCCCCCCCCCCTATTTTGTCCAGATTTCCTTTTGAGTTTTCCACCGAATAACTGTCTGCTCAATTACATAGGATAATGTATTTTCACTGATACAAACTAACAGAGTTGAAATAATCCTGAGCTCACAGAACGACTTGGACGTGCACTAAATAAAATGCCGTTTCCACTCAAATATCAATGCTAGCTCTCTTGGAAGACAATTCTCTCTCAAAAACCAGCAAAAGAAGAAGTAGGTCTATCTTTTATGCTAAGGACTAAAGGAGAACGTGACAAAGTGAGAAACCTGATCACCAACGAAATCCACTTAGAAAGTTTGTCTCCCACAGAATGTTAGACATTCATGTAACGCCCCCCCCCCTCGACAGAGATGATTTTAAGACTTGATGATTTTGCGAGATTCAAACATTATACATGTATCAGGTCTTCAGGAGCAAGAAGGACATCCACTGATATATGTATATTAACACAGAGTTGACACTCTTTTGCCTCTTAACAGATGATATTCAACTTTGTAATACATTATTAACCCATTAACTCCTGAACGCTCTCATTCCCATACGGTTTAACATAGGAGTCACCCGGTTTCCATAGGCAAGGGGTTAAGTGGTAAATGTACATTAGAGTTTGGAGCCAGAAGGGCATTAAGTCACACGCACATAGTATAGGCAATGTCCATCTGAGTGTGAACGGATGATTTCTTGTCTAATTGACATACATTTGACATTCTAAAACCGAAACTTCATGTCTGCTTCCTGGAGCTTCTGGTTTACCGATGCACTTACAAAAACAACGACTAATTCCCTGCTTTTTCTCGGCCGGCCGGATGGCATAAAGCAAATTCCTACTCATCTTCTCCATCATGTATCAATTCCGATCCTACTTTAAATGGCATTTTGGGTAATGAGAATCTAACAGGAGAGCAAAGGTCGCCTAGCATTAAGTTTAATTCGATTCACGAAGGTCAGAAACCACATCTTTCTCCTCGTCTTGCGCTTTATTTTCTCCCTTTCTCCTCATTTTTCGGCGGTAAACTTGAATGATTGATGATGCACTGATTCGATGTGAAATAAGAGACATGCTGGTGAAAAAATTTGGAGGGAGAGGCTTGGAGTGATGGGACATGAGAGTAGACTAGTATCATTTCTCATTTGTGGTTTCATATAGGAAGCAGTGGTCAACTAATGTGGAAAAGGAAAGAGAGGTGTGCATGACTGGTAGAGGAGTGTGGTCAATTTGAAGACTGCCATCCACAATCTACATCTAATTCTTCTGGTTAGGGTAGAACTTCTAGAAGTGCAAGGCTTTATTTTCAGAGGAAAGATTAGAACTTTATACATTGAAAACCACTTTTCAAAGACATTTAATATGAAGACAAAAAAAAACACCTTGAAACTAAAAGTTACTGCAAGACTCCACACTATCTAATATCTCATCTAAACTAGCTACCTCCTCCCACACTTGCTATTATACCCTAAAACTTAAAAATATCAATATCACTAAATAAACATCTCACTCCCCCTTTTCCACTCTACTCTTAATGGTGTCATCTAACGGATGAATTAATACTTCAAATGGAAAAAGAAAATGGCAAATACATAAAAACAGAATCCAATCTATCCAGGAGATCAATTTACAATGAAGGGAAACAAATCAATTAGACGTGAAACAACGGCAAACAATGGCTATATTTATACATCGGTTATCATTTCATCACAAAATTCTGCATTCAACGCTATTAATAGAAAGTTAGAGGGAGCCCTTTCGAATGATAAAAAGGGAAGATAACCGTTCATGGATGACCTCGGTAATAAATTTCATCCGTGGAATGCTATTTTATCTTTCCATCCTCCGAAAATTCTTTCTATTCCTCTTGTTAATGAAGTGGAGTACTGATGGATTATTTTCCAAATTTGACCGATCAAAACCCGCAGTATCAATTTCGGAATTTATTTTCCATCGTAAATTCAGGTATTCAGTATGGGATGGGCTTATGCTGTCAGCGGGGTAATTGATGCATAGCTCAACAAGTGAACGTGCTTGTGAAGTCCGTTATGATGTGTTCAATCAACTGCGATTTGGAGGGGATAAAAGATGACATTGGAAAGAAAATACTCTTGTAATTATTAATTTAATTGAAAAAGGTGAACAATGACAAATTGATGTCTTTTTTCAGAGTTTTGATGAAGCAAGATCGATGGTCCGCCTAAATTTTGCTAAAAATATAGACTACATTGTTAACTAACGTGATATGCAACGGGAATAATAAAAAAAGTAGGCTTGTATAGATGCAAATGACAGGTTTTGGGTGAGAATGCAAAATGAAGCAGCCTATGAAAGAATAGGCCTACAAACATCGTAGAAGTAGATTTGTCACGGTAATCACACAGAAGATTGTGCAGGAAAATCTTTACTTATAAATCAATTTTCAGAGAATTATCACACTGTTCTGTTTTAGTATTATTGTTTGAAAACCCACTTTTTTTAAAGTGTTTCTTTAGGACTTGGAAACAGGATATCCATATGTTAAAAGAATGTGTCATAAAAAATTATAACAAAAATAAAGCTGAAATATCATGATTTAGGGTAGCAATTTATTACATCTATCACTCATCAAGGCTTAAAATAAGTTATAAATAGCTTGAAATTAATCCCAAATATAGACTGTAATTGAAATCTCAACTCATTAAAGATACTATATTATGTCCCTTTTGCAGCCAACATCAAATTCTGTAGAACTTATGTAGGAATTATGAATATGTCATGTATGTCCTATCTGTGAAATTTAAACATCAGCAGTGTCCTAATATTCAAATTATGCAAGGAAACCCGTTTACTTGCTAGACTTCACTGTCAGACACTATTGAGTGACTGACTGGCTTTTATTCATCTTTGGTAATAACATACATAAAATGAGCTGTAAAGGGTACACGAGCATTTGTCTACATCAATAACCCACTTCTTGTAATGGCCAAAATTAAACTGATTCAATCTTTGCATCATAAAACGTACGACCGTTCGTACAATGGTCTGAAAAATCAGACTATTACTTACTGGCTTTATAGCTCCTAAGTCGATTCGACAACTAATAGTCGTTATTTTCCCACTTAAAGACATTTTCAAGCCCCCCTTTTTTTTAGGGAAGTTCTAAATTAGTATTGTTTTTCAAATGCCGTTGGAATTTAACCTTTTCATTTTTTGGGCCTGCAAATGGGACATAGTACCTTTAGTCTACCTGTCATACTGAATTACTTTATATAAGCTTGTGCTTTATTAGTCCATATATTACCTGCTGAGAACCAAAAGAACGTTAACTCTGTCGAAAAGGACAGGATTTAACGTCCTTCTAGCTTTCAGATGATTTCATTAGGGTTTTGGAAAATGATGGCAGCCCTGAAAGTTTTCAACTTATCGATGCCATGTTTACATGGGACCATAACAAAACCTCATAGTTTTAAACAACGACCCATTAAACAATCACGCAGGTTCACACAGGACCAAAACGATGAGTCTTCAGAGTTTAAACTACAAGGCAAGGAAACATTCATTGTACCTTTAACTTGCATCTGCAAGGCACACAACTTTGAGTGAGGGGCCCCCCTCACTGCTCATAGTTTTCGTATTAACCATAAGATCACCTATGGTTTAAAACTTCAAGTAAATTCTACGGTTATGAAACCGAGTGTGTCTGCATGGTCCTGAACTACAAGATAATCGCAAAGTTTAAAACCACAAGCTAAAGTTTGCAGACTCTCACATGAACTTGTCCAAGCTTTACGACCATGTAATTCTAGATTTCACCACATGCATAGATTATGATCTATATTGTTTGCATCATAAAAAATCAAAGAAAGATAAAATATGAGGAGGAAAAATTGAGAGAGGCACTCCGATGCGTAAATCATCATGAGATTTCATCAAATAGGAAATAAATGGATCTCAACTGATTCCAAACTGATTTGAGCTTTGCCTCTCAAGCAAGGTTTGTCCACACTCGCTACGTAACGATGTTATAAAGATAATGTGAAAGAGCCTTTCGATTGGTACAAAAAGCAAAATCCATTTTGATCTTTGGGTCTTGTCGAAAACATAATGTCAATCAGAACTTGACAATATGTAAATAGATACTGAGTGGTATGGGATTCATAGAAATAATTAAGGGTAAAATTAAAGCATGCTAATCAACTAAAAGTAATACATTGTCCCACATGTGAATATTTGTGTTGTGTTATTTTTCAGTGTATAAATCTGTATCCTGTAATTCATTTTATGAGCACACAGAGTCCATAGGCCCTATCACGTAGGCCTACATACAGTAATACAAACTCCTCCTTATACATGTAATCTGCTAATATATGTACAAGCAAGCTAACCATATAGGCCTGCATTGAGTTCAAGTACATCGTCTCTTTCGTTTGTAGATTTTGCAATGTTTACTGCAAGTCAGCTGATCCATTACGGGGCTATGAAATAAACTTGGGTGGCATCCAGGCATACCACGGTTATCAGCATTCTTGAGCCATTCCTACGACTGTATGCCTTTGACTTGAAATCTTCGGTCATTGGTCTTTTACTCAACAAGTGTTGACAGGGCAAATATCATTAAACAAAGTCCTTAGCAGTAAATATAATTTCATTTCCTTTTCCCCCTTATTTCTTATTTGGTTTGAGGTCAGGTCACAAAAGTTTATATCTTCATACCATGTAGCCTTGCTGTAGAGACTAAAATGGATGTACTACACAAGCTACACTGCAACAATTGCTACATTTCCTACGCTTACCAAATTCCTAACCTCGAGTGATCCACGGAGCAACGCTACCACTATTAAATCCTACATTAAACTACCACTACTACTAATAATAAACCCTAAGCCTGGATGCCAGGCTTTTAAAAATATATCTAGAGTAAGGGTTCGCCCTTTACATCTGTTTGCAGAAACGGACAATTAAATATTTGTACTTGGACCATGAAATTGACCACAGGACTTTAAATACCTTTTCACCTCCCATATAAGTATAAGTAGAAGTAGATCAGGGTTCACATTGTGATTAAGCACAACCTCGTTACACCATTCCAAACACAAAACTTGCCTGAAAAATAAATATCATTTATCTTAAAAGTAGTTACATATTATAGAAGGAGGGGAAACAGTAAATTTTCATCAATATTTGCTCATTTTATAAAGCCTGGTTTTGTTTTTAAACAATGCACAATGGATTTACAGGTACTTAAGATACAAACTTGCCCCGATCTTATAACAATACGATTTCCCTCAAAAGCAGTTACACTACAACAAAGGGAAACGGTTACGTTTTATCAATATTTGGTCACTCTAACCCTGGCATTGTTTCTAAAGAATGCACTGTGAATTCACGGGCACTCCAGAATGGAGAACATTCTTGACAGGCACACAACATTTCGAACCTCAATGCAAACTTCCCTTCTGCAAAGCCAGTGGATCCATTTGTCCACTTGAAAATAGCAATTTATATGCAAGAAGCTTACAGGCTCAACAGGGGAATACAGTGGAAAGAAAACAGCTCAGAAAACTTAAATCAACAAGGTAAGATCTGTTAAAAATTAGCACAAACAAGCAATTTCAAAGACAAAAGAATAGCATTTATATAGCATTAGCACAAACAACCAATTCGAAAGACAAAGAGTATTGCATTTCTATTCACATTTGTATGGGTACCCTTCTTTTGGCTTTTCGAGATAGGAGGGGAATATGTGATGGGGAGGGGCAGTGACAGGTCTCAGGAGAATGGGGGCTGCGAGTTCAGATATTAAAGAGGGAGGGATCCCTGGATCCACCATTACCCACTTTCCACCACATATCGAACCTCTTCTTGGCTTTTCAACATAGAGGACTATTGGAAGGGGTATACAGTGTGTGTCAAGGGAGGGCTAAAGAACACATACTTCACATGGAAAGTCTGTTTACCGAAAAGTCCAAAACCCTTTAAAATACTGGATCCAGATCAATATTTAACTTGACTGAGCTAGGCAAACTTTAGATACACTAGCTAACAGAAGCAAGTAACCATTTTCAATGAAAATTTTGTGTAGGACTGGCTTGTTCATTCTCTGTCCCTACCAATATTTCTTGATTTGGCTTGGAATGGTTTTGGTTTCATGGCACATGCTTGGAGGTCGATTTCCTATACAACTTTATTCTAACTCAAACCATGGATCAAACACTATACATAACCCTAATCCTAAGCGTAGGATTAACCTTACATCGTATTGCAACCCTAACCCTAACCCTCCACCAAACACTATATACCTAACCCTAATCCTAACCTTGAACCTAACCCTAAACCTAACCTAAATTCAAATTGCAACCCTAACCATAACCTAATCTCTTAAGAAATACAGCAGGCAGGAAAAGTATCCAAAGCGAATGAAGGATTTTCTTGCCAGGGTAAAAAAATGAAATATCTGAGTGGGATCATTGAGTCAAAATAAAACTTTTTCAGCAAATTTTAAGCAACATAACCCTTAGACAATGGGTTTCAATCTTAAAGATCAATCTACTCCCCATCAATTTGAACTCTTTCACACAAAAGAAATGTGCCCATAAGATATCATGCCCTGAGCCTCCATCTTGTGTTTTTCTCAATGATTCTCCTGACCAGAAATTGAGCAAAAGCCAAAAGTGTGTATACTGTAAACCAGATTTATCTGATTGAGTGTTTCTATCTGAACTACTTGCATTACCATTAGGCGGCTCTTTGAAGCTGGATGAATTAGTGTAAGGTATCTTCGCTTGAGTTTTATTCAGATATATATCATTTTGGAACGACGCCTCACGAAACTAGTGATAATGATCAGTCATTGAATACTCCCTCCGAGATATAGCGATCGATATATAACATGAATGAATGGTGTAGGATGAGATATTGCAGTTTGTATGTGAACAAGGAGTTACATAATTTGTTAATAATCAGAGAGACCTTATGGTTGAACTAATTTTGCAGCATGAACTTAAAGAGAAACACAAATATTGAGTTTCATATCCTCTGCTCAGAGACAGAGGAGCATTTACAGATAAGCTTGAGTTCTGGTAATGATAGAAAATAAATTCCCACAGAATCCAACGAAACTAAGACTGAATGTTCAAGATTACAAATTAACAACATGTGCCATACAATTTTGGTAGAAAATGTATAGGGGCTCATTAATGAGCATAGAAAGATAACAAAATCAAAGTAAGTAGGACCGACACCATGTACTTAATAACACAGATGGGAGTTTTGGTTTTTATCGAAGATGATGCCCAGTAAGTTTGTGTGCATAGTACCTTCAAACTATTAAAACATATGAATTCACGCCCCTCTGACTCTATAAACAGATAATATATATAGTCAAATACGATATGAAGTTTGAAAAGGACAACAACATATAACAGAGACCTAAATGTGCGCTGGCGACAATTAATAAAGGCTTTCAGAAACTTCCTTCTTACGAAAACTTGATCCATTTTGGTTGATGAGGAAAGGAAGGATGGTTATCTGGCTGCTGGAGATACTTTTGTCGACCATCGTTTTGAAAGAACAGACCAGGAAACGAAAGGAGGGGCAGGCAGCAGGAAGGGACGAGGAAATACCAAACAACAAGTAAATAGAGAACAGAAGAATAGGAAGGAAAGTATTAAACCAAAGAGAAGGAAATAAGGAAACAGCAAGAAAGAGATTACATCAACTCTGGCCCCAATTCCTAGCCATAATCGCCCCCTTCCCTCCTCAGTAAAGAAGACAATTTTCAAAAGAAAATCATGGTATAAACTATAAAGAGAGGGATGAAGTATGGGCATGTAATTGAAACTGATGGGAAAAACAACCGCAAAAGTTTGTACATGTATATTCCATCTGCTTCGTAAATGTTTATGTTTTGGAAAAGATTTGGGGAAAATCATGAATATCAAGATGACAATTGACAAAAACTTATCTTGAAGTGGTATTGATGGATGAGACCTTGAGAGGAAAGATGAAGAAGAGAGGAGAGGACTGGTATATGGAAGAGAGAGACAGACAGAGAGAGAGAGAAAAAACAAATAGGGTACAAAGAGGAAAGAGGAATGGACAGACAGAAATAATAAAGTTAGAGCAGAGATAAACAATCATGTGATCATACTTTCCTTCCAAAAACAGACACACAGACAGATAAACAATAACAGAACACATATTAATAGCTCCTCATACAGTATTTTTCTGCTTGCAGAATTCCTTTCAACTTCAAATTCAAAATAAAATGTCAAATCAAATTGTTGCACACACAAAGAAAATTTCACAGCTAGAACCAGGAAAAATCAATTCCAGTCAGCAAACTACATTCTTGTGAAATCTACACGACTACACTTACAGGCACATAATTCTTGACACTGAAAATGCCATAAGGCCTTGAGCCTAGCCTAATTTTCATCAGTCTCAAAATTGTACCCATATCCTCCCCCTACCCCCCCTCCCCAAAAACACACTTTGGGAGGGACTTGGCCCTATGACATGACATTGGGAAAGGAGGGGAGGGGGGGGGGAGGGACAGTAGCCCAGGAGCCCTGTGGTAGAAGGTTTGCACCTGTGCAGGAGGCGACAGGGGCGGGTTGGTGGTCCCCCCTAAAGGGAGCCTGAGGGAGCCATTATCCTGTCAGTATCCCACAAAGTTTGACAAGTCCAGGGTTGATGAGGACCAGCTGATTACATTTAATCCCTGTCAATTTTTCTTCTCCCCTTAACTTTTTCTCAACTTAAAGAGAAGGTTGAGTTCTGGGAAGGTGAAAAATAACTTGTGAGATTTATTTTTTCCTTTTATGGCAAGGGGGAAGAGTATCGTATAAAAAAGTGATGGCTCTTCAAATGCCTTCATATTAAAAATATGACGAGTAACGGCTGAACTATTTTTGACAACACAATCAAGCCACATTTTGATGTAGTCCCATACATATTTCTGTGTACAGTGCAAGTGACTTTTTAAATAGCAAGACAGGGCTAATTAATTTATATCATTTTGATGATTCCAAAACCTCACAATGTATACCAATACTTATGTGCTACATGATCAACCTTTTCCGATTGCTTCCACAGTTTCTTTCACAATGCAATAGCATTTAACCAGAACTCAATTTTATCTTTGAAGAACTAGGAATGTAGAAAGGATAGTAGAGCTTGTATTACATTGGCTGTCATGCGAATAGGCTGTTACTGCCACGCAGTGCCATTGGCGGTAATGACCTTTTTGCAGGGAGCAGAGAATATTCTCAAAGTTTACACAGTTGAAAGTTGAGCCAAAGGATATCATTTTTCTTCTAGTAGGCCAAGTTGTTAGTAAGATATACAAAAACTTTTTAGGGCGTATCATAAAATCTAAATGATAACAACCTGGTGGCAGCATGGAAGAAAACTACATTTTAATACCAAATGATTATGATTATACACCTTCTCCACATTCATATGCTATATTTATTAGGGGAATTCAAGCAAACTTATATAATCAACATCTTATGGATCCTTTTGATTAATTTGTTAAGAATTTATTGTACAGAAACAACATATAGTATAACATTAGAGATTTCCAGTAGATACATTTTTCTAGAGTATACAAGAAGAAATGGATTATTCCAAATATCTTTAAATTGACGCCTGGTTTTCTCATCCAGACTTTTCAAAAATTAGGACAGGGTCGATGTTATTGAATACATTTTGTATTTTTCTGTAGGCCTATATAAAATGTGGTTAGTAAGATATCCTTTTCACAATAGTGTTTGACAGCTGACGACTTCAGTTTAGGATTGGAAATGTCAGGTTTAGCATTTTACACTTCTAGATTACTTTTAAACTATTCATGTTATGCTTACGTGCTTTATCTTCTGTGACAGGTTTATAATTTGAGAGGCTGGATAAAGAACGTGAGGATTAAGTGATTTGCATGTTTCCATTATCGTAGAAGGAAACATAACTGAATACTAAAAAGTACACAAGAAATTTGAAAGGGCGACTCATAGTACATTAGTTATACTAATCTTTCCCACTTATGGAAACAGTAGCTACTTATCACATCTCTCATTTTCCGACAGGTCAGACACCGATATTGTTGTCATCTAAATTTCAAATTAAGTGATGAAGCCTTGAGGGAAGACTGCTTCCCCATGCAACCTATTTTTTCTCGACGACTTGTGATATGGAGCATTAGAAATTCAAATGACTTTGCAAGGATGTATTCCAAAGCTTAAGCATCACATCACGTTTTGCCATAAATAACTGGGGACTCTCCGATCAATATTCATTTATTTTGATGTTGATACCCGTTCCTTGAAGTGGGCCGAAATTTGGGATGTGTTTTGGAAGGAGAGAGGTAAGCGTGATCTCATTATAAAATAAAATGGGTAACGGAATACAAGCATGATATATTTGCACAAAGTACAACAGAAATTCATAACAAGAGAGAGAATATGATTCTAATTACATTTATAAGCCCCTTTTTATTCCCCCTCCTAAATATCACAGTACAGAAGCCCTGAGGAGTCGCTGTCGCAAATAATAAGAAGATTATTGGCTACAAGTACAATATTTTCCCCCACAGATCAATTTATAATGTAATTTAAATTCAATCTAACAGGAGATCTCACGTCTGGCATATATTGCAATGAAAACAATTGCCACTTCTTTAAAATATCATTTGCTTCAATTTCAACTCCTTTTAATAGTGGATAAACTACTTTCTTGAAAGCTAGGATAAATAAAGAGCTCTCGGGCTGGCACTCTGCAGAACAAAACATAGAATAACCGAATAAGTAAAGCATGGTATAGAAAACCCTCTTGCTGAAGACGGAAACATGTGATGTCTTCCTTCATGAATAGAAATGAAGGGTCACATTTAAAATTCACTTCAAAGGTTTTTTTTTGCCTTCTGTTTTTACTCCTTCGACAGGTATCATATGATATTCATGATATTATGTAAAATAATCCATCAATTTTAATGAAGTCAAGGTAGAACTGCCCTACTCCTTCTTGGTAATACCCCTGTCACACCTGTGAAGACGATGCCATACTGACAACAAACCGAACACAATTAGCCTCTATGGCCAAGAATCGGTCGGTTTAGCGTCGGTTTGGTGTCAGTTTGTGATAATACCCGCGTCTCACTGCCTCAATCCATCTTCAAATAAAAAATTCCTGGCCGTTCAGGGTAAAGCAACTCTTCGGTCCATCGACCACTGACTGTTTGTTGTCAGTTTCATCGGTGTGACTGGGTTACAGAGCGAGAAGATGACCTCTTGAAACGGTCACTCTGAGGCTGACCAGGGTGTCACTCTTGCCCCACTTGATGGTACCGTGACAATTTGACCACGATATTAAATATCAAAGAGCCCTTGAATGAGTGTTTTTTTTTTGGGGTGGGGGCTTTGCGACGATTTGCAATTGAAACTTCAACTCAGTGTGGTAAAAGTTGGTGAATTCATTAATAAACTGATATATGCATGTGGAATGAGGGAGAGGGGTAGATTGATACAAACAATGTTTTTTTTTCAACAAACATAAGACAGTGAGAAATAGATATACAAAATGTATACATATATATATATATATATATATATATATATATATATATTTACATGAAGAGAAAGAGAGAGAGAGAGAGATATTGAATGTTTGACAATAGGGGTGAAAACAAAAGAGGAAACCAATTTATTAATCCATCAATCTTCAGCATTATGTTAGTTAACTTATCTCCTATCAAATGACAGCAAGAATTATCTGCCTTATCATTCATAATTCATGTTGGTCATTGACTTGCAGAATGACTCAATAAAATGGTAATTTCAAACTAAATTTATCTTCCCACACATGTAGATGTTTACAGGACAATAGATCTTCATGAAATAATGCATTGAGGATATTACACTGACTTGATATATTACCTTCTAAGACCTAACAATCAAATTAGATGACTCATAGGTATTAGGGCTACTCAATTTTATTTCCAATTCAATAACAAATTTATTAATGGACATTTAATCGAGGCCAAAACATCAGAATTGAAATATAATTTCAGGTAAGTTTAATTGGGAGAGGTATTTCTCTAAGAATATAGATGTGATACATAATTTTTTGTTAAAAAATGATTTTCAGCATTTTAAAAGTATTCACTTTCTTTGCTATTCAATTCACCAAATTTTATTTCAGTATGATCGGAGCACATTATGAATTTTAGTATGAAAACTTTTCATTAAATGAAGGATGCAATAGTCAAAGTTTGACCATGCAACTCTATTTCTTAACCAGTTATGTCAATTAAAAGTAGAATTCTAAAAGCTTTGAAACAAAAGTTAAAAAAGAAGAATCTTATGAAATAATCATCGCTGTTCGCTCAACCTTTCCTTTCCTTCGCATTCGTTCCTACGCTCCAGTTAACGTGTTTCACGCAACCGACAAGCAAGAGCTGGGCCGCAACCTCTAGAATTACTTGACTAGGATGTACTACCTGAACGACAAGAGACTTATCATTTTTCAATAAGAGGTAAAAGCGCAAGGAAGAGAAATGAATTATTGATGGTACTTCATACCACCTGACTGGAATCAAATGATTAAGTATTGATGTTAGGAATGGACGCTGACAGCGCCGCCGCGTCCTTAAAAAATGCACCGGATGGGAAGTAGAATACAAGGTGAATTAGTAAGATTGGATTCGATGATGGAATCGGAGGGGGCTTCCGACGATGGGCGATTGCCGGAAGAAAGTTTGGAAAACAAAAGCTGTTGACGAGGTAAAAATTGTATTTCTTATTTATGAGGGCTTCTTTGGAGTCAGACAATTGCGTTCAGATATCTTTAGGATAGTGATGAATCTATTGTACGAGATCCTTAGAAATATTAAGGCATGACAACAATGAGAAAAATGAAGGTCTTACTCAAAGTGTTCAAAAGACTTTTATCCATGTCCTGACAATCATACTTTACCAGGGGTCTGTTCAGAGTCAGAGGGTCGTTCACTCTGTGCTAGACTACATGTATATGAGCTCTAAAGAGACAAATCGCTCTCTAGATACTTATTTGACAATATAAAATGATAAGAGTTTTCGTGATGTATAAGAGAGAAAATACTGAATGAACAGATATAGACCTCTCCTTTCCAAATTGTATGAGTACTTAAGCATTCTTTACCAGGCAATTACGAGAAATTCATTAGGACATCAATCGTTGCCCTTGATTGAACTGTCTTGAATGATTAAAATGGGACTTCCCCTTAAATTGGTAATAAAAGTGCTTTTCAGAAAGAGGTCAGCATTAGAGTCTAGTGAATCTTCTATTTTTTTTTTTTTGGGGTGGTTGGTACGCTGTATCAGGCATGGGGCTGGGGATTACAGAGGTTTGGGTAATATAGAAATTTTGATTAATATTTAAACAGCATCCACTTTGGGGAGCAAAAATTGAAATGCGATGGAATATGGAATAGGGTATTCATGGATAGATTAGGTTACAATTATATTGGAAAAGGTTGATTACGAAGTATAGAAGAATCTATGTGCACTTTCGGGTCTTGGAATGACCAAAATGAAATGAAATTTAGGGAATCTTGCTGAACGTCATATGCACTGCACACACAAATGTGTACATGGGACTACTCACACATTTGGTATAAAACTTTGGTCCAAATTATTACTTATTAGCTATTTCTCATCTAAATTTATTTCTAATATGCGGACATTTTACGAGCACCCCTTTTCAGGGGGACGTTTCCAATATAGCTTTATTTCAAACTGACTGAAAAAAGGGAACAAGAAAACTCACAGATTAGACTATTTTTTGCCTTTACTAGAACTCATGCATCTCCTTAACTACCCTGGGTGGGTGGTGATCTAGAAACGTCAGATTTAATCCCTTCACCTTTTCTTCTTTTTTTCTGCCTGGGCTTTACAGGGGTGAGAAAAGTAGCAGTCTTGGGTATTGAGCTTTCGTCAGATTAAAAACACATTGATGAAAGTAGGATACTGAGGGAGATTGATGAATGGCTAGCGAGGAATCCTTCTTTGATATTCCATTGTAAATTACAATTTCCCAGGCTCTTGGTGAATGCATGTGATATCTAGATTAACAGATTAGTATAGACCGGCAATTGTTTTAAATCACATGCGCTATTGAATTGATATGATAGTTGCTGATACTTGGCTTGAAATACGAGATCTCCAGTTTCAAAAGTTATAATTGTCCATCAGTTCATATTTGTCTGACGTGACCCATGTTTGACCCACAGTACAGACACCCCAGGGTCAGATTCTCTCAGGTCTATATCTGTCAAGGCAAGCTCCATCGACCCCCTCCCTCCCCTTGCAAATTTTGTCCTTATAGGGCTTTAAAATGCACATAATGATTTATTGATCTATATTTTAGTCCCACCATCTGTATATATTTTGTGTAAGAGCATACCAGTGGTTTGCTATCAATGGGTCCTATAAATGCTCATGAATATTTCATTGTTCTTTGTCCTCATAAGTGAACCTATTCCCGGGAGGGTAAAGCCCTTGAGAGGGGGTGAGGGGAAAGACGAAAGGGGAAAAAGGAAAATGGAAAGGAAAATGGGGAAAAGGGGTATAAGGGGGAAAAGGGGGAGAGGGAAGGGAAGAGGGAAGGGAAAGGGAAGGGGAAAAGGGAAGGGGAAGAGGGAGGGGAAGATGGAAGATGGAAGATGGAAGATGGAAGAGGGAAAAGCCAGGGAAGGGGGAGGGGAAGGGGACATGAAGGGGAGGCAGAAGGGAAGGGAGAATTATATTATAGTTTATTATTATATATACTATTATTATGAGGAGGATTATGAGGAGGATTAGATCTCTGTAAAATTTAAAAGAGATCAAGTATACTAGACAAGAGTTCTGATAAATAAACTATAAAATATATAAAAACAGCAACAAGGAAATCTCAATTTCATAGAAGAGCTCTCAGGGCTTGCAAGGATCTTTTACATATCTCCCTCCCAATCCTCATCCAATTGTGATGATTGCCGGTACTAATGATAGTTCACTAAAAGCACAAACCCTACCTATCTCCGAATGTGATTCATGCTTGAGCAGCGGGAATAATTACAAACGCTGCTTTTCCTCCCTCTTCACAGGAACTTCATCTTATCCTTGATATTATTGTTCATTTCTCAAGAGATTGCATAAAGTCAGAGCCGAAGGGTGAGGAGATCGATAGCTGGCAGAAGAATACCGGCTCGAAATTAGACTCCTGAAAGTTTGATGAGACTACTCAAGCAAGCCCCAGCAGCCACTCCAAAACATTTTCATATTTCATGAAGGGCGACCAGTCGAAGCATGCAAACCTTTTAAATGATTTGAGTTCATTTCCTCTATCCAATCTATCTGAACCGAATTTCAATTAAGATTTTTAATCACAAATAATCTTTCATTCTTTTTTTCAAGATACCACTCAACTGTAGTTTCTTATTTTAGTTATCTGTGTAATGTAAAAACAATAGTCCACAAAACATTCCTCTTCATTCTAAAATTTCATTACGAGCTGATAAACAGAAAAGTGGCTAAATGGTATACCGGTAATGTATTTCGCCCTTCCTTTCAATTTAAAAAAAAACAACAGAACTGAATTCTTTTATTGTTATTATTGTTTTTCTTTACATTTATAATTTTTTTTTCTGTATTACCGGTATACATGTTGTATAGATGCCAAACAGTGTTTCATGCAGTATAGTATGGAAGCCAGTGAACTACTTACAAACACCACAGCATAATATAGGCCTAGAGATGTAAATGTCAGCCTATGATATGGAACACTGACTCCTTTGAGCCCGAGGCCCAGTTTCTATCATTGTGATGAGAAGTTGATTGGAAAGAAATAGAATAAACAGCCATGAAGTCAAATAGGCCTTTAAACTATTGTAAAAAGAAATATTTTGAAAGGGCTACCTCTATAACAATACACAATACAGGCCCATATACCAGGGGTACTGTAAAAGCGCCTCATGAATACCCCTCCCCCCATACCCCTCCTTCCATTGGTACCGGTATTGCAATGAATAATTGGCTGCGGTGGCAGAACAGTCTGTTGAGGTGGCCACACAAAAGGGGTGTAATGGAGGTATTAACAGCACCCTCCAAATTCCTTCCTTTGTTACGAGTCCCTGATCGATATCAATGTCGGACAATAGGGTCCGCCCCTGTTGTCCGGTGTTGAATGGGGAGGGGACAGAGGAAAGCTGTGATTGTGGGGGAGATGATAGAGGCTGCTAGATTGTGGTCCTTTCAGTTGGAGTCACTGTAGAGATTTATGTGGCATTATCTCTCTTTGCTGTTGTTGATTATCATTATAAGGCCAAAGAGATAGGCCTGCATTTGAAAGTGCTTGTCTTTCATTCGCTTGCACTAATTACATTTAAAGCCCCACTGCACTACTTGTAGCTCCCTCTATATAGAAAACAATGCCCAAGCAGTCCCCGTTGGTCCCCCATGATCCTCTTTTTCTTATGTTCATTGAGAGCTGAGTTGATGAGATATCCACCTCTTAGTGACCTCGCTGGGAGCTCTAATCCCTCCTGGCCAAACTAGTGCAGACAGGCTTTAAAAAATGTTTAATTCTAGTTCTTGTATACCTTCAATTAAATCTAAAAATTTGGATTAAGCACAGAAAAGAGAGCAAAGTCACTTACTTCAAGCAAGTTTTTTCTTTCTATCTCTAAACAAATAAATAAGAAGTGTTGTGTTTGTCACCTCAGTTGTGGCTTTTTGGTTTGATAATATCTACTTCAGAAACATTTGCTAATTTGGATACTCACAAAAAGTATTTATAACTACATAATTGGCATGACATCAAATATTATTCTTTAACCTCCCAAGTGTGAAAAGAAGGGAAACTGCATGTGAGCAAATAATATTGCAAGGAGAAACAACCCATTTACGCCTACCACTGAGAGAAATGTACAATGTGTTTTTCTCTTTTCCAAAATATGTTTCTCTCTTCAACATTCCCAACAGTGACACTGAACACACATATACATACTTCATACGGCTTTGATCTATGTTGACAAAAATGACAGCATTATTTACATAGCCAACATGGAAGTAAACTTTACAAATGCTGAAGTGGACCGCGGAGGCTTCAAAGCTACAGTTTTCATTTCATAAACCTTCAGGCTTTCGAAACTGTGCCAAAAACATCATAAAGCATTGATGCAAGGCATCGGTTTAAGCAGTAAGAATGCGTCAATGCGATATAATGGTTTTAGTCGGAATGTTGGCTTGTAATCTGGATGTAGTATAATTCTAATGATTTTACCCAACTCAGTCCCCCCCCTTCAAGGGAAGCACAGTTTGTGGAAAGTTGCATCAGGGATCCACTTTAAAAACAGTCAGCAGCTCAAAATTTCCTCTAGGATTGTTGTTATTCTGAGCAAACATTCATCATTTGCTCTCCACTTCAATTCAAGCAAAGAAAAGGATAAAGGATTTAGGCGGAAAAAAGACACAAACGTTTGGAATGTTTTACAAAACCGAAACCCATTATGATATGCAAATAAATTGCTCAAAATGTTAGTTCAATAGGTTCATGATGTCCCCTGTAAATCTTGTTATTTACATAAAGGCATGTTCATTATTTTGCCCTGAAATAGATGTCCATGTAGATGATCATTTTATAGAGTTTGGGGGTTAATATTTCTATCCAGAGAATGTTCATAAAGCCAAGGGTTGCCTTTTTTAAAAGAAATTGACGTCTCATCCATCAAGTCATAAAGCTTCGCCAAGCTGTTTGACATGCAGGTCAAATCCAACAAGAGAAATGCTCCTACTTTCAATCTGCACCTGCAACAAAATAATCTACTCCTACTTCTACTACAATCTTGCCCGATACTTACTGTTTACATAGGTTGACCAGGTCTAGGTCTGTGGTGTTGGCTGGAAGGCCCCGGATGTAGAGGTTGGTTTTGCTGAGCTGCTCGTTGCCACTATTGCTACTCTGTGACGAAGGGGAATGTGGTGATGGTAGCTGTGAGGAGGGGGTGGATGACCCCGCTGATCCCCCACTGCCTGAACTGTGGGGCCGGGCATGCCTCTCATGGTGGGGTATGTCTGTAGCAGGAGAAGGAGAAATGGAAACAAGATTGATAATTGCTTGGTTTCACAAGCTGGCAGAAGTGTATGACTCAATTTTACGGGCTGTGCCCACGCTGGTTCTGGTTTTGGTTTGATATTTTCGTTTTCTCAATCATAAAAAAACAACAATGACAATATATAGTACTAGCAGGACCCGTGGAAAATCCACGGGATTCTAGGGAGGGTGGGGGGTTGAAAATAGATATGTGCTATCGATTATTATTATTATTAATATTATTATTTTTATTATTATTATTAATTTTTTTTTAATAATATTTTTTAAAGATAATTTCTTTTTATCATTTTAAAATTTTTCTTCTTCTTTTCATTAATATTGTACTCGTTAGAATATCAACCCTTTGTTTGCTGTCCCATGTATCATTTTGAATTGTTTTTTTATAAATATGTATCCTGTAATAAAACTTGAAAATTGGAAGAAGACAGTGAAATCAATAATTTGTAATTAAAATTGATGCATATATTTTAGACTAATACTTTCTTTTTACTTTCGTTAATTACGATTATTGTCGTCACTTAAATTCGTTCCTACTTTCTTCACTATTCCTTTCCGGATCCTCACTCTCGTTATCTATACGAATATTGTTCTCATGCATGCACTGAAAATAATATACAAATATACAAATATACAATGACACGCTCGAGGATCTAGCTAAAACTATTCGCATCGAAGGAACATCAAATCGTATTATATTCTCCCGAGGGCCATCGCGGCCCGGGGGGAAAAGTACTATTGATGTTCCTGAGTGCGAATAGTTTTAGCTTGTTCCGAGAATGAGTCATTGTATATTTGTTTTATATCCCTTCCACCCAGGCGCGGATCCAGGATTCCTTAGGGGGCCCAAATTTGAAGTTATGCGAGCCAAATATTGGTACGTAATGTGGCGTAATGAGCAAAACGTTTTTTTTTTTGGGGGAGGCCGGGCAGACAAAAATTTGCATCACCCCACTCTTACATGCAAGCCTCGCTCAACGTTTTCAAAGTGATTCGGGTGTCAGGGGCGGAGCCCCAGAAGCTCAGGGTTTTAGGCATTAAATTACCGTCAGATAAGCATCCAGGGGTGCGCCTTAGGGCCATTGAGTGGGTCCAGGGGGCAGAGCCACCGGAAGTTCAGGGTTTTTAGGCATTTAATTACGGTCAGATGAGTATACTTTGATACCTTATTTGTGACACTGGCAGGTCACTCATTGGCGTGGGGTCCAGGGGGCGGAGCCCCCAGAAGCTCAGGGGTTTTAGGCATTTAATCACGGTCAGATGAGCATATTTTGATACCTCATTATTTTGTGACACTGGCAGGTCACTATTCTTTCTTTCTTTCTCTCTTTCTTTCTATTTCTCTCTAATATACTTTTTCACAAAAAGTGGGGAGGGGGTGGAGCTCGAGCCCCGAGCCCTGCCGTTCGCGGACCCTGACATGTAGGCCTCTAAATAAGTATATTTCTTGCCTGACTGTAAATTTGGGAATTTGTCATTTTCCAACAAACGCATACAAATGTATAATGTACTAAAAATCACGGAAAATTATGTCATTTCAGCAACATTTGTAAATCACCGGTATCGAATTAGAAATAAACCACGTTTGAATTTTATTTGGGGCAGGCCCCCAAGCACCCAAGCCCCGTCAGTCTACACCTTGTTGGCGGGAAAAATCGCAACTGATCTCCCTACCTTTCTTCTTTCTCTTTTTTTCCTTTACCTTCCCTTCTTTCTCTCTCTTTTATGTGCTGGGGAAGGGAGGCAAGGGCCGATCCACACGTTTTTGGCGGGATTAATCGCAACTGATCTCCCTTCTTTTCACCCTTTTCTTTTCTTCTTACTCTTTTTTGTTCCATTTTAGCTCTCTTTTGTTGGCGGTGGCGGGGAGAGGAGGCAAGGTTTTTGGCCCTCGATTCACAACTTGTTGGCGAGAAAATTGCAACTGATATCCCCTTCTTTTCCTTTCTTCCTCTTTTTTCTTTCTCTTTATCTCCTTTTTTCCTTTTTCTTTCCCTTTCCTTCCTTCTCTCTTATTTTTTGATGGGGGAGGCAACAGACCGGGAGGCAAGGCCCTTTCGCCCCCATCTCCTTCTTTACCCCTTTTCTTTTCTTCTTCTTCTTTCTTTCCCTTTCTCTCCTCTTTCCCTTCTTTTCCTTCTCTCTCTTTTTTTTTCTTTGCTGGGGGGCAAGGGCCCTGCCCCTGGATCAGCGCCTGCTTCCACCTGTAGGCCTATCATTCCTTGCACACTTCTGTAATAGCATGTACGTACCGTACTCACATTCACATCACATTCAAAAAGAAATAAAAGAAAAAACAATTAATTGCACGGCTCAAACATGAAACATTGAATGATCTAAATACACGTTATACAGGTACTGCAGTAGCTAGAGTGCTGCAGTTGTAAATTGCATTGTGTGAGCGCCGTGACTGGCCTGACACCGCTGGAGTTGCCCGTGCGGAGGCATTTGAAATTAATACGTAAGCTCGCTGAATTTACCTTCTCGTTAGTTAGATCTCGATAATTACAATCTATTTGCGGTATTATTGTTGTGATTTCAATGTAGTTTTCATGAAAAGACCAATAAAGCAGAAGCTTGGATTATGATTATGTTGGCATGGTTCATAGAATTTGTATAACTATTTTCAAAGTAAAGATTTTACGCGAAAAATCGGACGGTTTGTGCCAATAAATTGTGGCAGTCGCACGAAACTCGACTGTGTGTGTGTGTGTGTGAGCGTAGAACCAACATATTACGTTCACGTCAGTTTGGCTACTGCGTATATATAGCAAGATGCCTCACACGGGATAGGCCCGACCCTTTGCATCGTGCATATTTGCTACAACACATTATGGAGAGGACCGTCCCTTAATAGTGTGATCTCTTTGAATAATTAGACAGAGGGCGGGTGCACGCCTCGCCGCCTCACTCGCCTCCTTGCACGGACGACGCCGGCCGTGCTCGTCCGCCCGTCCTCCCGGGACCCGAAACCACCTTTATAACGACATGGACGGCGACCACGGGTCGACGTGGCACGCGGCATGCGCGAGCGGTCCGCTTCGGAATTGTGTCGCCGTTCAGCGACGGCCGAGGCGGGTAGGGTCGAGGAAAGACGGGTTTGATGTCCAAAAATTCACATTGGCAGACCGTTACGCACCCCCCGCGGCGATTTTGCGTATTAATATATAGATATACATTGTAAAATTAGGTGTGATTAAGGAAAACAAAAAGCTACTAACAGTAACACGTTTGCAAAAAAAATTGTAAGGCATACCCGGTAGTCCTGACCACCACCACCACCACCACCATCATCATCATCACCACCACCACCATTTTCATCATCACCATCATCATCGTCACCACTACCACCCTAAGTCAAGATCTATTTAGTAAGATCTAAAACATGAATAAAATCTTCATTGTTATTGTCATGGTGGTCACAATTGTTACAAATCACCATTCTTATCATTTTGATCACATCCAGCATTATGATCACAAGTTTTTTTTAAATGATTATCATTATCATCATAATCTTCATCATCATCACCATTGCCATCACTATCACTACCACCAACACCACCACCACCGTCATCATCATTATCACCACCACCACCACCATCTTCATCATCATCACCATTGCCATCGTTGTTATCACCACCACCACCACCAACATTTTCATCATCACCACCACCATTTTCATCATCACCACCATCACCACTATAATTTTAACCATCACCATCATCACCACCATTTTTATCATCACCATCATCATCATCATCATCACTGGCATCAATCAAACGGGGTAGGCTCATCCATAAACGATATAATACACAATCTGAAACCTTATTCTCATTTGCAACAGAATTGCATTGATAACAACTACAATACTACATGTTCCTATTTTCTTCATATTAATACTATATCTCGGCCTACTTCTCCCATCTACAGTATATAAATACATAAAACTATCAACTTCGAAGAATAAATCTCTATGTCCTTATAGCACTAATAACAGGTCAACCCAGAAGCCAGAGAAGACATAATGGTGCTAATCCCATCCAACAGATTCAGATTGTGGATTTCCACTCCCCCTTCTTAAATCCTCTAGACAAAGGGCAAGAGACTCTTTATCATTACAGAGAGGGGGAAGCTTTTGAAGGGATTAGCCTTTATAAACAAGCTTTTGATGCTATTTTCAGACTTTCCAAACAAGCTGAGGGCAAAACAAAAATTAAAAAGCAGCCTCCTTTCTTCCTAGAAGTATTCATGCAAAACTGGGACATTGAAACATGGGAGGGGAGAGAGAGGCTATTAATAAGAGGAGGTTTTTATTTTGTTCAACTGTGAAAACTGAAAAGACTACCATATGTATTGGACATATTCCCGAATGGTCAATGTAAATTTTCTTTTTAAAATCTGCCCTTTGATAAAATAGGCCCAGGTCAAATTCTAAAAAATGAGCTGATACACTTAGGCAAAATAACGAGATAAATGTACCCAACATTAATGTCACTAAAAATTAATATCATCCCATGATAAGGGGCCTGTAAATTATACCTTATTCCAATATAGCTTCGTAACCAACATTTATCAGATATTTCTTCCCACAAAATGTAAATAAATACACTGTCCAAGTTTAAAACAGGTAGAATGATGAGTCTAAAAAGGCTGAACCTACCAGTTCTGCACAGGATAGGATAAGGTGTGCACTATTCTGTATTTCTCTGATGGCTAAAAGTGCCCCCCCTCCCATTTCAAAGATTCATAACATGTCTTTTTCTTCAGATATGGAGATTGAATCACAAGCCTGCATCCCTCTTCAAATATCATATTCAAGCCAGAAACACATATTTATCAAAGTTTTAAACAGTTGCTCCAGTCCCCTACCATGCCTCTGTGTCCACACCCTCTCTCTGTTACATCATCAACCAGAGAGTACTGATCCACCCCTTTTCTGGAAAATGGGATGGTCCAAAGTACACATTTTCTCATAGAGAGTAATGGTTCTTTGGCCTGTACCAAAGAGGTTACAGGAGAGGTCAGGGATGGAATGTTGTACTCTACAGCACCAAATTCTTCTGGTATTTTCATTTTCACTTCACTGTTTGGGAATACATACTGGTGACCGTGGTTAACAGAAAACAGAAACCTTCCTTGGTTGATACTTGCTAGAATTAGTGACATGTCCATGGTAGAATTTTGGTCAGTTCAAAGTGCATTGCAAAATATTTGTACGATCGTGCTCAGTGTCTGATCTCTCATGATTCTTCCATTTTGACTTTCATTTCTGAAGTTTGGGACTTCTATTGCACTTAATTTCACCCTCTGCAGTTATGCATTTATCATTTAGACTATATGTTACCAAAGAGTGATATCTCTTTGATGTTACAAAACATCCTAAATACAATAAATATATTTTACATTGGTCTCATTATTACTAGAATTCTATAATATATTTAATATTAAAATATTTGTCAAATAATCAATATTTGATATTTTTTCATTAGAAACACAATTTTACTAGTGACATGCCTTAAGAACAAACAGCATTTAAAAGTATCCTGCTTCATCCACTATGGCTTAGTCAATGAATAGATAATAAGCTGATTTTAAAAGTATCCTGCTTCATTCACTATGGCTTAGTCAATGAATAGATAATAAGCTGATTCATAAATATGCAAATTAGCACCCCAATACACAGACATCTGTTCCTCCACTCACACTAAAAGCACATTTTATCCCTGCATACACAAACATGCAATTACACAAGCATCCACGTTGCTATTCAGAATGCCAAATTGGCAATAAACCTCGATCCCTAAAACGCCATTATGGGATAAATAGCGAAGAATCCCTAAAACTCATTATGCCTTGCCTTCCACTGAGATATATTAGGTTATACCGGTATGTTCTTGGTTCCTACTTCTTAATGACTTTGGGTAATTCATCAAAATTTCTAGCTTCGTCTGCTGTCCACAAGAAGGCTGGAATAGCTATGTATTGTCAATGGCAGGTAATGGCCGTCTTGCGGGCAGCCAACGGCTTCATGTGTCTTTCTTCTGTCTCTACATTATACCTCCGATTAGTATTCCCTACGCATAAGCTGATGAATATAAATGAGATAAATCATTTGCCTGGTTAAGTAATTTGCATTTATAATTCCACTTGCTTGTTGAGGGTTAAAGGGATAAGTTTGATTAGATACATTTTCATTTAAACAGTCCTATTTCGTACTGATAACATAATCAGTCTTTAAATGAACCGTTCCGTTAGTTTGGTCCCACAGAAGAGTATCGATAAACTTAGAAAATTTAGCCTACAAAATATTGTATGCTAATTAAGAGATGGAAGGATTTTAAATCAAATGATAAAAGGCCTTTTGAAAGCTCTTTGATATCATACAGCGCTAAACATCATTCTAGCTTTCACTGTCATGATAGGCCTATACTTTGACGCATGACTGCATGAGCGTGCTTATTGATTCCAAGAAATAAGGTTACAAATCAAATTTTCATGGCTAAAGTAATAAAGTTAGAGAATAATATTTTTTAAAGCTTTCTTCCAAGCTTAATAAAAAAAAAAATTGGACTGGATATGCCCACAAGTATATCAACTTTAATAGCTGCTGCTCTATCCCTTTAAGTCTGCCCTGAGTGCCATATACATGTAATCCTATTACAGTGTGTATGCCAGCCAGGCCTGCTGGCCACAGTTATGCTATTACACTCAAAATAGATTAGAAACACCATACATGTACAGCGAAAAAAAGCACTTTAAGCTAGCTGGCCACAAACGAGCAGCTGTGCTAGTTGGCCACATCTGACATTAGCTAGGTGAGCATGGTACTTGACATGATCATCTGACAGAGGACAAGCTGGAGATGGCCGGGCGAGGCCAGGCGGGGCCAGGTGGGGGAGGGAGGAGATGTGGAATGGTGGAAAGGAGGCAGGGATAAAGGGAGGCAGGGAGGTGGGAGGCATGATGGGAAGGGAGATAGATTGTTGGAAAGGGGTGTCAATATATATAATTATAGCATGACCATCGTACCCCTGTTTAAAGAATGCAAACTAAACTTTTAAAAACGTCAACCCTTATGTACATCATGTAATAATTTTAAGATTTGAAGGTGCTGATACACAAATGAAACTAAAATAGAAAAACAATGATAACTGCATGTACTCAACTACTCATACCCGACTCTCATATTTTACAAGGAAAGAAGACCCAACCAATGTGAAATTGAAGAAGGAAGAGAATGAGATAAAAAAAAACAAAAAAAAACAAAGAAGAATAAAAAAAAAAGTACATTATAAGTATTATTCACTCCTATCGTACCTCTCACGTACAGCATACCTTCCCTTTAAACTGGCTAACCTTCTGCCCTGCTGGTATTACAACTACAACTGACCAATCACAGTAGGGGGCAATTGTCCAAGTTTCTTACCTCCCAAAATTTTTACCACTCCCAGACTAGGGTCAGAGGTCGTAAGGGATGGAATGCGGACTTGGGCTCGCTGTCCTTGATCGGATTTCATTTTTCCCCCATTTCATATTTTCTCTCACTGATCTCACCCCCTTCTTATTTTTCTTGATTTAGCTTTAGGCAAGGTACAGTACATGTATGGTGTGGTGGTGAAGGGACATGTTTTCCAGTGACTGTTATTCTTTCTCAAATCCCTCCTGAAAGTTGGCCTAATATCATTTATTTGAGGAAAGATTACAGAAGCTTTTAGATTTTGATACTTTGGCACCACCTGCGACCCCTGACCCCCCTCCCCTTCTAGTTTGCAGACACAAGTTTTCCGTTGTCAGTTGTTATGAATAACAATGTCTGCAATATGAGACTACAATAGGCTCTGTATTTAGATGCTTGTGGAAATGGCCAGAAACTGACAGATCTAGGCTCTGCTCGAGGCTTTAGGAATTGTGGTGTCAAATTAGAGACTGTCCCCTTCCCACTGCCATCGTCACAACCACCAGCTACAACAGAACATTTTATATCATGAGGTTTCATTTCGCTCTACAGTTGGCACAGTAGCATTATAGAATATATGACAGCACAGACCATGCTGCATGTACATGATAAAACGTTTGTATGTCTTGTCCCTTTAAAAATATTTAAATTTATGCAAGAGAAACTAAAGCTCAAGGAAGACTACATTGTGTACATGTAGCCTGGCTTAACAGTAACAGTTGAGATTTTCATATTCTTTCTACACACGAAGGACCAACATACTGGAAGGTACAACAAGAATAGCAAGGTGCTTGTCAGTCTTGTCAATATTCTCCATAATATACCAGTTTCACTTTTGATGGTTGAATTTGCAATACTGTATCCTTTACTTCTGACTTTCTGTGCACGTAGAGTACCAGGTACACAGCTTTAGACCCACATATTGGACCATGTGTTGGTATTCTCATCAAACCTCGGATTCTCGCTTGTCCACCGAGATAAAAGCCAGCCTTCCACCAACCCACCATCTCAACCTCTCCTCCCCCGAAAAAGAAAATGAATTTCAATCTCCCCCAGGCTTACAACGGGGCTTGGCATTAAATTAGGCCTGATCGGGTTGCACGGCTCTGTCCACCGGTCGTCGATTACACCCTCGTTTACTCTGCTAACACGATTAGCGCTGGAAAAGAGGCCGCGGTGTCGGCCGCCATCCCCTGCTCGTAAGGAGGATACTTGAGACATGACTTGGTCGAAACGTGACAGGGAGAATTAAGTCGAAACTGCATCTATAAACGGTAACCATTCTATTCTAATTGTGGTATGTCGTGAACTGGAATAATGTGACCAGGAGCGTTTAGTTTGTAAAGCAACATTGGTTTTTTGTCCCTTCGGATATGTGACATGTGGAATATTGGGTTAATGTGCAAGTCAGAATGAGATGGGAGGCAGAGATCGATGCAAAGACATCCTCTTTGTCATGTCTAATTGTCTAGGACAGGATTTAGGATACGTAACATTTCCTTTTTGGTGAAATTTGTCACCATAACATCTTCAAGAGATGATGTCAAATTATAATTTTCTACATTTTATTTTCAGGTACATTTAATGAATTAATTAGCCTTTTCTTTATCATCAGCATAAGGAACCTGTCACTGTAACATTCAATTTTGATTCTGGATGTGTTCCACTAACACTAGTCCCTGTTACAACCCTTACATTTAAAAGTAAATCCTGAATGAAAACAAGCCACCCTAAGAAAATACATTGTAAATCTTGCGACAACATAGTAGTACCTGCATAGTTCACTATGTCAATTTGTAAAAAATAAGACAACATACTGAAGCCTAATACTTAGCCTACACATATACGCAAAGGGAAAGAATCTTGGGTTCGTAGCTCGTAAAAAAATGAAATATAATAAAAAAGAAATGAAGGAAAAAAATTCATAGAAACTATACTAGATTGTCAAATTAGTTATCCTGTTGGCCTATAGCCTGTAGTGTACATTAAAGTGTAGGGTAAATATTGGTGCTTTGGCTGGTAAAACTAGATTCACGGCTTGGTTTAGGAAATACCAAAACTCTCCCTGAACATTCTGCACACTGTCTATTTTGGTAGACTACTGCTTGGTAGCTTTCAAACTCTGATATTTATGTGTGAACTACTAGTAGCTGCTCTGCTGAAACAGCCCCTCCCACACACACAGTATGTTTAGAATGCAAACAAACATTGGGGTGAAAAGAATGCCCCAATGTTAACTTGCCCACCTCAAGAAGCATGTAACACATTCTTATAAGGTCATGTAGCTTTGTGAATGAAAATGCAGACCAGGCACAAATGTAGGGCAGAGGAGAGAGGGATGGAAGGATGGATTGATAGATAGATACTAGATAGGCTGACAAACTGAGAAATCAAGGAGCAATTTGAGGCATGAAAGAGTTCTTAAAAATGACTTAATTTGGCATACATGTTCATGTACATGCACATGCAGTCTTTCACATAAATAAGTTGTAAAGTCAATTTCTAAATAATACCAGATTTAGGCTACATGTATAGTATATGATTTACAAATTGATTAAGATTCACAACATTACTGGTGATGTTATCAGATGCTCATGATTTTTTAAAGGTAAGTTTGGAGACATTTTAAAACTATTTTCAAGTGCAAGCACAGCCCTTTTTTTATTATACCAGATGACAAAACTAAAACTATTTCATAAAGAAAATGTAGTGTTTAAAAAAAATACTTAACTATAAGTGATCTCTTTTTATTTAGCTTTAGACTAGTACACCATTTAGCCTCTCAAATCATGCACAAACTTCCAGTGCTGTATTTCATGATCATAAATGTGAACATTCAAATGTGGAGCAGAAGACCTTGATCATTCCACATGTGTACATACAAAAAACCCTCAAATTTGAAGGGAGATTTGGGTAGTTCTGAAGGAATTCATGGAATGCAATTTCAAGGTAAATCTCAACTCTCAAGTAATTTCAAGAGGATTTCCATACACCCCCTTTCCAACAGAAACAAGTATTGTGGTACTGACCACAAGAATGGTTTCAACCAGCAATTCAGTTTGATTCATTTTCCATCCAAATTCTGTGACAGATAATGACATAATGAGGGAGGGGGTTAGAAAAAGGAGGGAGGGGTTAGAAAGGGGGGAGGGGGTAGGAAGGAGGGGAAGTGAGAAGGAGCCAATGCCATCTGTTTAAAGGTAAAGACCAGTTTTGGAAACGCCCCTCTCTCAAAAAATGAAATGGAAGCTCTCATTACCAATCATGTGAAAGAACATGTTTTGACTAATACGTGATGATTCAAATTTTGCCGGGAAACCGCCTACTAATTGATATATTTGGTAAATTATTATATCTATTGGGACCAAATAGATATCGCACACGTGGTCGCGTAGTCCCATATACATCTTTCTGTGTACAGTGCTTGGTATTTTACCAAGACTGGGCCGAATTTCTTATCATTTTGATGATTCCAGAACCTTGCAGTACACACCAATACTTATATGCTAGATAATCAACCTTTTCTGCTCGATTCCACAACGTTTCTTTAACAATGCAATCGCATGACCAGAACTGGTCTTTATCTTTAAAGCTATTGAGTTTACGACCTTCCGACACTGAACAGACAGTATGTACAAGTACATTGTAAGCTAACAAGAAAGGGGGTGGGGCACATACCAGTAGAGGTGATGAGACTAGTAGAGGAAGAATACATACTTTGAGGGACGAAAACCACAAGGAAATTGCACAGAATTTAATCGCAGATCAAAGTGTCAAATGTTACATGTACCAGTACAGATCTCTAAAGATTAATTGAGTCAACAGACTCATGTGATGTGGGAAGTGAAGTACTGATTAAAAAAGAGGAAATGATACAATGGTGGTCGTCGGAAGATAATACACCACATTTCTAAATATTTGAGGAAGCATGAGGGGAAGAACCATTGTTCAGAAATGAAAGCTGGAGAAATGCAAAGTATAATAAGACTACACTGATTATTACTCATACATTCATAAATAATATGCCAAGAACAAATTCTGCAGATTATAATTATGTCCATCTGTAAAGCTAATAGGCACAATATACTTGCAAAATGTTTTACTGCGTGAAGAGAGTTGAATATAAACCAGAAGAAAAATAAATACAGATATACATTATCTGATAAAGATGACAATAATATTACCACTGCTAAAATAGGCCTATATTCACAATGGTTCAGAAAATTCCATCACATACTACTATCAACATATCATTATCAACACCTATGCATGAATAAAGAATAAAGATGAAAATTTAAAAAAGTGCGAGCACTCCACAATAAAAAAGCAGGAAAATAGTATGTGCCGTGAAAGTGGAGAAGATTTGATATGAGATACAAAACAGGAAAACATGTAGTGAAACAATTTAGTAGCTCGCCACAAATCTAGGTAGACAAGTTTACACATCCAATGCACTATATGTATCTATAAACTTTAGTTGCTATGGCAACTGTCTCTCCCTGGATGACCCAGAGAGCAGATTTTTTTTCAGCAACATTTTCATTATCTGTGAGAACTAAAATAGATTTGGCTCCTACCGAATAAACCCAAACCGCTGTTGGCTGCTGCGAAGGGATGATGTACGGAGATTGAGCAAGAGTCTTCATCTCAAGTTTCCAAACAGAATAAAGGAGTCGCTGACTTGGACTTGGTTTCGCTCGGTTCCACTCCAAATAATATCAATTTTCAAACAGAGTCACACCCCTTTCTTAAGATGCTCTGGAGAGTGTACTAGTTGGAGGTGATTATTCCTGTATCCATGTATCCAATAGAATAAGCAATATCACGATATGACCTGTGATCTTGCAGCTTCTTTTCAAAACAAAGAGGGGAACACAATGATCCAGAGGTTCAAAGGAGAATAAATGATGCCAGCATCAACTTTCTTCCAAAGTTGTAAGTTCACAATGGTCTCGCTTCCCTTTAAGAGCGGCAAAAGAGTAACTGATTCTAGCCGTAGATTTAGTCCTAAAGGCCACGGGATTGCACCAGCAAAATCCCAGGCAGAGCTGTCAAAGCCCCGGCCGTTCTGAATCCTTTCCCAAGGAGAACGTTAGCATTGCCTATCTGTCCGTCCGTATAGCACAAGGGGACATATAAATGAGACAAACCACAGTGACAAGCATCGAAGCTCAGTGCACAGGTGGCTTGATGGAAGGAAACGTCAAACCAAAAGATGAGAATCGTTGGCAAACTCGTCTGGTGCTCCTATCACAGATGTTAGCTCCGGGCATGGAGTGAGAAGCGATGCAATACTCCCGACCCTGTGTTTATTGAAGTTGAATACAGTTGGTAAAAAAATATGCAGTGGTTCCCCAGCAGCAAGAAGACTTAGGAGGGTAATTGACGACTTCTACCAACGGCCGCTTCTGCCCGTTACTCCCTATAGTCGGCTTTGCAGGCGGAGGAGGTTGGGAAGAAATGATAGAGGAGAGAGGGAGATAGAGCGGGAGCCTGGGATAAAATGTGTGTGAAACTAGCGGAGTGGCTTATTGGTTGTAAATACAATCCTCTGTGATTTGCTGAGAGGGGTCAGGCGAGGTCTGTCGTTGGAATGTTGGAAATGTACCAGAAAAACGGGGAACTTGGAATGTTGAGATACACAAGCCCGAGGTATAGATAGCTGGCAATTGGAGTAGGTTGACTCTGAGAAAAGTGAGAGTATTGGAGAGGGGGTGGGGTGTTGTCGAAGAGTGAGAAAAACGAAAGTGGCATCAATCTGTTTATCTAGGGGGTTATTCCTTTTCCTGGCCCGCGTCCTGCTTTCATGGTTTGGGGAAGAACAGGGGGAAAAGAAGGTTTCAATTGTTTGGACGATGAAAGCGGAGTCAAGTCAGCGGCGTAAAATGTCAGAATAGCAATGTGAGATGCCGGAGCCGAGCTGAGAGAGAGAGGGGAGAGTGGTAGATTTCCAAGCCTGAGCCGAACCCTCAGGAGGGCTGGTTTGTCTACAAACCGTGTCAGGCTTGGGAGGTTGCTGAGAGACTGCAGAACCCCCAACGGCTTATTAGCATCCCCCTAACGACCGATGCCGCCAGTGATGCCTGCCGAGAGATGGAGTAGGGGAGATGGGGAATGATGGAGCGACGATTCTCCGCCGGGTAATAAGCTTTCACCTTGTAATTATCTCAGCACCGGATGACTTCTCTCCCACCGATGGCGCTATTCGCTATTTCAGCCTCTCACAAGCTGTGCACAAATATTTTCCTTCACTGGATCCGCTTCAATTAGCAATCAGCTGATTTTGCGCAATACCACCAACAGCACTTCAAGTCACCTGTACTCTAATCACACAAATTACAGAATTTCATAAGCTTGCACCAATCACAGAAAATGACAACTCCTTCCTTGGGGTAGCACTTGTAATATGCCCCCAAAACAAAATGAAAATGTTACTCAATAGACAGGAATCTTGGATGCCCGCTGTGCCCGATGGCCCTGCCCCTTTCTAATAACTTGTGCAGTGTTTATAACAAAAAACACTGAGTGCGGAGAAGAACAGACAACCAATGAATGAATGAATGATGAAGCAAAGCTTGGGAAACTCCACTGATTTTACACACACAGCTACAGCTGCACTACTACCACTGAATAATTACACACACATGCAGCACAGCTGATCGATGTCTATACTACACACACACACACATGTCAAATGTGTAGTGGTACACATAGTGGTATGGTGGTACACACACACCAGGGAGATGGGAGGAACACACCAGTCCTTGTCATTGGTTGTATGTCCAGAAGGAAAAATGGGAGGGGCAGTTTTTAGCTTGTCACATGGGTTGGGTGACATTGTATTTTGGGGTTGGTTAGGAGCTGGGTTCAAATAAAAATGACCTTTCATTTTGCTCACACACAAAAAAAAGGACATGCACTGACAAGTGGTAGTCGAAGATGTGCCAGTCTTTATGACATGTGACAATTCTTCAACTTTTTACTGGTACTTCTTGTAGCATTAGAAGTACAGCTCAAAAGTAATCAGGATCAACTTTGAAGTATTAGCAAAACCACTACATTTACAAATGCATCAGTACATCTATCTATTTCCTGTAATTGAGAGTTTAGTATACTTTAGCTAAACCACTGAGAATATATATGGTTAACGATTACATTTCTGTAACTCTATTGTAATTGACCCAAACAACTAAAACTCTGGGCAGTTTGGCTTAGTTACACTAGAGTTAGTAAGAATATAATATGGACAACTGATTAGTTCATATAACTGTTGTGTAAATACAGAAGTTAATGAACAAGGACGACACAGTAATACAGAAAGGCCTAAATCTATAATATGAACATATTCAAATAATTTGTTTCAAAAAAGGGCAACAGAAACAATATTACTTGTTATTAGGCCTAAACAAAAAAATTGTTGACTTGGCGTAACCCGCCCGACCCTATTTTTATCGCCGACCCTACGCTTTTTTATTTTTTTTTATCCGATTGCGATTGCGTAAATATCGATATCGCAGTGGGGAAAACCCGGATGTTTGTTGCTTTCGTTCTGGGCTTTGCCGCGCGTGTTTGGGCCAGCTCGCGCCGAGTGCAGCGGGCAGGTACGCCATAGTACCGCTAGGCGATTGTATCCCCAACATGGCGTCCTATGGCGTTCAGTTCACGGGTAAATTTGGTGCTCACTTTGCTCACACAGTGTGTGTGTCCATATGTGTGTGTGTCCATATATGTGTGTGTGTGTGCGTGGAGTTATTTGAACATATTGTGGTCTACCCCTCTCATCAGATCATCCCCAAGGTCTGAGGACCTATCTACGCCACTGTATGTATGTATGTGTATGAATGGCTAATTTCATGTATGCAAATATAAGCAACAACAACAACAAAAAAAAAAAAAAAAAAAAAAAATCGCCCTACCTACCCTAATTTTCAGTGACCCGTTACGCCAAGTCATCAATTTTTTTTTTTAGGCCTTACACACAACGTTGGCAACAAAATAATAGAGCCTTCTACATAATAACAGGCCAGAAGCCAGAAGTTGAAAATGAAACTAAGGCAGTGCAGTTTATGCCAGGTGAGATAACTATTTTGGATATAGTATAAAGGATAATAATCATATTATTCACAGAGATAAAAGGCTTTTGACATGGTTTAGTATGCTCTATCAGGCACTCCTTTATTTGTAGGGGGTATTGTTTCCACTCTACTTAATCGAAATGCCCCGCAAAAAAAACAAAAAAATGCAAACAATTAGTGAATAGAAAACAGATGGGAGTCAGGAATGTCACGTTAAATCATGTAGAAACCAGTTCACAATCAATAAATAAGAAATATGACGATTGGTGAGGTGTAATGCTTGAAAACTTTGCTAAGTACACTGCCCCCAAGGTTCTACTTATGCCACTTGAAAGAGTAATTACGATATATTATAGCAATGATCAATAAAGGTTTGAAGTTATTGACCTCTTATACCCCAGGTCAATTAAAATTCATTCCTAGTTTTTCATCCAGATTACTTGAAATTAAGGAGGGAAGATGGTCTGCATTATTCAATATCTGAAATTTGCCCTGCACATATAAAATCTTATGGGCCGATTTCCAAGACAAATTTTCTTTATAAACATTTATTCGTCAATGCACTACAGAGGCTAAAAACAATTAAAACTTGCACATACCAAATCGTCGTTCAGAGCCAGAAGGTCTTTAATTCAATGTTAAAGTATATGTGTGAACGCCCTTCTGGCTCCAAAGAGATGAAATCATTTTTGTAACCTCACTCTCCTCAGATGCTTTAAAAAAAACTTCATTTCAATAGTAAAACATGAATTAAAAAAGAAAGGAAAAAAAGAAAGCTGTCAAAAAATATGGGATAGGAAGTTACCCTCAAAATGAACGAAACAAGAACTAGAATGAGTTAAAGCCCTTCTGATTCTCACTGTTCAACAAATTGGGTGAACAAAGTTAATCTCAGATTTCACAATCATCCAATCTTCTGCTAATGCCCTCACGATTGATGACCAAATCTAAGTGATTGCAACAAAAAATAGTCGTTCCATATTTCTGCTTTACGATATTTGCTTGATTTACGACTTGATACACTTTGAACCCCTCCCATAAAAATATGTGCATTCCAGGGCAGAGCCATAAACTATCAGCCTGTTCAGACTGCAGGTCATTTATATCGAACTCATATAAAGAAATGTATGAACAACAATCTCATAGCAAAAGGGGTGTCCACACTGGATATCAACATCGTTTAAAGAAACGTTGTATAACGAAACTAGTTTTGAAGCCCCATTCAGATACACAATTTTTCATACGATACAACTTTAATATGACAATGGAATTGGATTTATCATCGACTTTCTATTCAAAATGACGATCAAACATGCGTTTCACTAAACAACGTTTTGTAATGCCACATTGTGTTATAACAGGTGTATGATGTTCAGGCTAAAAAAATATAACTACTATAACATAATTACTAAATAATCGTTCGGCTAAATGTTTTTGGAATAGCCATATGATAAATTTTGGTAGTGTGAAGAGGGAGTATATATTCTCAAATTTTAGTCTTGTGACTGACTGCATATATCCGACTCAATTTTGGTCAATCAATGATAGAATTATATACATGTATCAGCATGTTCAAATTACATATAAGCCTGTTGAAATAAGGTGAAAGACAGGATACAATATGCCATACAATATTAATTGTGAATTGGGACATCACACTAGTACAAAGTGTTACATTAGTACATGATCAATAGGAATTCAAATTTTGTAATCCTACTTTGAGAGAATTCAGGCATATTTACAGCCTGTCTGCACTAGTTTGGCCAGGAGGGATTAGACCTCCCAGCATGGTCACTGACAGGTGGTTATCTCATCAACTCAGCTCTCAATTAACATAAGAAAAAGGGGATTATGGGGGACCAACGGGCACCGCTTAGGCATGGTTTGCTATATAGAGGGCGCAAGTAGCTACAAATAGTGCAGACAGGCTTTAAAAGATATATTGTATTTTCATCTCTTTATCAAAGTCCAATTTGTGTCCATACTGACCTCAGGAGAAGGCTTATCAAACTAATATAATTCTGATTAGCTGTATATCTCCAGTTTTAGAAATATTGAGAAAGGATGGCAGTAAACGTTATGATCTAGAGGAGATGTAAATATCTTGGAAATAAAAGTGATAGAATTGTACGATACATGGTCTGGCGGCAATTGCTCCTTGGTCAATTTCCTAAGCTAATCAAATTCCTAACTTCAATATTGGGACTCAACTAAAGCTAACCCCAATCCTAAACCAAAACCTTCAAACCTTCAAACCCACTTCCAACCCAGACAAGCCAGGGCCCTGTTTCATCAAATTTGATATCAATAACAAGTTACAAGCTACTGCTATAAGCTACTGCTATAAGCTACTGAAATCATGGCATCTGATTGGCTGAGAGCAAATTTGTCATAGAAATTTAGCATTTGTTATAGATAACAAGTTTTATGAAACGGGCCCCTGAACCCTCTTGCTTTGAAGTGAAAGATAAAGCCTAGAGCAAATGTTGCACGAGTAAATGTCGGATGATAGTCGAGCAACTGTTGAATAGGTCTCAATATACTTCTAGTGTAAATTCTTGACGAGATGGAGGGTGGAGGATGCTGGCATCAGTAGAATAGAAGGATGAGAGAGAAAGATGACGGTGATAAACAAGATGATCATGAGGATGAATGACTTTGAGGAGGGAGAGACTACAAAGATAGATAGATTCCCTGCTTCATTATTTTGAAAATTATATTGAAATAAAAATAAACAGCTGCAGCAGTTTAAGATTTTTCACTTGGGCTACTATAAGCTTGTTCAGTCAATATAAAACATTTCATACAGCATTACGAGCACATACATCAAGCCGATATATTCAGTTCTTCAGAAATTGCAATGCAAGTATATTTTCATTTTTTAAAATTCATTTATTGATTGATTGATTGATTTATTCTCTATGTACTGCAATGCTAAGCTAGATTTCAAATACAAAATAAAAATGTTATTATTTGCAATGATTGGACGGGTCCTTTCCTATTCATTCATCAAAATGTATTAGGGTAAAAACTCCAGCAAAAGGTTTGAGTTAAAAAAAGTACAAAGCTTAGGCTTTTAAAGAAAGGAATTTGTTACCTATTCAGACCACTTGAAAAATGTAGCATGGCAGCTAGACTTTAATGGTCGACACAGAATTGGGTAATACTGCAGTGTCATTAGCACCACCGTATCGTGTATAAAGAGAAACTATGCCAGGAGCTCATATCGTTATCGTTACAAAGACTTAAAAATGATGAAACATCCATCATTTGCAGACACACAAAAGGAATAAGCTCTTCCATCAATAAGCAATAATCAACAGTATCATAAACGACCCACTGATTTCTTTTTTACTTCGGAGAACAAAAGATAACAAAAAACAAATCTGAATGTTCGTATACATGTTGATTAAACAAACACTTTTAATAGCAATGTAAGTGCTTTGTTTACTCTTTGCATTGATTGTGCCTATGACAAGGAAAAAGGATTATTTACAAATGTAATGAGAGGCCATTTATGATCCCGATTCAATATATGAACACACAATGTAATTCTGCTTGTATATTGAATCTAATGACGCATATAAATTACACACCATGAAATCATAAGTGTTAAGAATACTAATCTTCTATATTGTACCAGTATTGTTGGAGTTTGAAAGTATTAATCGAGTAGAAAAGATTGATTAATGACAAGTTTTTAAAGTTTTCATGCATATAATGGGGAGTTTATACCTTTGAATGGAGGCTGGGTTATACATTGGGGATAACAACAACTATGCACAGTAATTAAAAATAAACAAATAAATAAATAAACACCAAAAATAAAAGTTTGATAACTTGGAATACACCACCTACTTTCAAAAACTATAATCATAATTTGAAGTCATGCACAGCCACAGAAATCCGTAAACATATATTTGGATGATGATGTGCTAATATATTGCAGATGCTTTTAATATATTTCACTATCTAGCACCAAATACTGCAGCCCTCACATGAAAATACAATTGGTAAATACTATATATCATAAAACCTGGGCAAAAGCTATAAACATACCCATATGCATGAATTTGTACACTAGTATCTAAAATATATCTGCATATTCATATACAGTTGTTTGTTGAAATTATTACGAACACTGGTAAATGGGTGTTATATGTCGATACATTGTTCAGTGTGGGATATAGAACTATATGGTTCAACGCTAATGTGAGAATATACTTGGCATAATCATATATATATTCTTTGAGACACGTCTATTTTCCAAGCAGTTATACACACACGCTGGAATGCAATACTTGTATAAAGCACGTGTGATATATGAACCACATATAGAGCAACCCATATATGCGTTGTATGTGCAAAGATAATGCGCTACCTCTGAATATGCTCATGCGTTTCAGGTCTTGTATATATATATGTCTTTTTTTTATTTTTATCGTCATCGAACTTACCTAAACACTTGACACACATATCTACGTGGAAGATAACAAAAAGTAAACAGTATTAGATTAGATATCTATACCCACATGATATAGTTAATAGTGTCACCAAGACATTATTCAACAAATTTCCTTGTGAATAAAATTAGCAAAAAAGTATGAGCTTAATGTGTATATGTCTTTATCCTCATATGTTTTCACATGAATATCACCCCCTCATCCTCATAAATAGCCCTTTTTTTGCATTCTCCTTTGAAGATTATGACCCATATTCTTCTCATTCAGATGGCATCTGTTTTTAACTTTAGCAAGACAGCGGCCTATAAGATATAGAAGTACAAGAGTATAGTGTTTATCTGGAGCCAAAAAGTTGTATTCAAATATTGGTTTCTTCTCTGAAAAAGTACATTTCTATTTTTTGGAAAAAATGAAATTTAAATCAGTTAATAATGCCATGACAAATTTTACTAGAGGTATATCGTAAGCAACTGTTATCAAACAACCTACTGGAAATAGTTCTATTTTTCGTTAACCAAAGAGACATTCCAGACATAAATACTCTCCTACTTTTCTTTCACTTTTTTTCTTTGAATTGAAACTACAAAGTTTGCTCAAGAACTTTACATACTAGGGAGTCAACATCGCAGTGATTTGCATAAAGCTGTGAGCTAACTGTACTCGGACGAAAGAGGATTTACAGGCTTTTTTTTTCAAAGAGTAAGAAAAACTTCTTAGGCCGGGTCTCTTAACATCAAAAGAACAACTTGGTAGAATTCAAACATAACCAATGCAATCATTATAGAGTTCAGACTTCAGAAAGACAAAATGGAATGTACCCCAAAAAAACTTTCTATGCGGTTAAATGAGAAATTTAGAAAGGTAGATTTGAAACTGTTTAATATTCTTTAACTACCGATATTCAATACAGCCTGTTAAAGATTGAGTAAAAATAGAATGAAGCGCAATGGACAGATGCGCTTTTAATACTTGGTGGTTTTTTTTGTTGCTATTACAGATTCAGTTGCGACGGTAAAATCTCCTCTTCTATTAAATCTGAATTTTTAACCGATATAATTCCCTTTTTTCAAATTTTGCAAATACTAATATAAACAATCAATCAGCCGAAGAAAGAACTTCAATTTCTCATCCTCGCATATTTGTCATGCCAATGTGTCACTTACAAGTGTACTTGTCTATAAAGCACATCACCCATATTTCAACAAAGCATTTATCAAGTAACAAAATATGGTCATTTACAAGTGTACATTGCATCCATTATGCATATTGCACGTAGGCATTCATCAAACGACTTACGGTCGATTAACTGTTTTGAGAAACTTTTGATAGTAAGCATTATTTTTCTTCTTTGCTTAATTGATTGAAGGTATGACAGATTGTGATGTCAGAATATCAGGCGCTGGTTTTAAAGTGTTCTATTTACATGTACAATAAGCATTTTTTTGAAAGCACAATAGCATACCAATTTCACTACAATAAAAGCTATAAAAGAGTCCTCGGGGTAATTCACACAATTTGTCTGCAATGAAATGCAAATTGTTACAACTTTTAGGATGATCAAATGCAAACATGCATCTTTACAACTTTTGGGTTGAAAAGAATCTGTTTTTCAGTGAGCTCTATCAAAGAAAATATGAAAGACATTTAACCGTCATAATTTTTGGGAGAAACATATTTGAAGTCTTTCATGTGGAAAATAAGCTGGTCTCTACCCCCTTATTAGCTTCTACTTTAAAATCATTAAAACAAAAACAAAACATGGATTAATGAATTATATATCTTGGTGGGAACTTTGTTTTACAAAGCCATCATTGGCTTTTTTTTCTTCAAAGTTTTCATTTTTCATTTCACATAAGTTGCGATGTCTGGGTATATATTGCTGATGACATTAATCACTTATATATTTTCATTGTTTTGCTGTGTGTATACATGTTTATTTTATTTGACTGTTTGTTAGATGAAAATTATATCTAAAAAATAAGAAGAAAAAAATCCACAAAGTAACGATGACTGAAGATGTGCTTAACAGACTTTCCATTTTGGTAATATGATCAGATTACCAAATAGACATTAATATCGGTTCTTCATCCATCAGCTCAGACTTGATTAAAGAACCTTAAAGAAGGGAGCAGGATCTATCTAAAAATAACTCCAATAACTACGGATCATTAATCCCATAATTAGTATCAATATATTAGGCTGAAACAAGGTCCAGTTCAGCATTTTGAAATGTGTGTTTAATTTACAAAGCACTGACAAGTATTTCCAGCACCGCATACCGCTGTAATGAAGTCAGTCAATTTGCCCTGTCTCCCGAGATTTCAAATTGGCAACAAATTGTGAGGCATACCCATGAGTCTATAAACCGCTTGTTGGAATGTATGGGATTTGGAAAGAGAATCAAAGATGGAATAAACATAGTAAATTTTTCTCCCTGTGATTTAGAATGATTATAAGCATCTAAATATGGAATTATTTCGACCTCCTGCTATGATACAGGGGGTCTTATTATCATAGTGTTACTCCGCTAGTCTTGTATAAACAGACCAATTTATACTCCAATTTATACTCCAATTTATACTCCAATTTATACTCCAATTTATACTCCAATTTATATTCCAATTTATACTCCAATTTATACTCCAATTTATACTCCAATTTTTTTTTACTCCAGGTGAAATATTCAGTGTTGCCAAGTCAGGGAGGAAGAGAAGCGTTCAACAGAAAATATTGATACACTTATTCCTCCTGTCCCAAAGTAATGTTCCGCACCCAAATTGGCAACTACAATACATTGGATAGAGTTGAATATATCTGTATGGAAGGTAGAATAATTAATATTACTAAGCCAGTGACACCATACACGGTTTCCAATAGGCCTATATATTTGGATATCTGTCAAACAATTTTACAAGGGTATCTAACCATCTATTCTTTCTTCTTTTAAGCATGAATAACATTGGGATATTTATGTACATCCAACGGATGTTGGGAAGTAAACTTGTGTTCAGAGCAAAAGCTTTAAAGGTACTATGTCCCATTTGCAGGCCAAAAAATGAAAAGGTTAAATTCCAATGGCATTTGAAAGACAATACTAATTTAGAACTTCCCTAAAAAAAGGGGCTTGAAAATGTCTTTAAGGGGGAAAATAACGACTATTAGTTGTCGAATCGACTTAGGAGCTATAGAGCCAGTAAGTAATAGTCTGATTTTTCAGACCATTGTACCGAATGGTCGTACGTTTTATGCTGCGCAAAGATTCAATCAGTTTAATTTTGGCCATTACAAGAAGTGGGTTATTGATGTAGACAAATGCTCATGTACCCTTTACAGCTCATTTTATGTATGTTATTACCAAAGATGAAAAAGCCAGTCAGTCACTCAATAGTGTCTGACAGTGAAGTCTAGCAAGTAAACGGGTTTCCTTGCATAATTTGAATATTAGGACACTGCTAACGTTTAAATTTCACAGATAGGACATACATGACATATTCATAATTCCTGCAAAGTTCTACAGAATTTGATGTTGGCTGCAAAAGGGACATAGTATCTTTAAGAGTTTTAGTAGCCCAATCGCACTTGGGAAGAAGTATAAAATTGTAATGCTGATGATGATCAAATACATATAAGCCTACAATGATACAAAATGTTTCTCTCTGCGAACATTATTTATGCTCCGCGATGTCATGATATAGCAAGAGGTCAAAATTTCAAATCCTGTTTAGTGTTACAATTAACATTCTAAACACCATTCAGACCACACTGGCATGCCATATATAGGGTAATGGCTTGCACCATTCTGGACAGTCATTGTCTCCGGTCATCCTTCACTGGCAATCCTCATTAAAGATTACTTCTGATCTAGAGGTCAATCAGCTATGCAGTACAGGCTCCACTGATCAAATTCTAGTATTATTAGAAATATTAAAGGGATGCATCAATATATTCTTTGCATCACTTTCATTAACATGGAATGGTATTGATAGAGAAGGTATTCAATGAAATGGAAATTCATATTACTATTAGTATATTCAGGGTTTCTTTTAATTGTGCCTGTCTAAATATTTGATGCCCCAAAGCTCCTTCCGTTCCAGCCCCCATCCATTCTGTCTAATCCTTTTCTGATATCATTCTTTCATTTTCGCCCATCTTTGATTCAACCCCTTCTCCTCTCCAATCTCTTCCCCTTTTCCTGAATCATCCCCTACTCTCCATCATTTGCCCCATGACCTCTCCTCTTCCCTGATCTGGACAGATTGCATCTCCTTTCTCTAGACATCTCAAGAACTGTCCCACCCCATCCCCCCATATTCCTCCTCCTTCCTAACCTCCATCCTCCACACCCCATCTCCCCATGCATCCTCCCATTTCCCTGTTTCGCTCCACCGGTCCTCACCAGCTTTATGAGGTTACAATATCTGTTCTACTTGAAGCATGGTTCCACTTCCAAGGTTCACTGAACCATGACCGTCCAGTCTGTCTGTCACAGACCAATGCACCATCGCCATGGTGATGCCTCGCCTGTCTCCAGTCTACCAGACATTGCTATGCTGGGATGGGATGAAGTTTGCATTATATCAAAGAGATATCTCTTTGATTATATTAACCAATACAACGCCCTGTAACAAAGTCTGTCTACCACCACCACCATTCCAGGTGGTGAACATCCCGTCTCCATGACAACACTAGTCTTACTTTCAAAGCATGCAATACTCACACTGATAATCCAAAGATATGTGACATTCCAAAATAAGGTTAAAAATGCAAGAAAAGGCTATCAGATTTGCACCCTCTTGCAGACAGCTCACACTAAAAGACAAGATGTACATGTAACAGTATCACAGCATTGTGGTTCATTTGACTTAACTCTTAATCAAAGAGTTAAAATTACCAAGTGTGTATGTCACTAGACAAGGCATTTTATCTGATGTTGCCTCTCTCTACCCGTGTGTAGTAAGAGCATACCTGGCAGAATTAGTTCTTGTAAAAGCAGTGTGTGCTAAACCACTAATTCAAATTACTGTAAGAATATCCAAACACACTTTGAAGTGCATGGGGATGTTATATAACAATGCCTATGCATGATACAAAGAAAGGTACAATTCAAAAGATAGTGTTTGAGTTGGAGATGTCTCTTTCTGTTTCAAATATTTTCAATCAGAACACATCAGTCTGCAGTTGACCTAAGAGCTCTTGAAGACTAAATCCCCATCCCATTCAGATGAATGCCGTTTATCGTTAATCACTGAGGAGGAGGGAGACCCCATATAACTGGAAACCAAATAACGGCGATGCGTGTCCACCCGCAGATGCCCTCCCTTGCTGGTATGACTCAGCGAATCTTTAAATTATTAATCACTAATTCCTTGAAGCCAAATATATACAGCCACATTACTCTGAAGCAGGGCAGTGGTGAATAAAACAATGGCCTACAGCAAGAATACAGTAATATTTTTTAGAAAAATAGCATTTGGTAAAGTGACATGGAAGGTATCATCATACTTGATTTTTGGTCTGATTCTAATTGTACTAGGGCTTGCAAATGAATGCAATCATCAGATATACTATAATCTTAGATGTGGTCAGTAACATATTGGACGATGTAGCTTGGACTTGCAAGATCATTAACCTATCATATTTCTATAAATACCATGAATCAACCAATAAAGAGAGATAGATACCTAGGTTCATTCATTTAACTCTTTTCTACATTCAATTTTGTTTAGACTACGGGTACGCAACTGTAATGATAGTCTATGAACTCATTGCCGACTGTAATTTTTAAGTCGCATAGGTTAAAAACCATTATTATCAACAGATAACCCACTTTGGTAGCAGAAATTCAGATCTTTCTTAGTTTCGAGGGATAGAGAGATAGAGAGAGAGAGAGAGAGAGAGAGAGAGAGAGAGAGAGGAGACATACTGAGGACAGAGCAAGCCATAAATATACCAAGAGATGAAATATGGATGCAAGCAGGATGACAAGATAATCTCAGCACTGGATTGGGAGGGGAGGGGAGGGGGAGATGAGGAGATGAAGAGATGGAGAGAGAGAGAGATGGAGAGAGAGAGTGAGAGGGAGAGAGAGCGCGCAGGATGAGAGAGATAGAGAGATGGAGAGACAGAGCATGGGGCTAGCCACAATTATAGATGAAATATGGATCCATGCTTGATGAGACGAGATGAGCTCTGAAGTTGGAGGTGGGGTGGGGGGAGGAAAGAAGAGAAGATATAGGAGACGACGGGACAAAGATAAAGAAGGAGGAGAAGAAGGCTTGACACAAGATCACCCTTGGCAGGATGTAATTTGTTTTAAGCCCCAGTAATTATCCGATGACAGTTAATTACTTTTTTCTGCTCCTACAGCGGGCCACCCCCCGGGCCGGGGCAGTGAGTCGGATGATGAATATGGATGAATTAGAGTTGAGGTCTTTCCCAAGCCAGCATATTAATGCCCTGTTGTCTTCTAAGACAGATCACCAAAATTACAAAGTGTATACAGTCAAAACCTGCTCTGGTGACCATTGTCTACAAAGACCACCTGTCTATAAAGACCACATTTTTTAAAAATTCCATTGAGCAGAGTTTCTCACTGAAACCTGTACTGATGAAACCTGCATACAAAGATGGATATAATCAATGTTAATTCTAAATCTCACTTTTATTTCCTGGTTAAAAAAAAATCTCAGTCACTATGAAGAAGATCTCGCCTTTTATAATGTTTTATGTTAATGAATAAATGCAGATATTTGTTGTGCTCACAATGTGTTTGCAAAATTTGTATCATCACGTATTAATCAAAACATAATTTTTCACATGATTGGTAATGAGAGCCTCCATTTCATTTTTTTGAGAGAGGGGCGTTTCCAAGACTGGTCTTTACCTTTAAGGGCAATGGATCATGTACAGAGTTCACCCCTCCTGGCTCTGAACAGATGATAGGCATGACATTTCTCAGGTGAGAATGGGCCTATCAAAGAGGGGGAAAATGCAAATAAACTGCTTCAACAAGAGCTTCATGTTCTATAGATCCTTGAGTGCCTCCTTTGAGTCCTTTGAAAAGACTGGTTATCACCATGTTAATATATAATCCATCAGGTAGCATTCCATACACCAGGGCTAATTTATAACCTGAGAATGTTATCACCAGTCATAAAAAGCCAGTATGATGATATAACCTCATGTAGGTATGGTGTCCTCCAGGTAACCCTCCTCAAGCAAACACAAGCTATGTTCATATGGCTTCATCATGGTTTTAAACTGTAATTTAGTGAAACCTCAAAGTTCTAAGCAACAACTCAATGACATTAATGACAAGGGGTTACGCGGGACTGCAACAATGCAGTGTACAAAGTTTTAACAACAAGCCGGACAAACAGCTGATGTAAATACAGGCTGGCAAAACCTCAAACTCAAAGTAAAATGCTTTCGCACACAGCACATAACTTTGAGTGAGGACCCCGATTGCTCGTAGTTTTGGGGTCAACCTAAGATTGATTGCTCATGGTTTAAAACTTAGAGTAGACTTTAAGTTTCAAAACCACAAGGTCCACTACAACTAAACTACAACTTAACTACAACTGAACTACAACTGAACTACAACTTAACTACAACTAAACTACAACTAAACTACAACTAAACTACAACTTAACTACAACTGAACTACAACTGAACTACAACTGAACTACAACTGAACTACAACTGAACTACAACTGAACTACAACTAAACTACAACTAAACTACAACTAAACTACAACTAAACTACAACTAAACTACAACTAAACTACAACTAAACTACAACTTAACTACAACTTAACTACAACTGAACTACAACTGAACTACAACTTAACTACAACTTAACCACAACTGAACTACAACTGAACTACAACTATACTACAACTGAACTACAACTAAACTACAACTGAACTACAACTTAACTACAACTTAACTACAACTGAACTACAACTGAACTACAACTTAACTACAACTGAACTACAACTTAACTACAAGATAAACTTGAATATTAATTTCACAGTATACAGACACTCATGTGAACATAGCTTGATGCACACTAAACTCATGTTCTAAGATGATGGTGGCCTTTTACTGGGCTGGAGAAGAAGATTTATGAGTTTACAAGCTTTGGTCTGAACCCTTTTATCACCAACAATGCTTTATAATGAGAAAGATCAACAGCTTTATAGGACTTAATGCAGGTGTAATTTAAAACTGTGTAGTGTACATGTGCATTCCAATACAGCACAATCACAATAATTAGATACGTAAGTTTTCAGAATACTAACTTTGTCTCAATCGATGAGTATTATCATGAATGTTCCTTGCCTGTAAAAGGTGTAATCTCATTGTTTTAAGAACATTCTGAAGAAAAGTTTATAAAGTAAAGACTATCAAATTCACTTGTTGGCATCTGATATAAAGACTACAGACTCTGCAAATTTGAGGGAAAATAAATAAATATGGGGCATAAGAAAGTACAACAATTTTTACTTTACATACCAGTAAATAATAAACACACAAGAAATAGATCACTGGAAGGCTCTAAAAGGACATTATTTTGTTATGACTGGAAGATTACCATAAGCTAGTGATTATTAACGTTCTAAAGGAATGTTTATACTATCAAACTGCATGCTAAGGGATTTATTTCATGAATATTCTGAATACTTTTTTCTAAAAGCACTTGTGGGAGGGCTTCAAATTATCCACAAATTGCATCTTTTAAAAGAACTTTATCTGTTTCTTAATGTCTCAAATACTTAAGCCTATATTCTACTAAGATTTAAACCCAACACTGGGCTTAAGCTTTTGTTCAAAATTAGATTTAACAAAGGAAGTCCATCTGAGGTCTAAGTTTTCCTTTGCAAAATGTGATCCAAGACCCAGAGTTGGTTTAACTGACTAAGTAGAATATGGAGCTTTGGGTTGATATTCAGACACAGCCTATAAATGGTAAATACTTAAAATAGCAAGCTACCATATAGGTCCAGCTCCTCTTTCTATATATATACAATGTATACAGATTAGGGAGCTGAATATCAATGAAGTATACCGTTATTACATAACAGCATCTCATCACCTTTGATAAACCGACCATAAACTCACAATCATCTGTTCAAATGGTATCAGTTTAATGAGATAACAAGCAAGCCTATAGGCTATAGAGTTTTGGCTTCTGGTAGTAAATCCCCAGTGTGCCTGACAAAAAGACGTTGGCACTGGCACTCCTGATAATTTAGTATCAAGTATATTCCTCTAGCAATTCCCTTCTGCCTGTGGTTCAGTCATTGTTACTGCACATCATCTGCTGAGCGCCAGAAGGGTATTATGTTAAAATTCTCTTGTACAGAGAGAACACCATTCTGGATCTGAGCCTGAATATATTTTTTTCATTGTGCATGATAATTTTTGCAGCCCACAAAGTTGGGACACCTACTTGTGGCAAAATTTTGACCATCCAACAATGCTTTGAGTGTAAGAACCTTGCATGCTAAGCAGTGATGTTTTATAGTTATATTATGTATACGATAGGGAGGATCAATATGGCCTCCTGTTACACAGAAGTTCCCATTTCAATAGTTGATTTTTTCGATTTTGAGGATTACGTTCAAGCCAGAACAGCTACGTGTACTTAGGGGCAAAATTGGAATTTCCAAAAGAGCTTGCATTTTGCACCTGGAGAATAAAATGAGTGGAATGTGAGTGCTTTAGTTAAAGGCAAGGTATATTATTAAATAGCAAGCTTTTTTTGTAGGACACCATAATCCATTTATTCTGAGAAGGGGGAACCGATCCCTTGCCTTGGTAGGAATAAAAACAGATATTCAAGTAAAGAATAAAAAGACAGTCCCATATAACTACGAAAATTCTTAAACATGAATTTCAACTTCTAATCAATGTCTCTTTGTTTAAAGATAAAGTTGAGTTCAGGTCATGCAATAGGATTGTGAAAGAAACCAGAAGGGAAGGAAGGAATTTGGGATGTTAGATTAGGAAATAGTGTATAATTTGAGGTTTCGGAATGACCAAATTGTAAGAAAATGACTCATTAAAAGCACATTCACCGCACACAGAAATGTGACATGATAATGGACTACAAACAAACGTAGCATACTTGTTTGGTCCAAACACATCAGCTATTTTTATCATGATTTGTGCGAGAATGGGTGCATTTGAAGAGCAATTCTTTTCAGCGGAGTTGGACATTGATATCATGACTGTCTTCCAAAGTGACATATAAAGAATGAAACACCTCACACAAATTATTTGTCACCTTTATACCAGACTAGCTCAACCATCTCTTTAAACACCCCCAATGACAGGCTGAACTTGACTACAGTGAGTGTACATTCCGCCTTCTCACATTACAAATGAATGCGGCTGAGAATGTGTCATGCAGCCACGCAACGAGGGGAACATGTTCTATGAGAGGCAGTTAACTCGTCTGTCCGCGTCCGACCTGGTCTGGCCGAGGAGTGGAATCTACCTGTTCAAGTGTTCATTACGGCTCTATCTCTGAGCACTGAACCTGGCTTAGGTGTTGAGAGGCTTCGATATCAATCACGCCTTCATCGACGTCACTTTTCATGCAGTATGAACGCACATATTATCTGTATGTTGTGATGCATGGCTATCTGGGTGTGTTTATACGCTCGTAAGGAGTCTGGTATAAGCCATCTTTATCCTTGTAGCTTTTCAGTAGTATGGACACACTCATTTTCTATACATCCTAATGGATGGTTACTGGAGGTGTGTTCACACATTCAGAATAAAGCGGGTAATGTTTGATTTTGAGGGAGACACTTTGGCTCTGAAGAATGGGCATCAAGCCTTCAAAGAAATCTCTCATTTTAGGAAAACAACAGTAGACAGTACTACTCATAAAAGTATTGGTCTATAAACATATCTCAACAAGAAAAGTCATCCTGAAATATAATAATTGAGACAAAGCAAAGTCAAGTTATTTCTGTAAGTTATTAAAGTCATCAGGATGCATGGTGCAGAGTAAGGAGATCATGAATATGCATATCATTTACAAGAGAAAATTAAAGATTTGATATTGATAGATGTAAACAGATAAAGAGAGAAATAAATAGACCCGAATTGCAGAAAGCTTTTCAGTCCATACATGGCTCTCTTCAGGAGACCTGATACAATTTCAGTAAGCAGCCACAAATTACATCATGCACATATCCATCCCAGGGGATGCTCGAGGACAAAATACAAAACTATTTCACTATTTGACTCTCCACACTTCACGTTTGTGAATTAGAATCTAACACGCCCAAATAAAGAAATACAAAACAGAAAATCGAGCTGAGAACGCTGAAACAACACGTGGTAACACAGCCCAAGTTCACCCCCAGCAATGCATGATGAGAGGTCAAGGTGAGTAGCACCTTGGAGTGCTGGCATGACACGCTAGTCTCAAGCCACAGACTCTAATGTGACACGTAATCTCAATTCCATGAAGCCTTGAGCCAAGCCTAACCCTGTCAGTCTCTGGCTGTGAAGGGATAGTCTTTGTACAAGGCCTATGGAGTGCAGTAGACCATGCGGTCCATTTAGTCTTGAAGTTCAGACGCCTTGCCAAGCATGCGACTGACAAGGGTTTGTGCATGTAGACTAGGCATGACACCCCATGATGGGGGTGAAAGTGAGAGGGCTTGTGTGATGTGTAAAGATGGATTAGGATCAGGTTCTAAGTCAGGATAAACAGTGTTGAGAAACAACATCTCAAGGATTACATGGGGACAGACAAGCAAGAAGCCGAGAGAAAACGGCTACACCTACACTGCCGCTGGTGAGGTGAGGACCCCCACCCTACTTTTCTGAATTCAACTTGGGTCTCGATCTAATGGAAGGGGTGGAACTGTTCCTGCTTTTCTGAATTCAACTTGCTTCCAAGAATAATATCAGGAAGGATGAACAATTTTCTTCCATAATTGTAATGAAACAAATGTAAAGTTTGAGTTTTCAACAAGAAGTTGATGATATGTTGTACGACCCAGAGTAAAAAATAAGAAACTCCACTATTTTAATTAGATATGTTTTTCTTTTCTTCAAATTTTCATTGTTTGGTGATATTCTTATGATAAACCTTGAAACTGCAGAAATATGGACTTCATATGACCCCTACACCGGGCAAACTCTTGGCAATTACATTCATTGAGATCATGGTGATAATAACAAAAAGAAATGTTGCACTTATCCCATGTGTATACATGATACCATAAATCCATTACAAAGTCTGTCATATGTGCAGCTGTTTCGAGAAATTGACGATGAACTTGATGAACCCTTGAAAGAATTCATCCCCAGATATCTGATTTCATCTCTTCTTAATGATATAGAATGTGAAGACAACATAGAGATCAAAAGCACCGATTGCAGAAGAAATAGGGTACAAGTTGAACCCCCTTCTCCGAAGACACACCTCACAGTTGTAGGACATGTGCTCCTTTGATGAGTACTCTACATCAATTCCTTACACTAAATAAAATTTCTGACTTTAAACCTGAAACCAACACTATATTCAACTCTATCTGACCCTAATCCTAATCCTAATCCTAAGACTAGACCTAAGGCTAAGTTAACCTAAAACCCAATCTCAACCCTAACCCTAACCCTAACTTTACATCTTTGACGAAAAATAAAGACCAGAGTAAGTGCCGCTGCCGGAGCAAATGTTTGATTGTCAATCATCATCACTCATCAAACAGGAGCACCAAAGTAACGGTCAAAATCATAAATTTACAAAATTCATTTGTAACACATTTCTAACAAGTGTTTTGAAAAAGGGGGTGTGGCATGTGCCACGCCCCCTCTCTCCCTGGCCAATAGACCCTGCATATAAATGTACATCAATCCTCACATAGTTGAGTGTAATTTACACAGAAGTAGCAGGTGTTGAAAGCTACAAGCTACAACCTGGATCCTTTTCAAAAGCAAGGCACTATGAGCTGAGGGAAATATTTTCGCAGAGGATAAAAGCTTGTTGCGAAACAAAGTCAAAGCAGATTAGGTATAGTTCGGCTGTGAACAGATTCGTTTTGAAGGTTGGTGTGAGGTCAACAACAAACATTCTTCAGCTTTGTAAGCCCTAGACTTATACTAGGTACATGGGGTTTAAAACCACTAGTTTTTGTTTTTTCGGTGGCCCATATTTGGCTCAAATGGCACACCTGTGTTGGCTTTGGACCTGCAAATTTTGGCTGCATATAATATCATTGTGTCAAGGTAGTTAGCTTGAATTTCAAAAGAAAAAGAATAAACATGTATTCTCTCACTTTGCTGTAAATTGTCAAAATGGGGAGAGGGGGGAGAAGAATTGATCTAGGGCGGGTGTGAAGGTATAAAACAGTGTGAACATATATATCTTTATTTGCCTGCAAAGAAAGCTCATGTAACTCAGCAAAACAACTTCTATCTGGTCGATGACTTGCGAAAGAACCATGCAACCAAGAGGTTTAAAAAAAAAAGGAATACAAAATAGATCAATGAGGAAATATGGAAGAAAATATTTTTTCTGTCGGTTGTCATTGTACAGGGATACAATCATGTCAATTTGTTACTGCAAACACACAGTAAATTCACCACTCAATTGTCACGTGTAACTTCAATAGGACTGAGCGCATAATAAGGAATTCAATTGACACTCTTCCTGTTAGTATACAACAATAGATTGGTATGCCTGGTATGTAGATATGAAAGCTGCTAGGGGTAGCATGTTAGGTACTTGTCAGCTATTTTTAAGGGAGCTTCTATTTTCCTCTTGACAAAAGCTTGAATGATAGAGGGAAGAGAAATAGATAATATAGTAAAAGAGAGTAAGAGTAAGAGAGAGAGAAAGAGAGAGAGAGAGAGAGAGAGACAAGCAGAGATAGAAAGACAGACACAGAGAGAGAGGGAGAGGGGGAGAGAGAGGGAGAGAGGGAGAAAGAGAGAGAGGGAGAAGAGAAGAGAGAGAGGGAGAGGGAGAGGGGAGAGAGAGAGAGGGGGGGCTGGCCAAAAGTGAATGGAAAAAAAGAATAAAAAATAAAAAATAGAGAGCCATGTCTAAAGAAATATTGAAAATATTCACATCATTGATACACAAACTTTATATGTGTGTGAATGTGAGTCTTTTTCTTTCTCTCTCTCCCTCAAACTGTCCACTTTATATATATTTCGCAATGTCCTTCATTTTACTTTCATTCCCCCATTTTTTTTCTTCAACCCTCATCTCTTCTTTGATTTGGTTGAGGAAGCTATACCTCTCTAATCCCTATTCAGGTCTTGGTCCAGTGTTTTCACTTTGGTCCCTTATAGTCCCAGCTCCATTCAAAAAAGCAATTTGGGTCTCAGGAGTCCATGTCTATTGTCCGACTCCTATCAAACTTTTCTTTCTTCTTTTCAGACCAAGTGGTCAAGCCTGGGATCTCCCAAGAGCCACTGGCTATTTAGTTTCTGGGCCCTTTGGTCGAAGTAAGAAGTGTTTGGTCAAAGGACCCTATTTAAAGCCCACTAAAGTATGCAGCAATGAATAGAGTTTTCTGTTTAAACTGTCTACAATTATCTATTCAACCCATTGCCCTTTCACTCTCCGCAATCACATAATCGCTATTCATAAACTTCTAAAGGCCGAATTAATCTGATTTCTTCTATCGGATGCACAAATCAGGCTGTAAAATAGAGCTGAGATTGTGTGAATGATATACATTTAGTCCCATCCTTTTATCAGAGTTTTTCACTACCCGCTTTGTTATGAATTGATGCCTGACAAACCTATTTCTTAAAACTCTTTAAACTCCCTTTCATATTCAAAATAACAATAACACCCACTATCCCTGCAACAAGCATAATGCCAAAATATTAATGAAATGGACATTGCATATCTCAAAGTGCCACACCCACATTGACAGTAGTATAGGGGTGGTGTGGTCTAGAGGATAAGTCTCTGGACTGTGAACCACAAGGTACAGGGTTCGAATCCCAGTTACAGTACTGATGTCAATTGGCAAGACATTAATTGACATTAGCCTCACTCCACCTTGAAGTGGGAAATGGGTATCCAACAGGAATTAATTCATAAAATGCTTGAGCGCTGTAATGTCAGCCATGCTAAAGCTTGGGGTAATTATAGTGGAACACCATGAGTGGCAATATGTGCCAGACATGAGCGCTATACAAGACTCCACTAATACATTTCAAGTTCCGTCTTTCCAACTTGGGAAGTTAGCTTACAAGCAGAATCAGAAACTGCCAATATAACATGACCCATTAAAAACCCAACAGCTAAATCGAGATCATTCACAGAGCATGGAATATAATGCATTGCTCCTAAAGTAGGCAGGACGACACAAAAGTTATCTCCCCATTCAAGAGTACAAGAACATCACCTCAATAATACAACAATCACCGCTAACGACAATAATACTGCTGCATTGCTCGCGGCTAGAAGATTTCTCTTCAAAGCTTTTCGTGATGTTACTTAATTCTTGTAGCTTTCTAAAGGCTTCTCATAAATTTCGAACCAAAGGTGTGCGGTTTTAGATTCTTCTTCCTTTAATGGCCAATTGAAAATATCCACTGCATATGGCAAGGCGGAATGTACGTGGTCACAAAGCTTGACTACATTCCAAAGTTTCTACAGCGACTGATTGGGGGGAGGGGCACAACCAGCCAATGCTCCCTATTTAAAAGCCCAATCTGGTATACATTGAGTACATACAAAAAATATGCTCCCTAAGTGTGGTCTTGTGCCCCCCTCCAATTTCAGGACCTCAAAAGCACCAGATAATATGAACCCCCTTTTTTACTTGTCAGAGAATCATTTTGATAATTGTGCCCCTTCTACTTTCAAAGAATCCTGGATCCACCCTCTTTTTCTTTCTCTTTTATTTTCAAAAAGAAGACATTTCATTTGGTCTGATGAATCCATGAGTATCTTTTCAATCAATCTGTGAAATAGTGAAATAGGCATGCAAAATAAAGAATGAAACAGAGATTAAGAGCTTAGAGGCAGTGGTTCATGAAGTTATATGGGACTTGGAAGTTCTTCAGAGCATACCATCTGTTGAGAGCCAGACGGGCGTTAACGCTGTGTTGAAGTGTTATCATGAGTTAACGCCCTTCTGACTCCAAAGAGATATAACCGGAGAAATTCAGTCAAAAGAAGTCCTAGGTGTAAAAGCATCTAATTGATTAATCCAAACTACTCAGATGGGCAGGGGAGTATGAATACAAAAAAAAAGAAAAGCAAAATGGGGGAATCAAAACACTTGAAATGATGGCCTGGAGCTCTAGCTAAAGAAAATTCTTCATATGCCACTAACTTGGTGCTTTTTCTTACAGAATGATTGTTCTTTTCAGAGAGAAGTGGTTACAAAACCTAAGGTGACTTGAAAAATATTAATTAAAAAGTTCCCACTTCTTTATAACCCAATGCAACTCACTTAAAGATAAAGACCAGTTCTGGTCTTGCGATTGCATTGTGAAAGAAACGTTGTGTAATCGATCAGAAAAGGTTGATCATCTAGCATATAAGTATTGGTGTGTATTGCAAGGTTTTGGAATCATCAAAATGATAAGAAATTTGGCCCAGTCTTGGTAAAGTTACAAGCACTGTACATAGAAAGATGTATATGGGACTACGCGATGCACGATATCTATTTGGTCCCAATAGATATAATAATTTACCAAATATATCAATTAGTAGGCGGTTTCCCGGCAAAATTTGTATCATCACGTATTAGTCAAAACATATTCTTTCATATGATTGGTAATGAGAGCTTCCATTTAATTTTTTGAGAGGGGGGCGTTTCCAAAACTGGTCTTTACCTTTAAACTAATAAAACATGCTCACGCAATATACTCAAATGAATGCAACGTATTCAAATTAATGAAACCTGCCTTAAATAGTAACCACCTGTCTATATAACATTTTGATCAATAATATATGTTCCCCTTCGGCAGAATTTCTATTTTTTGAAAATTGTACAAAGTAACCTATCATTTGTTGATTGGATTGTTTTACCCGACTGTTAGGTCACCTGTTCCTAAAGACCACATTTTTGTCTCCTTTGAGTGGTCTATATATACAGGTTTTCCTGTGATATCATGATGAAAGTATGTGAATGGGTCAATTAAGCAGAATTTTTTTTTATAATGTACCCGTTAATGTCACCGGTTTTAATGTAATACTATGAGGAATGTAATACTATGAGGAAAGTATTCAAACATGCCAATTATGCACACAATGTTTTCTAAAATTTACCACAACAACTATCCACACAATCACATTAATCCATTGTGTAAAAGAGTAATGCTCTTGAAATAAAATCAGGAATGTGATCCGATTCTGACTCTTTCTGAGGAAGAAAAAAAAAAGGTGATAAACCTCTCCCACTTTTTGTGAATTAACCTGAGAAAAAAAATTTGTTGGCTTTCCATGCATATGTTATGATTCTGGCTCGCTACGTGTCAATGCACATTCCTCTTAACCACAAAGTACAAACCCTGGGGTTCAACTCCCCAGTATTGCCCATTCATGACAATGAGAGTGTCGTATTTTTTTCGGTGGTCTGCGGTCCGTCGGTGGTCAGTCACGCCTCGGTGGACAGCTGACGGTAATTGGCAATGAACGCAAATTGACTGCGTTCCCCCCAATAACACGATCAGGTGAACGGGCCAGCGTGTACATTTCCGGCCGCGGATACTTAGGATGGAATTGTATCATATATAACACACCGGGAGAGTTTGGGGTAAATTTGGCGTGAGGTTCACTGAATATGCTGGTTTTACTTTATTATGAGCAAAGGTGATTCACTCCGTTGACAATACTGTACAGGGATATGGTTACTATGCTCATGGACCCTGCTATGCTGAATACCCAATTTGTAACGTTATTCATTTGATACTACATAAATCATGAGTTAGGAAGAAATAGATAATTTCAGAAATTGCCAATCATGATCAAACTTGGTGTTGATTATCACAGAGGCCTACATAAATACTGATTAAAATTTTACATCTCTTTACGATCAGGACCTTATATTAAATCTTCATACAAACAAAATACACATTTTATAATGTTTAAATTGACTGAAGTTAACTAAAAATTTAAGAAGAAAAGAAGGAGAACAAGGAGAACAAGGAGAAGAAGGAGAAGAAGAAGAAGAAAAAGAAGATGAAGAAGAAAAAGAAGAAGAAAAAGAAGAAGAAAAAGAAGAAGAAAAGAAGAAGAAAAAGAAGAAGAAAAAGAAGAAGGAGGAGGAGGAGGAGGAGGAGGAGGAGGAGGAGGAGGAGGAGGAGGAGGAGGAGAAGTAAAATACAAAGATGAAGAAGAAGAAAGAGACAGACAGAGGGATTAACATACTCATAGATATATAAAGAAATAACAACTCACAAACACATGCATCTAGATCGGGAAGGCACAGATACAATAACGACAATTCAACATGGCATTTAAATATGCTGCACCTAAAGAGACAGATGTAAAACATACCAATGTAGCACAGGAAAAGAAGGAGAAAGAAGGATTGTAAGAGGAAAGGAAAAGCGACAAACGAGGCTTACCTTCCTTCTCAAAGCAACAAAATTAAACGGCAAAGCGACAAAGATAAGGATCGGCAATAATAGCTGTCACCGATGAAGTCGACTCAAGGAAGTGCCCAAGACAAGACTTGGTGCGTTGCCCTTGTCTAACCTTGCCGCAGTTATTCACAGACCATGGTCGTCCTAAGCCGATCCCAAACTCACAAGCGGATATACCATGCGAGCAACCAAAACATGGTCATTTCCTAATCATAACACCGCTAAGAGAATCCACTGTCTCCAAAAAACTTGTTGCAATTCTTGTTCTTGCAACATAAATGCAACCACAATAGTATATTCCAGTACAGAAAATGTTGAATTTTCCACCATAGGGAAAAAGGGATGTCTTTCTACAATGGTCCATGTGATGTATTTCCACTTGCTATGATCTCATAATGGTATTGTGTGAATTCTTAGAAGTGAAATGCCTAGTGGTAATTACTTCAACTAGCTAGTGACCACAGTCTTCCCGGGAAATCTCCCCTATTAAACTAATAGTCAATGTTAGTTTGAAATGTACATTAGTTAATTAGGTGTGTTTTCACTAGTCTGAATCATCAAATTAACTCACCAATTCAGAGTCGATGTACAATACTTCATTATGTGTGTTTTCACTAGCTAGTCTTAAGCATCGAAGTAACCTGCTAATTTTCTCCAGCTGTGGATAAAAATTAACCGGCTAATTGCTGATCCAATGGACATTGCTTCAACAGGTGTGTTTTCATTAGCCCAAGATATCACAAAAACTTGCTAATTTAAAGCTGTTGTGCACAGAAAATGACTGAATTTCAAGTACTCAACTTATTGTGATTTCACTACACAATTCATATCCCCTACAGAAATCATGCTCCAATTAGGTAACATTGTCATGTTTGCGAATTGTAATAGATGATGCACTAAGCTCTCAAAGTTGCCCCGAGGGAAACTATTCAGAGTCTTTGCAATTGCTTCAGTTCATAATATTGCATTTTCACTATCCCAAGATAGCAAATCAGCCCGATCACAAGATAAACCATTACCTTTCATAGTAAAGATACAACAATAAACATGCTACTATCCAAAGTTGTCATACTCTAGATGGTAATCAAATGAGTGTAAGAACAGAATACAGTCAAACCTGTCTATAGCGACCGCCCAAGGGAAACACAAAAAGTGGCCTTTGTAGACAGGTGGTCTTTGTAGACAGGTTCCTTTAGTACATGTTTCAAATGAGAAACCATTTTCAAGGGAAACCAAAAATGTGGTCTTTGTAGACAGGTGGTCTTTGTAGACAGGTGGGTCACTACAGCAGGTTTGACTGTACTATGTAACTGAAGATCCATCACTTCTTCCAAACTTTTCTTTTAATACGTAAAGAGAAGTGGCTGATTGAAGAAAAACAGATATTTGGTGAGTCTAGTTACTTGTGAATTCAAGGATCATTTTCTGATGCCCTTTCTAAAGAAAGTGATGGAGATTAAAATCTGTCCAATGAATTTTTATATCCATTAAATAAATCACATTCCCCCTTTTAAAAATACATGTCCAGGACAAAATGTTTGAAAATCAGGCAAGAAAAGTAATATCAATCCTTTTCAAAATATATGTTCTTACACCACGTCATAAAAAGATTACATTTACATATTTCCCTTTCGTATTCATTGCAAAGTGATTAAATTTTGCATGAGATAGAAACGCTGATGTATTTGTAATAGGTCTATTGTATCCTCGACATACCGGGTGCTTGCAAAAACCCATTTATCATCGTCGCCTACTCATTTCTACTTCTCTCTTTTCATTCTCATCGCACGGCCCTGGAAATTGAAATAAAATGAAATATTTCCCCAGCCTAATCCTGATAACAATTCGACCCAACGACAATCCTATTGTTAGCATCGTCCGCTCACGAAATGGGATGAATTATGCATGATAAAACACAAAGAGAAAGGTGATTGCACAATTTTTTTGCGACGTGAAATATAAATGGACATTTTTATCTTTTCCTCTTTAGTGTTAGCTGACTTTACTTTCCTTTTACAGTATCGCTATATGTCAGCACGCATGATAAGTTGTACGCGATAGAAATGACAATTTACGAGTGAAAACACAATTACAAGTGCAAATCAATCCATTATTGTGACATAATGCACTATGGGGTGGCCAGTTTGTTAAACAATATGGCAGTTCTCTTTCCTTTGTTGTTCAATTGATGCCTATTCTTTACCTAAATGAAAATACCTAATAGATCAATGCTTAGTGATAAATGGTGTCCAACTTCACCTTGAATTGGGCAATTTCAGTGCAATTGATGGATTTGAAGTGTAAATATATTTAGTAATCATCCTCTGTATGTATGGCATAACATACGTTACTTAGCAATGTCCACTAATTCTGTTGATTTGTGGAAAACAATATTATTATTGCACACCAATAAAGATATAAGGTACCCAATTATATGTGACACAAATGAACAAAACTTATTTCATTCTCTGTGTTTCTCTGGCTCTTCTCTATCTTTCTCCTCTCTCTCTCTCTCTCTCTCTCTCTCCCTCTCTCTCTCCCTCTCTCTCTCTCTCTCTGTCTCTGTCTCTTTTTTCATCTGTAGCCTTTTTTAATAAAAGTACAACAACCTACTAGTACTGGTGACAAGTGCAAGTGCTTCATAGACCATATGCCCCTGTTTTCGTATCTCATCGGTAAACACAATTTTTCATCTTTCACCGGACACCAGAATGATGAAGGATTGAAGCCAAACTATCAACAAAGCAGAGGTCTATAACTTGCCCCATATAACCCTTATCCAACCAATTATCCTCTACAAATACTAGACTTTACAATCGTCAAAGCTTCCCTATCAATCGTTTCTATTTCTTCAAAGTCGAGCTCTATCAACTCCTCAAACCTATTGCCATGTATATGTACACTTCAATGCATGCAATGTCTCCCTAAAGTAAGGCATAACTTTGCATAGTTTTGTCAACAATATATCTCCAGCTCTCAGGAGCATTTTAGTCACATTTTTTTCTTCCACTCTGTTTAATACAATTACCACTACAGACAGAAAGAGACAGCCTTCCTACCCTGATCCCATACATATTTGTTAATGCATGGGACTACAGGGGATCAAAGGCCGACTTTTCCATTCTATAGAGCTTTCATGCTGCTCGGAATTCCATTCTATTCAAGATGGGCCGAGCTGAGATTAAAATGGGCGATTGGTTTTCGCCTCCCTGGCTCCGTTGCTGCTGCGTTGGTTGCCGACTGTAAGGCTATAAACTGGGCATAGAGACTGTTCGACACGGGGATCGAGGGATACAGATACCCTTTGCGTTTGACAAGTTGGTTATCGAAGCTGACATGTTCGCAAACTTTCCTGACATTTTGCGTCCATGGTTGCACAACTGAAGGTTGTTCCAATCAATTATATCAAGTTTTTCCTTGTGTCTTTGCACTTTTTTTTGCTGGGGTTGTGTGGGGAAGGTAGTTTGGAACACTCTGATTGAAAGTGTCATTATAGGCCTATATTTTCTTCCAAACTCTTGGCATATCACTACTTTATATGATGATATGTAAACAGTTTGTTATAAACAGTCTCCTTTAGAGTTACTTCATCTACTCAAATGCAAATGTAAGTTCTGTCCAAGCAAGCATACATGTCGGACGAAAGATAAACATTTTGATAATAATTATTGTTTTATGTTAATTATCTAACTTTATTTCCCCTTCCTATATATTACATTTTACTTCTTTCTTTCTTTCTTAATTTCTACCATGGACAACCGTCTGTTTGTATTTTTTCTCTCTCTCTACTCCTCTATTATCTTTTTAATCCCTATTTATCTTCTATTTCCCCCTTAACTTTATTTCACCTTTCTTTAATCCTTTCCCCTCCTGTCTCTCTTTCTATTTGACCAATTCCTTTGTATGTTCCTCCCCTCTGCCCCCCCCCCCTCCATTTTAAGTAGCTGGTCCACGTTTATCTCACATTTTATTCCTTCTCAATTTTGAACCCGGTTCCTCGCACTCTATCTAATATATCATCTCTTCAGAGCCAGAAAAGCGTTAAAACTATGTTAAAGTATATGAGTTAACAACCTTCTGGCTCCAAAGAGACAATAGAAAGCATAAAAGGAGACACAGCCACCACTAAAAACACAAGGGATCCATCACACAGACACATAGCTTCCATTTACAAAACAGCAATGATTTATATGCATGGGACTATACAATTCATCATCAGTCCCATCTATTTAGATAGATGTGTGTGAAACTGAGCAGTCCATCATTGGGTCTCATCTACTCAGCCAAGCAAATAATTGCAACAGAAATGACATGGGGCATTCATCTTTTCCTCTCTTCCCATCTTCACCATAATTTCCTCTTTTCTTCCCATTTTCAGGTTCCAACCGACAGAAAGTCATCACCTATGAGTTTTTCTTCCATTACTCAAAAACTTTGGATGCCCCTTTCATACTGGAAGTTAGGGTGCTTCAGAGATGCCCCATCTCCCTGTACAAAAGGGTGAACATTTTAAGGTGCCCTAAAGATAGGGGCCCTCTGATTCTCATAGGGATTTTTGGTCCACTTCAGAGGTGCTTTAATGGCAGTATAAAACATTGCCAAACCTCTACGACACTCTAGATAGCAATATACACATTTCTTTTAAAAAAAAAGATGCTTTTAAACCCCAAAGGGGAACCCCAAGACTAATTGCATGCATTACTTACATACTCTATGGACCATAGAACATTTGTGGAATTACATATATACAATCTTGTTTTAGTGTTGTTTCACATCTATAATTCAGGTACCTCGGTATCAAAATATGACTTTGAAGTATGCCAACTTCATTTGTAATGTAATGAGGCAACACATTGTCTGTTTGGGGCCCAAAGGGAGTTATAATACATCACATTTTATAATGCAACAACAACATTTATAAACAAATGCTGTGAAATAAAGATATGTTGGATGCAATAACAAAACAACAAAACATTAATTTGTAAATCATCTACTCTTTCCCTTGATCTACTGAAACTTTGCTAATTCAACAAGCATTTAACTTTCTTGGCGTATATCAGAGACTTCTGGGAATTTCATCTCTTACGCTAGCTGCACAACAGTGAACGGCGTATGCATAATGGATGGCGACTTGACAGCTCTTACAGGCATAAATCACTCAGAAATACAGAAACATGTCATCTTCTTCTTCTTCTGGCTCTTTACCTGTCCATCCTGCATCATTTATGAAGTGACCATTGCAAAATTAAAACGATATTCTCTTCTCTCTTTCTTGTTCTTCCTTTCTTTCCACTCACAAAAAATGATGCCCCGAGGGAATGTGAAATCCATATTTCATCTCCCATGATGCTTGACCAGACCAGCATAAGTGGACGATGACTTCTGTTGAGAGCCAGAAAGGCGTTAATTACTAGCTAACGTTCTTTAAGCTCCAAGGATTATGAGATGGTAAGAGGTCAAATTGACCCTCTCATCAATAAATCATTCAACTTGTACCCTAGCTGCAAGTAAATTCATAATATTTTCCTGTTTTAGAGGTTGCAAATCGATCCATTCTTAAAGAAAGGGGGTGGGGCTGGGGAGAATTTTTTTCTATTTTTGATATCTATTGGTTTTCCTTTACTAAATTTCTTGACCATTGAAAATGCTGTACCCCCTCCACTCTCGAAAAATATGAAATTTTTTGGGGAGCAATATTTTTCTGATGTTCTTCCTCATTATCACGCATGAGCAGCTCTGCCATACTTCAAGTGAGACAGTAATAACATCTTGACTGACAAAAACAGTATTTTGCTGTCTTCCTTTGATAACAATCTGCCACATTAACAAAGTTCTCTCCCCCACCTAAAAAAAAAAGGGCGAGGAAGAAAAGAAGCTACTGCAAACCAAATTTCTCTAACAGGGAGACCACTAAAGAACAGAAACAAATTTGTATCTTTTTTATTTAAGCATGTGCAGTTTTACAAAGCTTCTCCACTTTTTCCTGGTAATTGAGTAGTATTCTCTCTGCCAAATTGCAGGTAATTAATTGTGTCCGCAGCCATAATGGGTGATTATTGGAATAACCTTCGCTTGTCATATTCAAAATGTAGGTCGCACTGCAAGGATGTAAGGTAACCTTTCCTAACTTCTCCCTGCGGTTGACGAAAAGCTGCTAAAATTGACCAGAAATATGTTGATTATATAACCTTCTGTTATGTATTAGCGTCAGAAGGTACCAAAGCTTGTACTTTAACTTGAAACTATCATAGATTTTGATTCGGGGGCAGTGGAGAAGAAGGGAAATGTAAAAGTTTAGAGACATGGATTGGCTACTTGAGTGTGTGTGTGTGTGTGAGAGAGAGAGAGAGAGAGAGAGAGAGAGGGGGAGAGAGAGAGATAGAAAGAGATAGACATAAAAAGATACTGAGAAAAGAGGGAGCTAGAAGATAACAAAATGAATGGAAGAGAGAAACAGAGAGTGGGTGGGAAGACAGATGTAAGAAGAGGGAGAAGTAGAGAGAGGAAGAGAGAAAAATAGAGAGGTGGGAAAGACAGATTAAAGAAGAGGGAGAAATAGAGAGAGGAAGAGAGAAAAATAGAGAGTGAGGGGAATACAAAGAGAAAGAAAAAGCAGACAGAGAGACAGAGACAGTAGAGGAGAGAAGAAGAGAAAGAGAGAGAGAGAGAGAGAGAGTTGGAGAGAAGGAGGAAGAAAGAGAATGGAAGCAACCTGCAAAGTTTGTTTGAACCAACCAAAAAGTGCATTTTTCAGGAATGCAACTTTCTGACCCAATAAAAGCATTCTTGACAGGATTTGGAGGGGGCTTAATGGTTTGACTCCCTATTCAGGTATGGGATGGAAAAATGCCAGAATGGATGCCAAAATCACTGCCAGTTTTTATTCAACCATGCAGCAACATCAATACTAAACCCAAATCAATGCCATAAGATTCTGATCCCAAATCCCCCATTTTTCATAAACAAAATACTTCACGGGCCTTGTACATTACATTTGCAGTTCACTTGTTTTCTTGTCACGACTCTAAAAAAGAGGCCTATAGAATTAAGAAGAATCCTTTGAACGATGACTTGTACCATGCTTCGTAAAACACACAGTTCTATACCTTTTTAGGATTCAGCGAGTACTTTTAAGGTATTTTAAAATCTTAGCATTTGTATTTTTCAAGTATCATCTAAACATGTACGCAATGAATGTGACAAAAGCTAAGAATACAGATAACTAACATTAAAAGTCCATTACGGAAAACTACTGTACCCATTTTGCATTATTTTCCTAGGTTTTTTGTTAAAGATAATAATAATGATAGCTACATTTATATTGCACATGTAGCCATCCCTGGGAATGCTTAAGGCACCTACATCTACAATTAGTATTATTACCCCGGCCTTATTTTGGAGAACTACTCATTTTCAGCATTTTCCTCAGGGTTTTGGTGATATAAGCAATCATGATTATCATATAGATATCCAATACTTGATGTTGAATGTACAGGATATAAAGTAAAAATGCAATAACATCTTTAGATGAACATTAACATAAAAACAGCGACATTTTTAAAGAGAAATGAAATATATAAAGGAAATAAGAACTTTGAATGCACTGTTTTTATCAGCATGCCTAGAAACCTTTATTTTTTAAATCAACAAAAAAAAATCACTAAAAGGACAAACAACTGGCAAGTAAATTGACCACGGTTCTAAAAAACAGTACCTTATAATTTTATCAAGAAATCAGTGATGGAAACACATGAAAACGGCCAAGAACCTAGAGGCAATCATGGCCTAATTCAGTCAATTTATGATCAGAATGAACTCATTACAGAGTCCATTATAGATACCATAGATCAAATATAGAGTTGTCCAACATCTCTTTCCCTCATTCCATCCATCTAACTAGCTAGCCGCTTGTGATCACAAAACCAAGAATCATCTTACATTACAACTTACATTTATTCATTATCTTTAGCTACTAAATGTAAGTAGTCTCCAGCCCCCGGCGACGAAGCCAAAGAATAAATTCTATCCCACGATGAAGTCCTCAGATAACGGATGCTAGACGTTAAACAAAAAAAATATGTGAAATGGACAATGCGAGGTATTTGCGTAAGAGTAATGGTGACTGTTATTTTCGTTATCTCTGTCTCCCTTGATCTGGCTACACACGGGGCGAGCTCTCATGAATATTCGGCGTGAAACTGTGCGATATGCACTCTTGATTCCCCGCCGCAGGCAGCAGAGTAGAGCGCCGCCGAGCGGTGGAGAGGGAGAGCAGTTCGTTTAGAGTGTGTCGCTCGGTGGGGAACTAATTAGGCAGTGGTAAAAGATGAGGCACTGGTATTATTTAGGGTAGGTATTTAGCAACAAGGCATCAAATGCCATGCAATACTCGATGCTCTACTCTTAATGTTTTGAAATCCAGATTAATTAGGGAATTACCACTACAAAAATGATGACATTACCTGATTTTGATTAATAAGTTACAAATGTGGAGGTATTGTGGTGAAGTGGTTCATTCAATCGACTTTCAATCCAAGGGTTGAGGGTGTCAATTCCAGCCTGGCACTCGGGTCTTTTGGCAAGACATTAATCCACATTTGCCACTCTCCACCCAGGTTTTAAATGGGTACCTGGCAGGATTTATTCCTTGAAATCCACTTTATGCTGATTATGGCTACCAGAGCTAAAGATAGGGTGCTAATATCCAAACTTCTTTGGAAGCCCAGGCCATAGGGACGTTATATCATAATGTGATATGCGCTATACAATAATTATTCATTATTATTTCAACCTTAGAAATCAATTTGCCCAAAGGATAAGAATAATTCTTTTATGAAATTATTGACAATGAATTTAAAATTAAAAAAATACGTAATTTACTGTTCCAAACATCCTTATACATGTAATTTCTATTTGCTAGAAGATCAATAATTTAGAATAACTTTACAACCATTTTTCTGTAAGTGTAGCAAAAACTACGACAAATAGTCAATGCTTTCCTTTCAATACGAAGTAATCCAGCCTGTTAAAATGCAAAGTTTGACCAGGCAGATTGCACTATGCATGTGATAAACTGCACTTTGCAGTTAGAGCACAACAAACATATATTGATATCACAGTTTGTGTCTTATACACTCACTGTACTCCCCAAGAAACTTCAACATACTAAGAAAAGAAGTGGATCTATTTGGGGGCCTTTAAGATTACTTGAAGATCCCCGAAGCAAATAAGTTAACTCACAACCTACAAAGCCCTGTGCAAATAGCTCTCCTAAACTCCCTGGGTCTTCAATGGATGAAACAAACGCCACAATCTGTGTGCTAAGCTCCGCTATTGAACCAAAGTTAAACAAAGTGGGCTGAATACAGGGGTTTATCGAATACTTTGGAAACTATGAAGAAGAGCTAGTCTACAGTAGCAATCAGACCTTATAAATAAGCCGGTTTGGTATGTTTCTTGGTGTATTTCAGTAAGTATTCTACCTTTTGAGCAGGTACTTTGATTTCAAAGCAAAAATTCATAGACTCTTGTTTTATGGCCAAAACGCTTAATTATCTACCAAAAACCAGTTGTTCCAAAAATATTTTTGGAATACGAGTGTAAACCAGTTCGGAGCTACCCAAGTTAATTAAAAGGCAAAGCTATTAAAAGGCGAAGCTATTTAAAATAGCCAACTTAATGTCCACTATCATTACATAATGCAGGTGTTACACATACTTTAAATCTGTAATATTGCAATTATTAAAACATTATTCCTGTACATCTATAAAATGTTGAGTACCAAAGAGTCATTTCTGAGTTTGAAAAGAATAGAATTGTTTGTTAAAATATATGCCGTCTCTTTAAAAATAAACTGGAGATAGGACAGAAAAAATGGAAGCATATTGGTGCAAAACGGTTTGAATTTCAGCCTGGATTTGTTGATTCGGGTAGATGAAGGATAGAGTTTTTTATCTGGTCTTTATCATTTATGATTGGAGAAGAGCTTGAGAATGTTTGTTCACATGCCATTGTAAATGACCTTTGACCTCCAAAATGGAGGCCAGGGTGACAATAACTGCGTGATGTCATGGGCAAGGTCAGAATGGGCCGCTAAACTGTCAGGACATAGAGATATCAATACAGCTTCTCAACAAAATTTGTTCTTGTAAAACATTCTTGAAGCACTTGAAGTGCCAACAATATGTATTTGATTCATTTATGTGGTATGGTTTTATCATTTGATTTAATACAGATCATAATTAGAAATGTATGTTCCTGAACTGATAAGTATCATTCAAACTGATATACATTTGGTTATTTATCTGTAGTTTTTTTTATACTGTTCACAAATGTTTTTCATATGATTATTTTATATCCGGACCTTTCATTACTCATGTGTTTAGCTGATGTTAATCATCAGAGTAATGCATAAATAACTGTCTCATTTGAAAGGCATTTGACGACAAGATGGGCATGAAAATTTGCCCTTTTTTTTTTGGAGAAGCAAATTTTAATACAGTTTCAAACCCTCAATACTGACCTCTAAAATAAGACCTTTTTTAAAGCATTTCTTTTATAAAGGGTATTTGAAAATAAATAGGGCAATAAAATGTTCCCAGTATATTTTCATAGGTGATTTTTGTATGCAGTTCAGGTTCTCGATATTGAACTCGTTAGCAAAGGTGATCACAAAGAGTGATTTTTAGAAGCTGATTTACAAAGGGCATTTTGAAAACAAATAAGTCATAAAAAGTTGCCTGTTTTACATTTTTATGCCTTTATATTTTGTTATGCCAACCCTTGATATTGTATTCTTTTATCACTAGATAGAACCAAATTATTACATGTAAAAGTGTTTCATTATCCACTGAAAGCAAGCAAATTTCCCAGTTTATTTGTATAGGTAAATATTTACACAGTTTGGTCTCTAGATTTTGAACTCTTTAGCTGACCATAATCACCCCCAAAATGCTTTTTTTAGAGGTAATTCATTTACTTAGGGCATTTAAAGGGTACTAAAAACCTATCACATGATGTTCATATTTTCCCCTTGTAGCAAATAGATAATAAAAATACTATCACCTAATTTTAAAAAGCAAGTCATTGGTCCAAGGCCATAGCAAAGAAGAATTTCATGAGTGTTTTTTCACTGTAAAATCTTTTTAATGAGTTCACATTTGGTACAACAGTTTGAAAGCCTCTGGCTGCAATGTCATGTTCTTTTTTAATCATCCAATTCAATTCAAATCATATCAATTAAAGTATCCTTATCATGTACTCCGAGAACAATTTCTTCATCTATTTACAATGATACATCCGAAACGGGTATCATTGGGAAGACGCAAAACTTTTATTACTTCAAGTTTCATTTTCAATTCTCGAAAGAGATCAAAACTGTCCGTTGAGATGTAACAAGCTACAAATTGGCCAATCATATAACATGAAAACTCTTGCCTGTCCACAAAAGAACAAAATTTAGTTTTCTTTCAGATTCTCAGTCAGAGTTGTCACAATGCCAAGATTATGATGCTGAATTGCAAATAATTGTGACGAGGAATATTTCTTTCACTATATCAAGAGAGTTTAGGCACAAAAACACAACTTAAGTAAGATTTTGGATCCAAGAAGTATTCAAATGAAATGTAGGAAAAGGGAAAACCCCAAGAGGGCCCAGATTTTTTTAAATCGTCTTTATCAATGAAATACTTGAGGTAAACATACTACATCTGCAGACTGTAATGTAGGCTTATATCATTATGGTTGAAGATGTAACACAACTGTCTCAAATTTTGAAGGAATCTTTGTATTTTAGAAATCATACCATTACCATTTTTCCTCAAAGAGATATTGCTACATAGTGGATTGATTCTCTCCAGTCTATTCAATCTACAGAACTTTTATGCACTTTCCTCTTTTCTTGGGTTATTTACATATTAATTTAGCCAAAACAATATTTTGCACACCTTTCTGAATCATTTAAAGCTCTTTTTTAAAATGTCAATGGCAATACTTAATATTGACCTTTAATGTTTTTCATTTTCAACTGTAATACAACTAGAATTCTGCAATAACCAATTTGAATATAACTATTTATATATTCCCTTTACTAGAGTAGAATTTGTGATTTGTTGATGTGATTGATACCCACATGTGGACATCATATATATATATATATATATATATCATAATCCATATGTTAAAATGCAGATTATAAGCTTGGTGGTAATGAATACTTGATGAACCAATTTTGTGAGAGAGTCCTGTCAAAACTTACAATGCACAACAAGATTAATGTCTTTTACCAGATCTCTCAAATAAATACGGGTAAGATACCAATATGGCTCTTCCCTTGATGGGTAACTGGGACCCCCCCCCACCCCGCCCCACCCACGGTCTCTATGGTTACACCTAGGCCCTGTTGGAGTCTTCATATTATTCAACTTGACCCTGAGCAGGGGTGGAATGCGCACTATCCTGCCCCCCTGCTGCTCCCCTATAGCCTGGGTGGCGATGGTGGGTCTAACCTCTCATTTCAGGGGCGCAGTCTTCTACCCGTAGGGGATTCATCCCGACAGACACACACAAAAGGACTGGAGCTCGAGGGCAATACCGATATCATACGCCGTCTGCCCTGGCACGTCACAGATATCTAGTTATGCCAATTTCGATTCCTTTTCATAAGCAGGGTTATTTTCCATCTCATATGTTTCCTATTTCAAATCCGATTTACATTGAGAGTCGTCAAGTGAATTTTCACTTGATTTGGAAGCTTATGGATGGGATGCGATGGAGGTGGTGTTGTTCAGTACTTACTCCATCAATCACATTTATCTTTATGTATTGATTCTGAGAAGGAAGAGATTGAAAACTGATTGTGAGACAATTGTCCATATCTGATTTGTTATTAGCTGTATAGAATAAATATAATATGTTGATTGGTTTGTGTATATATATAAAGCCTACTAATCCCATGATTACAAATCAGACTTGTTTCCATTATAATTCCTATAACTATGCTTTTTATTGCTATCATTACAGTTTGTCAAATCATTTGTTTTGATTCATTTTTCCTACACAATAAAATAGAAGCCTTTCAAAAAAAGCAGTCAAAGAAAAACTAAAGCCACAAATACAGATTTAATCCCCCCCCCCCAAAAAAAAAGTCCATTTCGAAGAATGGTCTATCTTCAGAAGATGATGAAGTAATGAGTATCTTTAATGATACTCTACAAATTAAGCCTAATTATGAGCTTTAAGCAATCTACTTGGTTATTACTACTAAAACTTGTCTTTCTTTAGCTGATCATTGTTAATTATGTTTCATAGCATTAATTTTTTTGCAATATGTACCTGCTGAAAATATGAATACAATAATACTTCTTCCACATTTGATTACATTACCAGTGAAACTTGTAATCTGTATGAGCCGAAATTGAAAACAAGAGGAATGTAACGTGACGGTTTCATAAGGAGCACCTGCTCGACAGCGGTTATCACGCCTGTGTTTATGCGTCAGACTTCCCAATGTATGGTTTATTACACGGATGTCATACGACTGTAATAATGTCGTATGCATGGTGATTGAGAAATACACTATATTCGTTTGAAATCATTCAATATATTAATTCAAAATCACTCAATGTTTGGTTTACTATGTGTACATCATATGACTGCTATGTTTTATATTTGCTGATCGAGAAACACACTATATTCATTTAAAATCATTCTATGTACCGGTATTCATTTAAAATCATTTGATATATTCATTTAAAATCACTCAATGTATGGTTTATTATGTGAACATCATATGACGGCAATGATGTCTTATATTCGGTGATTGAGAAACACATTATATTCATTTAAATCATTCAATGTATTCATGCTGTACAGTAGTGGTAGGTCTCTTAGTAATAATATAAAATCATATAAAAGGAGTTTGGGATTAGAGATTGGTTATGTTTATTTATGATGGATGGATGGGAGTAGTGGAAGAATCATGATGGAAGCGAAGGGCTTAATCGATTGTCTGTAATACTCACGCTGTACTGATAGAACTGCTTCATTGCCAATTTGCCGCCTTGTGGATATGATCCCTTCAAAGCGAGATGGGCCCGGATAACGCTCTGGCTAGGGATCTCACCGGCGTTCATCTGCATCAGCTTGTTGTTTTTGCGTCGTAGTACGTTCATGCACCTATCCGACGACGCACTCTCGCTCGTACTCTGCCTCAGAATATCCACGGGATTTAGCAACATTAATAAAATTTGGTGGTATCGAATCCTTCAGCCCGTCCTATCTTTCTTATCCTCTCCTAAGCGACGTTGGTTTCCTATCTATCCCTTTTCACGGTTGCTTTTCTGCACCTCTCCGTAATAACCTCTGCTTATGTCATCCACTGGCGATAGTGAGCACGTGTGTCACACGAAGCCAAGACTGCAATTGTAATTTCACACTCACGCATTCGGCTGCGAGTCGTCCAATATTGAAGCGGCTGAGCAGACCTCAAACTCAACTCAATGTCAATACTCCTTGGCAATGGGATCTCGATTGCTCTGCCGGTATATTTGCAAGCTCATTACACCGATATGTTCATTTCTAATTGCGATTTAAGCCCGCTCTGCGTCCCGATCCGAGGGTGTAGCGGTAATTGCAGACTAATTGCCCGTGATATTCCCCGACGTCGAGGAAATAAGAGAGTCAGAAATCCAACAGACTCTAATAACCCTGCCTGCTACGAGGTATGACCCACAATACTTAATCTCCCAATCCAGGAAATATAACTGAATGGCAGGTCGAATGCAGGCATACACTCAGGTGCAGACCTAAGAGCAGATATGATGCAAAGATCAAAATTCACGTGTCTGTGGTGGCTGCTAGACGTACTACCACCTCCTACTGTTGTTTTAGTTTGCAATGACACTCACGGTCAGCTGCTCCAACACTGAGCCTGTGTCGGTCGGTCGCTTGGTTCCTTACAGTTGGGTCGCCGGTAAAAATCCTCTCTACGCCACGGTCCGGTCTCAAACAAACTGGAGTGGGCGGGTGAGGAGTTGGGAGTGTTTTAATCACAATGTCCCACCGGGGGCTAGAGATATAGGCCACTAAGTCCACCAGGAAGCCTATTAGGTATGCTTAGCGGCATTACCCAGCAGTTTGTATTAGCATGAGAAAAGAGACACTCTCAAAGGGGAGAATAGAGGTCGGAGCTCATCAAATAACCACAATCTACCCAAACTTCTCTCCAATCCACTGCTTCACCGACTCTTATCTATGTGTGCATTTAAAGGACCCTCTAAACAGAGCAGAGAGAGAGAGAGAGAGAGGGGGAGAGAGAGAGAGAGCGAAAGAGAGGCAAGCATGAACGCACCCAACTCCTATCTGTATACTGTCCCATTCAACACAACTTTGTCCGGAGTCCAAACCTATGTACACACTCACAGCCTTGTGTACATACAACAAACACTCCTCGCAATACTCTATTCATGAACTTCTTCCACAATACAATACACTTCATGAATACATATATACTTCATCCTGACTTTTCCTATTTTACTCAACGCCAAAGCCATGGATGGAAGGAATTTACCAGGACTGGAAATATTTCTCTCCTTTTCATTCCCCCTCTCTCTCTTTCTCTTCCTCTCCCTCCCTCCGCCCAGTTGTGCATTGTGCGTGCCCGGCGGGCCATAAATCGACTTTTGTAGTTTGCATAGCTCCCTTTCGGATCACTTGGCAAGCTGAGAGGAAAAGAGGCAGTGGATCAGATTTTTGAAAAGACCCAATCACACATAAAAAAGGGAGGATAAAAATATAGCAACACAATGAAAGCCATCGCTATCTGCTCCATACATAACTGAAGGGAAGTTACCGGTATGTTTTGATCGAGCTGAAGAGAGAATCTGTGGCTTATGATCTTTAGTAAGCAGAAGGCATATTTCACATTCCTCTATGCTCTTGTATTTTTCATTCGACAAACATTTTGATACTTTGAACCCAGTCAACATTTAACAATCGCAAGTCCCTTCCTATTTATTATGGCTTACAAGAGGGTGTATAATACTTATGATACTCCAAAGGAGAAAACACATATTTTTTGGTTGCAGCTTGTACGCTTGTATTTGATTAAAAGAAGGATAGGAATACTACGGTTGTAAACATTCCATTTCTAGTTCTCAAAATGAGTTAAAACTTGTTTTACCCCATTGCTTACAGGGACCGGGTAATCCCTGTATTCAAGCTATGGTGATTAAAGAATTCAGTAGTCGTGGGGTCAACATTTAATGTTATGGTCAGTGAAAAATAGTAAAATGTAGGTCTAGACTATAGGAAACTGATTTATGTAAAAAAGGGTCTTCCTTTTTAAATGTAAGACTGTACTTCAGGTCTATTCTTTTTCCAATAGTATGTCAAAAGACAAGTCATGGAATACATGATTTGCTTTAGGTAGTCTGAATACAAATTTGAAGAATTGATCTGTCAAAAATATGGATGTGGAACACTGAACACAATTGTTTCCCTTCTACGTTCACTTCCACATCAAAAGTCCATTAACAAAAAAAATAAAATTGTGTCATTCAGTAAATAAGAGCCAGGAAATCCGGAGAGGGGGGGGTCTTTTCTTAAAAATTGCTGAGTTCCTTACCCAAAATCAAATTGTGATTATCGTAATATGGAGTGATTGGCCTTCATGCTAGGGCAACAGTTGAATCAACGAATGCACGAATGAATGCATGAACGAACACACAAACGAAGGAATGCATGGATGGAGATATGACCACACACATAAATGAGAAAATAAAATCGGGAGCCATCAAAGCACATTAATGTAAGCCTGGAAGCAAATAACTACCAAGCATTTGAGCACCAGAAACAAGGATAACGAGATCAAAATAGCATGCATACATACTTTCTGAAAGGTGTACTATAATTAATTTATCCTTGTGCCCAATGTTTATATGATATTTTGAAAATCTAGAACCACTATTTCACACACAAAAATGTCAAGGTCGCGTTCTATGAATGTATTTCATAAGCTAACTTTAACATCTTGAAAATGAATTTATGCATATGTGATATAGTCATAACACTTAAAATATCTCCATTCAAATATCCTAATAACAAAATAATTTCATGTATGAGAAATTTCCCTGAACAGTAGATTATAACTTTAACCAAATCACCTGTCATCAACAATTTCTCTACGACTTGCTCAATTATCACCATAACCTTAATTCATATTAACACCCAAAAGTGAGACATAAACCAGCAGTCCATTATCAAGAGCTGTTATACACAGCAAGGGGTGCATGCACCAGCACACCCTCCACACTGCATGGAGGGGTAAAGGGAAGGGGCGTGGCACTTACAATGTGGGGGACAGCATTGCACTGGTTTGTTCACCTAGTCTATAAAATCAGACCCTGATAATAAAATCAATTTCAACTACAATAAGTTTTACATGAATAACTTTACCTGAAGTTCATTATTACTTTATTTCAAGGAAGACCTTTAGAAGCCAAAAAAAGGGGAATATGCTCACTCTAACATGAAGCCAAATGAAAAGAAAAATAACAGTAAGAATGGAAAACTATCTATACTTCAACTGTGAAGAATTGCAAGAACCTGCATTAAGTTGCATTAATTGTAACAGAGATAACACAAAGTGGAATGAGTGTTAACAACTAAGAAATATTCTTATTATCATCTCCTGTATCTGAAAAGTGTATGCACAGACAGTAATACATATGAATAAATATTCAAATTTTCTAAATTTGGAAGAGACATGAAATTATTTCTACCAATGATGCAGCTTTCATTTTTGTTCAAAGATGATGCACACATCACCTCAGTCAGAAGCTTTAAATTATAAAGTTGAACAACATTCACATAATTCAGACAAAATATTATTGCAAACCAGTTAGGAATGAAGTCATTTAGAATAACAAATATGCACAAAATAAAAGCAAAATGGCTAAAGATTTCAAAAAGTACTCTCAAAATTGGGATCCAAGTCTTGTAAATATCATCATAATAACATAACACCTATATTCATCTATCACCTCAACCCATCTACCCTAGACTTGTGTGATATATTTTGTCAGTACATTATAACGTAATCTATTTTACGTAAGATAGGCAAGTGTTGATTACAAATTGATTGGAGTACCGAATTACAAATTCAAAACTATACAGCGCTGTTGTACTGTGAGAGGGGATACTTGCGGCGTAGTCGTACCGCTCAATTACGCATGCCATTAGGAACTTTTCGCCTGCTCTCTCGGATGCTTAAAGATAAAGTCGAGGATTGGTCATGTGATTGATATTCTGAAAGAAAATGCAGGAAGAAAATGCAGGAAGCAAACGGGGATGTTGATTTAAGGAGAACATTAGAAGTGGTGTATATTGTGATCGAGGTTTTGGAATGATCGGAAGGAATAGAAATTGACTAGATCTAGCTGAAAAATCACAAGCATTGCACATAAAAATGGGTATGTGGGACTTCACAGTCACATGTGGCATGACAGTTTGGTCCAAACATATCAGCTGTCTCTTGTTGTATTTCTAATATGAAGGCATCTGAAGAGCAACCCTTCCCAGGGGACATTTCTACTGTGATCTTCTTCCGAACTGGCATACAAAGAACGAGAAAGCTTCCACACATTATTTTCCATCTTTATCAGAACTCAAGCTCCTCTTTAAAAGTGAGGTAATCGGATGTGATATTGGACGGTGGACATAAAGGATGGTTGTGCCGCTAGGTGAAGAAGAGAGGAAGCAGGGGTTGTATAAAAGACCCCTCACATCGCTACCATCATCGCTCACTATACCCCTTCATAAGTCATTCATGAATCCCCCATGATGTATTCATTGAGGATGCGTTCATACTGGCAGAATGTTGTTCCTCGTTAAGACTTCTCTTGATATAGCACTGGCCCGTATTCTTGAAAGTGGCTGAAGATTCTCTATCTCATTTACAAAAACCATAGTAACATTGACATTGTGTCACTTTCATTGATTCATGGACAGGTCTTTTTTTTAAAGTGTGAAATTGGCACTTGAAACATATAGCCATTCAATCTAAAACATGGTGGTATTTACAGTTTTACACTGTATTATTTTCATTAATCTATGGAAATTATCTTAGTAAGTGTGAATTGGGCAGATGGACACATGTTGCTATCTCACTTAAACTACGGTAGAGTTTACACAGTGTCACTTTGTTAATCTATAGATGGGTCCACAATCCACATCCAGTGTGAACTGAGCTTAGGGACGCATACAACCATTTCGTTTACAAACTATGGGGGCGTTTACACTGCGCCATTCCTAATGAACAATCGTGATTAATCAGAAGCATAATCCCTATGCACTACGTGGTATAATCTCGTTAGCAAGATAGATTGCAGTTTATGCACGAGACGATTCTATGTCTGCGCTTTCAGAGAGTCTGAAAAGGCTGAATTGCATTTGAATATTGAGAATGATCCATCTAGGCTCGCAGGAACAGAGCTTGGATAATTCAAATTAACCCCACTTTGATGTCAGAAGCCACTAATTCATCTTCAATTGCCCCATCTTCTAGAGTCATGGGTTCTTCCCCTGACAGTGGGATGAATGGGTAAAGAGGGGGAACGGATGTAAATTGGGGGGAGGGGGGATGAGTGAGGGGGACGGGGAGAGCAAAGAGAAAGTAAGACACAGGGATAGATTGTGTGAATGGGAGGAGGGACAGAGAAATAAGGGAAAATAGAAAGAGAGAGAGAGAGGGGAGAGAGGGGAGAAGGAGAGAGATAGGGGGAAGGAGAGAGATAGGGAGGGGGAGGGGTGTGAGAGAAGTTCAGTGGAGAGAGGTGGGAGGAGGAGGATGAGAGGGGAGAGAAGACAAGGAAAGATGAAACAATAGAGAGCGAACATTACAAAATGAGAAATTAAAGAATTAAAGAGAGAGAGAGAGAGAGGGGAGAAGGAGAGAGATAGGGGTGTGAGAGAAGTTCAGTGGAGAAAGGTGGGAGGAGGATGAGAGGGGAGAGAAGACAGGGAAAGATGAAACAAATAGAGAGCGAACATTACAAAATGAGAAATTAGAGAATTAAAGAAGGAAAGAGAGAGAGAGAGAGAGTGAGGAAGAGGGATCAAAAGAAAAGAAAGAGAGAGAGAGAGAGAGAGACAAAGAGCAGGGCATGGACATGTAGAGAGAAAGCATAGGTTATATAAGGATGTGCCACCTTGAGCAGTCTTGTATAAAAAAGGCACAGATCCATCATCCTATTTTCAAAGAACTTGTAGCTTAAATTCATGAATTTCTTACGCTTCATCACATTTCCCCTCAAAATTCACTGTTCTGTTTCCTTTTTATTAGTTCTAATAATCGTTTTAGTCAATTTCAATTTGATGTTTGGAATGATATAGAATTATACAGATGTACAATAGTTATTTATCCAAACTAATGTCACACTTCCATCTCTTGTTCTCTATGGAAGTTGATTTCAAAAGACAGTTACATGTATAAAGGCCCCTACTTGCATATTCTAGTGAAACTATCAACTCTACTTTTCAACCGTTTGGAGCCAGAAGGGTGTTAACTCATATACTCTGTCACAGAGTTAATGCCATTTTTGCTCTGAACAGACAATTTGCTATTATGGTTGGATTCTGGATCATTATATCAAAATCGTAGTTGATCAAACACAAATTGGCAACTATCATGTTGCATTCAAGGAAATTTCCGCTTGATTTGTACACCATGTAAGGAAAATGATTGAATGCACTGTAATGCAATATCTGTACAAACACTCCAGAAATCCTTCCTAATTACAATTCATATATTTCACTTTTTCATCATGCTCAAAGTCCGAACACCATGACAGATCATCTCAACTGAAGTAAAGTAATAGTGTCTACTATTGCATCAAACTTAAATGAATATAAGAATATTGTATACTGGACATGTAAAGGTGGAATTCATATCGACCACAGCTTTGAACAAAGGAATCATACATAATTTATCTCAAGAAGTGTTCTCAGACTTTGGTTGTTAATGTCTAAGAATACACCACACCATGCTGACAAGGTTTAGAACCTCTAACCTTCTAATTTAAGCACCTCTCCTGCCAAACCACTGAGTCACCAACTTCCCTTAATAATTTTCATACGACTCAACATAATACACCGAGTCTAAAATCATAAACATATCACACATGCATATATTCGCTTATCTCAAGGTTAGAACCACCGAGTCATCAACTTCCTTTAATAATTTTCATAAAATCAAAATGATACATCGAGTCTATAATCATACACACATCACACATGCATATATTCGCTTATCTCAAGGTAATTAGAACCACCGAGTCGTCAACTTCCTTTAATAATTTTCATACAAATCAACGTAATACATCGAGTCTATAATCATAAACATATCACACATGCATATATTCCCTTATCTCAAGGTTAGAACCAAGAAAATTCTAGTTCTAACTCATATACTTGAAAGACACTGAGTCGAACAAGTTCCGGTAATCATTTTCACACATTATCATTGATATGTTTCATTTTTCAAAGCATAGAAATATCAAAAAGGTGTATATCTTCACTCATCTCAGGCTTTGAATCTATAACCTCCTGGTTTAACACATTTTCCTGCAAACCACTGAGCCATCAAGTTTTTAAGATAGTTTCACTCAAACTTGAAATTAGAAAAACACATCACACATACATTATGTATTCACTCATCTAACAGCTACATCTCTGCAAACACATACACACACAAACAAACAAACAAACAAGCAAGATCTGATAATAGACATTCATGCGCTCCGATCGAGACATGCACACCCAAAGGGTGTCATCACAAGCTATATTGGATTTAACGTTCAACCGGGGACAGAGAATTCTCAGGAACTATTTTTAAAAAATAGATGGCACACTTTCTCATTTTCCGTAAACCATGGATATACCAGCTCCATGCTTAAACATACACACGCCCGTTTCAGACTTCAAAACAACAAAGCACACTAATTCACTTACCTGTTTGATTGTTCCACGATGTGAAGAAGAACGAAGGAGGAGATGAACGAAGGAAGAAAGAGGAGAGGCCAGAGGAACATCGGGACCAGATAGAGTGTAGAGATAAAAGGAGGAGAGAAAGATAAAATGGGGAAAAGATGGAAGAAAAAGATAAAATATGGTTAATTCATCTGGATAAAATTGTTGCAATAAGTTATGGCAAAGATATACATGAAACATATTATGTAAATGTACGCCCTCCTCCCCAACAAAAACAAAAAATAATAATGGGAGCATTGAGCAATTCACCTCTGGGAAAGCTCAAAAAGAGCTCTGCTGAACTATAAAAATAAAAAATTAAAAAATATATATAAAGGTCACTTTAGCAACAACAATTCCAAAAAGATCTCTTGTGAACAGAAAATTATATATACAGTTAACAACTAAATCATTTATACCTTTTGTAAATTCGATGTTTTTGGTGTTTTCCATAACTCAAAAATGAAAGTAGACCGGTTGAATTAGGGCCTTAATTTATTGAATACTTTTAGATGCAAGCTTTAATACTTCACATTCTCAAGAAACATAAATCGGGACAAATCAATTTTCACATATTTCAACAATTTCAAAACTTGTTAAGGGTAAGAATAATTTAGTTGTTTACTGTAACTTCATATTTGTTTGTTTGCTGGTTGTTTTTGAACTATTTTTTTGTAGTCCCAAATAAATACACATGATATATTGCAACTTGTCTGCAGAGAGCCGAAAGTGCGTTAATTCTTGGTTAAAGTACATGAGTAGACAGACCCATTTTGGTTCTCAGCGGATAATCTATATGCTAGGACTCCATTGATTTGAATGACAAAGGAATCCATTTTCTCCTTGCTAATTACAGAAAGAATACAAAATGTATAATTGATGTAGCCTTGTGTATCTATCATTTCAAAACAGAACCAAACAATATCCCATTGTATAAACAGATGATGTAATACAAAATTTAATTTTCAAATTAATCATTAGACTGTGCACTCATCATAGTTCCAATTCAAAACGCAGTTCTGTCCAGTGCGATGACAAACACACTCATTACATTTCTCAAACTGTCAGAGCTGAGACGAATTTGCATGAATCGATTGATTAAAAATCCAATTACCCCTTCCCTAATCCATCTCCCCAGTTATGCTAATCACTGGGTCGTAGCCTTCGAAGTGTAATTTTGAGTAAACTGCCAATTTCCCTGCGACAATACCCGACTATTGTCCAGTTAAATACATCCCATTCATTATGGTAAGCCAATTGTGATCTTATAATAACAACAATTTCAGGGGATTAATCAAAACTTGAGGAGGGGGGTGAATAGGTGGTGGGGAAACAAATTATCATGCTCATAATCAACCACCTTAAATTTTCAGAATTATCAGCAATTATCCAAAATTATACCAATAGGAATTTATAATCATAAAAGGAATTTCTACATGTTGTCATTAATAGTAGTGCCTTACATCATTGACAATTCTCAGGAGTTGGGAATTTAATCAAAGAATACTTCACTGCTGGGTCTAGGGGTGGGCATGTACCCCCCTCCCATCCCAACAAAACCCAGTCTGGTATACCTTGAGCACATGAAGCTCCTTTCCCCAAAATATGTGACAATGTGCCCCCCTAACAAAAAAGAGAGAAAAAAAGAGAGCGAGACTTGGCCTTTTGCTTTGTGTTGTTTTGTTTGTTGGAGACTTCTAAGACTTGCACCTTATCTCCCCCCTCCTCCTTAGTAGCCAGAGAATCCAGGACCTACCATTTTATTACAATCAAGATCATTTGGGATGAATCCCACAGCTGGATATACATGTATGAAGAAAGTGAAAGTACAACTGTCTTCTACATACAAGTTAATAGGAATTAATCATCTATGACCCCTATGCCATTCCTTTTATAAAGGGCCATCACAAACTAAACATTCTTATCCATTGTTACAAAAGAAGAGAAAGAAGAAAAAAAGAATAACACACTGTATGGTACTTTCTCTTTCCTGAGATCTACGCTCACAAAGTATGCACTTTCTTTACATCTTATGAAGAAAGCACTGGCCGAAACACTGCAGCTAATCATATCAAGAACCAGAAAGATTTTTAATTGTTATACTGCTCAAGATTGAACGACCGTCTAACTCTCAGCACACATTGTAAATGGCTAAGAGCAAAAAGGTTATTAGTTCATGTCTTTTACACAGAGCTAACACCCTTCTGGCTTTCAACGTACATTATACATTATCTTCTCAGCATCAAAGTGGTATTCACTTAATTTAGGAGGGGTGATACTGACATCTTGGAGCAGTTGAAATTGTTGGCTTTCATATGCATTTACAAAACATGTTGATATCCAATTGAATGCAGAATATCCCTTTAAATGCTATGAAGGACACATTCTAGTAGGTGTTATGCATGTATTACTAAGTCTATTAATGATAAATAAGTTGATGATCCAAATTAAAAGGGTCGATCCATCCTAGTTAGCATATGATTCTATGGATAGTCATCAATCGGCTTGATGAAATGGAATAAAATAGTGTATAAATGGGACTGTCAAAACTGTAGGCCTGTATTTAAATGTGTGTGTCCATCTCCTTTCACCCCCCTCTCTCTCTCTCTCTCTCTCTCTCTCTCTCCTCTCCTCTCCTCTCCTCTCCTCTCCTCTCCTCTCCTCTCCTCTCCTCTCCTCTCCTCTCCTCTCCTCTACTCAATATGCATCTGAAAATGGCTCATTATTACTTAAGCCTTCTATTTCACTGGAAAAGCTTCATTCTCCTCCTCTCTGCATATTTTCTAAAGTGAGTTTTGTTCTCTCTCTCTCTCTCTATCCATCTATCATCTTTGCATCCGTCTATTTATCTATCTACCTATCCATATATCCATCTATGCATTAATCTAGCATCCATCCATCCATCCATCCATCCATCCATCCATCCATCCATCCATCCATCCATCCGTCCATCCATCTATCCATATATTCATTCATGTTTGCATCAACCACTCTCTTACTTTAACTTCAACAATAACAAACTTTTCAAATCCAGTGTTCCTTATCGTATCATGACATGGTGACAACAGAAATTCACCATACTACAAATTGCAGTTCATGTTCGTAGTTGAATTCAAAGTTGTGAATGTGAAAAACAGCAAACAGCTTTACTATATACCTCCACAGTGCAGCTGTTTGCTGTTCGTGAGTATAAGCTAAATTACAGTATCATTTTAAATCCATAATTATATTATAATAGCCAGGGTCTATTCCTGCATCTCAAATTTCCTTCACCCGTAATTGAGTTATTTCAGGAATTCAAAAGTTGTGAATACCAAATGCCGAAAGCGATCGATCGCATCTGTTGAAAAGGATACCGGTGGCTTCAATTGTTTAATACAGACGATGATAAACACAAGTCAATTAAATAAAGTGTCTATGATGATAATAGCGCTTTTGATGGATGATATTTGTAATTTCAAAAGGTATTTGCACTTGTAGGTAGTACATTAAACAAGTCCATCAATTTTTTTCTTATCTAGGTAACTACATCAAGCAATTGACTGGATCAGAGTTGCAATATCATTTGACAAACACGTATATAATGTTGACAGTACATAGCATCGGAAGAAATGAGGAGTAAAATAAGTAGCAACGCTAAATGAAGCTTTATTTTAATCATAATCAATTTCATCTGTTAAAGTGCTTTAACAATGCAAAGTGCAAACAATCGTACAGACTCTCATACAAGGTCAACCCTTAAAACATTTATAGAATTATTTCAACTGCGAAGAAATAACTTTATTCATCTAAATTTTGAGACAAACAGGCAATTAGATATGACAGTAACAACTTGCTTTGAAAATGCAGTTTTTTTTATCACATATACTGTTAAATGTACACATTAAAAAAAAAAATTGTTTCACTTAGAATTTTTAATCATACATTCAACACTTGCAATTGATTTCCATCATATCCTAAATGGTATTATAATGTATATATTTTTTTTTTTTTAATTTTGAATTATTAAAGAAGAGATACGCTATGTGACAGCAAAATCAAAACATGTGTAAACAAATACAGAAATAGCATAATTCTCCATATATGACCCAAATCTGCTAATTTTTCAAAAATAAAATAGTTTTATCAACATTCTGGTGGACTGAAGTCAAACCACATTACAACTTCCAAAGCAAAAACAAACAAAAAATGGCACCACACGGAGATCAACCAGGTGGGGCAACACTGGATGTCTAGGTGACATTTGACCTCTTCTCCTATTAAAAATGAATCTGATGGTAGAATAGCTTTATGGGTCATAAACACCAGAGTACAGAGGAGAAGCTGATGTTGGCAGTGGCCACTGAAGCCATTTCTAGCACCTGCTAACAAATTTATTGCAACCATCCATCATCTGGGAGAAGGCAAGCATTTTTTTTGGAGGGATGGAGAATAAAAGGGGTGGGGAATTATATGGGGTGGGGTGATGTCCCTAATCATGCATTCATGCATGCTGTGAAAATATACAGCTGTAGGTATAGGATGGGAGGGGGGATCGATTGACTTTTGATTTCTATTAATCTAATCCTTGTACTTTCATTTTCATAGTCTAAAGTCTTTGAGGTATTTCATCTTCAGTTGCCACTCTCGACCCAGGTTCAGGATTATGTTTGATCAAGGTCAGGAGATACTTTCCTAATATCTCCTTGGTTTGATCAAGAGGGAATTTTCAAATTTCAACAACATGAGGTGGTATGGGAGGGGGGTCTTCACAGCAGTTTAGGACTTCAGGTGCAAGCTACCTTGCTATTTATCAACCCAAATCAAAGAAAATAATGACAAATTTTGTGAGCTCGATAAAACTAGGCTCTAAGAGGATAGTATTCCATTGCTCCCCCACCCCCTCTCCCCTTGCATACCCCTACCCTTCCCCTTAATTACTAGAAAGAATGAAACTACAGCAAAACTTTAAGGGGCACAAATGACCCTGTTCCTTTCCCCACAACAAAAATAAGCACCTGTGTTTTTTTATATTCCCAAATGTTGTCTTTGCCAATCTTTGCTTAAAAGAGTAACACTTGACCTGTTGGATGTTTTACTGCAAGTCTAGGTCATCACCATGGCAACAACATCAACAATTCACTTTGAAATCGTAGATGACATCCATGAATCAGGCAAAGTTTGAAAGGGGGTGAAATTCCTTTCTATTTTTATTACCCTTGTCAAAGGATCAGTGTAGTATATCCAGCAGTGACTTTGGACTTGTATATGTAATTCATTCCAGGACAGAATATGCAGTATATGGGACCAGTGCGCCCAGAGCATGATCTGGCTCCAAACAGACTATACAATCATACAGCAGCTGATTATTACAGTGAATAGTATAGCGACAGGCTCTTCATCCTCTCTCGACTTTCAATGTAGTATCATGTATCAGATTGATTCTCTTATAAAACGATAACAATTATAATTTTTTAATGAACCTGAACTTAAACCGGATCATAAATTTACCTTCCCCGCAGCTGTTGACGAAAGGGAAATCGAAAGGGGGCACAACTTTCATTTTAATTAGCACTGGATACTAAAACATCATATAATATCATCCCAGAGTTGATGATTGAACTTGTATAAAAATTGAATAACAATTTTTTTCCTTCTTCATTAGAATTCAGAATTAATCAACATGGAACAGGTTCCTCTGAGAGTTTCAGTGCAAAAAAAAGGGGGGAGGGGACGTAGGGGAATTTCAGAGAGTAATTTAGTTCTGGAGAGCTCCAAAAGTGCTCTTGAAATTTTTTTAATGAAAAAGCTCTGGTAAAAGCACTAAAATAGATAAAATCACTGCAATAAAATTCTGTTTGTTCTATAGCAAGATAATTTCATAAGAGTTTCCATAAAACAAAAACATCATATGTTACATCAGGCAGTTTGCATGCATCACAGCATGGACAATACTACCAGAGTCAAGTCATCTCCTCAGAATGTTAATTCTATGTAAAACGAAATAAGTAAACACCTTTCTCGCTCTCAGTATATGCTATGTGATAACACCTATTGTTATACAATATGGGATTGTCATTTCAAATGTTGACAATAATGCTATACATCATACACCATTTTCCTAGATTTAATGCATAGCAAACTAACCTTGGCATGAAGATTTGCATTGCATCAGAGCAAGGAGAGAAAATATGTGTAGGCAGTGAAAGTGGAAAATAATAGCAATCAGTATGAATTTCTATTTTCCCCTTTCAAGCCTCTTGTAACTTCTTCCATTACTTTTCATTTTTGATAACAGGATTATCATTTTATATTCTATTTTTTTAATATGTCAAAGGGCTACATTCCATTTTCTTTTTTCTATTTCTGTGGTTCAGGATTAGGAGTTAATGCCATCATGCTTTTAAGCATAAGATTTGAGAAGCTAATTTGGAACGATTTCCAATGTTAACTGATGACTTAGGGAAGTGTGCTGAGCATATACCTCACTCTTCTTAATATTTGTTTTCCATTTCTTTTCTTTCTCTACATTACCTCGGGACATATTTGTGATATGCGTACTATTATTATTATATGATAGAAAGAAAGCAATGTTCATGAAAGCAATGTTCATTATCGCAATACATGTACAGTGCAGAAGCCCTTTCAATGCAGTGATGCCATTTGATTTCAATCCTGTTTATGCACACTGGGTGATGGTAACAAAGGAGCACAATCTTCAATTCACAAACTAGCTACCCTCCGGCAAGTCCAGACGAAAATGTCAGCTACCTGGGGAAAATCTATCCAGCCCGACGGATCTGTCTGCGCATTAGGCAGAAAACGTTAACTCGGCCTGGCCACGGGATACCTGTGACATCATCCAACATTTGTGTAAACACACGAGGGGCATCGAGGGGGTTGCAATCATTGATTTTTCTTCTTCTTGGACCCCACAAATGCATGCATGCAGCCTCCCGGCCCCGTGCGCGCATAGCTCGAAACGTTCCCCCGTTCGATCCCAGCGTGAGTCAAGCAGGCTTTAGATAGTTTGAGTGGAGATTTACACTGTTGCATGATGGGAAGGCGATGTCCTACTCGGATTGGCTTTTAGGTCACCTAGATACAACTTCTATACCTTCTGCAATTTGGCAACACTTTCTTTGCAAGGATAACCCGATACTGACGCAATGGCATTACGACTTAACAAACAGGAGGGGAGAAAGAAGAGGGCTGTATGAGCAGAGTGCGAGGCCAAAATGCGAAAGCAACGCTAAATAATCTTGACTTCGGGGCTGAAAAGGTTAATTGAAATTACTCATGACTCTCTCAAGATAATGCATGAACACATCCCAGGTCGGACACAAACATGCTTTTCTGACACTGCCAATGATTCAAGCAGGCCGTTAGAAAATGGCAATTCATGAAGAAAAGCAAAAGCAAATGGAAACGGAGACTGAGGTATCAAATCAAAGGATGATTGCTTGATAACAATGCATTATCAAAAGGAAAGGATGGACGGAAATGAAATAACACTACATATAGACTTCTATCTATGTAGGAGTAGAAAAAGAATTAGACATGTACCAATCAAAATGAATACTTGTGTATCAAATGAAACGTAAGTTTACAGAAGGGTTAATGCCCTTCTGGCTCTTAGAAGACAATATGTAAAATATGTTCAATGAAATAAGCATCTCAACCTGGTAAACAGCGGCACTTTAAAAAAAAAAGGGATATTATCATGAAATCAGCACAAACAGGTTATAAGAAATGTGTAAATTCATGATCTCATGAAAGTAGACAATCATGGATCCTACGACACTTCACCCTATATATAATATCGGCCTTCTGTAGCGTGCCATGAGAATCAGAACTTGGTGGATGACAGTGCTATACACATATCCATAAGATTAGAAAATCAACACCAACACCATAAAAGAAATCTGTAAATTTGTGCTGGCATGAAACTAGACCATCGTGGAACCTACGCATCACCCAAGACCGGTCTGTTATGACAGCCATGCCCTTCCCCTCACTTGTTTTAACCTTGTTAACACCGTAGCCCTTTCAGTGCTCGTTTAAACAGCTTTCTACCAGATGGAAACACAAGACCAGGTCCGATGATTACATTTCCATCTACAAGTAGGAACAATGTCTTGATAACCTGCCAATCTCCATCATCTTTCTCTTTCTCTCTCTCTCTCTCTCTCTCTCTCTTTTGCCCACTCTCTTCGCCTCCTTCTTTTCTCTTATCTCATGTTCTCTTCTTGTTTTGCTTTGATCTTTTGTCCTTTGTTGCTCTTCATCTCTCCACCTTCAAATATCCCAATATTTCCCTTCCCTTCTCTTTTTTTGCTCTTCTCTTCCCCACCCCCTTCTTCTTTATTTCTCTCTCTCTATCCCTCTCTCTCTCTCTGTGTCTCTCTCTCATACACACACACCCTCTCTCTCTCTCTCTCTTCACATATATATATATATATATATATCTATGTCTGTCTGTCTGTCTGTCTCTCTCTCTCTTCATTAACAAGAATTAGTATTTTTTAAATTCATTATCACAAACACCTCTCATGAAAGTGGGGGGTACAGAGACTCTCAGTATAAGGCAGAATAGATGAGAAATACCGCTACCCTAACAAACATACAAATACTGATATGTTTGACAGAAATGGTGGCGGGTTAATGATATATCATGTAGGCATTCAAATGAAAAGGCTACAACCGATCAGTGAGATTTATTCTCTATTTAAGTACATGTTTGTCATCGACTCGGATAAGCTCCTCGATCAGGAGGGTGAGGAATCAACAAGCTTTTGTTAGGGAGCTGTTAATTTTTGTTGACATGCTGTAGGCAAGTTCTTTCCTTCACAAGTTGCTACATTACTCAGCTATCTTATGAAGATATGGACATAGCAAACATGTGCAATGGAAAGCGCATACGTGATTTTAGCTTAATTATTTCCCACCCATCCCCAATTTTTAACTACTGCAGGAGGGGAAGGATCCTAGCCTATATGGTTACGGTTGAATAGGGCGACACTCAATTTGAGTTTGCATTGTTTTTGTAGATGTTTCTGTATACAGAATGTCAGATTTGATTTTGAATGTGTTTTTCTGCAATTAGTGCAATAGGAAAAAGGGAGGAATGATAATAGAAGTACAAGTGGAGGAAGAAGAGAGGAAACACAAATTAAGACAGATATACAAACAGGACAAGTGCAGACAATGGAGACAGACCGAGATACATTGTAATGAATATAAGGAGGCAAAAAGGAAGGTAAGGCTTACATGTTTGTGCCCCTGTAAAAAAAATAAAAAATAAAAAAATCTACAAAATTAGTTTCGGGTGAGGATTACATCGATGCGGATGGCATCATCTTACACCAACCTCTCTCCTCAACAAACTCAAGCAGCCATCCACGCACGCTGAGTCTGGAAAGACAACATTCTCTTTTCCCCATCCCCTCTCGTCCATCCATTCAGTTCTCACAATAGCCGATGTAGAGCAGGGAAGACGCTTCACACAGTGGGCCCCGTCACTGCTCATTACTGTCACGCCGAGCCAAACCTGGGCTAGCAGGCGCTACAATTCCACCCTTAAAGGTCATGTATAGACTTGATAAGCCCTCAAACAATTTTGGTCAGATTTCTTAGCTTTTAAGATGATAAATGGCAATATATGAGCAAAACTAAGATGTTATGAATCTTTTTTCCTCCTCATGTGAAATATTAAACAAAGAATGGCAAACATTGTAATAGTTTGATTGTAGCAGCTCACTGTTATTCATATATTTATGTATCAGACTCTAGGGTTTCTTTAACTTTGTGTACATTATTTCTACCATTGTTATCTATCTGTTTGTAATTTTATTTTTATTTAAAATCTAACCTTAAGTTTTGGTTGCAATAAAGAAATACTAATGACAGTAATTTTTATTGCTGGCCTGGGACGTAAATTCCAACAAAGTCAAGATACGCAAGACTAAAAACCAGTGAGGGTTGTGTCTATGCGACATACAGGGTAACTCCAAACGAAGCACTGACATCATTGTATACAATTGAAGCTGTCAGGGTGGATGTGTCCTAGCATAGAACATTTGTAAAGGCGTGATCTAGCATTCTTTTCAGATATTGACACCAGAATTCACTGGGAATCATAGATAGAATATCAAGTGATCATGAACATGTATCTCTGATACAAGGAGAACAACGCGAGGCTATATCTAACACGCTTCATGCCACTCTCACTTTTTTCCTACCAAAACTATACGTGAGCTTTAATACGCTTCCCCTCTCTCTATCTCTCTCATTTTCTCCTCTCTCCCACTTCCTCCATGGAGCTCACATGTGGCAGATAGATTTGCTACGGCGGAGCGCACGTTTCTCATCTGCCAAAAAATTATGGGATAATTTCTCTGTTGGGTTTTCAGCAGATTGGGCTTCTTCCTCCGGCAGGAAATGTCGAAGTGTAATGAAGAAGCGTTCGCAGGCTAGCGACATTTCAAAAGAATGACAAACCCATCGTCAATCATACCCAAACAGGGAGAATATGTATGTATCTCCTCTAATCTCAAGAATTTATTTCTCTTTTTCCTAAGCTCAGAATATATTACTTACTAGCAGATGAGTAACATGACTTTTATTTATCAGTGCCTTTGATGAAAAGCAACGATACCTCCATATGTATTTATTAGAACAATCGAAATGTTAATTGTGCTGTAAAACAAAGGTCATATAAAGGACAAAACTAGAAGTATACATAAACAGTGGTCAGAAAATCTGGTTTAGCAGGATTAAAACTAGGAAACATAAAGGAAGTTAATTAATATTGAACAATATTTGGTCCATCAAAAAGTGGGGATGTACAATTACTTTTTTGGAAGAGCACCCTCATGTCTCCTTAGAAGAAAAATGTGCATAAACTATACTACCAATTCATTCATATTTTCATTAAACATCACTGTGCATTGGCAACATAAGAACTATAAGGTAACATTTCCAGAAAGCAAGAAGGGCATTAACTCATATTCATTAACACAGAGTTAAAGTCTCTCTGGCTCTTGAACAAGAAGAGATATTAAACGTGATCGAAAAGACAAATCAAACCTTAGGAAATTCAACAGCTTCATCCATCATCTCTCGATATGTGCCAACATTCAAATGAGGTACTTCATCATCTTAACATGATTTCAATGGGATTGGCAATAGAGATTGCCCTGTATATGATGTCTCGAGAGTTTTGGGGATTATTTTATTATCATTACATAGATTTTGAAGAAGGCTAGAGTTATCCCTTTGGAAAGAAGATGCAACTCACGTAACATGCTCCCTTTTTGGCATCCAGCAGCCACTAAATTTGATCTCAAAATAGCTTCAGAATCTTACCCTCGACACGAGGTTTTTTAAAGAAGTTCAGATTAAAGCACCACTTGAAATGAAGTAGATGGTACTAAAGAGTTTTTCTGCGCCTAATATGGAGAGAGAGAGAGAGAGAGAGAGAGATCGAAAGACAAATGGAGAAGACAGACAGAGATACAGAGACAGATATAGAGAGAGAAAAATAAAGAAAGAGAGAGAGAGAGAGAGTGGGGGCTGATGAAGGAAGGAGATAGATAGAGAAATAAAGACAAATGGAAAAGACAGACAGAGAGAGAGACAGAGACAGAGATAGAGACAGAGATACACAGAAAGATAAAGAGAGATAGACAGATATCGATGGAGACAGACTGAAAAATAGACAAAGACAGAGAGACAGAGAGAAATAGACACAGGCAACGAGAGAAAGAGAGAAGGAGGGGGGATGAAGGGAGACATATAGAGAAAGAGTGATATAGAGAGTAAAAGAGACATCTCTCCCAGATATAAAGTGAAGTATCTTTATGGAGTCCTCTATAAAGTCTCCTAATGACACAAATTGTCCCCTAATGAGAAAAGAAACATTAATGGCAATATAATGAATAGATGAAATATACACAAAGACCAAAATAGCTTGAACTATAGTTTAAATATCACTTGGAGTCAAAAGCCTACACTACTAAATGAACGTACATGTACACTAATACTGTTCTCTCCCTCTTTTTAAAATTGTAAATACAAATTAGGAAGAAAAAAGGAGATAAAGGTTGCACAGAGGTTCAAAGACCTTCTCTCTAAAGTCCTCAAATTGAAGGGTCCCTCTCAAACAAAATTCATCTTAAGATTGGCACGGCGAGGCTATTCACCCTTATAAACAAGAGAGAAGTTTTGATCAATCTTACAACCAAAATACTTGAAGAAAAACGTTCATGAAATTACACTCAATCGGTCGGAAATGGATCAATGATACAGGACAGAATTGTGTAAGTACTGTGGGGCTTTGAAATGAGCAAAAGGAACAGATATTGACACAATCTTTATTGAAATACTGCACACTGTGAAATGGGTGTATGGCACTACACATACATGTGGTATCTAAATTTGCGCAATATTTAAGCCATTTCTAGTTATACTTTGAATATGGGGGGCATTTTGAGAGCACTTCTTTTTATGTAACACTCCTGTTATTATATCTGTTTACATACGACTAAAAAGAATGTGAAAGCTACCAAATTTGACTTTTTACTGTCACTAAAATTACTTGAATGACTAGAATTTTACTTTTACTATACTTCACCCTGCTCTTTAACGAGGGGTACTACATAGTCTGAATCTAGACCTTACATGAAACAGAAGATGGCAGGCTGTGCCCATGCAATCTGCCAGGTTGGATGTACACCGTAAAATGTCAAACGGCAAATCTTCTCCCCCTTTCTCGATTCCTCCCTCCCTCTCCTCCCTCTCATCCCATTGAACAATTCAATTAAGCCAATGATGGGATGAAAAGAATCTCCATGACGTGGGGACGTTGTAAGAAATAAAAAGACAAATATATAACACTGGCTTTTCCCCCCAATCTGACAAACTCCCTCTAGAGACAGACGACAGCACTTAGAGGCAATTTATCGGCAAAAGGAGGTACAGTTTGGACCGTGAATAGAATTTGTTAAAGTAAAAACTCTAATAACCCTGTTTAGACTAGAAGAAACTTGTATAAAGAAACGTTGTTTCCAGAAATGTTGTATAAAGAACCATTGTATAGCGAAGGGGCGTACAGACTAGATAACAACATCGTACACAGAAACCTCATATAATGAAACTAGTTTGGACAGCTGGTTGATCATCAGCATGTACGCACCATATTAAAGCCCCACCCATTATACGTTTTCGATACAATAGTACGTTCAGACTAGAACTGGACCCTGTTTCCTTATTCCTTGTTTTTTTATACAGCATTGATCGATCTAGACTAGAAGGAAAGTAATAACTCATTGTATAGGTATTCCTGTACAGCAATATAATGAATTTTGTTCGTCTGAAAGGGGGGTTCAACACTGACTTGACGTGGCATATTCTCCGCAGTGCTTAACAGCCTTAGGGGTGGAGATATAGGATTAATGCATTTATGGCCTCTGAGATTTCTCGCTATTTTCGTCCTACCTTCTTTAATATTTTTGGATTCATGAATTTCATATAATCTCCTTTCTCTGGGGAATAGGTATGATAACATTTTCATTTCTAGATAGAAGATGGTGAAATTTGTGGAATTTAGAGTAGAGAGTTATAATCATTTCTCTACATCTACTTTGTTATGCTATATTCCAATAATGGATTAAAATTTTCAGTTGTTGATCTTTTTTTCTTAGACATAAGAAAAGCGTCATCTGTTGCTGTCTTCAAGGTTTTGTTGAAGACACACTTGTTTTCAGGAGCTTTTGAATATTTTTTTTTATGTGTGTCTGTAAAGAAGCACTGTTAGGAGTTTTATTTTTCTCACAGCACAGTATTTATATCGTAGCTGCACTATTGATATAAATTGATCTAATTTTCTAGTTGTTGCTCAGGATGCAACATCGATATTGCTTTGCTGCGTGTAAGAGCTTAAAGGCATTGTTAACAATGTTAAATCTGAGATGCATGGCCCTACGTGTTATCAGCGTCTGTGATATGGTGTAATATTGAAGCCCTAATAAATTGCGCTTCAAAATGTTCATGAAGTGCCTCAAAAAAGTAAAAATCTTTGAGTGACCGGTTTTACCATACTGCACTCATTTTCCCCAATAGACTGTAGTGTTATAAAAACCGTTGGGAAAACGGTTTTTGAAATTTTGAATTCCAATCATAAATATCTTGATAATCAGACGGGCGTCCGGCTTGTAAACGTCATGGGATTCCTGACTGACCTAAAGGTTATAATTATGATTGCAGCATGAGCTAAATCCAGGATTTTGTTTAGAATCTGAGACAAAGATACCCAATCCCTATAAGGTCTTTTTGACTCTCACCAGAGCTAGTCTTGTATACACTCTACATGGATTTCAATGTTTAAATGCTTATCATAAAATGGATGAATAAAAAAGGGGAATGCTTGAATGGTAAAACAATATCTTGTAAAGACCATCACTAACATGAAAAGAATGACATTGCCTTAGCTTGTCTGGCATAGCACAATGCTACCATACAGGAGAATTAAAATCCAAGTCTGTCAGACTGCTTGAGTCTGGGAAGGGGAAGATGTATATCGGCAAATGTGAAAAGGATTAATAGTGATCGCCAGAATGCCATCTTGATCTAGCATCCCCTCCCCACTCATCAGCTCCAAGATGAATAGCCTGTTCACACTGCAGGAAATTTATATGAAACTAGTATAAAGAAACGTTGTATGAAGAATCATTGTATAGCTAAAGGAACATACACATGCACACACTCTTGAATAAACACTCGTATCAAGAAACGGTGTATAAAGAAACTGGTTTTGAAGAGGTCAATTAACATGACAGCCTGCCAATCACCAAGGCGCACTCACAATAATTTTCACAAACATTTTTTTGTACGATATTAGGTTCAGGTTAGAGTGGAACCCTGATTCTTCATTGAGTTTTCATTTGAAAGGATGCTCAAACGTGCGTTTTGCTACACGACCTTTCTTTATACATTTTGGTACATGACGTTTCTTTCTACGACAAGAAAAACGGTCATTACTTATTGTACAGCGATACGATTATTGTACAGCTATACAATAAATTATGGTAGTCTGAAGTCGGGGTAAGACGATGATGGCCCCGCATCGCGTCGCACTACTTCTCAGAGACGCCATACCATGGATGTGTGCTTGTCAGTACCTCAACCTAAAGATATCTCAAGAATTCCAAACTGGCATAAGTACATTTCATTCTCATCAATCTTGTATTCCAGTCCCTCTCTGTCTCTGTCTCTCTGTCTCTGTCTCTGTCTTCTCTCTCTTCTCTCTCCCCTCTCTCTCTCTCTCTCTCTGTCTCTGTCTCTGTCTCTGTCTCTGTCTCTGTCTCTGTCTCTGTCTCTGTCTCTCTCTGTCTCTCTGTCGCTCTTTCATTTGCTGTCTTCATTGTCTTCCTCTAATAGACCATGGTTAGGTCAAGTCTAACAGGCTGGGAAATCAAGGATGTTGGAGAGAGGGAGGCAATTAAAACAGAAAGAAGGGGAAGTATATCCCAGTAGGTGATAAAGAGAGTATGAAAAGAGAGATACATTCACACAAAATGCAAAGAAAAAGATAATTAGAGAGACATGTGGAGGTGCCTTGATATAGTGGTTCATTTACTTGACTCTCAATCTATTCGAATCCCAGCCCAGCACTAATGTACTTTGGCAAGACATTAATCCACATTTGCCTCTCTCCACCCAGGAGTAAATGGGTACCTGGCAATTGCTGGGGTATTGATCAATGCAGGGCCTCAGGAAGAACAGAATTGAAGCTGATGAGGCTACTGCGGGTATACAAAATTGTTACAAACAGGAATAGAGACTTGTATTTGGAATGTTGCAAAGCTTTGTGAGAATCATAACGTGTATAGATTTCAATCAACAACAAAATACTATGAATTTAAACAATGTAGAAGAGATTCAAGTCAAGGATAACTCTAATTCAAAATAGATATGACAAAATACAAAAGGAGACCGCTCTTACTATTCTAATGTGAAAGAGGGTCTATGGTTCAGCAATAGAGCCTGCTGTACAAACTGCTGCTGTACATGAGTCCAGAACATATCAACAATGAAGAACAAGGCAGCGGGCCAACTCACAACCAATAATTGCTGGTTCTGAACAACGGAGAAAGGTAAAGAAAGCTACGACGGCTCTTATTTTTTCAAGTGCGAATGAAAGTAAACATTTTAGCAATAGTACAGATTCTTTCACAGCATCTGGGAGCTGATGAAGCTCTGAGCTCTCGCAAGACTTGCCCTTCTTGAGTCCAGAACAATCCGCTCTTATTTTTCAAGTGTGAACAGAGGTCTTTATTAAATTCATCAATAGTGCGCTGCTGTCACATTCTTTCAGACCATATCACAGTGCCAAAGCTCAGAGTAGTGGGTCAGCTCTCGCAAGACTTGCTCTTCTTGAGAGCAATCCGGCGAAGCCTGCTCTTATTTTTCAAGTGCGATCAGAGGTCTTTAATAAAGTTCATCAATAGTGCTCCGCTGTCACATTCTTCCAGACCATCTCAGCGCTGAAGATCACAACAGCAGGACCAGCAGAAGATGATCCATAACCCAGGCCGCTCTGGGCTGATGGGGATCTATAAGCGGTACGGACAGACGGCAAACAAACACGGGGCCTGCCTGTCAAACTCGGCTATTCCTCGACCCCGTCTTACGACGTCTCTCGCCGCTTTTCAGAAAGACATACGCACCATATTGTTTTCAAATAACAGAATGTATAGGGCCTTGATAGTAAATAGATGAATTATTGTTGTCCCCTTTAGTTGCACTTTGAAAGGACTTGAAATATTTCCATGCACTCTTTCAGGGTTTTTATGAAGCTGTTAAGGACCAAGTTCAATTAAAGGTCTCCCCGTACTAAAAAAAATTAATAAGTCTTTCCTTTTCTTTATGAAGGACGTATCAATCAGACTTGCCTTTACTTTAAAGCTTTCCAAATGTAGATTAGTTATTCACATACATGGTGAAAGCATTTACTATATTTCTATTTGGATGTACGTAGACAATGAGCCAATGATATCAGTTTTACTATACAATGACCAAAAGTGAATACCGGGTACCATTATGACTTCTGAACAAAAAATAGTAAGAAAATGACACAAACTTTCAACAAAATCTTTTTATCATAATGTCTCCTTTAAAAAAACAATCAAAGGTAGAAAAATAAGCTGTCAACAGTGAGGTTTCTGATATATGTTGCTACTTGAAACAAATATTTTATTCAGGCCACTGCTGCTCCTTCTAAAAGTCCTCTTTAACAATTAACTTAAAAATCAACCTTTCATCTGCTGTGAGCTGGAAGGGTCTTGCTTCTCGTTTACACATAGAGTTAATGCATTTTTGGCACTTGGCAGATGATTTGTAAACTTTTGTATCACAGGTGGAACCCTTTTCCCACCAATACCGTGAAAAATGAGTGTGAGAGGAGAGCCCTTTTGCTACTTCTTTCGCATCAGTGTCAGGCTGTCAGCTTCAGGGGAGTAGGAAAGTGATAAAAAGCTTTGAAAATTCATGGCAAAATGATTTACAGGCCACACACATACAGAGGGAAAAAACACACGCTTCTATTTTGAAGTCAAACGGAGGAAAATGGAGAGAAAAGTGACAGTTCACCTGCAAGTTCCATTTTCCTTGAGAGTTATAGGCGAGTGGCGACTTATAAGGTGTTGTGATCATTGCGAGTTGCCAACTCAATGATCACAATTTGTGTTAGGGAAGGAAACTGTTTATGGAGAATATAATTGGAATGGAATGGTAAGGTGGTGAGAGAAAGACAGAAGAGGTAAAAATTGTTTTATCAAAATTGGTTTCAGAAGTTGAAAACTACTGAGGTGTGAAAAACTATTAGTACACGTCAAATTATCGGTTGTAAGCCAGAAGGGGATCGACTTACTATAACTCTGTGTTAATGCACTTCTTGATAACAGCCAATGAAACAGAGAAACTAGCTTGCAGAAGACCAATTCAACCTCAGAATTGTCAGGTTTTCCAATTGTTCACTGATAGATGCAGGGGAGGGGGAGGCACTAAGGGGGGCACAACCCAGATGTGCTCCTTTTTGAAAACCTAGGTTGCATACTCCATGATGATTCCACCTTTCAGAAGTTAAGACCCCCTTTTCTTCCTGGTTTGAATTTTTCTATTCTACTTTTTTATGTATCTATTTATTTTATGATTGTCACAAAATTGTCTGAATATTGTGCTCCCTATTTTCCCAGAATCCTTGATTTACACCTGCATGTGCTGTGGACCATGATAAGGTTCATTAAATCTAACTATAAAGTGAAAAGTGAAATTGATGCTTGTACCGTAAAGTTTGTTCCTACGAAAATAGTCGATGCCCAATTTAACAAAACAAAAATAATTGTTCACGACAATTGTTCAAATACTTTATATATTGGGTTCAGTAACCTGTCCTAGATTAATAGCTCTACACCGAGACACATCTGTAGTTTGATGACTACGTGAACATATGGGAAATATATATGTAACATGCTGTGTGAGAAACAGAGACATTAATTTTAAGGATGAAAGTAGCCTGTGCTACAGCTTACATTAGAGATCATGCACCAGCAATAATCAATCGCTCCCCGATAAATTTCTATTACTAAAAAAACTCAAAAATTCAATTCTGTACCCAAGACTGGACCTAACACTCTATTTAAACATTACCCTATCTCTACACCTGACTTAAAACCCACTGATTGCAACCTCTTATCCTTAACCCTCCTTCATCTTTGGCAAGTAAAACACAAAGTAAAACACAAAATAAAACACAAATGTCGCCAGTGTAATTGACTCCAAAGCAAATGTCACTAGAGCAAATGTCGGATCACAATACTAAACTCCAACATGGAAAACAAGAGGCTTGTTAGGGCCATCGTCAGTGCAGGGTTTCCATTTCTCATTCAAAAAGATTGTACAATACACAGGAGCAGGTATTCAATAAAAGTCGATGATCTCTCGGGTCCATTGGGGAGAACTTTTAGAAGCATTTGCAATAGCCAGGTTCACACGACATGCAGTCAGCAAACCTTTGAACTTAGCTTGTGCTTATAAACTGCTAAGGTTATCTTGGACATGCAGTCAGCAAACCTTTAAACTTAGCTTGTGCTTATAAACTGCTAAGGTTATCTTGTAGTCAAGACCCTGCGTCCACACGTATGGTTCCAGAAAATTAAAGTTAGCAATAGAAATGATCTGCAAGGTTATTATGAAAACTACAAGCAGGGGGTCCTCACTCAAAATCATGTGCAGTGCAGATGCAATCAACTTCAAGGTTTTGCTAGCTTGTAGTTACAGTGACTGCGTGCTAGCTTGTAGTTTACAACCTCGAGCAGTCATTGTTTCGGTGCCGTGTCAACACGTCATTGTTAGTGGGTCATTAATTTAAAACTTTGAGGTTTCACAAACTTGAAGTTTTAAACTACGACGGTGCAGTGCAAACATAGCTAATATAAGCTGTGAAAAAAAATACCTATACAAAGTCAGGGAAGACTAACTACTGATCACAAATCTATTCTGTGTCAGTTCATCAGAATGACCTCTAGCTTGTCAGGTCATCTGAAAACACAATGTGATAGTTGTAGCTTCCTGATCTTGTTTTTTGGGTGATCATTTGAAGCACAAAATGTCTTCCTATAGAGGGTCTTTGACACGGATTCCAGTTTTATAGGGATATTGTTCTCCTTGAAGTCGAGGCCCAAACAGAAATGAAGTTAAGTAGAGGTGGAGTATATATATACTCAGGTATGTGACCCAGCATATACGCACTGGCGACACTAGCTCTAGGCTTTATTTTATCACAGATTTTGGGTCTGAAACAGGAATGTAACTGGGTTTTAGGTTAGGTTTATAGGTAAGGTTTGGTACAGTGACTGGTTTATGGTGTAAGGAATTTAGTTAAACCTTTGCATATGGGAACCGGGTATTTCCTGCAGTAAAGCCTACTGGAGTAAGATAATCCAGTAGTCAATAGGTTAAGTTTGGATATTATCACCAGAGCATGGTCATAGAACTGAAATTTGAGGATACATCAGTGAAATTAGCATAGCATAGACAATGTATGAAATGTACCAGGGGGGTGTTTCACAAAGACTAAGATCGACTTTAAGTTGGACTTAACTATGGCTGGCCGTTCATGCCACTAGTTCCTTTAACCATTCCTGGCATTGGTTTCTCAAGGGACGTACAAATTGTGGTCGCAAATCTACAGAATTTACCTTTTTTATAGTTCATTATTGAAGGAAAAAATATTATCTAAAGATCATAATGAGAGACCAATGGTGAGAGCAACCAGTGGCAATTGAACGGCCTGCCATAGTTAAGTCCAACTTAAAGTCGATCTTAGCCTTTGTGAAACACCCCCCAGAAGTTGTATCGATTACTAGAAGTAAAGTGGGTCGAGTTCAGATAAACAGCAATGAAAGAAGTACCGGTATCATAAAATGGAATTCTTTTAGTACATATAAACAGTACAAGGTAAGCAGATCATTTGGCCTTTCTTTCTATACAGTTGGTTTGTAAAAGGTTTGACTACATGTATTTGAGTGGAAGGTGTGTTCCTATGTGAGTGCCAGTATTCACTTAATACCTCAACTTGAAAAGACCAACTACATTTGTGCAGCTGATGGAATTGATGTATCTGTACCTGTTAACCTGACAATTATGAAGCCCTCCTATCACTCCCTTCTAATGGGTGCAGGGTATAATACCAGACACCAGCGGCCACGCCCATTGGACTCCAAAAGCTGTGCCCCAGAGTGAACTTTTAAGCCCCTTTTCCACATGATTTCACATTCCTTGGAATGCCAGAACTGAATAATTATGGTCTCCCTTTTTTGTTATTCCGATCATTTAGAAGGTTAGAATTCCTCTTCTGCTTGTGAATGAATAGGTCTGGATCTACATTTAGCAGGTTAGAATTCCATTTCTCCTTGTGACCCAACACCCCCAGGACCCGACACACACCTAAACAACCAGAAACCTTGTAGTGAATATTTCTATCCAAAGTTAAAGGTAGCTTGTGCAGTAGCATGCACATCTAAATGTAAGATGAGAGGGGTGGTAGGGGTGGGGTGTGGTGAGAGGGTGGTGAGAGGGGTGGTGGGGGTGGGGGTGTGGTGAGAGGGTGGTGGGGGTGGGGGTGTGGTGAGAGGGGTGGTGGGGGTGGTGAGAGGGGTGGTGGGGGTGGTGGTGAGAGGGGTGGTGGGGGTGGGGGTGAGAGGGGGTGGGGGTGAGAGGGTGGGGGTGGGGGTGAGAGGGTGGGGTGGGGTGAGAGGGGGTGGGGGTGGGGGTGTGGTGAGAGGGGGTGGGGTGAGGGTGAGAGTGGGGGGTGGGGGTGGGGGTGTGGTGAGAGGGTGGTGGGGTGGGGTGTGGTGGGCGGTGTGGTGGGGGTGGGGGTGTGGTGGGGGTGTGGTGGTGGGGTGGGGTGTGGAGGGGGTGTGGTGGGGGTGGTGTGGTGGGGTTGGTGTGGTGGGGTGGTGTGGTGGGGGTGGTGTGGTGGGAGGGTGGTGTGGTGGGAGGGTGGTGTGGTGGGAGGGTGGTGTGGTGGGGGTGGGGGTGGTGTGGTGTGGTGGGGGTGGTGTGGTGGGGGGTGGTGTGGTGGGGAGGTGGTGTGGTGGGGAGGTGGTGTGGTGGGGGTGTGGTGGTGGGGATGTGGGGTTGTGGGGCTGTGGGGGTGTGGTGGGTGGGGGTGCGTGTTAAACAGGTCTGCTCCTCCCTTCTTTAACCTACTCTGGCATACCTTACATGATTGGATACAACTATCTGCAATGACTCAGGCAGGAGTCTTTGGGAAATGCAGGTTATCCCTAAATCAAACCATATCCAATTGGTCTAGTACACAGAAGAATGTGCCCCTTACAAAGTTTAGATGCCTTAGGCCTACATATGAAATGTCCTGGCCCTTTTCTTCTTCAAACCAGAATCCATGATCTGCACCTGATCTTGAGTTCTGGGTATGATAAACTTCTCCTAAAATAAAATGAATTTCACGCTGAATGTTCTTCAATTTGATTTTCATATTATTCAATTATTTTTCAAGAATCAAAGACAATGTAGAAATATTATGCTCAGACATAAAAATAAAACTTTCAAACTGCAAAACTGATCACATTTTGTACATGCAATCTACAAAGGCATTGCATTTGCAGGTTTATTTTCTTCCTCTGTTTGAATGACAACTTGCAACCCTCTCAGAAAATATATAGATTTCCGCTCGGCAATAATCTCATTCATCAGGCTGCATGGTTGACAAATGAAAACTGCCATTGCTTTTGAAATGTGGCTAAAACACATTGCCAATTTAGCTGTGATTTACAAACAGCAGAATACCTCGCTCCAGACGAATCAATCTTGTTGGAAAGACAGACGCAAAATAAAATGATGAATACGGGGAAGGACTCCGCTGCAATCGCTCTCTCAATCGCGCTGAGGCTTGATTTCGTTTTACGCAGATTTCTACCTTCTACGGTGTCTCCCTAACGACATCAGACTATTCATTTCTTGAGGGAAGATACGCATACTTACGTGCCCCCTTCGAAGATATTCTTAAACCTTGGTTAAGAGATTGACTAGGATACAATTAGAGAAGTCAAAATTCAATGTCATGTCATGCTATCTTTTTTTTCTTTCTTCTGAGGTCTCAGACAGATATAGGTACTTTCCTAGTCAATCAAGCCGGAGCAATTTATAAAGTGGAACTTTTCAATTTGTCAATTAGATTCAAATTGGCAATGCAGAGCCAGGTAAATTGTACCACTTGAATCGGTCAAATTGCTCCATTCATAATTTCAATGGTGCATGGCGCACTTATATCATATATATATATATATATATATATATATATATATATATGCAGACGTATAGCTTTTCATGTACCTTTATTGGTTGGTTTACAAGATGGGAGGCTAATGGTGCATCTGCACTCTTCAATGAATCTACAGGCAACTAACATTTATTTTTAATTCACACTAACATGGTAATTACCTTTAGATCTACTAAATATATTGCCCAAAAGCCAGTGACATTTATAAATGCATAATAATATCTTTTCAACATTAATGCACTTCTATACTGCCTTAAAGTACAACTATAGTTTTACATGTAATTGCCTATCAAAATATATTGTCAAGTAAATAAGAAATGTTTTCCCCCTAATACATTTACAAAACACACTCAGTAATAAGGTGTACAATGTTTGAAAGTACATGTACTTTACAAAAATATTTCATTATTATATTAATGTGGTTAAAAAAAAAACTTTCAGAGGCAAAGGAAGAAATATGTGAAGTGTACGATTGGTGGTCTGCAACATAGACTAGCCTATAGAAAAGTGTGATATTGGAGACATGCATATCCAATTACATGCTTTGTGGCTTCATCACATGACTTCACACAAGTACAGGTATCTGAACTAATGAACAAAAATATATACATTACCAGGTGAAGCTGAGTAACACAATGGGTTAAGCAACAAAACAAAAAAAGCATGCGAGCTTTCCTTTTGTGGTCATGAAGTTGGCAAGTCTAGTCATGAAAGTATGTCAGGTTAAAGCCATTAATAGCCGATCTTCATGACAGAAAGGCTTTAGAGTGGTTTGTTGTGTGCAGTAAGGCCGTTACTGCCATAAGTGAGACATGGTTATGTGTAGAAATGTTATTAATCAGTCTCTCTCTTTCTCTCTTTCTTTCTCTCTTTTATTCTCTATCTCTCTTTCCTGCATTTCTTCTCTTTCTTCTTTCTCTCCCTCCCCCACTCTTTCTTTCTTTCTCTCTCTCTCTCTCTCTCTCTCTCACTCTCTCTAGTCTAAGTGTCATATCCATAGACTTTGGTGATCACACATATTCTGTCTTTAGCTTCTACCCCCTTGCATCTCTCTCTCTCTCTCTCTCTCTCTCACTCTCACTCCTTCTCTCTCTTCTGTCTTCAAGTCTTTCTTAATGGTATCCCTCACAGTGCAATTCTCCTTCCCCTATATATTCATTTTCCCCTTCGATCTTTCCCACCTTTCTCAAAAGTGCTATAGATTCTCTAAACCTCCTTCACGTTTTTAAAACATACAGCATAAAAGCTTACAGTTAAATACTTACTTGCAACAGGGGATAATGCAATATGGTTCTGTACAGCCTGACTGCAATAGCAAATTCTTGAGGAACAGAATATAGGCCTAGACACAAAGAAAACACGCTACTGCTTGTGTTTATGGGTGTTTATGTTTATAATCAGCTACCCTTGTAGTCGCAATCAGGTCATTCCGATTCTGACCTTTATCCTGTAACGAGCATTAATTATTCCATCAGGCATTTTTATCAGCTTGATTTTTTCTCAGAGGCTGTGAGAGATTGCGGGTGCAATTAGGGGCAGAATAAATGACTTATAAACAATGGATAAGAAAAGGAAAATGGAGGGTAAATTGATTGGTATCAAATTGCCGACTGACCATAAAGATAGGAGTGGATAGTGATGTATAGTATAGGTAACTTGCATAATAATTGTTGCAGTGCATATAACGTCACGACAATGTTAGGATGCATATATATTAGCAGTGCTTTGGTTTGTACAGATCAGTGTAAAAGATACGTTTCTGTTCACATGAGCTCTTTTAGGATTTGGTGTTGTATAAGTGTGATTTTCTCACAGTGACATTTACCGTAAATCTCCGTGTATAAGGCGCACCTGTGTATAAGGCGCACCCCTATTTTTGAGGAAAAAAAAAAAAAAAAAAATCGTTTTTTTTTTTGGCGACTCTGACTCTGTCGGCAGCAAGCCAGGTCTGTGTTAAAAACCCACGCGGGAAGGACTTTCATTTAACTGCGAGGTGCAGTTGAAGGCTTTTAGAAGAATGTGTAAGACCATTAATGTAAATTAAAAACAGTAGAGGACCTAGGATAGGACCTTGTGGTATGCCATGTGTAATTTGGAGGAATTATTATTATAAACTACATATTGAGATCTATTAGACAGATTACTTTCAAACCAAGATGACAGACAAATTTGAGTGTTGTTCTAGTTTCCGAGTGGTGAGTCAACACACCGATTACTGAGCTGGGAGACATTGCCAGACATAGTGCCAGGTGGAGGGGCTTAAATCGAAAAAAAAAAAAAAAAAAAAAAATTGTACCCGTGTATAAGACGCACCCCCGACTTTCAATTTTTTTCGGCGGCAAAAAAGTGCGCCTTATACACGGAGATTTACGGTATGTATTTTATTGTGTTTTACCGGAGATTTTTTCAATTTACCAGAGCACTTTTGGATCTTTCATAAGCAAAATCGCTCACTGCTGCGGTGTAATTTTTTTCGCTGGTAAGGACATTACCTAAAATTGCACTGCTTGGATTATGTATACATAATACAAGTAAATCTCCACTTTAATAATGTTTACTATAGAACAAATATATACATAACTATGACCAAGGATCTACAGTGTACTAGATTATAGCTGCTGGTATGACTCTTACCCATGATAATAATAATTCCTCACCTTCTAATTCTTCTAATTCTTCTAATTCTATTATTACAAATGCAACAATACTATGGTACCACTCAACTGTTTCATACTCATGACATTACTTAATTTCTTCCTTAAAATTCTCCTTAATTTCCATTTCTATAACCGCTAATACTTTACTACATTTACTGCTACTGCAAGAAACTGCCAAAATACAAGAAATTCTATACTCATCGTGTAAAGACTCTGTAATTTCTACGGTATCTCTACAGTGGTTGCAGACATTAAAAACAGAATCTTTATATCATATCACAAGCTTATTTCATGACAAGCCATGTGAGACCATGATAAGACCAAGTACTGACCCTTGAGGGATCCCATGCATGACAGAATAACTCATATGATGGCTCACACAGTCTACAACATCAGACCTTTAGTGATTAAGGCACTGGAGAGAAGATATTTCTAATCATTTTGACAGGCACTATTATCCATGGTTGTGAAATTAATCAGCTATATTTGAATGCAAATCTACCATTGAAGATTTAACTTCAATATAAAATGATTGCATATAGGTGAACTTCTAACACTAGTGCTCATATCAAGAAGTCTGGTACACGATACTTATTTGAGAGTTAATAGTACACAGTGTTGAAGGTAAACAAGACATTTAGAATACTGGAAAAGTGTTTTGCATAATTCCATTATCATAATATAATGTCCGCAGACTTCTGTCAACCTACATTACCGTAAAACCTTTTTTAAGCGGCAAGAAAATTTTCAATTTGCGTTTAAAAAATGCAGTTTAGTTACTTTTTTTTTATTTAGTGGCATGAAACTCTCAAGAATCTGGAACCCTCGGGAAATTAACAAGACTTTCTTGCACATGATAGTATTTGATTTAAAGGCATTGTTTAACAATGTTAAATCTGAAATGCATGGCCATACGTGTTATCAGTGTCTGTGATATTGTGTAATATTGAAGCCCTAAAAAAATTGCACTTCAAAATGATCAAGAAGTGCCTCAAAAAATAAAAAAATCTTTGAGTGACCAGATTTACCATACTCATTTTCCCCAATAGACTGTAGTGTTATAAAAATCGTTAGGAAAACGAAAAATTAAATTTTGATTTCCAATCATAAATATCTTGATGCTCAGACAGGCGATCGGCTTGTAAAAGTCATGGGATTCCTGACAGACCTAAAGGTTTATAATTATGATTGCAGCATGACCTACATCCAGAATTTTGTTTCAGAATCTGAGGCAATGTTACCGAGTCACTTTAACAGTTAACTGCTAAACATGCTTTCCACAAGCAGCTTTGTTTTCAACAGGAACAGATGGTTGGACTAAGGTCTGAACCAACAGACTAACCATCACACTCAGATCACCTACCGTGCTGTAATTGACCAACTTTACTCTGTTAATATGAGAAAATTAGTATCTGCCAAATCACGTTACAATTATGGATCTATGAATATTAGCATGTACTGTAACTTTGTGGGGGAGGAAAACTGACCCACATGCACCATCTTGTGCATTGCCTGCTGAGGGCCAGGACGGTCTTAACTCTGTAACGTGCCGTTAGTTAATGCCCTTCTGGCTCTCGACTAACAATGTAATCTTGAATGAGCCATACTCCAGTAAATCACTTATTGGAAAATTAGATTGCGATTTGGGGATAAAACATTATTATTATTATTGACTATGAGCCAGAAGGGAGCTATATCATACACTTTTAAATAGAGTACCCTCCGCGATTTCAGCAAGATATAGAGAGAAACAAAGGAAGAAGTGAGAGAAGTGAGAGGAGAGAGAGAGAGAGAGAGAAACAGAGAAAAAGAGGAGAAAGAGAAGACAGAGTGAAGGGAGAAAGAGAGAAGGGAGGGAGAGAGAGGAGAGGAGGGGAGGGGTAAGAGAATAACCAGAAGAGTCACAGGGACATTCAGAAAGACTGGCAAACAAAATGAACATTTATAAAGAAAACAGAAGATTGAGAAAAAGAGAGAAGAAATAGAGAAAGCGAGAGAGACAGAGAGACAGAGAGAGACAGACAGAGAGGGAGGCATCCTTGTATATAGAGCAAGAAAGACATGAAAGGGGGGATCCCTCATTTCCTCCTCCTCCTTCACCCCAAAATCTCTGCTTCTCCCTTCACCCCAAATGATGAAAGGCAAATAAGGAGCATTCAATCATGGACCATGATTCAATGCATGGAGAGAAAGCAAAAAGAAAGAATAAGAGGGGGGACTCCCTACCTCTTTACTCCAAAACATCTCAGCTTCTCCCTCCATCCAAGATGATGAAAGACAAATGATGAGCATTCCATACATGGAGAGAAATAAAGAGAAAACAAAAAGAAAGAAAAGGAGAGAAAGAGAGGGGAAGATCCTCATTCTCCCCTCCTTCTCCTTCAATCCCAGAATCTCTGCATCTTCCTTCACCCCCGATGATGAAAGACAAATGATGAGCAATTGATGCATGGAGAGCTCGCAGAGGACACACATTTTTCATTTCTATGCAAATGGGCCTAATTCAGCACAGTAATTAATCATTCAGGCTCCCACCAGGGAGAGATAGAGTGACGTCATTCAAGGAAAGTCGGGGAAGATATTTGATGCAGTTTGAAGAACCAGTTATAGGGAAATGATACAATAGTGTGTGTAAGGGGAGGGGGGTGGTATAGGAGATCTAATGAGAAAGATATATAGACAGGTAGAGATAGAGAGAGAGATAGAGAGAGAGAGAGAGAGAGAGAGAGGAGACAGACAGAGAGAGAGAGAGGAGACAGACATAGTGAGAGAGAAAGATAAAGAGAGAGAGAAAGAGAGAGAGAGAGAAAGAGAGAGAAATTCAGAGAGAGATAGAGAGGGAAGATATAAAAACCTACCAGTTTGAAGAACTGGTAGACCTATAGGTAACTGATGCAAGAGTTATAATGGGGTGGGGAGGCATAAGTAATAAAAAAAAGAACTCTGACAAGCAAACAAAGAAGAACAGAACACATAACAGTTTTAGCTGCTTTTTTCATCAAATTTAAACATATATCTGACGAGCAAGCAACAACAAAAATACAACCTCCAAAAGTTTATTTAAATATAATTTAAGACAGATATAATCTATTTTTTTTGGGGGGGGGGAGACAATGATACTTAAGAGTTTTTTGGATTAATGACAATGGGAAAGGTCCTCAAAATGTAATGACAGGTAAAAGGTAATAACATGTAAAAGAGTTGTCAATTTACTTGATTGCTGCAAAGGCGAAATTCTAATTTTATAGGTTCCATCTTGCCCCCCCCCCTTCCGTCCAACTTTCCATATGGAATTAAATATCTTCGGGATAAAATCAAATGATAAAATCACAGAGTTGCCATTTTACTTGATGCAAGAGTGACCTATTCCTTTAAGGGTTCCATCATGCACCCGCCCCTTCCCTCCAACTATTCCCAAATGCACCCCAACATCACATTCCAACACGCAACAAGAGATAAGAACAAATATAATGAGTATATGTGAGTGACAGGTCGCCTCCTCTCCCATAATGCAACTGTTTCATGTTTGAAGACAGAGCACTATACATCATTCTGTTCTTAACCTTGCCCGCTTGCATTAGCGCAGAAATACATTCTCATTCTCCTGAATCTAAATATATTTGATGGGGGAGGGGGATGTTATCAAGAAATTGATAGCAACAGATAAATGCTGATATGAGAACTATTTTAACTCGATCTGGCTGGTGTGTTCCTACAATACGAGAATTACATGTATTTCACCTGAACATATTGATTATTGCTGGGCTTGTCAAAAATCTTTTTGACTTGTGACCCCTAACCCCACCCCCCTCCTCCCCCTCCTGAAAGAGATTCCTAGATCCGCCCTATGTCTATTGAATCGCAATAGTGTAAACACAACCTCTACATTTTAATAGGGCATTCCATCATGCTTATCACGTGTTATCATTATCATATCAACAGTACACATTCAACACCATGCACAATAGTAAATTCAATCGCATGTACGTGTAAAGTACATGAAGTGTTCTTACGATAGCACTGGATGTTTCAATTCTATATTTTAAAAAAATTGTCAAGTTCCTTTCCAAAGCTAAAGGTATATGAAAAAGAAAAAAAAAACCTTGTTTAACTCTTCTTCCTTTTTTTTGGAGGGGCACCACCCAGCCCCAAAATCATGAATCAACCAAGGGTACTTTCACAGGTCATACTAAAAAACGACAAGTAAACATGGTTTGTGGGATAATTTGAACTATATATCTGTATGTACGTGTACGTAAGCTTTAGCAAGTTAGCGAGTGGTAATTTATTACAAGCGACACACACTTGTATCATCACCCTCGTCCATGGCAAATATTGAAATGAGATCATGTGATCGAGCTATAACCCCACGAGATTGTGCCAGTCCAAACACAGGACCTGTGTTCAGACTGCCAAAATTCATCGTATAAACATGAAGCTAGAAGATAAGTACTTGAATTTTTCCCTAGTCTAAATGCACTAATAAGAAATGTCATATAATGAAATGCCGTGAAGCGAAATTCAAGTTTGCGCATCGTTTCAAAGAATCAGGGGCACTCTCGAGTCGTAGTAATAATGTCCGAAATATCTTTTTAACTGGGCAGCTAGAGCTTGTCGTGAACATGCACTGATGTTTGACTACCTGTCACATCAAGTGACCTGCTTAAAACTAGTTTCTTTATCCGACGTTTCTTTATACGATGTTCTCTTTCGCTACATGATGATCTTTTAAACGTTTCTTTAGAAGAGTATGAACAGACTGCTAGCTGTAACCCCAAAAGATTGGAGACAGACCAAACAGTGACATTCATAAACAATGTTATCACCCTCTTAACAAATGGTACTAAAAGAAGATCTTTGAACCCTAACAAATACCACCAGGTTGGAAGTTCAGGGAGAGAAATGTGGAGAGGAGGTAGTAGAGGATTATATTTGAGACTCTGAGACCCAGCCCCTTATGAGAATACATAAAACCAGATGTATGAGAAATATTAAAAAATATTATTCTAGCAGTAGTAGTAGTAGTAGTAGTAGTAGTAGAAGTAGTAGTAGTAGTAGTAGTAGTAGTAGTAGTAGTAGTAGTAGAGGATGTAGTAAGAGGAGCAATGTTGCAGTAGTAGTAGTAGTAGTAGTAGTAGTAGTAGTAGATCTGATATTAGTAATAGTAGTAGTAGTAGTAGTATCTGTAGCAGTAATAGAAGGGCTTTATCACCATGTATGGTAATAGCTCAGCACCCTTCTATCGCCTTTCATCAAATATTGTCTACGTATAAAACATATGAGTTAATGCCCTTCTGGCTCTCACCATGAGATATGAGCTGTTCTAGATTAATGAGTTATTATCTTTCTAGCACTAAATATAAAACATCATCCATGCATAATTCTAGCTTCCATCATGTTGTAAAGACAGGAGAAAATGATTTCAAAGTAAAGCAATAAGGAGGAGCAATAGCTCAGTTGGTAGAGCAGTGGTCTCGTAATCCGGCGACCCGGGTTCGAAACCAAGTCGATGTGCTAGTGCCCTTTGGTAAGGCATTAATCCTCATTACCAGGTCCGTCAGATAGGACCTAAAGCCGTCGGTCCTCTGGTTGCTTACTAACAAGCATTTATGTTTTTTAGCAGTCAGGTAAAATAACCACCACAACCAAATCAAATATGAATTAACACCCTTCTGGCTCTCATCATAAAATACCATGTTGTCAAAAAGACAGAGAGAATGAACCGAAGTGAAATTATATGAAATAACTCCCTTCTGCCTCCCACCATAAAATCTTGTCCACTGCAAGACAGAAGAGCATCAACTCTATGTAAAAGTTACGCAACGTCCTACTGGCTTTCACTGTACACTACATGGTTTTCTAGATTGATCAGGGTGTCTGCAAGTTTGACAAGATGCACATTTTCAATCGCCAGGTGGGATTCCAAATTCCCCCTTTTTAATCATATTTTCTTTCCTCCATAAAAAAAGAGCTGCACCTGTGGACCTTTCTGGCAAAACAGATTATAAATTATGGGAGAAAGTAGTAGGGAATGCCAACCTGATAGCTATATGCCTGCTATCAACTGTTAATGCAAAGTAGGTATGTACATGTTTATGTCATCAAACAACACTTTTGTCTCTCTGTATCTCAATTTTTTTGTTTTCGATATCTTCCCTGAAAGAGCAGGACGCTATCAAATTTGTGACACCTCAACCTTTTCTCTGCCATACGTAAATGCAACACTCTGAAAACAAAATGCAAAGTTTAATCAGAATAGCTATATATGGTACTGTGAAGAGCTATTTTTGTTTTCCTGAAAACAACAGAACATGTGTGCTTTACATTTTGATCCAATTTTGCAATGCACCCCACAATAGCAATGGAAATGAATAAATGAAGGCAAAATATACTAAAACTTGAAAGACATAATAAGACTAGAACATTTAAGAGGCCATCAAAGGGCAGCACATTTTACGCCTTGTAATTACAATTTTCAAATATGAAAGACGGTTTATCACTTTTTCTACGTATTTCATGGAGGAATTTGTATTTTGATTGCTGTAACTAACAAACACAATCATTAAACAAAATATATATAATCCCTGCACTAACGTAAGGCACAATTTTTCAGTATACATCTTTGTTTAATGTCAGCTAGTACAAAAAGTACCATTATTGTTAACATTTGTGACCACAACAAGATGTCATTATTATACTTATTATAAAGGGAATGTCAGATGTATTCATGTTTTTCTTGGGATAGTTTGAAAACAGGTATTGTGGAATTTCAGCCACTACACTTTTCTTTCAAGTACCCCAATCGTCGTCACACATAACCACAACACGCAGTCATCGATCCATTACTTAAACAAGAGAAACAAAAAATAGGATATGCATTTATGTATTTCTCAGGCCCGATTGTAAACAGGTTTGTGGAATTTCAGCCAGTGCCAAGAACATTGACTTTTCTATAAAGTACCCCCAATCGTCGTCACACATAACCACAACACGCAGTCATCTTTCCATTATTTAAAGGGCAAGTCCACTCCAAAAAGAACTTACTTTCAATAAAAGCAGAAAAATCAGACAAACCAATAAAAAAAAGTTTGAGCAAAATCGGATAACTAATAAGAAAGTTATGAATTTTTGAAAAAGTATGTAAAACTATGGAACAATGAGAATCACGACACAAATTGCCAAGATGGTTATCAGTTTGTGACGTCATGTCCTCACAACTTATCAATTGCTTTATATAGTTTAATCCCATTAATTTCCCTTTTATCCCCAAAACTTGATTTCCCATGCCTTTGCCCAGGTTATATGATTTGTATCATATTGCGTGCATGACATTTCCCCAAAACTTTAATGAATTTTGAAGAATTGATACTATTTTCTGAATATTGTATTTCATAATTATTGATTTTTATATAAATAGTTTATCAAAATTCAATTTTTTCATGATTTAACTAGACAAACTTACTCTTTATTTGTGCATCCACACAAAAACATATTACTAACAATCTAACTTGGATGCTGGTGTGAAGAAATAAGATTCTTAGGGTGAAAATAGGAAATTTATATTATCAATATAAAGAAAATAATTAGTGGATAGTGAGGACCATACGTCACAGACTCATGAGTGAGTTGCCAATTTGTGTAGTGATTTTCAAAGTTTTTCATGTCATTAAAAATTCATAACTTTCTTATTAGTTATCCGATTTTGCTCAAACTTTTTTTGATTGGTTTGTCTGATTTTTCTGGTTCTATTGAAAGTAAGTTATTTTTGAGTGGACTTGGGCTTTAAACTAGAGAAACTAAAAATAAGATACGCATTTCTGTTTTTCTCAGGCCAGAATGTAAACAGGTTTGTGGAATTTCAGCCAGTACACTTGAACATTGACTTTCCTGGAAAGTACCCTAATCATTAGCTCATGTTTTTATGGAGAAACGTAAAAAATGGGATATGCGCATTTCTGATTTTGTCAGGCTAGTTTGAAAACAGGTTTGTGGAATGTCATCAAGTGCACTTGAACATTGACTTTTCTATAAAGTACCCCAATCGTCGTCACACATAACCACAACATGCAGTCATCTTTCCATCATTTGAACTAGAGAAACTAAAAATAGGATACGCATTTCTGTTTTTCTAAGGCCAGATAGTAAACATCTTTGTTTTGTTTGTTTATAGGGATACGAAAAATAGGATATGCATTTTTTTTTCTCAGGCATCATCAATCGATGGGGGGACCAATCAATTGATTGATCTCTATGAATTCAGCTAGCACTTCCTAACACCTGTCTGCGAGCAGTAAACATGTGTATGTACATGATCTCTCTTCCTGCTGCTTAAATTTTTGTTTGTCATCATCATCCTTCTCCCTGTCGATGTCACTTTCCCCTCTTTTCACTTTTCTCTCTCTTTCTTACTCTTACACACACACACACACTCAGATCCCAGTCGCACCAAGGAGACCGACAACAGATCGAACAAACAATTACTTTAACAGGGAATGACAAAGAATTGGTCTGTGTGGAGTCTGTGATGTGACTGAGGTATCACACAGTATAAAGTATTTAGATATACTAGCTCTGTTCCTGCTTGTACAAGATTTATATATATTTTTTTTTTCTCGAGGGGTCGGGCACTGAGACAAAAATCCACATATTTTCCAGGTGCCTTTTTACTACACAGTTGTCCGACACAAAAGAAGGTCCTCACATATTTGGGTTTGTCATTCTTAAACAAAATGAAATAACATAAATCAAATTGATACAAATTTTTTAAAAAGTTTTTAAAAGTTTTTAAGGGGAGGGTGGTTATGAACCCCCATGCCAGCACTGCCTGGGCTCCTAATAGATATGTCTAAAGAATTAGATCTAGAAAATTGAAACTCGGAAATAAAGGGAAGGGATTTGGGGCAAATAAACTGGGGCATTTGTAATCCATGATGCTGAAGAACCCACCATTGCACCTTTAGGCCATTATCTCTTTTGCCAAAGACAACAGCTGCAAGGGTATCGACCAAAAGATATTGTCCTCATTTTCCATCATGGATTTCAATGCGTGGGACTGCGCTCTATAAGTAAAGATGATCAACCTTTTGATCTGAATCTTGCTGAGGCAGAATGGGAGTGAGATTTTCATCATTGCATTCACATAAAGCCTAAGTCAGTAGCATAAGTCGTATTTATAGTAGTAGTAGTAGTAGTAGTAGTGGTAGTGGTAGTGGTAGTGGTAGTGGTAGTGGTAGTGGTAGTGGTAGTGGTAGTGGTAGTGGTGGTAGTGGTAGTGGTAGTGGTAGTGGTAGTGGTAGTAGTAGTAGTAGTAGTAGAAGTAGTAGCAGTAATAGTAGTAGCTGTAGTACCGGTAGATGTAGAAGTAGTAGAAGCACAAGAAGTTGTAGCAGCAAAGTGTATAATAATAGAAGAAGTAATAGACTTGGCCGTCCTCATTAATGTAGTAGCCTCTAAAGAGTGCTTGCAGGCTGAAACGAAACCCGTTTCTTCACGAGCTCCTGCCAAGACCTTCTTCCTCCTTGCCATGCTCAACCGTTCATTATCCCAATCGGCCAACTACATGAATAAATAGACACCTCGCCAAAGCCTGAAACATGTCTGCCCTCATGGTGTATCGGATGCACGACCCTCCTGATCACAGAGAGACGTCTACCATTCACCCAGCCCATTCTATTCTACCCTGTCGTATCGGACTACAGCCGTTGGCATGAGATGTCACAATTACCGCCCTCACTTGAAATCCAGCTTGGCTATCTGGGCCAGAGCTGATGGTTGCTCAGACACCGTGCTCATCTCCACTAGCCCAAGTTTTCCAAAACGCCAACAAAGTTTGATCCTGCATGGGATATCATCCCCAATCACAACCAGCTCACGCTACTGAAAAACCAGAAAAACTTCTGCATGCACAAAGCTACTGCAAAATATTTCAAATGGTCAAGAATCATAAAAGTTTAATGCCACTAAATAAATAGTCATGTTAATCACAACTCACAATGTTTGAAATTTGTTAAAATTTCTTGCCTGAAACATAATTGTCATTAATTTTTTGCAACATGAAACTTTAGCAAAACTTTAGCACACTTTCACCAGTCAACTTCTCTGATTTTGCTGCTTTCCTCTAGAGTAGTTTGCTATCAAGGTTGGATTTAATTTTAATTCCCATTAGTAATATCTCCAGCTTGAGGTTTATTTGGGCTAATGGAGACACGCCTACAGATCTTCACAGCAGAGACAACAATAAATGCGCCGGGTAAAGGACAGATTAAAAACAGTCTTTGAGATAATGTGAACATCTATTGAAGGAGCTAAGAGAATATTGTCTTTCAGGAAGACAACTGCTGTTGGGGACTAGTTATTGCAAAGGTGATTGGAAAGGAACCTGTGTAAACCAGCCAGGCCCCATTTCCTGTATTGCTACTATTAATAATGAACTAGATAAATAATAAAAATGAAATTAAAGTGAACATTCATGTACTGAGTGAGCATATCGTGCATATAATGCATGAATATTGTTAACAAATCATTTGCAAGAGGCAAAACGTGTTGTTATTTGTTAACAAATAATTTGTCTGTGACATGAAAGTTAATATTTTTCTCTATCATATATAATTAAACACAACACTCCACAGATGACTGAAAGGAGGGTCGAACATGACATGATCCCTGTTCAAAGGGCTGATTCATCAGTCGTTCCCTGCAATGACCCTGTGCTGCCGGGGCTTGTGACCTGCGGCGCGATCTGTCACAATTACGAGGGTCGAATGACGAGTTCGGTTACAGCGCCCATGGTCAGTACAGCTGCACAAAGCATGCCAGTTATGACAACAATGGGACAACATGGATGGTTTAAACACCCTGAGGGGCCTGCCAAGATGCCATCGCATTCTTCGTTCTCTCTCTCTCTTTCTCTCTCTATCCCCATCTCTTCTCTGTCTCCATCTGTGCATATCTCTCTCTGCCTCCTTTCCTTTATCTACTTTCTCCCTCTTCTCAGTCATTTCAAAAAATCTATTTCTATCTCTCTCCCTCTCTTTCTTTGAATTCTCTCTGCCTTCTATTCTAGTTCTCCTGTCTCCCTCTCAATTTTCATACTTTTACAGAAGTTTTACACCTGTCACCCAAACTAGAGCTTCCTCACCCTTCTTTCTTTTTTCTCCCATCCCCTCCCTAATACTCTTGTCCTCTCCACATCATCCTTACCCTTCCCCACCGTGCACCCTTATCCCCTTCCCCTCCCCTCCCCTCCCTACTCCTTCATTCTTCCCCATACCCATAACCCCTCCCCTCCCCTCCCTACTCCTTCATTCTTCCCCATACCCATAACCCCTCCCCTTCACCCTTAACCCTTACCCCTCCCTAACTCCATGTTACCCCCCTTCCTTCATCCCATGGGGGCACACACCCAGCCAGAGACGGTAACGTGACTACTGCCAATTTGCAACTGTCACGTCCAAACTTCAACCAGACATGGTGAGTAAAACAGTGCTTGCTGAGCGGACGCGACTCCAGTCCATTCTGTTTCTGTTCAGCTAGACGACCAGCCATAAGAACCAGTGAGACATAAGTTACCCGTCATGATCAATGCTAATATTTAAATGAGATGAATGAATGTTTTGTTTGTTTGTTTCATTAACATCAACCCTCTCAACAAAACATGCTCCAGCAACTTTCTTCCTAGCTTTATTTTGTCAATCGTATCATCTGCTGAGAATCAGAATGGCATCAAGTCACATACTTCAAGACAAAGGTAACACCTTTCTTGCTCTGAACAACATAGTCTGAGGGTTAGGGGTTGCAAAAGGGTTTCAGCTAAGATTTAGGGTTAGAGTTAGGCAGTGTCTGGTCTGGGATGATTCAAGGAATACGGATAAAGTAGGACAATGACCGAAAGGAAAATATCGCTGGAGCATGTGCTTTGGAACTGAATGTGCATTGACTGTTTAAAGAAAACATGTAAGTGGCTAGGATAAGGTACTGCGTAGGAGGGTGTGATAAGCTATCAAACGGCGTGCATCTCAATCACTCTAATTGAATATGTGGGACTACACTCACTACAGTAAGAAGAAAAGTGCAGACTTTCATTAGAATCTCCTCAACCTTTTCAAACATATCTCATTTCTACTTATCATTTCTACTTTTTATTTATCATTTGTATCTATCATTTCTATTTATCATTTCTATTTATCATTTCTATTTATCATCTCTATTTATCATTTCTATTTATCATTTCTATTCAATGATGAGATGGGTTGCTCCTTTCTCATTTAAACTCTAAAGTGTAAACAATTGCAGGAGGGGGGGGGGGCAAGGGGGAGGGAATAATAATCACATAATATCTATCAAGTCTGTAATAAAAACCAAGGAGAGTTGCTGCGGTCTAGAGGATAAGTCTACGGACATTGAACCACAAGGTACATGGTTCGAACTCCTGTTGCAGCATTCATGTCCTTTGGCAAGACATGAATCTACATTTGCCACCCTCAACCCAGGTGAGGTAAATGTATCTCTGGCTGGAACTGGTTTCCTTGAAGTGCTACAGCTCCTGTAGAAAGTCATGTATTGAATGGGTAGAGAAACTTTAATCTACCCAATATGACCAATCATTGAGAGAAAAGAGAAATATTCTTTCAAAAGACTTTGAAAAAAACAGACACATAAATAAATAAATAAAAGTGTTCCAAACAACCCCTCCAAAAGTTCCCACCACAAATAAAATATAGTGCTAACACAACTTCAAAGAGCCTGCTATAAAGTAAGATCTCAATACTAGAGCTTATGATGAAATGACGGTTTTGGGGGGACATCAATAGGATTGCTACACTGTTTGAAAACAGCCGTTCCAGCTTCTCATCCTTTTGTAGTTTGAAATGAAAAGGTATAAACACCCATATATATATTGATTTCAAAAGGGAGGGGCCATAAAAGGCAGTGGGCTGTTGAGAGCCAGACAGGCATTAGCTGTGTGTAAAAGGATATGAACTAATACCCTTCTGGCTCCAAGCCTTGTGATACATCCCTGTCATGTTTGGAGGAAAAAAAACGAGATCACTCTGTTTCCTTTCGTCATGAAATAAACATAATTTTCACAATGTACAGATTATGCCCATTATAAGATTCCCAGTATTTGAAATAACACAGACACAACAAATTTTTAAACTTTAATTGGATTTATTTTGACTGGCTTAACATTCCAAACCAACCTGTCTGTAAGTTTGTCATTCAATAAAAGGTGAATGTACTTTTGCAACAGGTTGTGTTTTAAAAATGGAAATTCACTTTTTGAGGAAGTTATCTTAACTGCTGGAATGTCACACATCAATTCAAGGAGTTAATAGTTGCTGAACTTTCCTTTATTGAGAGGGAAACAGAGAGAAAACAGGACAAAGGGGGAAAGAGAATGAAAGAGATAGATAGAGAGAGGAAGGGCAAAAATTGAGAGAGAAAAAAGAAAGGAGAGGGAGAGAGAGAGGGAGAGAGATATATAGAGAAAGAGGGAGAGAGACAGACAGACAGAGAGTGAGACAGAAAGACAGACAGAGAGACAGAGAGAGAAAAACAGAAAGAGAGAGAGAGAGAGAGAGAGAGAGAGAGGGAGAGAAAGAAAAATGGCAGTTTTGTAGTCGCCCAGCATATTAAACATTTGTACCCATATGCTAAAGAATCAGAAGTACACAATGAAAATGGCCAGCCAAGTACCTAAGCTTGGAACGTTAATGAAAAGCAAAGATTAGTATTCGTTGAGAGCAGGGTAAACAATAAAGCAATTAATTACAAGATAATTAAATTGTAACAGATCACGTAATTAGAAGACAATGAAGGAAATGAAGATAGATGGACTGTAAAGGGTGAGGTGAGAAGTGAAGACGGGTGAACTCACCGAGTGATTGACTGGTGGAAGCACAGAGAATAAGATAATTATTGTCTCTGAGAGCCAGGAAGGCTTTAACTCTTTGTAAAATAATGGTCTCCTGGCTTCCAGCAGTAGAAATTACAGGATGGGAAGGAGTAGAGATAGATGAACTCACCAAGTGATTGAATGGTGGAAACACAGAGAATAAGATATTGGGTGGTATTCTGATAGCGCGAACTAAGTTAAGCTCGGCTGAACTAGTTCACACTTTTATGGAGTGCCTGTTGCCAACTCATTTTCCCTGTACAGATTATTTTAATCCTGCAATGAAAAGTGTCCAAAAAATTAATTTTGCAATGAAATGGGTAGAAAAAGATAATATGAGTATGAACTGAATTTCAATAAAGTCTTTGGTAGATTATCTTTCTCATGAATATTGAAGGAGGAAGATGAAACCTAGCATTCCATAGAAGTGTGAACTAAAATTCTTGTTTAGTCTGGACTTAGTCCCGGCTTAACTTAAGAGAATACCACCCATTGTCTCTGAGAGCCAACCAACCACTCTTTGCAAAATAATGGTCTTCTGGCTTCCAGCAGTAGAAATTACAGGATGGGAAGGAGTAGAGAGATAGATGAACTCACCAAGTAATTGAATGGTGGAAACACAGAGAATGATATTGTCTCTGAGAGCCAACCAACCACTCTTTGTAAAATAATCGTCTCCTGGCTTCCAGCAGTTGAAATTAGAGGATGGGAAGGAGTAGAGATAGATGAATTGAAAAATGAGGGGCAAGGAGCTACGGCACAGCAGAGAATGAGTCCAAATCTACAGTAGATCTATATCAGCTCAGGCTATTATCAAAGGCAAATGAAGGCTTGGTCATGAAATAGCAAATTACTTGGCAAACGAGCAAGCTAAATTCACAATGAATACCCGTACATATTCTACGATGGTATGCTCTGAAGTTTTAGCTAATTCCACAAGCAAGCAGGGATCATTTGGCGTTACCTAGTGGAGACAAGCAACTTCAAATTTACCTTTTTCTCGAAAAGTACTGATTTGGTACAAAATCTTGAGATTGAGATCAACGCGGGATAGTGGAGATTCATCTTGTGATTTGCACTTAAGCTCAAGCTCATTCTACAAGGAAGTGGGGATTTTTTGGACTCGGGCTAGTGGAAACAGGGAACTGCAAAATCTGACATTTTTCTTAAGAAGCACTTCTCGTTCGGGCCATGTCTAGGCCAATGGAAACACGCTAATACTCTGTCATAAACTCTCTGGCTGCGGGCAAGACAAGATATTCCAACCTCATAACACCTGCCCTTCATTTTAAAGGAACAAAGATAGGGAACTATTTGAGGTCGGGAGCGACAAAGCGCTTCACGTAGGAACATGACAGATCGTATTATAGGTGGATTCTCTCGTGATCGTGAGCGAGAGGAACTTATTGTTAAGGTGACAGTGACCTACGACCTTATTCCATTTCACATCAAAATACCTGTTAGTTTAGTTGAGTTGTTTTCTGTGAAAACTCCTATGTCAGCTGCTCCATACACTCTTTTCCATGTTGGCTACATTTTTCACACCGATGAGTAAATGAAACTGGACATAGGAAGGATGTTCTGGATGTTATGGTATGGTGTATTGTATCGATTAGCAGTCAACGTGTTTCGTGTGAAATCTATGTGATTAAAAAACGTGATTTCATTCCAAACAGTGTACTGAACTACTCTATACTGTACTCTGTGTTTCCTATGTACACAAGCAAACATTACAAATATCCTTTTTTTTTCAACCCAATGTGTAGTTCACACATGAAAAAATAGGGCAGGATTAATTTGCCCACAGCATGAAAGGGTTAAAACTTTAAAAACTCAAATTGACTCACCTGTTTGAAGAATGATGCAATGATGAGAGATGAGCAAAGAGCAGAACGAAGATACATGAAAAAGAAAGCAAAAGAGAGAAGACATTGTCAATGAAATGCGATTATACATGGGCTTTTGTAAACCAAGAGAATCTTAATTCCTGTGATAACAAAAAATTCAACATGGATAAAAGTCTTCAAATTAGCAAGATTTGAATCATCACGAGCAAAATCACTAAATTCCTATACGAATTGGCAGTCTCCTCTTGCATCATGTCACATCTATATACACACACACTTTTTACTTAGGTTAGATACCTTATATTTAGCCTTATAAATATACAAATAAAGAAAATATATTTATTGCCAATTTAAGGAGGTAATAGTGATCATACAATCATTGATCATGCATGAGGTTGAGACTGAACTTTATCGTTAATCTGTAAAATGATGATGACCAATTGATATTCAGACTGGGCTGCTATACTGAGTTTGCTTACAGCACTATCTCTGAATCAGCGACATCGTATTTCATATTATCATCGCTAGATCTCACTGACTAAATAACAAGCAATGTAAGGGAAGGGATAACAGGAGAGAGAGGGGATGGGAAAGTGGGATACAGGGATAGAAGAGTGACGGAGTGAGATAACGACAAAAGAAGATTGCGGAAATATAAGGGGGAGATGGAGAGAAGAAAGAAGGGAAGGGATGGTGCATACAAAGAAGAGAGAGAGAGAGAGAGAGAGAGAGTTAGAGAGAGAAAGGGGGGTGCTAAATTAGGTACCTTGAGTTTGTGCCAGACAACTTCTGAATAATAAAGAAGTCATTGCACACATTTACATGCACTGACGTCAATGGGCGAATTATGTGCATTTATAATCACAGAGAGAACGGAATGGAAGGCCTCCGTCGAGTGCTACCCCCAAAACACAATTAATATTCATGAAACTCCCCAAATCTCTCAGGTACGCTCTATTAGGGGAAGGATAATCTATTATTGAGAAATATCTTCCATTAAAGGAATGAGTAAAGGGTATTGTCAACTCTATTCGGCGAGAAAGATATTTAAATCAGCCAGATAAAGGGGCATCTTTGTAAAACTTTTTTCTCCCCTCTTTTTTCCCTCTCTATCTCTCTTTATCTGTGTTGACTGCTTTTCTTCCTGTCTGTCTGTCTATTATGACTCTCATGACATTCTTTCTCTGTAAATATCTCTCTCTTTCTCTATCTCCGGACTATTGCCTCCCTCTTCCCCCTCCCACCACCCCCTCTCTCTCTCTCCCTCTCTGTCTCCCTCTCTGTCTGTCTCTCTCTCTCTCTCTCTGAGCATTTCTGTATGTCTGTCTGTCTGTCTCTCTCTGTACATGTCTGTCTCTTAAATCTTCCCACCAGCAGACAGCAGACAGCAGCTTTATCAATGGTAGATATTCTAATAATCCATCAGTGTAATGCTTTCCAATTTAGCAAGTGCAAGGAAGGATCATCTCTACAAACATTCTATCCTAATCCTTCATATCTATCTCCATTTTTAAATCCATCCTGTAAAGGATCTGCATGAAGTAGACTTTGTACTGGGATTTCAGATGTTAAACATATTGAGAATTCTGGGGTTTTAGGATTTAAGCATTTTCATCTTACAATTCCATTCAAGATTATCATGATAAATCCCCTCTCACTCCCCATAGATATTACTGTAATCCCATAAACTATCATGGGACCTGACGCACTATATGATATTGTTATGAATGAATCATTCCAATTTTGTTTGTCATATCACCCACACTTGATTTTATAATCATCCATTCCCAAAAGGTACAGTAAATCCTTCTTTTTTCTTAAAAAATTCAATAAATGAATACAAGATTTAATCTGACTAAAAATGATACTTTCAGCTTTAGAAAGGGGGAGAAATCTTCAGCAAAGGGGATACTGGTGTTCTAAGATGATCACTTGGGAGAATAACTAGCAGCCTTTTCACACACAGCTAAAATTCATCGTATCCAGAGATGATTAGTATAAACATGTTTAACTCAACAGTTTTAAACATGTTTATAGAAAATTTTCCCAGTGTGAACATCGATTATACGATGTTGGGAAAGAAACGGTCGCGATGCAAACGCCCTAAAAGCAGGCTGCGGATACGAAGTTCGTTTCGAGTGAGCTTGACATTTTGTGTGTGAAAGGTTTTTCGTGTTTAAACGTGTTTAAACTGGATGGAGCGACCGCTCTGTTTGATATGACCTGACCTTCAATGCGCAATGGCACTACTGCGCATTTTACAAGCAGTAGTTAATCACGAAACGATTAACGATCGCAACGAAATTTCTGTGTGTGAAAGGCGCGTGATTAGTTTAAACACGTTTCAAACACGTTTATACTAATCATGTTTATAGAATTTTAGCTGTGTGTGAAAAGGCTGTAGGACTTGACATGAATCTGTAACCCAGATACAGTTTAGAAATCCACTTTACTCCATGATGCAACACATTGTTTTGATAAACTTATCAGAAACAAGATTTTGATGTATTCAAAATCACCTTTGATTTAGCAAATATCATTAGGTTTATTAAATGTTATGAATGTAAACTATTATTCCTGAATTTCGACATCTGTTTTGATAGGAATTCTAGCTGTATCTCCACTGGTTTTAATCTATAATCATAGAGATTTTTTGGATGCAACACTACACCTAACACTAACTCTAATCCTAACATAAAATCCAATCGCAGCCAGAGTCCTAATCTACATTTTCAAGAAAGAATTAAAGCCCAGAGAAAATGTCATCAGAGCAAATTTCTCAAGGGAAAATGTTGCCTGAGCAAATCATCAATCACAACATTTTCAGCGAAATGTGCAAGGGGCTTACTTCGAATCATAGGGTCGTCACGTCGACATTAAAATCTTAAGAGACATAAAGAGGGGATGAAAAAGTATGAAAAAAGCTGAAATAGACACTCAAGTATGTCAGAGCCTGGAATCAGATAATCAAGCGCAAACTGGTAAGATGGCATCCCTCAAATGTAGCAATTAATGCTCTTCATTGTCACCTCATCTGTAACTTGAAAGACGAATGTTTGTCTAAGTATCCATCATTATCGGCTGCCCAGAGCCAGAAGGGCGTTACCTCATATCATATTACAGAGAGTTAACACCCTCTTGGCTCTTAATTACCAGATGATGTGCCTGTAATTGAGGCCCTGAAACGCACCCATCGACACACCCGGCATATTTGCACAAAATCAATACCTCACCTCAAGGGGCAACGTCAGGTATCGAACCAGAACATCGGTGGTCGTTGCCATTGCATGCCCTTCAACCTTGACACATAAAGGCTGTTAACATTTTTTACCGTTCATCTGGGACAATTTAAAAGTTCTCGCGACATTTGTAACATATTCCATACTTTGGCTACTGACACAACATCAATACATTCATGTAGAGGTGTCTAGTCAAGTGGTTTGAAGAACTGACAGGAGATGCCAAGGTTGTGGGTTTAATTCTGGGACAGCATTTATGTCTTAATTTCATCTACATTGCTTAAGGTGTTAAATGGATACCCGGTAGGGCAGTAGGATGCGAAAGTCATTGTAGTTTATTCAGCATTTTGAGCGTCTGTTAAAATGGCGCCTGACTAGAATGCTCCCCAGGAGTGGAGAAAGTGCATACACTGTGTGCTGGCAAGCCTCAATCCGATGAACGGAGTAATAATATATCAGTAGAGTGCTTAGAGGCCCCCAAAGAAGTATAAAGGGCTAGATAAAACCAGAATGTTATTGAGCTGTACTGTGATTCTCCCTTGCATTAAATTGCACTTAGATTTATTCTGAAATGGAAGACTGATTACATGAGTAGTTTCAACCAAAGTGGCTATCAGTATAGACACCTGTGCACACTTGAAATTCTAACAATTATCCTCACTGAACTTTGAGGAGGACAATTTGTGGACTTAATCTTTACTTCATTTCGAAATTCGGCTTTAAATATACTCTATGGGAATGGCTTTCACAATATTTGTACTTCTCTCTACTTCAGGGCAATACCTAATACTATTTTTCATCCAAACATATAGAAGAAGATCAATATTTTGGGGCAGGATTGTGTTTGTAGCATGAGAAATTGGGTGTTGAATGGTATCTTTGAAGGAAGAAGAAGATGAACAAGAAATGAAATGAAACGTACACCACGACTTGTCAGACTAAACAGGGGCAAAGTGTATCTTTCTAGTTTGCCTCTAGGGCCCGAGGTCCTCTGGTTTCAGAAGGGATGGTGGTGCTGCCCCTAACCTCCTGCTCTTCCGATGCGGTTGTCATGACGATGACAAACAAGCGATCGTTAAAATCTGCTCAGGAATGTGGCTAATGGGGAGTGACAACCATCCCAAAATGTTGGTGTCATTTCGAGTGGTACAGGCTAGACTGATGTGATGGTTAAAGAGGTGATTGGGAGGGGGTTGCCATGTGGTAAGGGGGCAGAAGATTGAATGACCAAATCATATCTCCATTTGGGGAGTGATTCTATCATAACATATATTGTTTGAAAAAATATTACCTAGATTTGGTTAGAAACAATGCTAGATTGATATCTGCTTTGGATGGGTTTAGGCTTGTCTCTGGGAGGGGAGGGGTGTGGGGTGGTAGTCAAATGAGTGTCTTTTGCATTTTTAAGTCCTTTTTTCCCCTCATGTCATTCTTGCATACAATGTAATGTGCTATGATACACAGTGTGAATGCCATATGCACCTATTTACATATACATAGGCATCTATCCAGCTGATTGGAGCCTATTATCCAGAATTCCAGATATACGAAAAATAATTAGTTAATTGCAAATGAAAATGTACTAATACACCAGAATATTTCTCTCTTTCTCTCCTTCTTTCTCTCTATTTCTCTCTCTCTCTCTCTCTCTCTCTCTCTCTCTCTCTCTCATTATCTGCATTTGTGTCTGTCTACCGATCCTATTGTCTCTGTAGGGTCATATTCTAAGGCTTCCAATATATATTCATGGATGTCACAGATCTAAAAAAAAGTGCAGCTGAGAATTCAGCAATGCCCTTGAACTAGAAAGAAATATATCATTTGGGTCTCATTCATCATTGTGTCTCAAAAACAAAATGTCAGTGAGTTATTAAACCAGATGCTTCTTCTTCTTGATCCAGCATTCTGATGCTGTTTACGATCAACAGAAAACCTGTTTATAACTATCTCTAAATAAGCATACTATAAGCAACGGCTGCCATTTCTCATAATACTAGAAGTGATAGTTACCATTTTCTATAACTTGTCATGGCTTTATTCTTCTTTACATTATTAGTCTCTTTTTTGCTTACGCCTTTTATGAATTTGTAACTCCAGATGAAATTCTATTTTCTTTCATTCATTAGAAGTTTGTTCTTTTATTGTTATTAAACTTTGATAATTTCAACCTCAGACATAAGGTAATCACAGCTTCATCTCTCAATTTCTCTGCCCTCTCACTATTTTTTCCTCCTTCTCTCTTTTTCCTCTCTTTCTTTCTTCATTTCTCTCTCTCTCCCTCTCTCTCTCTCACTCCTATCTCTTGCTCTGTCAATCTCTACCTCCCCTATCCCCTCTAAGAATCTGGCTCTCCCTTTAATTTCCTCCTCCCTTCCACTGCATCTTGCAGCGTGTCCACACACAAAACAATTTATCCCGAAACTCTATAACGATACGTCGTATAAAGAATCATCGTATAAATTCCAGGGTGTCCACACACAAGAAACGTCGTATAAAGAATCATCGTATAAATTCCAGGGTGTCCACACACACAAGAAAGTAATCCCAAAACTCTACAGCGAAATGTCGTATAGGTGCGCAGTTTGCTACTGCGGTCATGAAATGGAAGCGGAAATGAGAGGTCAGGTCTCCTTTCGCGATCCGACGTTAAGCCCGCCCAGTTAGACTAGTTCCGTCCACACACAAAATTTCCGTGATTAAGCGTGATTAGGCGTTACCGGTAGTTATTGAGTTCTAGTTCGAAACGATGCCCAAACCTGCATTTCGTTATACGACGTTTCGTTATACGACGTATCGTTAGTAAGCGTCCACACACACAATTTCATCATATAACTATCGCGAAACGGTATAACTAATCACGCCTAATCACGGAAAATGTTGTGTGTGGACAGGGGGTCTATCTCTCTCCCAACATCACCATCAGCATCAGCATCATCATCATCTCTCTCTCGTTTCTCAGTCTTTCATTCTATATCCATCCTTATCTGTCTCGCGTCCATATCTCTTCTCCACCGTTTAAAAATGTTCCTCTCTCCATCTCTTCCAGCCTCAGTCTCCCTCCCTCCCTCCCTCCCAACCTTTCTTACACTATCCACTTTCTCTCTTCCAGCTCCAGCCCTCCCCTCACCATCCTGTCTCCCCTTCATTCCCAATACACCGGCAATGATCCTGATCCACTTTTCTTCTTTCAGCTTTCGTTCTAATCCGCTACCTACCCGTCGCCAGCCCGTTTCACCTGGGACACTTCCTTATCGCCAGAAACTAATCGATGTGTTTACTCCCCCGACAATCTTTTTTTTTTCACCAAACCTCCCTTGTGCATGAAAAAACAAAATCCCCTTGGCAAGAGGTCTTAACCTGTTGCGTCCTAATCTGGGAAGAAATCTTGGTGATTTCTACAGAGGCGCCACAGATGGGAATTGGCACGGAGCTGGAAGGGTTAAGGGCCTCAGTGGGACATTAGCGCAGCTCATCCACCACGCGGGATGGGACTATCAATAACAATTACGCTATTTGTTAGACGGAGAAGAGCGTACGTATATACTGCCGCGAGGCTTGTAAGGTTGATGCTGGTGCATTCACATGCTAAGAAATGACGATTTCTAAGAATGGTTCCATTCTGCTAGAAGGTTTACTAAAAAGGAAAATAAATATTGCCCCAATATTTTACCCAAAATCTCATCCAAGTCAATTTTCATACCTACTGTTATTTTCTTGATCAAATCATGCTTTATGAGCCTTGCAAATTTACATGAATATGATTGGTATTATGTAAATGCTTAGAAACATGTTACAAATAACAAGACCAACTAAAAAAAAAGAAATTAAATCAAGATCCCTGAAATACAGGTTGCAGAGCAAGAAAAACAAAGTTCAAAGGGGACTATATCTTATGAATTGCACAAGTTTACAAACTCTTACCATTGGACTATCCTGACCCGTTTGTTCTTTATAATTGAGTATTTAACTGTTTGAAGTTCAAACTTAATTACCCACTAAGTTAGATCTGGTATCGTCTGTTCAGAACCCCAAAAGGTTTTAACTCTGTATTAAAGTATTAATCTGTATTAAAGTATATAAGGTATCTCCCTTCTGGCTCCAAATAGACAATATTGCAATATCAGAATGCCTACTTACTCAAAATTTGTATAATTTATTACCCCAGTCTATTTTTTCTACAAAATCCACAGACGCATACAAATGTCATCTCGTACAAATTTGCCTTACGAACATACGTTCCGAAGAATGTGATTTACTCTGCGTAAGTGTGAACAAACAAGTTTTTTTTTTCCCCTCCCTCTTAACTGTCATTGTCAATGTGGCATCAAGCCGTTGCTCACAAATTCATCGAAAAATGGGTTGGGATGTCTCTCATGTCCTGGGGAATCGGCTCAGAGTGGCTAAGATATCCTAGACACAACATTTTCCTCAGAAAAAAACAAATCGTTTGCTTAAATGTCGTCTTCTGAGAGCCGGAAGGGCATTGAATCAGTGTTTCACATGGAATTAATGTCATTCTAGCTCTGGACAGTGGATGTAGGAATGTTGCTGCTGGCGTGTAGTAGCATTAACGTGTTGACCTACTGGAAACATGATGTGAAAGTTTTTTTCTTCCCTTTCTAAGTGGTGGGTACGTGTTTGTGCGATGCACAGACTGATTATTACTGACATCTGTTTCAATGATTGGGACCACACAATCGAGCTGAATGATTTTATATATAAAAGCTTATTGACTTATATCATGATATATCGTCTGTTTGAAGCGAGAAGGGCATGAACTCATACTTTAACACAGAATTAAAACCCTTCTGGCTCTGAACAGATGATATGATGACAAAACAGATATTTAAGAGCAAGATAAACAAATGACAATTGGAGAATGGATGGTATCACTTAATTGTACAATCTGTTAGTTGTTTCATTATTACAGACATACATTTCTATGAGTGAGACCGCACATTCATTGTGAATTATTCTTATACATGAATACTCAGACTATCATAATATTTAATGACAAAAAATACATCAAGGTGCCAGTTAAACAAACAAGAAATAAAGAATGAGTTATAGTACCTACTTGGACCATCAGTTACTTGCTGTTGATTTCAAAGCTTTACCCGGTGGATTTCACGAAAATTACTTTTTAGACGTTGCCTTTATCCGCAGGATGAGCAAAACCACACATTGTAATTGTCACTTGCCAGAAGTGAAAATGACATTTCAAATGGCGCCTGATACAAAACAACAACCATTAACCGCCAGAAAGGCTCTGCAGTGATTAAATGCCCTTCTGTCTCTCAGCAGACAGTATCAGTTTAATAACACTATACTCTCAATTGAATTTATGCTCATATTCATTTACGCCATAAAATAGGAAACACGCTTCTCAATCTCTTTTATGCAAATTCTTATTCAGCTCTAGCTGACCCTATTTCCAGATGAACCTAATGCTATCAACGGAATGAAATGCATTCGTTAACTATTTTGAACTCAGCAGGGGAGCAATCGAAAAGTCTGCTCCCAAGAGAGAGAGAGAGAGAGAGAGAGGGGGGCAGGGATGATTATGATCTACTCAAATCTGATGAATTCTCATTTAAATTCAAAAGTAGGATAATTATTCTTTATATATGCATTTGACTACTGCAGTATACTATGCATGTGAGTGCTTGACTGTTGTAAATGCTCCAGGATAAACTACATTGGATGTGATACTAGATGTTACTGCTACATCGGATGCATGAAAAAAGGATGCATGAAAAAGGATGCCCTTACGCATGAAAAACTTGTATAGGCATTGGGCAATGCCTATGATATTGGAATATATGTATAGTCTGCTGAGAAAGCATTAGTTGATATCATTTCATGCAGAATTCACACATTTCAGGCTCTCAAAAGGAAATTCATTCATCTGAACATATTTAACAGACTCAATATTGTGCAACAAATTAAAAACTACCAGAAAAGAGGAAACTATTACACATCTATTCCGCAAATTGCCATGCAGCTGGCAGAGGGGCGTAAGTACTGTGCATCGTTCTACTAAATGCGCACTTCACGTATTGCATTAAGCAGCAGGTCGTTAAGCAATAAAATGCCCATAACTTTAAAAATATGTGATTATTTGATACAAAACCACTCTAATTAGGTAGTTACAATCAATTTTCTGTTTCACATTAGCTGTCATGTTTTTAAAAATGGCAAAATTATGTATAGAACACTCAAAACCTTTGAAGTGAGTTATCAGAAATATGCTCGGGTACTATTAATGACCTTCTGCCAGCGGAACAGCGAAAACTGTCCTTACCCCACCCTCCCCAATTTTGAAGGCTGACAAGAAGAAGAAAACAAAATCAAAACTTGATTCTCAACAATCATAACCGACATTGTCCTAGAAACCCAGAAAGGGCAAAAATGTTAACCTACCAATTTATGAGGATGTCCTTTAAAAAAAGCCCAGCAGGGCCGATGCCCTCGAACAATATCTATGTTGAATGCAAGAGAGAAATCCTCATCCCACACTGATAGAATGATCAACTTATTCATGCTGCCACCAAAAAATGCAATTTTGATGAAAATTATTTAAAAAATGAAAATAGATAGGCCTACAAGGATGTTAAGGTTGATGAAAATGTTCAAGAAATACCTGATTGTATGAATTATAATATAAAAATAATTATATGCTTAACCTCCATTTGAAAGATGAACAAAAAATGGAATTAAAGATGTAAAATGCATAAATATGTTTCTTTTTTCCCCAAAAATGTTTTGTATTTTGATAACTTTAATGAAATTGATTTTCTTTTCTGCAATTTTTGTTTACTGGTTTATTTGTTTATTCAATCATTCATTTATATATTCGTTTATTTAATCATTTATACATACATGTAGGCCTTCAGTTATACAAGCATTCATATAATCATACATAGACATATATTAATTTAGTTACCAATAGTACATTCATTCAGTAATCAATGCAGTCATGCAGTCTTACAATGATTAATTCATCATATATTTAAATATTCATTCACTCATGAATTGATTGATTCATAAGTTCATACATTTATAAACATGTTCATGGTTGCAACTTACACTATCCTTGACATATCTACGTGCTATATCAGTTAAACATTTATGAAGTAAAATAGATGGCTCAATGATGTAGTCTGAATATGCTCTCTTTAAAGGGATTGGGTATATTTGCCTCAGATTCTAAACAATATCCTGGATTTAGCTCATGCTGCAATCATAATTATAAACCTTTAGGTCAGTCAGGAATCCCATGACGTTTACAAGCCGATCGCCTGTCTGATTATCAAGATATTCATGATTGGAATTAGAAATGTCAAAAACTGTTTGCCAAACGGTTTTGAACAGTTTGCTATAACACTACAGTCTATTGGGGAAAATGAGTACGGTAAAACCGGTCACCCAAAGATTTTTACTTTTTGAAGCACTTCATGATTATTTTGAAGCACAATTTTTTTTAGGGCTTCAATATTAAACCATATCACAGACACTGATATTAAATACGTAGGACCATGCATCTCAGATTTGTAAAACTGGAAATATTGTTAAACAATGCCTTTAAAAGCTAATGGTAGAATTCTACAAGCAATCCAGATCTATATACCTTTCTTGGTCATCAAGCAACTACTAGTATATATATGACTTCTGTGAATTTCATCATCAGAACACGTTTGGAATTCATGAATAATGGAAATTTGGTGACTTGATAACTTGACCTTTATTATATATAGTGCTTTGGGGGATAGCTTTTACTGTCTGGAAGCTCCAGCTTTAGAAATCATACTAGCCTGCCACTCTGTCATTGTTGTGACTATGTTATTAATAATTTCTCCTGCTACATGTACAATTCATTTTTCTGGGAAGAAAAGTGTATGTCGTCTAGAATAAGGTATAAATCCCTAGGAAATGAAGATAAATTCTGGAGAAAAGGCAATATCTAGAAATCTAACTAGGATAATGAACAGATGTACAGCGACGATTGATAAGAAGGGAATGGGTGTTCTGTTAAGGGGAACTCAAGACTGAGAACAGGTGTAATCTGGGTCATTGAGAGAAAGGGGTGGGTGCCTATAGGGAGGGGAGGGGGAAGGAGAGGGGGAGGAGAGGGAGAGGGTATAGGGCATAGAACAGAAGGGATTGGATGTTCTGTTAACAGGTGTAATCTGGGTCATTGAGAGATAGGGTAAGGCTAAGCAATCTTGGGTGGGGAAGGGGAGCCAGGGGAGGTGCTAAATGGGTCATTGAGAGAAAGGGGTGGATGGATGCATTTTGGGAGAGGAGGGGGAAGGAGAGGGGGAGGGTGGGGCATAGGACAGGACTCTTTGCGAAAGGGGGGTATGACAGAGGGAAGGTGGGAAACTGGGTCACTGAGAGAAAGGGGAGATGCTAGGGATGGATATGACACGAGTGGACAGTGAAAATGGGTCATTGAGAGAAAGGGGTCGGGACTCTTTGGGAAGGGGAGGTAGGCTGGGGACAGAGGGGAGGTGAGAACTGGGTCATTCAGAGAGTATGACAACAATTATTGAGACAAGTGGAGATTGGATTACTGATTGGTTAAGAAATGAAAAAGAGGTGTAGAGGTAAAAATGAGTACATGTATGTGTGAGAGAGAGAGAGAGAGAGAGACAAGGAGGAAGAGAGAAAGATATGGAGGGGGTCAGAAGGAAGGAAGATAAAGAGAGATATAGGCAAACAGAAAGAGACAGACAGAGAGAGTGGATAGGCAAGTAAAGCAACACTAATTGACAGGAGAGATGGCATGAAAAGTGAGATAGAAAGAGAGGTGGAGATTAAAATCAGAAGATAGACAGACAGACAGAAAGAGAGGGAGAAAAGAAAAGGAGAAACAGCAAACAGACAAACATACAGCAACAACCACCATAATTCTGAACATTATATTCCGCGATAGACGTAACATGTGAATATATGGCTCACTGCACCCATCGTATCAGATTAAAGCCGCCGCACAGGGAACCAGACCAAAGCATGCTAGTGAGAAAAAAAGACTCCACATAGCCTGGGGTTAGTTATCAAATCAGAGCGTGATTTGATTTACTTACAAAACGCTCCAGTGTGCGTTTCTATGTCTCTCTTTCACAAACGGTCCTCTTTTTGCCTGCCTTGCCTATCGCCCCGCCTCGGGTAATGTAACAATTACAGACGTATCTGTCTGCTGCGGTGTCCTACCATGTCCACAGATTTGCGGATAGTTTCACATCTCATGAAGATAAAATGTCACTCACATTTTTCTACTCATTATCTTTATTTCTATCAGTCCTATTACTGTACAGTTCTCCTTCTAACATGTACTGTACGGGTTTAGGTGTACAATAGAATATAGCTTCACACCAGAAGAAAGTGTGTAATGTATGTAATTGGTATGCTGAGAACATGAAGGGCATTAAGAACATTTAAAATTACGGGAGCTAACGCCTGTTTGGTTCTCAGCAGACAATTACAGGTATCATACATATTTTCTTTAATTTCATGTTCTCTTTCAACTGTATTTCTTCCATCATTTTGTCAACATTTTTTTAAAGTACCTGTATATATAATGTCTATTTGTTTCCAATATGTTCTCATCTGTTTATGTATTATTATATTATACCAATATTCCATGTTAACATGAATAAAATTCCATCATTTTTTCAACATTCATTTTTAAGTACCTGTATATTGTCTGTTTGTTTCCAATATGTTCTCATCTGTTCATATATTGTTATATTATGCCAACATTCCATGTTAACATGAATAATCCAGTTATGGCTGTTATTCAAGTGATATTATTTGTACGAAACATGTTTTAATTGCATTAACCAATTAATAAACCATTAGTGAAATTGAAATTGAAATTCATTTCACACTCACTCTCTGCACTCTCTTGTATTTTCCGATCTACATATTTATCTATTTCAGTTAATTCCAGTTTTGCCTTCCTTTTCACTGCATTTTCTCCTCAACTCTCTTTATCGATCTTTCCATCAAACACATCTCACAAACTACATTTTAGATTCTATTAATATTGTAACTGCATAGCAAATAAAGTGTAACTCGAGTCTACTCGACACAAGAGCTAGATTTAAAATACACGCCGTCAATTTTGAAACTGAATAATATAAAATATAATTCAATCATATGAAATTAAATATTGATAATAAGATAAATATTGTAACCATGGATAGAGTAACGAATTGAATGTTATTACAAGACAGATTTTTAGATCCTTGCACGCAATATTAGAAGAGGCTCTTAGATAAAAATAAAAATAAAAAGACTATTTTATATTGAAAAAAGGAAAAAGGTGACACCAGAAAACAGAGGAATATGGCGTATACCCAGCTATCCCTTCCTTCCCTGCGAAAATAAGATTGATGTGAAAAGTGCATGAGTAATACATTTACTTCCTATATACTAATCAGCAGATGCTGATCCAAATCTGAATACGTGTCATGAGGCGACGGCTTAATTAAGAGCCCCCGAATTTGAGATCGAAGATCCAAAAACAGATTACCTTAAAAAATATTTGATCACCATTACGGTCTGTGGTTGCAGTGGACGGGGGACGATGAACATTCATGCATCGTAGCTATCGCAGCGGAAGGACTAGACCGCGTTTTTATCGGTGGAGTGGTGATGGCGGAGGGGGGTGTTTGACATTAAATTACAGGCAGACACGAGGTCGGGGATAATCAAGCGGCCTTTCTAAGGTCCTCGTTTCCCCTCTTCACAGCTCCGCATCCGACTGACTAAACAAACCCATCCACTACACCGAGACAAATTTCACGGCTTTACACGTCCACCGTCTATTCATCTGCCCTCTCTTGTTTGCTCGTACCTCTATTCAGACCGACATTTCCTCTCTAGCCATCTCTCTCTCTCTCTCTTTGGCTGTCTATCTGTTTGTCTGTCTCCCCTTTTTGCTCTCTCTTATTTCAGTGTCCTCCCTCTCTCTCTATATATATATGTATCTTGATCTATCTAATTCATCTTCTTATATGTTATCTCTCTCTGTATATGTACATGTGTGTGTAATATATCTCCTCTCTCCTCTTTATTATTCTTTCTCTCACTTTTCTTTGTCAGTTGCTTTCTCTCTCTCTTCACCTCTCTATATCTCCCTCTCTCTCTCTCTCTCTCTCTCTCTCTCTTTCTTCACCTATTTCTCTATCTCTCCTATGATATCCCTATCTACTACATTCCACTCTATTTCTTTTCTTTTTCCTACTTGCTCTTACCCCCGTCTCTCTCTTGATCTCCATCACTTCAATCTGTCCAGCTCTCTCTGTTTCCAAACCACTCTTTTTCTTTCTCTCCTCTCTTCTCTTCTCTCTCTCTCTTAATTAATCCCCATACCCTTTACTCTTTTGGTTTTACTCTTATTCTATCTCTGTTTTTCAATATCCCATTCCTTCCCCTTTCTCTCTTGCTCGCTCACTCTCCCTCTCTCTCTCTCTCTCTCTCTCTCTCTCTAATTCAGAGAATGATGTACTAATTCTGAACAGGGTGAAGGCCAATGATTTTGCAGTTCATTCGTAGTACTTTCTTGACACGAATCGTGTGCTGAATTCAATTTACCATCACATGCCCCCATCATATGAGTTTTTTTCGCAGATTTTCCTTTTGTCTTTCATTCCTCTTCAGCTCTCTTCCTTGTTATATCATTCCTACCATCTCTGTTTGTCTTTTACAACACTGACCATCATTTTAGCAATACAATGCCTATACCCCTCACATATCACGTAAACATCTAGGAGTTTTAACCGAGGAAAATTTGTCATGCGATACTTGATTGATCAGTAATCAAGAGACATTGAATCCTTGCTTTTACACATCTATATATTTATTTCATTTATCTGTCTGTCAGTGTGGTATTTGAGACATGGGTTCTGAGTAAAGACTAGGAGAAAAACCTTTGAATAGATTATTCAGCATTTAGATATCAGGGTCAAGACCAAGACTGAGACTAAACACAGGATCAAGACTCACTCACTGGTATCACTGCTGTCTGTTTTTCCATCTATCTGTTTCTCTTTCTCTCTTTCTCTTCAGATCCCATTCTCTATCTCCCTTTATCTCTCTCTCCTCTCTCTCCATTTCTCCTATTTCTCCCCACTTAATCATATTCTATGTTTATCTCATTATCTCCCACTCTATATGCATCTCTCTCTTTCTCTCATCCTCGATATCATTTATAGTATCATCTTCTCTCTCCGTCCCCCTCTCCCCCTCTCTCTCTCTCTCTCTCTCTCTCTCTCTTTCTCTCTCAGTAACTCATTACAACGCACCTCCACCTTTTAACATCCACCTACACCTTCTCCTCGACCACAACACCCGGCCTACATGAAGGTTAGCGCATCACAGCTTCGCTGGTCCATTTATACAGGTGAGAAGTAATCAATAAAAAAGACAATGCATGCATCGATAACAAATGATACTATCAGTCATGGCCATGTCCATATTCTTTTTCTTCCTTTTTCATATGTATATTGCTATGATATAGCCACAAACGTAAACAGAGGCATATGATATGGCCACGTTGCCCCGTCAAAAAAGATATTAGATATATTTGTTACAATTAAGACCATGATATTATCTTTTGAGAAGTGTTTGGGGCCAGCAAATTTACAAATGCCATGGCCTTTTTCTCTGATATTACCGGGATTGTTTTGGTATTGCCTGTTGAGAAGCAAAAGGGGGTTAATTCAAATTTGGAGGTAAAAAGACATAGATATAGTAAACACTGCATAAGTTGAATCTGTTGGGACCACAAGGAGTAATTCAACTTATGCAAAAATTTGACTTGGGAAGTGTAAATAACACATGTTTTGCATTGTTTGATCGCAAAATGTGATTGAACTAAGACCCCGTTCTCATTCACTTCGTTGGAGCGGTCTAACTAAGACCCGTTCCTCAGGAGCGGTTCTTAGGTGAGTGAGAACGGTCAAAGTGGTCCAGGAAGTGGACTTCTGGACCGCTCAGAAGACAACCTCGGGAGGTGGTCTTGAGGAACAGGTCTTATTAAGAGCGGTTTGGAGCGCTCTAACGTGCGAGTGTGAACGGAAGCGTACTTTGAACGGAAGTGAGCTAGTGACGTTCTGCGCGAAACATGTAGTACGGTACATACGCTTAGTATTCCGCGCGCGTAAAAATTTACCCACTGACTTGAGGCTGCCATAGCAACAAGACCACTTTGACTCGTGGAGCGGTTTGAGCCATAAAAAAACTGCTCGGAGTGTGAACCCTCGCAAACCGTTTCTCAAGACCCGTTCCTCTGGAGCGGTCTAACTAAGACCACTTTCAAAGTGAGTGACGGGGTCTTAGACAAAATTTGACTTATGGGACTTTGAGTGATGCAGAGTTAACTGTGCTTTTCCCATTATTCTTCAACGAATTCAAATACTTTCGCAACAATCTAAAAATATCAAACAGTACATATAACCCCTTGCATACACACACTGGTACTGGAAACCAGTGAAGAAGATGACATCATAATTTTGAATAAACACAATAGATATGTAAAGAGAAATTAATGAATAACTTAATAAATGATTGATTGAAAAAAAAATATTTAAATGAGTGGATAAATGATAAAATGAATAAATAAACGAATAAACAAATAAGCGCAGTATATTCTGGTAAATGTCCAATGCTGCTATCCATCAATTTCTAATCAGTGTGCAAGGATCAGCTCACAAAATGAATTATTCAACAGTGGAATGTTAACCTGTTGGCTACTGCATTCTCTTAGTCCCATTGTCTTAATACATGTAACACCCGGTTCCTGTAGGGGATGGACTAAATCTTCCAAACAAAATGGCAGAGGTTGGAAAGGGCTATAAAAAGAGTTCCCATTTTCAAAACCAACAATGCCCTAGATACGTAGAGGAAGATAAAAATGTGTAATTCATGAGGTGAATACTTAACTAGGGCAAGCGGTGTCAGCCACATATCGCACCTAAACCTAAACCAACAAAGCAGGAGAAGACAAATTGCTTTCCTGATCATCAACATCCTCTATTCAGTTCGAAGGCTTCTCTTGTAGCCTCGAGATCTCAATCCCTTTCTTTCTATTTTGACATGCACATCTCACTGCCCTCACTGCCCCCCCCCCCCCACACACACACTTCTCTCTCTCCCATCTCTCAAATTATTTGTTTAAAACCTTTCTTCAGTTGTTTCTATCTCAAATTTTGAGATCTTTTTTCCCCTATCATATATTCATTTATATTTGTCAATTATCTTTGTCCCCCCCCCCCTCTCTCTCTGTCTTTTCCTGTCTGTCTTCCCTCTATCCCTTTTAACCATCCTCTTTCTCAAATCTTGGATGCTGTTCCAAGACCCCCTCTTCATCAATATTTTGTCCTCTTTCCGTCTATCTTCCTCTCTTTCTATCTCGCACTCGCACTCCCCTCTCTCTCTCTCTCTCTCTCTCTAGCTTTCTCCTCGTTCCCCCTCTCTCTCTCTCTCTCTCTCTCTCTCTATGTGCCTCTTCTATCCATCCTCCACCCTTCATCCACTACCAATCGTGGTATCATCTAAATAGCATTGATTTTTTCTTTTCAATGGGAAGATGCAATCCACTGCATCAAAATCCGATTACTCAAGCGGAAGGCACATTAATCCGAGAAAGATAAATGCTTTCACTCTGCTCGGGATACTCCAGCGTCCCGGAAACTACATACACGAGGCAGCAGGTTCGATAGGTTAATGGGTATGACCTGACATACTTTCAAGAGAGCTGAAGCTTTCTTTTTCTTTTCTTTATTTTTTGCTGCTGCTGCTGAATAAATTCAAAACAATCTTTAAAAAACTGGCTATAAGGACTAGAAAAGAAACTAAAAAGACTTAAACATCATCTAAGACAAACCTTCTTTTTTTCTCTCCTAATAATCCCACGTGGAACAGCTTTCAAATTGGATTGAATTGAATTGACATTCATTTCCATCACAATCAAATTATATATATAAAGATAAAAGATGGAATATCATAAGAGATCACAAATTGAAGAAATTTTACATGCTAATTGACATAACAGTCAAACATATAAAGAAAATATGGAAATATAAATAAACCATAGTGCATACATAAATTATAAGGTTTGATAATTTTCAGATTCAATGCTGTTAAGATGTTTATATATTTTTCTGTAATATTAAATTACTTTGGAATACATTACTGAACGCAGAAATTGAACAAACTAAACGAACGCTACTGATGCACAAGTAAAACATTTCAGATGAAATAATTATGTTGCCAGGCGAAGAAATACAAATCAGGAATCCTATATTTTTTCTCAATTCATGACATTCTGAATATTGTTTGCTCCAATTAAACCCACAAACGTCAATTTATATAATATCCAGTCAGAAAAACAATGTTTATACAGAACGTGGTCTAGTGGATAGGTCATCGGACTGTGGATCATATGGTTCGTGGTTCACGTCCCGCCACGACACTAATGTCCTATGGCACGACATCGATATAGATTTGCCACACTCAACCCAGGTGAGGTTAACGGGTGACTGGCTGGAATTAATTCTTTGAAATGTCAAAGCGCAATAATGGCAGCCATGCCAAAGCTGGGGTATAATACGAGAACCCTTTTTTTGTTACTTTTATTATTATTATTATAATTTTGATTACTACTATCATTATTATTATCATCATTATTATCAATATCACATTACCCCCCCCCCCCTCCAATGACCAACAATCGGTAGGTTTGGAGTAGGTCGTGAGTCAGTTTGATCGTGTGGCTGAGAGTGGTATTACACTTGAAACGATGGAGTCGCCCTTTGAACTTTCTATAATGATAGAACAAACTACCGCCTTTTTACAGCTTGCTTCTCTCGAAATTCCGTCTCTAATTTGGGACGTTGTCTGTCGATTTTTCCACTACGCTTTCAGTCCGCGAAAAGATGAGTACCACAGGATATCAACGATTCTACTTCGGCTTTCAGAAGGAAAGGAAGAAGGAAAGCTCATCCGCTTGTTGCCCGATCGATAGTAGAGCACAACAGTTTGTGGAGAGCTAGGATTCTTATGAGATTAAATCTTCCGGGTAGCTGGCTCCCCATTCCGCCTATTGCGGATAGAGAGTGAGAGTGAGAGAGAGAGAGAGAGAGAGAGAGAGAGTCTGGGTTTTATGTCTCGAGGGAGTATGTTCTTACTGATTTCCCCCAACGTTACTCTGTAGACTGTACGTGAACCCATGATTAGACAATTCCAGAGAGAGGGTCTGGGCTTTATGTCCCGAGGGGGTAAGCTACCCCATGAATACACGATAGGAGGGAGAAGGAAAGAGAGGGAGAGAGAGAGAGAGAGAGAGGAGGGAGAAGGGGAGAGAGAGAGAGAGAGGGAGTCTGGGCTCTATGTCTCGAGGGGGTATGTTCTAACCGATTTCCCTCAATGTTCCTCTGTAGACCCATGCTTAGACAATTCCAGAGAGAGGGTCTGGACTTAATGTTTCGAGGGGGTAGACGAACCCATGATTATACAATCAGGGAGAGGGAGAGAGAGAGAGGGAGACGGAGAATTAAGGAGAGAGGGGGAGGGAGAGAGCGAGAAAGGGAGAAAGAGAGAGGGAGAGGAAGAGAGAGGGGGAGAGGAAGAGAGAGAGAGAGGGAGACGGAGAAGGAGAGAGGGAGACGGAGAAGGAGAGAGCGAGAGAGAGGAGAGAGGGGGAGGGAGAGAGCGAGAAAGTGAGAGAGAGAGAGAGGGAGAGGAAGAGAGAGAGAGAGAGAGAGAGAGAGAGAGAGAGAGTCTAGGCTCTATGACTTGAGGGGTTATGTTCTTACTGAGTTTTTTCAATGTTGGTGTGTTCATGAACTCATGATTAGACAATTCCAGAGAGAGGGTCTGGGCTTCATGTCCCGAGGGGATATGTTCTTACCGATTTTCTCAGTGTTGCTGTGTGCACGAACTCATGATTAGAAAATTCCAGGGAGAGAGAGAGAGTCCGGGCTTCATGCCTTGAGGGAATATGTTCCTACTAATTTATTCTCAATGTTGATCTGAACAGAAATCCAGATTAGACAATTGTAGGGGTAGAGTCTGGGCTTTATGTGTCGAGAGGGTATGCTCTTATTATTCTTTCTCAATGAAAGTACACAAAATCATGATTAGACAATTCCAGAGAGAGAGAGAGAGAGAGAGAGAGAGAGTGTCTGCGCTTTATGTCTCGAGGGAGTATGTTCTTACTACCGTTTCTCAATGTTGCACTGTACGCCAAATCATGATTGCAATTAGAAAAACCATCAGTTTATATAGTTAACTAAGAGCTAAGAAGGGCATCAATAACTTCATACGTCCCATGTCCCAACATTCCAAAGTGGTGATTATGTCTCTCTTTTATTCTACCATTCTCATGAATAGATACATCCATTCAAAGGAAGATCCGGCCATCTGTAAAGGCTTTTGGCTCATTTATAGTGCTTTTGATCTTATTTCCCATCTTTCTTTCCATCAAACCGCTTTTTGCTTTTTGCTTTTGCTTTTGCTTTTGCTTTTTGCTTTTGCTTTTTGCTTCATATCATCTGAAGATGTGAACTTATTACTTTCAATCCATTTGATATTACGAAAAACTTTTGGAGGTTTTTCTTAACCTTTTCCCCTGTCTCTATTTCTTTCTCTTTCTTCCTATCTCTGTCTGCCTATCTTTCTCTCAGTCTTTCTCTTTCCATTTCTCAATGTCTCTCTCCTTCTGGCTTTTTTGTCTCTTCAGTTTTGCTATCTCAATCTTTCTTATTTAGTTTTTGTCTATCATTGTCAGTCTGTCTGTGCTAATCCCTTTCCACTCTTATCAGACTGCCTGACTGCTTGCCCCCCCCCCCTCTCTCTCTCTCTCTCTCTGGAAGTAAAATAACAGCCATGACTTGGCCAATGAACAATGTCTTTGACACTTTGCTTTAGAGACGAACAACACAGAGCTTCAACGATTCTCTTTGATGCAAGAAATGTCGGAAGTTTGGCTTCCTTTGCAAAGAGACAGCTCTGAAATAATGATGAGGAAAATGTCAAAGGGCTCCCTAGAATTATGAAATTAATAGGTTTGATAAACAAAAAGGAAAGATACAGAGAGAGAGAGAGAGAGAGAGGGGGTAGAAGGAGAAACTGGAGAGAGGAGTAAAGGAGAGTGTGGAAAAGAGTAAAGCAAAGAGACACGAGTGGGTGAAACAGGGAAAGAACGGGATACAAATTTGGGGTCAGGGAAGAAGATAGAAAGAATACAATCAAATATTAGAGTTACTGCAAAAGGAAATGATGAACTAAGAATAGGAAAGGATTCATTTTGAAGAAAAGCGAAAGAGGAGGAGGAATAAAGACTTCTGGACACAGAGTGAAAGCAGAAGTGAAGCAAAGAAAGTTGAAGGGTTTTATGAGAAAATGGAGACTTAAAAAAAGAGTGAATTGAAGAAGAATTGAAGTTCTATTCAAAAAGAACATTTGGTCAGTCAGTGAGATAGAGATATAAATCTGATGTAAAGGAAGAAAGACAAACCTACTTAAAATATAAAGAAAACGTTGAATGCAAGATTGTGATTAAAAATGGGATCCTTCACACAAATAAAAGCACATCGACAGTGCATTAAGACATGCAAGATAATCACATAGTGAAAGGGAAGATCGACACACAGGACAAAATACAATCAAGCCTGTCTATAGAGACCGCCCAAGGGAAACACAAAAAGTGGTCTTTGTAGACAGGTTCCTTTAGTATATGTTTCAATGAGAAACCATTTTCAAGGGAAACAAAAAATGTGGTCTTTGTAGACAGGTGGTCACTAAAGCAAGTTTGGCTGTATCATTGAAGGACACACCATGAAACGAAAGGCATATTGGAAAGAACTTTCAAGTAGTTATGCACCTTGCATCGTTCTTTTTACGGACAAATCGTATGGAACATCGTCTAGATTTCCTAATCTGAACAGGGCGGATAGAAAGGTAAACGTACCGGGGCAAAAGGACCAGATTTCCTGAGGAAATAATGGGACGGAAGAGCTTTGAAAGAATAAAGGATGCATGAGAAATACAGTGTCATGTCAGCTGTGGGATGAATACAGACATGGTCTTAAAGGGGGAATTCAGCCCCTAAAGTACTTTAAACCCACAATATAATATCATATGCATCATTTAATGTAGGTTAAAAGGTGAAGTAGGAAGAGTTTTGAAAGAATTAAGGATGCATGAGATTGAGAAACAATGTCATGTTGGCTGGTAAGGTTGCAGACATGACCTTAAAGCCTCTCTGCGCTAGTTTGACCAGGAGGGATTAGACCTATCAGCGTGATCACTGACAGGTGTTTATCTCATCAACTTAGAAAAAGAGGATCATGGGGGACCAAAGGGCACCGCTTAGGCATTGTTTAATATATAGAGGGAGCAAGTAGCTACAAGTAGTACAGTGGGGCTTTAAAGGGAAAACTAAACCTCTAAAGTACTGTAAACTCACACAAAATATCAAATGTAGTCTTAAATTTAGGCTAAAGGCTAAAGAAGGCAGAGTTTTGATAAACTTAAGGATGCGTGAAAAACATTGTCTTGTCAGCTATGAGCTAGGGTTGCTGAAATAGCCTTGTAGGAGAAAATCAACCCCAAAAGTACTTTAAACCCAATGAACTTTGAGAATGCATTCCAAAATGTAGGTACCGGTTAAAAGGTTTAAAGGTTAATGGCACAACAAATTCTCTATCTGCCCTAACAAAAAAAAATCCCTTAACATGTACACATATATTGAAGAATAGTTTAAAAGCTGAATTTGAAATAATGACTTCTAAATTATGAGAATTCAAAAGAAATGCTGAATGGTTGATTTTACATCGATTCAAAAGATATCAATTTTTGTGATATATCTCCATTGTGATCTCCATTGCGAATAACGAATTGTCAAAATTTTACTTGAGCTTCAATTTGATATCTTATTCCTTAGTTTGTGAGACTTAAAAATTGGTCACGTCAATGCAGTAAAAGATTTATCTTGGAATTTAAAAAATCCTTTGATCTTATTGTGTTTTTAGTTTAACACATGAACTTTATACATGTATAAGGTAAAAGGAAGTATTTTTTCTCCAGACAGTTCCATGGCAAAGAAAATAACATGTTTCATGCTAAACACTTTAAAACAAAGAATCAAAAGTAATCATTCGACTCTTGACGGTGCATTCTTTATAAACCTAAGTGGGCAAATAGTGGTTTAAAACAAATTTGACTCTTGAAATTAATATCAAATAACCATTTAAGTTTGCAAAATAGGGGTATAAAAGAAATGTAAATTATTTGACTAACAAATTGTTTAATATGAGATTGGGGAAATACCATCACAGCTCCTTGTAGTGAATTGCAACTGCTGATAAATGATGACATGTCTAAACATGGTGACATTAAATAAACCCTTCATTGAGGTATAAAACTTTCCAATGTCATCTCTTTACATTTCCAACTCAGTTGGCAAGTATGAGAGACAAACAAACGGAAATTGATACCCCAAAGTCAAGTCTACATTAGGTTGAATTTCCTTTTTCACTTGACTATATACAACGACTGAGCAAAGCTGTTTACTCTTTGGACAGGGTTTCACCTCTGTCGTGATTAAGTTTGATAATTTGGTTTCCATCTCCCATCATTCTTTCTCCATCTCGTTGAGAAGGAGAGCCCATAAGATGGATCTTTGCTGAGGCACGCACCGCGATCGTCTCCAATTTCCACCTGAATACGCGGGTGATAAATGCTAAAAACCACTGAATTAGACAACCATCCCGTTCTACCTCTTAATGCACCTTGCTCGCTTTCATTCTCTCTTTTCATCTGTTCTCATTTCTCTTCTCCTCTCCCATTCTCTCATCCCTCATCACTCTCTCGACCATTTCTGTAAAATAGCAAAACAATTTACTTCCTTTACCATAGAGCACAACCAGCTCCTTTCTCCTCTTAATTCACCAGACTCTCTCTCTCTCTCTCTGTCTCTCTCTCTTCTCTCTTTTCATCTTTCCCCATTTCCCTTGTCCTTTCCAATCTCCTAGCTCTCTCCTATTCTCCCTATCATTAAAAAACAGCAACAATAACAACAAACAAATTCTCCTCGTAGGATAGCCTCACTCTCTCTCTCTCTCTCTCTTTCCTTCAGTTGGTAGTTGTCAAGCTAATTATTATTATTGTTTTTTTTTTAATATAGTACCTTGGTCCTAATCCCCTTTCTCTCTTTCTCACTTTCTCTCCCTCTTTGTTCATCTTCATCCCTGTTTAATTTACAGATGCCACGCTCTGTTCACATCTGTTCTGCCAAGCGACACAAAAGAGAATCACTCGAGAGCGGCTCCGCTATTTTTGTCCCCATCAAATATATTTGCCTCATTAATTTGACTCCAAGTTTACACTTTGAAGCTCATTCGTTTCTCACTGCTATGGTATTAGTTGAGCTGGGGTCAGCTTTTTTTGGTCTCCAATTGGACACGAGACAACATTTATGTCCCAATGAATTCCATCGTTAAAGATGAAGTTGAGTATCTGGCCATTGGATTACACTGTAAATGAATTACATGTATCTGGAAGCAATTGGGAGAGTTGGATTATGTAGTACAAAAGAATTTGGATATACTATGATGCTTTGGAATCATCAAGATGAGAAGAGAAATCGGCTCAACCTTGCTGACAGTCACATGTCCGCTCACATAAACGGGTGTATGGGACTTCACATACATATGGCATGAAAATTTGGTCCAAACTTTTCAGCTTTTTCTTGTCATATTTCAAATTTGAGGGCATTTAAAGTACAATCCTTTCCCAGGGGACATTTTTACTTTGATGTTATTCCAAACTGACATCAAAAGAACAAGTAAGCTTGCAAATCATTGTTCACTTTTACCAAAACTCAACCTTCTCTTTAATCCTAAGCTCTCTACACATCAACACTTTCAGAGTGAAATGGCCGATTATTCCCAGAGTGTCGGTGAACGTCATGCATTCCCTAAATAGGAATTTTCTCCGAATATTAATTTTGACTCAGACCACATTGTTGTCCGTCATTTAAAATAAACATATAAGGACAAAAATAGTGGGATTGCTTTGTTATACGTTAAATGAAGGTAGAATAACTAAACCCTTTTGATTTCCCCTGAAATGCCTGCACTCTTCTTCCAAGCCAAAATTTCTGCTATCGAGTCCATTTTGGGTAGTCAACATGGGTAGTATGAAATGACTTAATACAGTATAACATAGCACACTTCAGAACCGGTTTCAAAATTTGGATGAAATACACAATAATGCAGGCCGGTCTAAGACAGGGCACTTCAGAAGAACCACATATTGGGTCCAGCAATTGAAGGGTAGTAGTTGCAACCCCCTTTTCTATTCTTTGTTTTAAATGATCAAAACTATGAAATTGAAAAAAGTATGTTCAAAATTGAGAAGGGTAATCTCGACCCTTATCTTGCCACCATGTTACACAACCATTTCTTCAATATAATATTCATTAATGCAAATACTGTTCAATGGTATTAAAAAGTAACATAATTAACGACCTAATTTTGAATTTCAAGAATAATTAATAAATGGTCTGTTGAGAGCCAGAAGGGTGTTAACTCTGTGTTAAAGTTAACTCCCTTTTTGGCTCCACACAGACAAAATTTTCATTGCCAAACAAAAATATTCACAACTAGGTCGGTTGGACTTGCCTATGGCAGTGACAAGGGACTGTATCAAATATCCATTCAGCCCCGTTTTAATGAACTACGCCATTTGGGTAGACGATAACAAGCTTCTTTGGATCAGCTCCAGAATTAAGTCACCTACTAGATTTCAAATTAAGATGATCCACAAGTACTGCTACTACAGTATGAATGACTTCATGAGGGGATATTCATAAGGTGTTTGATTCACATTGCCATGCAAATGAATACAGGACAAGGATGTATGAAAGGAATATAATCTGGGGCTTAAGATCCGTGTCATATGCATGTATCTTCAAGATAAAATTTGTCTTCATAATCGCTAGATACCTTACATCCTTGCTTTCCATATCTTAAGTACAATCTACTGAGAACTAGAAGGACGCAAGTCTATGCAGGACTCGACACTAAAGGCCCCCTGTAAAAACAAAAAAGGTTAGTTTAAAGCTGAGCAGCTCTATGTCAAGTTGCATGAGTTAATGCCCTTTCTGCGCTTAGTTAGCAGACAATACTTAAGTTATGAGGAGGAGGAGGAATCGACACAAAAGGCCCCTGTAAAAATAAAAAGGTTAGTTTAAAGCTGAGCAGCTCTATGTCAAATTGCATGAGTTAGAGCCCTTTTTGCGCTTAATTAGCAGACAACACCTAAGTTATGGGGAGGAGGAGGATGTAACGCATCTAGCGACTGTAAAGTCTAATTGTCATCGTGATCCAGATAAATACAAAGTTTTAACAAGGGGGTCATGCATATGGACCTAAAACAGATTTCAATCCGGCTGGCTCCCTTTGGATGGAGCCAGCCAGCTCTATCTAAAGTACAATAGTTAACTTAAGTTAAGTATAAGTATAAGTATAATAGTTACTGCCTATCTGGCTCTCAGCAGATTATACTTAAGATATGGACAGCAAGGATGTAAGGTATCTAGCGATTATGAAGTCAAATTGTCATCGTGATCCAGAGGAACATACATTATTCAAAAGCTTTAACAGGGGGGCCCAAACATACAGACACTTTAAAAAAAATTAATCTGGTTGGCTCCATCCAAACCTGCTCTATGTAAAGGTGTATGATTTTACACCCATCTTACTCTCAGCAGACTAAACCAGAGATATGGAGAGCAAGGACGTATGTAATATATCTAGCGATTACAAAGTCAGATTCTCATTGCGATCCAGAGGAAGATACATATTCAACGGAATGACAGAAGTCAACAAAATATTATCTGTCTCTTGACATTTGAAGTAAGGTAGAAGAGGTTTCGACTCACAAAGCAGGTTTCCAGAGATGAATTTTAATGAAGTAGAATAATTGAATTGCATCCTCCATCTCGACTTCATTTTGGAAGTAAGGTTGAGAAAGGAAAGTTTTATAAGAGGGATTCATGCGAACCTTGTGGATTTAAACGTAGGTGTAGTGAATAGTTACAAGGAAAGTTGAACGCCATACACTGTATACTTCAATACCTAACCCTTCATGATATTCCTAATAGTGAAACAGAGAAGATGAAAATGTATATTTTGAATCATCTGGGACATAGAAAAAGAAAGAGAGAGAGAGGGAGAGAGAGCGAGAGAGAGAGAGAGAGAGAGAGAAAGAGATAGAGAAAGAGAGAAAGAGAGAGAGGAGAGATAGAGAGAGAGAGAGAGAGAGAGAGAAGAGGGGGCTGAAAACAAAAACTGAGAAATAAATAAACTAGAAAAAGAGAGATGGATAGATTGAGAAAGGAGGGGGAAATGTAGGCAAAGTAGAGAAAGAGAAAGAGAGAGAGAGAGAGAGCAAGCAACAGTGAGAGAGATATATAAAGAGAGCGCATGATTTTTTTTTATTTAAATGGATGAGAGCAATTGTGGACATGGAGAGAGATTAAAGATAAAGACCAGTTCTGGTCATGCGATTGCATTGTAAAAGAAACGGTGTGGAATCGAACAGAAAAGGTTGATCATCTAGCATATAAGTATTGGTGTGTGCTGCAAGGTTCTGGAATCATCAAAATGATAAGAAATTTGGCCCAGTCTTGGTAAAGTTACAAGCACTGTGCACAGAAAGATGTATATGGGACTACGTGACCACGTGCATGATATCTATGTGGTCCCAATAGGTATAATAATTTACCAAATATATCAATTAGTAGGCAATTTCCCGGCAAAATTTGTATCATCATGTATTAGTCAAAACATATTCTTTCACATGATTGGTAATAAAAGCTTCCATTTCATTTTTTGAGAGAGGGGCGTTTCCAAAACTGGTTTTTACCTTTAAGAAAACATTAACAAACATAACATAGAGAGGAAGTGAAAGAGGAAAAGAGGGAGTAAGAGAGAGATGAGAAGAGAGAGAGAGAGAGAGAGAGAGAAAAAAAAACCAACTACATTTTCCACATGTGATAAGTGATTAAGGGCAATGTTTCATGAATTCCAATCACACACATGGCCCTATGCTGTCTGCTAATATCACTTTTCATATCAATATTTCAATGGGCTTGAGCGAGACATGTTAATTGATATTGGAGTAGCTGGGATCGAAAAATAAATGCTGGGGCCTTTAGACAAATTGGCGAGCCAGATATCGCTTGAAGACCTTGCAACTTCACTCTTCTGGATAGATAACCATATCGACTCGTCCGGACAGAACGTCATTTCTTCTTTTAACGATGTCTGATTTTCCAGTTGTCATTGTCTCCATCTATCCTTTTTTTTCTTGTTTTCGGAATGTTTTTTCAGGCTTTGAGGATTTGGGTTTCTAGGTTTCAGCAGTCAGGAGATGAAATTGAGCCATGTGTGAGAAAAAGTTAACACAGAGTTGATTTGGGACTATCCGCATCACCCAAGAGTAATTCAAAATGGTTCTCTAACACTATCATTTATCTCCACCACCCTTACCCTTATCTCTCTCTCTCTCTCTCTCTCTAACTCTCTTTCTGTCTGTCTCTCTCTCTCTCTCTCTTGTTTTTTTTCTCTCTTTATGGATTACGTGTTGCCAGTTCTATGACACTTTCTCCAGCAACAACTGCTCCACAGTCACTTTCCCCTCACCAATCGATTTCCTAACTGCAAGCCTGGACCCCAAACTATACCTAGCCTAACCTAAAACCACTTGGCAATGCTAACCCTAACCCTATACTTTTGATGGGATGAAGTCCGGGCAAGAGTTGCCAGAGCAAATCTCAAAGAACCCTCTATCAAGATCTTATAGTGCCACTTGGTACACCGTCTCTTCTTTTGGGCAAAGGTTGTTTCTCATTATCTTATACCTTCAATATTGTTTTCTTTTTTAATGTTTAATCATTCTTCCTCAATGTGCCCCCTCTCTGTCTGTATATGTCTGTCTTTCTGTCTATCCTTATTCATCAAGTCCCTAGGATTAGACTTCTAAAGTTACAGGTCCAATGGTTGGGTTTTTACAAGCATGTACTTGCTTGCATAGTTGCCAGAGGAAAGAAACTTAAAAAAAAAATCTCTCTCTCTCTTCTTCTCCCCCTTTTCCTCTTCCTTAATATTCTCCTTCTTCTTCTTTGCTCACTCTCTCTTGTTTTTGCCTCTTTCTCTTTCTCTCTCTCTCTTTCTCTCTCTTTTCCCCCTCTCTCTCTCTCTCTCTGTAATTTCACACATTGTCACTTACCCTTTTCACTCCCTCTATAACATATTCATCGCACCATCATCATCTTTTATTCTCCACCAAATAGCTACTTCAACCCCCAAAAAGACATCCTGCGGGTGCAGATTAGGGTCTTCAAATATCTTATGACCCACAAATCAATACCTGACCAGAATGATTTTAAATAGTTAGGACTCATTCACACCAGAGGAAACTTTATTAACAGAAATAAAAGAAAGCATAGTTAATGACTGTGTAGCAAAAGAAGAATGCACATGGGATACATTTTTCTGCTGTAAGCCAGAACGCATTAACTTTGATGTAAAAATTAAAAAGTTTAAAAACGATAAAGAGTCAACACCCTTCGAGCTCCGTTCGGACAAAAAATGCTATTCTTAAAAAAAATATAGAAATAATAATATAAAATGGAGTGCACAGTTCTCACGTTGTACAGCATTTGTATTTGCACATGTCAATCTTCAACCAAATCTTCAACCAAATCTTTATCCAATCCTACCACTGAATGGTGCCTAAAACTCTGTTAATTGTTTCAAAATATGATCATTTAGTTGCAAAACTTGTACCATGTACTACTACTTTTGAATGAAACTTTCACACAAGTAATATTTTTGTTTGTATGCAAGAGGGTATACTACAAGCTCATATCGTTCTTCCCTACAAAGTGGAGAAATGGGAAGAAATTAACAAGTGTTGAATTAGTTATAACTGCTACGAGTTGTAATGAACAGCTTATTTCTACCAAATCAAGATTATGCATTATTAATTTCAGACTTTTACATCTCTAATGGCTTTTGATCTTCTTGCTTTAAATTCTCTTGGATCCTGTCAAAACAAAGACATGCAATTTTTAACATGATAGTATACAAAGGTTTTGTTCAATTTCCATGTGCATGGTAAAACACAGCTAAGGCATTGCTATTTTAGTCTCAGTTGATCGGGAAAGCTACCCCAGCCCGATAGATTAATTTCATGGAAAAATAATCCGAAATAGATGCAGAGTCGAGAGAAATTAAGACAAAAAAGAAGAAAATAGAGACGACAGAGATCGGAGGTGCTATGATCTTTAGCCATCTTCCGACGAAAAACTCGTTGTGGCGTATCGGATGCGACTTTGATGAACACCCTTCATCTATGGAACCCCTTTCGTTATTCTCCCTCGGCATTAAAATTGCATCTTTCTGCATCCTGGGAGTTTCTCCAATGACGCACTATGTCATGGTGTGAAACTAATTAATATGCAAATGGGGAGGTAGCTATCTTTTTCTTGTTCTCTTTCTCTACTCCCTCTCTCTCTCCTTCTCCCTCTCCCTCTCCCCCAATCTTCTCTCTCTCTCTCTCTCTCATATCTTTTGTCTCCCTCCCATCACTCATATCTCTATCACAACACATCTCTCCATCTTTCTCTGTCTGTGTCTATCTCTCTCTCTCTCTCACACACACACACACACACACACACACACAAACATTGGATGGACGATAGCATGCACTAAAAAGAGGCACACAAACATGTCCAATAAAGTACACAAAATAAGAAGGAAAGAGAGCAAGGAAGAAAAAAAGATCCCCCAAAATGAGAAACAGTGATGGTGATAGATTATGAATATATTCATCCTAGAAACATCAAGCATATATGGATGTGATATAGAAATTAAACAATATTTTTTAGAAGTGACTTTAGATTGGGAAAGTCAACTGGTTTAAGTGACACAACAACTGTCGAGCACAATTACATTAATGATGAGTATGTTATATAATTGATTTGCATGTATACAGCAGGGATATGAAAACAGCCCCTCCCCCAACAATCACTAGGAGAAAGCTATTCCCCACTCCCCACCCCGACTCCCCAAAACCCCTACTCCCAACTATCCCAACACCCCCCACACACACACCCTCATACTCTCCCAACTCCCAACTTCCTCTCCCACTCCTTCCAACACCCCAATTCCCCTTTCCAATTGACCCTCCCCAACCCCTCCTACTTCACCCTCCCATCACCCCAACCCCACCCCTCCAACTCCCCCTTCTCACTACTCCCTCCCACTCCACCCTCTTCACTAGCTGGGAAAGTAATAGACTCCATACTCATAGCTTGATGGAATAAAAATTCATTCTGTGAGCATGGAAGCAAGACTAAGTACAAGGTGAAAAAATAGCTGTAACCCCTGGGGTGCAGACTACACGGAGGGGCGTCTAGCCATGTCATGGCAAATGTGCCATAAATATACATTAATGCTTAGGACACGGCACCTTGGCATCGTAATCAATTATTGACACGGCAACGAGACCGATTCATCCAATTAATAACTAGGGGATTACAGACCAGCAAATTACCCAACGCAATCAACAGCTCATTGTTTTGTGTCTGGGTGCGTTTATCGGGTCTTGCCATCAGATATGTACATATCGAACCCCACTATCGAACCCCACTATACGAACGTGATTCTCGGGATGTCGCGTCTATCTCTTCACGATTCAAAATAAAGGCCTTGTCTCTGCCCAGCTGCTTTGCGCCATTTGACCTTGGAAGCGGATTAGCCTGGGAAGGTCCATAGAGCTATATGGGAAGGTCCGATTTGTATGTGGGGTTCAAAACAGCTTTGCGTTTATCGTGTCTCAGAAACGTGATTCTGGCTGTATGTCACATTCAAAACGCACCTTTTTCGGCGTTACAATATGCCCATATCTAAAGACGTTTGAAATAGGGCTTTGCGTTTATCGCCTTAAAAATTTGCCTGAAAGACGTTTGAAAACGCTGATTCTAGGCAAAAATTTGGTCGATAAACGCGACCTCTGAGAGCGGTTGAATTTAACAATCACGCTAGCTCTGTACTGGGTGTATTCATCTATCTTTGAGTGGATAAGCATTAGATACATTTTTTTTTTTTTTGGGGGTATATTTTGCGCAATTGCGAAAAATAGCCACTTCTGGTATTAACTGATAATTGTTGACAGCTGGTCACAACAGCAGTCCCTGTTAAAGGTAAAGTCCAGTTTTGGAAACGCCCCCCTCTCAAAAAATGAAATGGAAGCTCTCATTACCCATCATGTGAAAGAATATGTTTTGACTAATACGTGACAATACAAATTTTGCAGGGAAATCGCCTACTAATTGATATATTTGGTAAATTATTATATCTATTGGGACCAAGTAGATACCACGCACGTGCGCGCACGTGTCGGGTAGTCCCATATACATCTTTCTGTGTACAGTGCTTGTAACTTTACCAAGACTGGGCCAAATTTCTTATCATTTTGATGATTCCAGAACCTTGCAGTACACACCTTTGCATACGAAGCATACAAGTCGAAGAGCATACAAGTATGAAGAGTTCGGTGATCATCAGTAGTAGACATGGTCCTGAACTTTATATGCTTCTTTGACATTTCACAGATAATGGGGAAGAGATATAGACACATAAAGTGAGAAAATGAGAATGAGAGAGTGAGACAGAGACAGAGAGAGAGAGAGATGGGGAGGGAGGGAGAGAAAGAAAGACAGAGAGTGAGAGTGATGTGAGAATAAAAAGGTTTACTGGAGAGAGATAGAAACAATAAATTGAAGAGAAAATTGTACAACAAGAGGGGAGATATGGAGAGGGAGGGAGAGGGGAGGGAGAGGGGAGGGAGAGGGGAGGGAGAGGGGAGGGAGAGGGGAGGGGAGGGAGAGGGGAGGGAGAGGGAGATGGGGAGGGAGATGGGGAGGGAGAGAGGGGGAGAGAGAGAGAGGGAGTAGGAGATGGGGAGGGAGGAGGGGAAGGATAATACTTTTCCAAATTTTAGGTGTTATGTATCCCCCCAAAATAAATAACTAAATAAAATAAAATACACAATAGCTGATTGAAAGTAACAAGGTATCTTAGACCCTCCATAGCTTGAAATCAAGCGAAGAGAAAGAGAAAGAGAGAGAGAGAGAGAGAGAGAGGGGGAGAGAGAGAGAGGGGGAGAAATAGAAAGAGCTAAACGAAGACAGACAAAGATAGAGAGAAAGAAGAATCCACAAAATCTATTCCTTCACTTTGAACCTTCCTCCTGATGAGAATAAAATACGCAATGAAGGCTTGAATGTAACACCTTACAGGTCAACACGTGTAGCCTGAGCATAGATATGTACCCTCAACCCTCTATGCCCGAAGCCTCACATGTGAGCAGCTGAACCAACCGCATGAATAATAAAGTGCACGGATGATTAGGTGACTCATAATGAAGCATTCCCTTTCAGGAGATTAACAGACAGACAACCCTCTGTGCAATAATGCTCCGTCTCTTTGCCTCATTTATGTGCTCCATCGTCATCTAAGTGATCACATTTTATCTTTTAATATTAAATGTAGATTGCTTGATTGCATATCATCGTGGCATTCTTGTAGAGTACCGCACACTCCCCCTCCTCCTCCTTTAGTACCCCTCTCTCTCTCTCTCTCTCTAGCTCTCTCCCTTCCGCTTATCTCCCATTCATGGCATCTTGGTGATCACATTTCAATATTGAATATTAAATGTGGATTGGTTGAGTGATTACCATTATGGTTTCCTCGATCTTCCCCATTCTCTTTCTCCCTCTCCCCTCTCTCTCTCTCTCTCCCTCTTTATGCACAATCTCTCTCCTATTTCTTTCATTCTCTCTCCCTTCCTCTTTCTATCACATAAAATTGGTTGTTTAGAAATCATTGTAGCTTTCTTTCTCTTCCAGTTCTGTCTCTTTGTCTCCTCTCTCTCTTTCTTTCTTTCTTTCTTTCTTTCTCTCTCTCTCTCTCTCTCTCTCTACCTTCTCTCTCTCTTTTATCTATCTCTATCCTTCACTCCCATCTTTGTTCCTCCCTCACAAAACAACTTAAAATCGGTACACTGAGCAAACAAGTGATCTAATAAATTCAACTAAAATTGCCCTCATTTCACACAAACAACGAAAAAAATGTAGGCCTCATATTACAACTAGGTAACCTCAATAAGAAAGAAAAATACACCAAGTATTTCTCATTTAGACTACACCATTGCCCCTTATACCAAAGAAAATACAAATTTTCATTAAATATGCCAACACCGGTTGAATAGAAACCGCCCCGAGATGATTATATTGGAATGTATTCGTACAATTGATGATAAAATGACCTAGATGTTGTTTCAGAAGAGAGAAGAAAAAGATCTATTGCCCCACTCTTACGGCCTTGGATAACCGTTTTGCTAACAGGCAAATATCTCTCCAACGTACGATACAACGTGATAAAACACCTGCCCCGAATTGCAAAACATTGAGAGGAGACATCGCTCTCCTGTGGTCACTAACACCGCCACCGACAATCAATTATCTGTTATGGGGGGCAGGGGTGTGTCTACATCTACCTTAGATAACGTTTGTACTCACCTGTGGGTTTTGAATGGAAACATCAAGAAGAGGAGGCAGGATTGCATGTGGGAGATAAAAAGAAAAGAAAAGAGAAATACATTGGTTAGTTCATAGGGTTCACATAACTCAGATCGACTTTCAGTTCTGTTTTTCAAAGATACCATTACTACAAAACAGAGTATTTTATCATGACAGGGGGGTGTTTCACAAAGAATAAGAATGACTTAAGTTGGACTTGAACTATGGCAGGCAATTTATGCCCTTAAAAATTCTTGAACCAGATGTAAAATTAGAGGGAAAAAAACCCTAGAAATTATGATCTTTAGATAATGTTTCTTCCTTCAATAATATGAATAATAAACTATCAAAAAATGTGAATTCTGTAAATCTGTGGCGTCCCTTGAGAGACCAATGGTGAGAGCAACCAGTGGCATGAATGGCTTGCCATAGTTCAAGTCCAACTTAAGTCAATCTTAGTCTTTGTGAAACACCCCCTGGTATAGGACTATTACCATGTTTTAGATCATATTCAATTTTGGTAATGCTCAAACATAATCCTCACATGAAAATTTCTTTGATTTCAGGTGATAAAAAGGCAATATACCAGCAATTCCAAGCTGTTTTCTAGTTTTCTTTTTTTTTAATTGATTATTTAACTGATGATGAGGGATGAAAAATCATATTTTGTTTGGTCTTCACTACGAGTGTAACACAACTACTCCTGGAATAGAATCCTCAGACATTAGTTCTTTACACAGTTAGAGTTCATGGATTAGTCGTCCATATACACTATATTATATGTAATGTGAACACATCCAGTCTTATTACACATTCATGCATAGCTCAAGAATAACGTGTTCACACTAATCGCATCACAATTAAAACAAAAAACGTGAAAATGACAATGGCCAATCGTCCTTTTAATCTAATGAGGACGAGTAAATAAAGAGAAAGTAAAATCATATAGAACTAGGGTGCGGAGACTTTTTACGGACTAAAAACTATAGTGCTATTCGTCTAAATTGGCAATAATGGACTAATGGTGAATACATCACTTTAACTTCGGCAAGCTTTACATACAAAATAGCGTGTCTCTCCTCTCGTTACTTGACCCATCAATCACAGCTTTATTTGCTCACATTCTAACCCAACCCTGGTTAATTGTTCGCCAAACCCGGTCTTAGCCCCGACTGTTTCCACATGGCCTTCGTGCTTGTGAACACCGCGGTAAGCGGCGCAGCTGCCAAACGCTCCTGAAATTCGTCTATTGCACACCCGACTCAATTACTCTTAATTGGCTCTATGTGATCATGGGGAGGAAATAAACACAAAATCTGGAGGCTTTTTGTCAATTACTCTCCTTGCATCACATTTTATTGCCACACTAATTCTCTCTCTCTCTCTCTCTCTCTCTCTGTCTGTCTGTCTGTCTCTCTCTCTCTCTGTCACTCCTTCTGTGTATCTGTTCATGTGTGTATCTCTCTCCCTAGTTGCACTCTCTTTCACTCCTTTCTCAATCTTAGTCTACCTTACCCATCCATTCTCTCTCTCTCTCTCTCTGTCTCTCTGCCTGTCTGTCTGTCTGTCTCTGTCTGTCTCTCTCTCGACATGTAATTTTGTCCTTTTTTTCTCTCTTACCCTCCCTCTCAACACCAAAGATGTCTTTTATTGGCCTTTTCTACATTCTCTCTTCTCTCTCTCCCATTCTTTAATGGCTGCTCACATATCAACAAATTACTAATGCTAACGATATTGATAAAATGGTTGTAGAAAATATTTATGGATCAATAAAATTGGTGCTGAAGGGTTACAAGCATAAATCAGAAGAGCACCATAATTCTTCTAACTCTCTCTCTCCCTCCCTTCTCTCCCTCCCTCTCTCTTTACCCTCCCTCCCCTTTCTATCTCTCTCTCTCTACCTCTCTCTCAAGTTATATACCTATCTCTCCACTCTCTCTCTCTCTCTCTCTCTCTGTCTCTCTCTCTCTCAATTCTCTATATGATTGTGTGGGTGTCTTCTCATTATGGTTTAACAATCAATCGCATCTCACATCCATGGCATCTTGTATGCGTAATTCATGAGTGCCATGTAAGGGATTTCTATCTACTTTTGATGTGAACTCATTTCTACTTACCTCCGTGGTTGAGTTATCTTGCTCCCCCTCTCTGTCCCACCCTCCCTCTCTCTCTCTCTCTCTCTGTCCCACCCCTCCCCCTCCCTCCTCTCCCTCCCTCTTTCTCACTGTTTTTTTTCCTCCCACTCACTCTCTCTTCCTTCCTTCTTCCCCCTCTCTCTCTCTATTCCTCCTGACCTATTTATCCACCCACCCCTCCCTCCTCCCCTTCCTCCTCTTCTCCACCCCTCCCTCCTCTCCCCTCCCTCTTTCTTTCTTTCTTGTTATTCTCCCACTCTTTCTCTCTCTCTCTCTTTCTCCCTTCTTCCCCCTCTCTTTCTCTCTACTCCTCCTTTCCTATTAACCTTCTTTTCTCTCTCCTTCTCTCCCTTCCTCATCTCTCCTTCCCTTCCCTGCTCCCTATTTCACTCCCCTTCCCCCCTGCCTTTAATCCTTTCTCCTTTAATACTTTTTCTCTACCATTTTGTTGTTTTTGTTGCCATCTCTCATTCTTCTCTCCTACTGATTTTATACTGCTTCATCCCCAATTCCCCCATCTTTCTACATTCGTCGGCTATCCTCAAGAAGGCTATAAAAGCAATGTATTGCCAATGGCAGTAAATGCCTACTGGCAGGCAGGGGACATTATCTATTTCTGTTTCTTACTCCCGTTTTCTTTTCTTTCAATATTCATTCCTCCTTTCCTTGAAAAAAATATATCATCCCTTCTATGTGTTAATGTTTGTCATATGATCATCCATTGCCCTCATTAATCATTCTCTCTAAAACATTTCTATTTGTTTCTTTTAATCAAAATACGTCTCTCTTTTCAATCTAGTTTGACTTTTTCTCTCCCTCAAATCCCCAAGAAAAAACACTTTCTTTGCCAGTATCAAATTTCAAAACACCGTCGCTCAAGATTCAAGTAAACTAAGCCATGAAGGGAAATAGAAAAACTGCTAAAGTGGGCCATGATATACCTTTCTCATTCTTTATTACCGACAAAAGACTTTGCTAGCAGAAAAACACCCTCGATATTTCCAGCTGCACATGTAACACTTTGTTCACGATGCGGCATTACTACTTGAAAACATCCCTTGATGAATGTGGTAACCATTACCTTCAAAATCAATCCAGACATTCATATCGTCTAAGAAAACAAGAGCACAGCATGTAATACATCTAACAATGGAAATCATTATCTCATCAATAAAACCATCAAAAATGTATTACAGCCTTGAGAAAAGGACTTATGAACTCTTTCTCTAGGTGACTGCTTGCTGGTTTACACACGGTAATATAGGTTTGTGTGAGAAATGGATAACAGATTGATGGAATTATTCCAGGAGCCTGTCCTTGGAGTCTAACTCGCATCATCAATACATGAAATGTTCTGCACGCACGCACAACACGAGCGGAGCCGTGTCGAATGTTACGATCGGTCTGGATGGGAGCCGCAGGCATAACCTCTTTACGATGCTCCTTTTTCTCTCCGAATCGCTAACCGATTGCAAATTGGCTGCACGATGCGGGGCTCGGAGATGGAACACCTTGCATTATGGAGTTTTGCTGGGGTTCTGGGTGATAAGCTTTCTCTCTCTCACGTTTTGGAGACCACATAATTATTTATGGCTGGGACTGAGGGAAAAAATGGAGTAAATACATGGGATCAACAACCTGAAGCATACCAGGATTTCATGTTAGTTTGGCTTTCCTGCGCCATGTGTGCCCATAAGTGGATGGAAGCAGGTTGATTGGACAAGAAAATATGTACAAGGAATTCAATAAATGTCAAGCTTCAGGCCTTAATCAATCCAATACATGTAGACGAATCGACATCAGTTTCTAAGTTTTAGTCTACAGCTTCATTAAAACTGCAGCAAAGGTTAATATTCGGTCAATAGGAATGGGCATAAACAAATTAATATCTGGTAGAAAATACATGTACCATCTGTCGAGAGCCAAAATGGCATTAATTGACAAATTTCACAGAGTTAAAGCCATTGAGTCTCTTAGCAGACAATACTAAAAATTGGAGCACGTGTTCCTTGACATATATTTTAGTAACCCTATAGATGTCAATCCGGTCTGAAGGACTACTGGAATAATGCTTTATGGAGGATTCACCCCTTTCATACAACAAAAACTATATGGCTCAGTGGTAGAGCAGAGGTTCCGGGTTTAAAACCAAGTTGTGCTAGTGGCCTTTGGTAATGCATTAATCCACATTACCAAGTCCCTCGGAGAGGACTTAAAGCCGTTGGTACCCCGGGTGCCTACTTACAAGCATACACATGCTTTCTTAGCAGTCAGGTAACAAACAAACAAACAAAACAAAACAATAATACAATAAGGGATTTACTAATATTTAAAGGATAAGCCTCCTTTCAGACAATGAAAACTATATGTTTTATACAATAATTCTATACCTACACAAAAGTGACACAAATTTTTCTTGTAAGAATGTCGTACAGTCAAAAGTTGCATTTAAAAAAGAGGCATAACAGAATATGTTTCAGTCAAATGAAGGTTTGCACATCACTTCAAATATGAATCTGATTTTAAAAAAACAGAGTTGACTTGACATTTAAACATCACACATGCACAAACTAAGCCAGACTTGTGATAGCCTGAAAGTAACAACATTCCCAACGAAATGCACTTATTGATTATTTGTATCTGCGTGAAAATGGCTGTACGGGAATTTGTCACGGATAAACTTACGGACACACATTGGGACGCCTCGATACGCACACTCACAGATACGGCGACTGACACTTCATCAACCATCAATTGATTTATTTAGTATATCCCCGTTTCGAAGGCCATTCTAGGCTCTGGTGATTGATGGGACGGGGGCCCAAATGTCAAATTATTTATGTCGAGGGACCTCTTTTTTCTCTCCATGTCTCCCAATCAATCCGAATCCTATTTCTCAACTCCTGTTTTTCTCTCCTGTTAATTTCTCAGCTTACTCCTGACATCCTTTACTTTTATGCTCTCTCTCTCTCTCTCTGTATCCATCTATTTCTCTCTCTTTTGATTCGGGTCTCTCAAACTTTCACTCTCTCTATATATCTTCTTTTTTGTTTTTGTTTATCCATTTCACTTTATCTAACATTTTGTTCTTACTATTTGCAACCAGTTTTCTCTCAATCTCTTTCTCTCTCTCTCTATCTCTCCCCTCTTAATCTTTATTACTTTTTAACACATTTTCTGTCTTTCCACCTTTCTCTCACTTCCTCTTTATCTCTCTCTCTCTCTCTCTCTCTCTCCCTCCCTCTCTCTCCATCTCTCACCCCATCTTTTCCCATCTCTTTTCAAGACACACAAGTAACAAACCCCAAGAAAGCCAGATGTGCTTGAAATTAAAGTAAGAGACAGGGGCTTAAGAGTTGAGACTATTTCTCTGTGGACCGCGGATCTCGGATCTTCTAGTAACGCTGGCAGACAAGCGAGCATCTCTTCTTTTTATTTTCTCGACGATGCCACGAGCAAATTTGTGAACTACGCTTATCTGGTTTATACTCGATACAGCCAAATTGAAACTGAAACAAGCTGGCAGCACTGCTTAAAAAATGAAATATCCAAACTGTTTTGCCTTAAAAGAAACACAAATTTGTATTCTGTATTCATTAACTTTGGACATGACACACCATAGTTCATTGAAAGTAATGCGTTCTGGCAGCAGCACTTCTGAAGCAAAATTATCACAACAGGCAAAGATCTACTTTTGATAGATATTCTCCTTTACACGGATGTATTCTGATTGAAACTGAGATATTCTGACAAGCCCTTTGGGGGTTGACGCAACCTCTGCCATTCTGGAAATAGAAATGTAGATGGCATTTATTGTTTTCTGTATGGTTGGCATGCTTTCATATTGAATATTGAATATGAAATATTCTGTCAAATGTGCACACTATGCTCATGTCCTTTCATGTTGCTGGCCTATCTTTTAATCAGTTTACCCTCTCCTGTCTAAATAGGGCTTGGGAATATAGGATAATGAACTTTTCTGACGATGCTCCGGAACACATTTATAAAGCCTGATACAGTCAAACCTGTTTTAGTGACTACCGCTCTGTAAATGCCACCTGTGGCCATGCTTTTTCTGTTTCCCTTTGGTGGCCTTTATAGACAGGTTTGACTGTAGTTGATGATGTCGATCAGTGCATTAAAAGTTCTTATTCAACATATCTGAACAAAACTTGAGGTAATACAGTCAAACCTGTCTATAAAGGCCACATAAGGGAAACAGAAAAAAATGGCCACTGTAGACAGGCGGCCTTTCTAGACAGGTTCTACAACACACATTTCTCTCTAGAGTGAGATAAAATGCATGGCCACTATAGACAGGTGACCTCTATAGAGAGGTGGCCACTATTAATGACAGGTTTGACTGTATTCAGCCTAAGCAAGGCTTGGCTTGTTTTTTAATGATATTATGATTTTCAACAATGCATTTTGTATTAGTCTGAAAATTTGTGCCATTCCATGAAGAGTTATGTTATGCAATGTTCTGTTCAGTACAAGTTTATCAACAGAAAGCTTGGTGTGAAAAATTAACCATTCAGTAATTAGATATAGATATTAATAGCGCTGGGTTGCATTTACAAAATGGAACTAAGAATGTAGTTGTCACAACACAGTAATTAAAATGTATATTTCATAGAGCATTGTGTCACATTTATATTGAATGAAAATACATCAACTATACATTGACATCATTTATCATTATAATAGCAGTATCAGTTTTGGTCAAGTTTGATTAATTCAAAAGGTATAGTTTAACAAGGGTTAATGCCCTTCTGACTACAAACAGACACTTTCTTTCACTACCAGAATTAAACCTGACCTTTAAATTACCAGCAAAATTGCTCGGACTATAAACAGACCACCTGCAATTTATTGTACATCCATATTGAACAGCACCTTTAAAACAGTCCTGACCGTTACAACTGGGTCATAGCAATACTTGAAGTCTAGGACTCGGCGGAATGGCAACGCGCGGAGAGGCCCGAGCAAATACGCTTTTCATCCCATTTTCGGCGGACTCGCGGCAATTTGGACCACTCTTGACCTTCGTCTAGAGTGTAATTACGCGGTATGCTTGGCGGCCGGAAACGATCTTCCTGCCAAATTTGCACATTCACTGTTTCCGCTCTCTCTCTGTCTCTGTCTCAGTCTCCCTCTGCTTACCTCTGTCACTCTCCCTCTCTCTGCCACTCTCTACCTATCCCTTCAGTTGACTTAACATTTTGATTTGTTTTCATATCCTCAATCATATTTTCTCATTTCATGTTTTTTATTATGTCTTTTCTCTCCCTCTCTCTCCCTCTCTCTCCCTCTCTCTTCCAATATCATTCTCTCTTTTTGAACCTTTCTCTCTCTCTCTCTTTCAATCTCAGGCTTTTTTAAAGGCCATACAAATATAAAACTTAACTCAATGCCTTTTCAATTGCTTTTTTCTCTCTCTCTTTTTCAATATTGGGTTTTTTCAGTGTATAAATACATAAACCTCATCTCAACACTCTTTCAATTTCTCTCTCTCTCTCTCTGTCTCTGTCTCTGTCTCTGTCTCTGTCTCTCTCTCTGTCTCTCTGTCTTATACTCAAGTCTCTCGTTCATACTCCAAATCCATCTCTCTCTCTCTCTCTCTCATTTCATTTCTCATTGCTCTTCATGTGCCCTCTTCATGATTGCATGATTTGAGTTTTATGAGCACCAAGATGCACTTGAGACCAGACATATTTACACTCTTCAAACCCTTACCAAGAGTTCATTTTATCTCTCTTTCTCCATGTCTATTTTCGTCATTGTCTAAGGCTGTTCTCAACATTACCTTTCATTCTTTAGTTTTTCCATACCAACAATACATTTCCACTTCCTACATTACATGAGACTTCTTTTCTTTATTCTCATTTAAACAATTCCTTTGTTTCGTCTCCTCTTCAACTGTCTACTTATCTTTAAATACTAGTCGTTTCCATGAAATTTTACATCCCATTATCTTGTTCATCTTTTCTTCCCTTAACATCCTTTTTTCAACAAATTTTGCATTTTCCCACTCCAGATCTTGTGGTTCTTTCTTCTAACTCTATCTTAATAACTCTATTTTCATTTTGAAGTTCTTCCACCCCCTCCCCATTCCCTCTTTTTCAACCTATACTGCATGTTATCTATCAATCTTATCTCATAATTTTTCCCTCCGTTTTATTGACTATCCTCCTTTCAACCATCCCATAAACTCATCTTGCTTCTCTTTTAGTTTCCATTTCCTTCATTAATCCTTCCCTCCATCCAAAGGGATAAGTAAAGGTCCAGCCATGAAGGGGCAGTGGTATCATGGGTGCATTCAGGGGGGAGGGGCTGCACTAGACTTACTGGATGGATAAAATGCAACAAAACTAGACTGACTATCACATGATGAACCGCTGTGGAATGGGGTCGCATCATCTCATTTTCAGGTTTCTTACACCTCCCCCCTCATTTTCTTGTTCTCCCATTTCTTTGTTTCCTCCCTTTCTCCTTGTTATCTGTTTGCATGTTTGTCTGTTTGGGTGATTTGTTTTAATTATTTAAAAATGTATTTGCTATTTGATTGGGGAAGTGCCCCTGCCCCTTGTAGCTACACCACTGCCTACATCCAAATGTTTCTCTCTCCTCGGCTTGTCGTCATTAAGGTCAACCTGCGACAACAGTTTTGTGATTAACTGGCCAAATGACCGTCCTTACCAAGCTGACCTTTGCTTTGCGCCAACTCGTGCATCAAATTGCTGTTTGGATAAGGTGACTTTCATAAGTAGTAGTGTTGGGTAGACAGGTGGTGATAAAATTAATTAGAAATTACCAAAACTGTAGCAGTACTAGAATTTCATTGCAAACACAATCCTTGGAACTGAAATGGTATAAGTACAAAGTAGTAGCACATAGTAGCAATAATAGTACTTTCAAAGATTGCACCGACTACATGATGATAAAATGAATTACCAAAACAGTAGCAATGTTGAAATTTTACCAGGATTAAACTCTTTGCACTAAACTAAATGACATAAGAGTAGAAAAATAGCAGTGACGTTAAGACTTGCAATTCACTTGTTTATTATTACTAGAAAGTTTCTCAAAACTGTTCAATGATTCATTTATCATTATCTTTGGTCACTGCTGACATCTCTCTGCCTCTCTAAAAGTTTTAATCTATAATCATTTCTGTACCTTCTATATATGCCCTTGCTGGCTTTTCTCCTCTCTGCCCCTTTCTACAGTGAGCCCCCCTATCCCCTTCACTCCTCTCCTGGGCAAAATAAATAAACAATTAAAATAAATGTCATTCTCATTTTCAATAAAGGAAGTGTGTAGAAGATCAACGTCAAAAGCACTTGCCACACAAATATTCCCAAAAAGGACAAAAAATCCTACCCCACTTCTTTCTCCCCCTACCCCTCCTCCTTCATCAGTTTAAAACCCAAACCCCTCCTCTATACTTTTCCCCTTCTCTCCTGGGCAAAGCAAATCACACCAGGCTCATTCTCAACATTGAAAGTGTGTATAGGATCACTGACGATCAAAAGCACTTGCCACTCCAATATTCACGATAACAAAGGACTTCTCACTTTCTTGTTGCATATCTTAGGATGTATTTGCTGATGGGCAGGAAGGCAAACAGCACATTCATGTCCTCGGCTCAAACGTTTCACATGGTGTCACTGTTTGGCCACCAATACTCCTAATCGTGTTTGCCTCTCCACACGCTGTGGACTAAGAAGTAGCCGTGTAAACACAGCCCCATTTTTTTTCCTCTCCCGCTCCCCCGGCTCCGACGCGCACTTGAGGGAGCGACTGGCGAAAAGGTCCAATGATTGGCTTCTCGCTTGGTCGGCCAGCTTAAACACGGGGAGCAATTATGGCAGGGAAATGGGGAAAGGTTGCTCCGTTTGGCTTCCAGAGATCAAAGAGTTTGCTTTATAATGGGGAGACAGGGATGGTAGGAGAAAGGAAGGGAGGACAGAGAGAGAGAGAGAGAGAGAGAGAGAAAGAGAGAGAGAAAGAGAGAGAGCAGGAGAGAGAGAGATAGATATAGAGAGAGATATATAGAGAGATCGAGATAGAGAAAGATAGAGAGAGATATAGATAGAGAGAGATAGTGAGAGAGAGATAGAGAGAGAGAGAGAGAGAGATAGAGATAGAGAGAGAGAGATAGAGAGAGAGAGAGAGAGAGAGAGAGAGAGAGAAAGAGAGAAGGAGAAATTGAGGAGGGGGATGGAGAAGAGAAAAAGGTGTATAAAGGACATATATAAAGACATATATATATAATTATGTACACACATAATAGAAACGTAAGGAAATAACCTGTACAACAGCTTTGGCTAATCTTATGGAAATAAATACAATGGGAAATGAGAGAATGAATCATGGTTGAATTGCGTTAATTTAAGCTAGAGAGAGAGAGAGAGAGAGAGAGGTCTAAAACTCTTTCTTCACATCTTTCCTTTTTTTAATTTTAGTTTTGGCAGAATCAACTTAATTAACCCTGATGTGGAATGGTACTTAAGAATATTTGGATTTAGGTGAAATGACTAAAAGCTTTCGAAGAATAAATTTGTCTAGATTTCAACAGTGACCACGCAATGCAAACTAATGGAGACGTCTTTACACACAATTAAGACACCAAGCTAATCTTTGCTTTACTCTGAATCAAACATTCAACGTCCAGCTTTATTTCCAAATTACTTCAGACTCTGGCTCTACATCACGGTATTTGCTCCTGACATGGGATATAACCTTCAATAAAAAGTGAAATGTATAAAAAATTCTGGTGGATGATGGGAGTGAGTTTTTTCAAAGATGAAAAACCAAATCATCTATATCAACGGAGGATGTCATTAAAGTAGATCTGACAGGGTTGTTCATTAAATGCAAATGAAAATGTTGGCTGTGGCGTCAGCAAACTCAAGAATTACAATCGCAAAACAAGCTAATCTACTCCAAATATTCATCCCTTACACAAACAAAGCTAGCAATTTGACAAGATGAGATTTTTCGACCCTGCTCGTCTATCCATATTTCTAATGATCAATATTGCATTTCACAGATGAAACTGGTGGAAGATGGAAAAACGTGAAAGGCTTTAGTAGGTGTCGGGTCGGAGTTATGGAGGGAGAGAGCGTGCAAATGGCAAAATGAAGTGAAAAATTCCGCCAGACATTGTGGAGTCACAGATGCGCTCGAGAAGCGAGCCCAATTACGACAAGCGGTTAGCAAACGACAATGAAAGACATTATGCCACGCTCGGTGTTCTCTTGTTCAGGGTCGACTTCAAACACCTATTATTGCTGGGACGTGTCTGTGGAAGGGGCTGAGCGGAGTGAAATTATGACACGGCAGTCACGGGGAAAAAGATACATGAGGGAAAAAGATACACGAGGGACAATTAGGATTCATGAAGCTATGAGCATGCATGAGACTCTGTTAATTGGATGCATTAAGTTGAAACATTTAGGAATGGATGAATTGCTAATGTTGATGCATGGAGAGATGATATAGGGCGGGGGACCTTCTAAGGGGATTTAAAAGGGGGTATATTTTTGCCACCTAATGTCACTATCGTATTAATCCACCCTCAAAGATATAACCCTGCAGGCTTGGAAGTCATGCACCAGAGGCACAGAATATATATTCCATTCATATATCACCTGCTGGAAACTAAAAGGGCATTATAGCTCTACCGGTGTAGAAAGTAACATATAACCCATTGCCTACAAGAACAAGGCGGTCCCTGTATAAAGCCTATGGGAATACCAGCTTTCAGTACTCAACAGGTTAACTACTTTCTGGTACTCAGTGAATGATGTGGTGTGTTAGAATACAACCAAGAAATAATCCAGAAAGACACGTTTGTTTATGTATACTTGGCACTTTCAGAAGAGAATCATAATTTTGGGGGTATACATTTCATTTTCAACAAGAATACCGGTACACTATTTTACTCTCTGTATGGGCCTAGATTGTCCCAAATTTCTTTTATTTGCAATGCTTTATAAACATCTGTTGTGAGCTAAAAAGGCATTAACTAGTATCTTTTAACACAGAGGTAACAGTCTTCTAGCTCTGAACTTTTACGTGACAGTCATTCCACATTTAGTGCCAATTTGAAGAACAACATGTGACCAAGTTAGCCCTTAAAGTAAGTCCTGTCCTGAAGGAGTTCAGAAAATAGGGTGTGCATGTACTTACAGATGAGTACTGAACCCGATGATTAGATCATCTGTTGGGAGCCAAGATCTCAAGTGTTCCCTTATGGCACTAATGTCCTTTGACAAGGCCTTAATCTACATTTGCCACTCAATACCCAAGAGAGAACTGGGTACCCATAAGGATGACGAAAGCATTTGTGTTAGTAATTGCCATATGCCCTCACAGTGACCCTATGGTAGGAATACTCCCCAGGGAGTGGAGATGGTGCACATTGTGCGTGAATGAATCCGATGACAGGGTAATAATATCTGTAAAGCGCCTAGAGACCTTATTCCGTATTAAGCACTATATAAATCCAGTTTATCATTATTATGTGCCTTTTACAGAGATATTGCCCTTCTGGCTCTCAACAGGCACAACAATCTATTATGATCATACACAGAAGACATTTCTAAAATATTGTCTGTTTAGAGCCAGAAGGGAGTTAACTCTGTGTTTAAAGGTAAAGACCAGTTTTGGAAAGGCCCCTCTCTCAAAAAAATGAAATGGAAGCTCTCATTACCAATCATGTGAAAGAATATGTTTTGACTAATACGTGATGATACAAATTTTGCCGGGAAACCGCCTACTAATTGATATATTTGGTAAATTATTATATCTATTGGGACCAAATAGATATCGCGCACATGGTCGTGTAGTCCCATATACATCTTTCTGTGTACAGTGCTTGTAACTTTACCAAGACTGGGCCAAATTTCTTATCATTTTGATGATTCCAGAACCTTGCAGTACACACCAATACTTATATGCTAGATGATCAACCTTTTCTGATCGATTTCACAACATTTCTTTCACAATGCAATCGCATGACCAGAACTGGTCTTTATCTTTAAGTTTATGAGTTAATGCCCTTCTGGCTCCAAACAGACAACATGATCTACTGGGGATGTGGACATAGTCTAATATATCTTCTACTCTAGCAAATCCCAAAAGATCTTCTTAAACTTAATCTTGAGCTCTGGTATGAGCATCATATGTCAAGAGAACATGGCTATAATTCGTTCTGGATTGTTTATCCTGCAGTAGATTGATTGTTTGAACCAGTAAAATAAAAACAACCTCGCAAAACTTGCTGGAAATTATCTTCAATAAAAGCCACAACTCTCATTTGTACATAGATTCCTGTGTTAAGCACATGGTGTCGGGCCTACTTACCTTGATTTCTTATCTTTCTATGCTCATTAATCAGCCCCTATACATTCTCTACCAAAATCGTTTGGCACATGTCATTTATTTGTAATCTTAAACATTCAGGATAAGTTTTGTTGTATTCTGTGAGTATTTATTTTCTATCATTACCAGAACTCAAGCTTATCTTTAAGCAAAAGAGTCATTTGTAATGGAAAAAAAAACATATCTTTTCACAAAATTGTAGTTTGAAAGAGACAAAATTAATACAGAGAAATTGGATGTAATTACATGAAGCTCTGTTATTGGATTATCAATCTAAAATGTTGCATGTGCTCGTAATTAGATTTGATCATATTTGTAGATCTTATCTTATATGTATTTTACATGTTGCCTGCATCATAACCGACGTTGCTTGAATTTGAAACCGCTAGTTATGACAGTGCCCCTTGGAAAGAGTATTTAGTTTGAATAAATATCTCTTACCAGACTATTTGAGCATTAAAAGGAAACCTTCTAATGTTTTCCTGCAAATGTCAACTAGGTCACCATATATTTGGCGACTTTGATTCATCAGGCCATCGCGTTGGGTCGGGTGGTCGCGTTACCAAACCTTTTGAGAAAACATGCCCCTTTATTCACGAAATGTCAGGGGTAATGTTTGTGAAATAAACCCCTCTCATCTACAAATGTTCTGGTCCAATTTCCCTGACATTTTGTAAAAACTCTACGTCAAATCTACGAAGGTCGCATCCTTAATGTGTATCTTCACATGATCTTCCGCTTTGTTTCACGAAAGGTCGGGTAACGCAACCACCCGACCGAACGGGATGACCCGATGATTTGAAGTAAGCCCCATATTCAACACCATACATTAAAGAGAAGGTTGAGTTCTCCTAAGATTGAAAATGAGTTTTGAGCTTTCTTGTTCTTTTCATTCATATGTGAAAGAATATCATAGTAGCTGTGTTGCCTGTACTTGAAAAGTGTTGCTCTAGAAAAGCCCTTATATACAATTTGACTAGAAAGAGTTCAAAACTCTGGACCAAATTTTGATGTCACATGTGTGTGTAGTCCCATATCTACTCATATCTGTGTGCAGTGCATTAAAATGTATGTGATTTTCATCAAGATTGGAGTCCATTTCTCATCAGTTTGATGATCCTAAAGACCAACATAATGGACAATTTTTACACTTTACTCTACCTTATCATTGACTTCCAAACTTTACCTTTCACAATGCAATCTCATGGCAAGTTCTCAATCTTATCTTTAATTCTTACTTAATATCGTTTTGTTCTTACATTTCTCTATTGATCCATACCTAAATGATGGATTAATACAATAATTGCACCGATACAACTTCATAGCTATATCAATCAAACTCGTTTGCCCTGATTACTTTCTCAAGAAACACAATCGATCACTTTTGAACAACATAGTCAACATTCAATAACCTAAAAGCACTTAAAGGAAAATTCTTGCTCCTAAATAAGGTAATTAAATAGAAATTTCAAGGAACAGATCACAAAAGTTGGGGTAAGATCAGAAAAATAAAAAAATTATGAATTTTACACGTGATATGAAATTTGGTATCTAACAAAGGCAAATTGACAACTCAGTCATGCGTTAGTGATGTCATTCATTCCATTATCACTAATCACATCATTATCTTCATCATATTCACCACCACCACCATCACCACCATCACCACCATCATCATGATCATCATGATCATTATCACTATCACTACCATCATCACCACCATCACCAACATCGTCCTCATCATCATCCTCCTCACCAGAATCACCTGGGTAATCTTATTCATCGTCATCACCATCATCATCATCATCATCATCATCACCATCATCACCACCACCACCACCACCACCACCACCACCACCACCACCACCACCACCACCACCACCACCACCATCATTATCATCATCATCATCATCATACTCATCATGACTGCAGTACATCATCAATATCTTCATCATTCTCATTACCATAACCATCCACATCATTATGAAATTCACTAGCATCATCGTCCTCATCACTCTCATCCTCCTCATTCTCGTTACCATCATCACCACCATCTTCATCATTATCCCCATCATTATTGTCATTATAATCACCATTCTTGTTTTCATCATCATTATCATCATCATCAACTTTTTTTTTGTTAGCACTATCATCTCTTTTCCTCATTAGTATCAGATATCTGAATATCATATGCAACACAAATCTGACATCCAATAGATGTATACCGGTAACAAAATACATATCCCACTTAAAACTCGGAAAAGTTAATGCAATTCAAGCAGCCCTCAACATACACCGACTGCATGCACTATCATACATCTATTCACTCAGACAACACATGATTTCCTGTACTCTTAGACACACAAAGAACGACCTCAAGATTTATGATATGTGCCCTTTCTTAAACGTACTGCAAAATCTATAGACAGTTTCCTTCTGGTGGCAAACAAATGAATCAATATGCTGTGCTCACATCATGACAGTGTATCGATCTGTTCACACAACTGAATAAACTGTTTTATGGTAACCTTTTCCTTATACGTTTTGTCCTAGATGTATTCAGATTGTATTTGTAACATGAAAATTACAGGAATTATATTGAGATACAAGTGCATAAGGAATTTCCCGTTCACAAAGCCTGAAAACAAATATTTAAAAAATGAAATTCTCAATGATTTTGGTTGGTGATCTGACAATGATCTGGCGATATTCGGTCTAGGTTTGAAATATAGAGCAAGGATATGGGTTGCGATTGGGTTTTATGCTATAGCATCCGGGCCCTGTTTCATAGAACTTGTTATCAATAACAAGTTACAACAACTGTTATAAGCTACTGAAATCATGGCATTTGATTGGCTCAGAGCAAATTTGTCATAGAAATTCAGTATTTATTATTGATAACGAGTTTTATGAAACAGGGCCCTGGGGTCTAGGGTTGAAGTGAGAGACTCAGTCAGTGCAGGAGAACTAACCGCCGAGTGCTTTTTGCCCGAGCGAGTATCATACAACCTTTTTTTGCTTGATTCATGTACATACATTTGCAATTTTAGTACCCATAAAATCATGGAAATTACGATAACATAGCATAGATCACTACTAAGATTTCCCTAAGGTATAGTGCATCAACTTTCAATAAAACAGATATGTCTGTGCCGTATGTGAACAGACCTGTTCAGCATTAAACATAGAAATGTGAGAATTATTCAACAGAGAAATGTGAGAAGCATGAAACTGAATACGATTCAAGGACAGTGGTCAATGAAAGTAAGGAATCTGTCAAACTCATGTCTCCTCTTTTATCACTCTCACTTGAAGTTTTGTTTTCCATTCTCTTCACTTTCCATGAAACCCCATCCATTAGTCAACATCTATTTCCTCTTTATCAATACCACACCATGTTTGATTCTTGTTTAAGTATGTCATATTCCTTATTTTTCTTAATAATAACAACAACAACAACAAAAATAATAATAATAGTGGGTTTTTGTATCTAGCGGGCATGTCTGTCAGACTTGACACTCCTTGCACTGTACATTTATTACACCGGCTTTAGCATGGCTGGCATTATGGCGCTGTAGCATTTGTAAAGAATTAATTTCTGCCAGGTACCCATTTACCTCACCTGGGTCGAGTGTGGAAAATGTAGATTAATGCCTTGTACCTTGTACCCTGTGGTTCAAAGGCCAGAGACTTATCCACTAGACCACATCACCTCTAAAACCTTTTTAATGATATATGATCAGAATAGACCCCAGACTTAAAAGAAAATAATAACAGTTGATGCCATAATTGCGTGGGTAGTACAAGCCAGGAGAACACACAGTCCCATATGTGCATATCTGTGTTGGTTTTCAACAGTGTATGTTGATTTTTTTACAAAGTTTTCATAATGATTTGCATTCTACTTTCTAAACGACTTGTATAGCACAAAAATAATCCATGAAGACAATTTCTTTATGGTTTATCATCATGAATTCTAGATTATCATCATTTCATGCTCAAAAAAGGAAACATTATTTGCTCCTCTGCTCATGAGACTTGTGTGAACACACCTATAATGTAGACATACCATGCACCTCCAGGCAAACTCTAATGAATAATCCGAGTCCTAATTAGCAGTATCTCGACATGCACAGGGGCACTCGCAACATCTGTAAAGTTATTCGGGAAGATCGACACTGCCCGAATGATGTAGATTCACATGCTCACATGTCGCATCCTTGTAGCTAGCCAGCATCGTAGATATTCGCGAATAACAAGCGTAATCAATAGGTTGAACTTGGGAGAGAAATGTCAGCTAATGTAGTGGACTAGCTAGACGCTATACCCAGCCAGCGGTGTGGTCTGGAATAAATGCTGAAGGGCGTGTTTACATTCTCAACAAGAAGCCAACGTTTGGGTGTGTATTGTTTGGAAATGGGCGACAACTGAAAATGAAATTCAACAGCGGAATGTGTTCGGACGAGGAAGAGAATGTGTTATTTACCCTTGAATCAATATTTTGAAAGCTTTGTATGCTGCGACACTGGTGAGCTTGGTTAACAAATATTACTGGTGTTGTCATGATAAATTTAGCCTATAATCTGAGTGATTTTGTTAGACTAGCAAGATACGAACCGTTCGTACTCGCCGTATCAACGCTCTGCTTAGTCTAGCAGCAAAAGCACTCCGCCTAGATTATAGGCTATGATAAATTATGAAATCCCACTGAAGTAACGTTCTTTGAGGGTCAGGAGAGCGTTAACTCTGTTTTAATGACATGTGTTAACATGCTCCAAACAGATCATGTATCACAAAGCTGTTATAAAAGGGACTTTCATGTATAATACATTTCAAAATGATTTTAGTCTCCACTAGACATTTTAAATATTTACAAACACTCAATACCAAAATGATATCAATCAATCTTGATTGTCAAAGGCAATCTTTTTCATCAAATCTATCGTACTGTTTACAAATTGATACTATAATATATACTACATGTTAAATTTATAATCTTAGACGATTGATAACATGTAATTATGTTTAGTGATTTCTTTTCAATTGATGGTAAGTGGAAAACCTTCTGTCACATATTATTTTATAAATTATGTTATAAATTTTCATTGATTTTATCAGGATGTGGTCATCAGTATGTGGTCTTCTTTAGTTTTGTCATTTGAAATGATTAATCATAAGCATATGTACATCATTCTTATGGCTATACAGCAAATGGCAGAGCACAAAAAGGGGAAAAAATAATTCCATGAATTTGAAACGCAAGTGAAACAAGATCAAGAACAATGTCCAGAAGAGGCCACTTACTCTTAAAGGCACTATAAGTCCCTTTCGCAGACTTGTGCAAACTCCATGAGACTTGGCAAGTTTTCAAATATATATCCTTCAGATATCGTGTTTAAAATTTTACAGTCATAACTAGGTTCTGAAACTTCTTTTTAAGAAATGAAAATCTATGCTGTTTTCATATTGCCGCAGAGGGAGCTATTCTTAACTCAACATATATAACGGTCAAATTAATTATGAAAATTAAGAAATATCTGGAATTAAACATTCAAATTTTTTTTTTTAATTTTCATTTGGTGGGAGTTTCTTAAAAATAGATCTCTTCAATACACCACTGGATTCATGGAATTTCAGGTTTTTAGGTCTGCAAAAGAGGACAAAACACCTTGAACATACTGCAAGTATAAGTAATACAGACCCATATATTGAGCAATGTGTATTAAAAGTCACATGTAAGATGAACATGTTGCACTGAATAGGTTAAGATTACAAATCCAATCTACAGACATCTATCTCCACTCACAACTCACGACTCACAACTCAGACAATTAATTACGATCAAGAACAAACTTTCCTCTGGACGAAGCCAAAAAACCCGATGCCTCTCCCTCGCGAACGACAAGGGCAGTCTCGCCAGACGATCCGTTGACCTTGACCTACATTTGGTAAAGCGATTTTTCCTTTTCTCCGCCCCAGCAGAGACAAACTTCGACTCCAGCCCCATTCATTATGGCTGGAATGCAAGGCAGTAATTGGCTTAAAGCAGATTGACACTCGGCAACACACCTAGCAACAGCCATTTTAAAGGTTTGATACAGTCTAGGTCAAGGTTATGGTTTGGTGGGATTTCATTTTCTTATCTTAATGAGAAACAGGGTGTTGATTTAGTTCATGAATTTAGTGATTTCTTTTTTTCTGGTCAAAGGTATTAGGCAACTTTGTCTCTGATTCTAAACAAAATCCTGGATTTAGCTCATGCTGCAGTCATAATTATAAACCTTTCGGTCAGCAATGATTCCCGTGGCTTTTACAAGCCTATCGCATCTTTGATTATCAAGATATTTTTGATTGGAATTCGAAATTTCAAAAACTGTTTTCCCAAAGGTTTTTATAACACTACAGTCTTTTGGGGAAATGAGTATGGTAAAAGCTTTAAGAAAGCTTTAAGAGGACAACATAGATCTAATGATTAATTTGCTTGGCAGAACAAAACTGATTTCTCCCTTTAACAACGTTCATATCCTTGGGGAATACCCATTCTATTTCATCTGGAGATTTATCAACATGAACTGAAACACACCCACTTATGGGAATGGGAAAAAGTCCATATAAAATTTCACCCTCGAGATAATCATAATGGAACAAATTAACCATTATAAAACATAATTAAGCTTAAAAATCAACACTTGATATTAAATTGCTTGAAAATGCACATATCGAGAGTGAATTTTAGGTGTTGTGTCTATATACATTATTAGAAAACTGAACATCCGTCTCCTATCGGCGAATTATGATTTTTTTTTGTGTGTGGTTGTCATCAGTGAAACACAAATTGGCAACACCGTAACAAGTCTGTTCACAGCCAGAAGGGCATTAACTCAGAGTTAAAGGATATGAGGTAATGCCCTTCTGGCTCCAAACAAACTGACAAATCTATGATTGAATACAAACTTTTCAAAATCAAGCATCTACAGGATTGAACTTGAATTTAAATTGGACATATGTGAACACACCCCACCCTTAACACACAGCAAACATTTTGATTGGAGATATGTGAACACACCCCACCCTTTACACACGGAAACTTCAATTTCAATTGGAGATATGTGAACACACCCCACCCTTTACACACAGCAAACTTGGATTTCAATTGGAGATATGTGAACACACCCCACCCTTAACACACATCAAACTTGAAATTTAATTTGAAGATATGTGAATACACTCCACCCTTTACAAACAGCAAACTTGAATTTCAATTGGAGATATGTGAACACACCCCACCCTTAGCACATAGCAAACTTGAATTTCAATTGGAGATATGTTAACACACCCACCCTTTACACAACACAAAGCAAACTTGAATTTTAATTGGAGATATGTGAACACACCCTACCCTTTACAAACAGCAAACTTGAATTTCAATTGGAGATATGTGAACACATCCCACCCTTTACACACTGCAGCATCTCCAAGAAAATCTCTACAAAAACCATATACTCCCAAAATAGACTCATCAACCCATCATTATATAACCTCAATAAAAGGTGAATGACTGAAATGAAAGAAGTCCCATTAAATAGATGTTTTTAAAGTCACACAGCAAATTGGATAGTCATTTTGCTCTCTGTTATTAATTAGTAATTAATTACGTCAGCCCACATCATGTATAGACATCTCTTTCAACTATAGTATCTATCAAACCCACTATAGTGTTGTGTGCTGTATCAACTGTCGGCTCGTTGGCGTTGCAACAGAGGGTTTTAACATTCTTTTCATACCTGCCATGCCTGCGTGTACAGCGCTAATGGACCCTCGTGCTTTTAAGTCAACCGGCGATGCACAACAAACGGAGTCTTGACTACATAGTTGGATCGATTGGAAAAAGGGGTAGAAGGATTTCAGCCCTCCCCCAAGCTTTACAGTTAGATCCATGGTGCTTTTGTCAACCAAATTCACTTGTCTATTCTAATGTATGTAACCTTTACATTCAAATGTTTGACATATATGTCAGAGCCTTAAAAAGCTTGCCAAGCCTAGCAACAAGCCTGTCTAAGCTGTACTCAAACTGTACAAGCATAATCGATAACATCATGTCACACACTGTACTTTGTGTATTCTATGTTCACACATGAAAAAATAGGGCAGGATTTATTGCCCACAGCATGAAAGGTTTAAAACTTTTAAAACTAAAATTAACTCACCTGTTTAAAGAATGATGCAATGATGCAAGATGAGCAAAGAGCAGAATGAAGATACATGAAGAAAAAAAGCAAAAGAGAAAAGACATTGTTAATGAAATGTGATTACATGAACTTTTGTAAACCAAATATATAAATATTAAAAAAATAAAATGCGAAGGAAAAAGAAAGGATAGGGGGAGGGAGGAAGGGAGAGAGAGAGGAAGGGAGAGAGAGAGAAAGGGAGAAAGGGAGAGAGGGAGAGAGGGAGAGAGAGAGAAAGGGAGAAAGGGAGAGAGGGAGAGAGGGAGAGAGGAGAGAGAGAGAGGGGGACAGAGAGAGAGAGAGAGGGGGGAGAGAGACGGAAAGGCAATTTTTATAGAGAAAATGTTCAACTGTGCACTATATGTTCAGAGCCTGAGATATGTGCTAACATTCTTCTGCCTCTCACTCAAGAAATGACATGAAGCACAATATCTCTCACTTATTACATTTTTCCAATAACACCCCCGCCCCATCGGAAGATTACTGATCATCCCTCATTAGCAAGCATATCATCTGTTCAGAAGCAGAAGGACTTTAACTCTGTGTATAAAGATATCATTATCAGCATAGACAGATAAGTTATTGCCCTTATGGCTTTCAAATATAATATCATCTTCCTACCCCCTTTGGATGAATCCCTTCTTACCCCTCATGTGTATCTTGGCTTATTAATCATGTTTGTTTAGGCATGCATACTCCCATGATGATCTGATGTGATAAGACACCTAATGGACTTGGTCTAGTTCGACTTGATTTGTTTTAAGATAGTGATCAATGCCTCATGAAATACATCCTTAATCAACATCAACCCGGCCTGAATGAATCATTGAGGAAAAACAAAACGGGTCACTCTAAAATAACCCTACTCCTATAAAATGGATTACATTTCAAAGTTTAATTTTCACACACATTATATGAGTGAATGTAGAACAAATGAATCAGAACAAAAAATCCCATGGTTTTTGTCTTCTTTTTTTCTTCTTCTTAAATGAGTAACGACATGAGCCTACACAATTTTGTATTCATGGGAGTGTCAAAAGTGTTACTGCATGTATTGTTTCTTTTTCCTCGAAACTATAGGCCTTGAGCCTGTCCTTATTTTGTGTTCTATAATTATGATACTACATGTTATTTTTTTAATCTTTTCACATTCATTTTTGAAAGGACGATTTAAAGCACCTCTGCACTAGTTTGGCCAGGAGGGATTAGAGGGATTAGCGTGGTCACTGACAGGTGGTTATCTCATCAACTCAGCTGTCAATTAACAAAAGAAAAAGAGGATCATGGGGGACCAACAGGCATTGTTTTCTATATAGAGGGAGCAAGTAGCTACAAGTAGTACAGTGGGGCTTTAAGAGTATAAGGAATTGAAAAATGTTGTATAACTTTAAAACCGAATAACAACAACATTTTCAGATGCTTTGTTAGTGCTGATACATGCAGGCTCCCATTTATCAAGAAGTCTTTTATGCAAGATATTTTGGTTTTTAATGTTCATGTTATTTGATATTAAACAGTAGTAACATTTGCCTTTAATTCAATAATTTTATCCTCATGTAGTAAATGTGCTTATGTCATCAGTTGTAATCTTAGGGCAATGTTGCTGAGAATTGTATATTCTAGCTCTTTGATAAACACTAAGTGATGTAAAACAAGTCAATAATTAAAATCTATTACATTTTTTAATATGTACACACTACACAACGTCAGATTAATCTTGAACCAATTTTGCAGACATTCTCTGACACAGGCCCGAAGTGGACATTATATAGACAGCTGTATATTATGATGTAATCCAATTATTACTCAATTAGCATCAAGTGGAGTGTCAACAAGAGATTTTTTATGTCAAAATAGCCTGAGGATACTCTTATCCCTCATGAATCAATTACATACAACAAAGAGAGTGTCTCTCATTAACAATCCATTAGCGTTCTGGAGGATGGCTACAATATTCTGGTAATCTGTCTCTGCCTGGTAAAACTCCAACCCATAACAATGAACCAAAGTACCTCTTAAAAGTAATCTGTAATCTCATGCTAAAATATGTGACTTTTTCATGAGCTAAAGAAGAAGGCCTGCATGCATATTCGTTGGGCCCACACGCACAGAGTCGGATAAAATCCGGTCAGGGGAAAAAAGCGCAAAGTGCTTCAGCGTCGACGAACGACCCTTCCACCTTCACCGTCATTAGGTGGAGTGCATTGGCATAATGGATTATCAATTAGGACTCGCGCTAGACACACTTGATAAAAGGCAGAACCGCAGAAAAAGCGATGTAAAATTACCACGCACTTGTCACAAAAAATCCAGTGTACACAGTTAATTAGAATTGTGCCATTTTTTTGTTATTCGCATAAAGCATTTGCTGCAGCGCATGTTTCATCCTTTTTCAATGCCACTTCTCCTTTGGTAAATTTGAAGTATTTTTCATTAATGATGAAAGCTGCTGTCATCTTTTTTGTTGTTGCTTAGTTTGGGGGTTTTAGGCATCCTTTTATTAATAATCTTTTGAGGCATTGGGAATCTACCAATTCTCTAATACAATTTCTTTCTCTTTCATTTTACATCATCACTTTGTAGCACATTCCTGTTAAATATCCTTTTACTAAAAAGAGTTTCTCTTTCACACGACATCTGGTTAATCGTGTTACATACTTCTCCGGTTAAACAATTACTGTTGCATCTTCTGAGAATAATATCAATGGAAGATGCACATCAGTAGTCTTGATTGACCATTAATGAATTCAGTTAATTCAATCTTAAAGGCATCGTTTAACAATGCCAAATCTGAGATGCATGGCCCTATGTGTTATCAGCGTCTGTGATATGGTGTAATATTGAAGCCCTAAACAAATTGCGCTTCAAAATGATCATGAAGTGCCTCAAAAAAGTAAAATCTTTGAGTGATCGGTTGTACCATACTCGTTTTCCCCAATAGACTGTAGTGTTATAAAAACGGTTTTTGAAATTTCGAATTCCTATCATAAATATCTTGATAATCAGACGGGAGATCGGCTTGTAAACGTCATGGGATTCTTGACTGACCTAAAGGTTTATAATTATGATTGCAGCATGAGCTAACTCCAGGATTTTGTTTAGAATCTGAGGCAAAGATACCCAATCCCTTTAATTTTCCTGACTGTTGAAACCTATCCAGCATGATTCTATATATCTGCTTCATTCATCATGCTGCAGACATGTTTCGGGTACAACCGTCCTTCAAAACGTAATCTAAGAAATATCTAAATCATTCTAGGAAGTATATTCAGAGCAGCAAGCATCAAGAAAACAAAACACGGGGGAGAAAACGAATTAAAAGCAATATTCCACACCCTATATTTATTTATTTATTTAAAAATATTTACACAGGATGATATTATCAGGTATCTTATGTTCAATTAATGCACCTGAAATTACTTTGTTTAATAATAAATGGTTAACATTTTAAATCATATTTCATTAAACAAAACGTTGGAAAATATTAGCTTTTTATTGTATGTGAACCCAATTTTTTAAGGGTGCCTCCTTCCACTCCACTCTCTCTTTTCCCTTCTCTATATCTTCTCCATTTATCAGATATCAATATTTATTCAATTTGCTCTGCTTGAGAAAATATAATGTAATTTCTGCTCTAGGTTTGTTATATGTTGCTTCATTAGTCGGATCTTATTTCACAACCCCCACAACCATCCACTCCTCCCCTCCTCCCCTCTCTCTCTCTCTCTCTCTCTCAACCTAACCCTCCCCCTCTCTCTCTCTGTCTCTCTGTCTCTCTCTCTCTCTCTGCCTCTCAAATTTTCAATTTCTATTAAAGCTCTTTTTACAAAAAAATATATGAACTATGTATTCTTTATGTTTCTTTCAACAATTTCCATGACAATGCTTACATATCCTCTTTGCTCATTCCTCTTTCTCCTTCTAAATGCTAATTAGGTAATTAGGGGATAATGGATATATATTAATTATGGCAGCTTTATGGTCAGCCACTATATAATTATATCCAGGCACTCAAGTGAATAGATGGCATGGTGCATAACAGCCTCGACTTAGGCGTGCTTGACATACATTTACAGTTTGCTCAGTAATAATCAACTATTCAGAGTAATTACATATATAATTTTCTTTCTTTCTATCTATCTTTCACACTCTCTCTCTCTCTCTCTCTCTCTCTGTGCCTTTCTGTCTCTCTGTCTGTATCTTTCTTCCCCCTTCTTTCTCTTGTCTTTTCCCTCATTTTTATTTTCTCACACATTTCCTTTGCATCTGACTGTTCACTTATTACACATTTCTCGCTAACTCTAACAAATAGAAGTAGGCATAAAAGAAAGGTTCGCAGTGAGAAAGCTTTACTTCTTTTCAGGATACTTTTATATTATTTTGTATTTTTGTCCTTTATATATGTATGCCCTAATTGTTCATTTATCTTCTGCTGGTCTTTTCTATATCTCTCTTTTTCTGTCTCGTTCTCTTCTCTTTCTTAGATATATTCTCATTCACAGTGTCTCTCTGTATCGTTTTCTCTCCCCCTCTACTATATCGATCTCTCTCCCTCCCCCTCTTTCTCTTTCTCTCTCTCTTTCTCTATCTCCATCCCTCTCTTACATATTATATCTCTCTCATCACATTTATTTACTCCCAAGACTCTCATGCTTCCACTCTCACTACAAACTGAAAGGTAAAATGATTTCTAGAGAGATTGAGGGAAAAGAGGACGAGAGGAGGAAGAGAGAGACAAAGTATAGTGAGACAGAGAAGAGAAACAGAGAGGTGGGGAGAGATAGACAGAGAGAGAGAGAGAGAGAGATGGAGAGAAACAGAAAGAGACTGACAGACATGAGGGGAAAAGAGAGAGAGAGAGAGAGAGAGAGAGAGAGAGAAACAAAGAGACAAAATGAGACAAAGAGAGAAACAGAGAGACAAATTGAGAAAGAGATCGAGAGAGGGAGAAATTGAGACTATGAGGATGAAGTGACACACCGAACGCCGATGTTCCATTTGACATGGGCTTGTAGGAGGTACGTGAGGGGGCATTAATGCCAGGAAAATCACTACCCGTTCTCCTGTATCAGGGGCTTATAGGAGACAGGGGGAGAAAATTCCAACAATATTACTGTTTAAACAAGAAAATGGGGAAGGAAGAGCAGAACAAGAAGCAGGATGATGCTTTTGTGACAATGCATTAATTTCTGCAAGTTCGTGGGATGTATATCCATCTCTTTTCACTTTCCCAGCCGGTGCTATTCAGAGTTATATAAGTGACTGAAACGAGGAGATGAAAAGATATGAATGAAATCTGATGTTTGCGGGCATAAGTGGGAAGGTTTAATTTACAGATAACGTGCAATAATAATGAAATACCAGCATAAAAAAACCAATACAAAGACCCCGTCATGCCAAAGAGACTGACATTAGACCGAGTACAGACCGGTCAAAAATGACATTACCCCCTGTGGCAAAGAATCGGTCAGTTTAGAGTCAGTCTGGTGACCATTTGTTGGTATGAATAAGGTCTTATTTCACTGAATACTGAATACTAAGCCAAAGATAACTTGGGCTGGAACCTGTGGGGTATATGTTTAAAACTGAAACCAAAACAATTATTTAAAAAAAAAAAGAGTTCTTTTTTGTGTGCATAACATCATTTAGAAAGGTTAATGTGTGAAAGTGTTGACTTAAGTCTTAAGTGAAAGGAAAAGAAAATTTCAATGTCAAACATTTAATATCAAATCTCAGTTTTTCCCAGGTTTAATTGCTTGATGATCTGGCGATTCATTACTCTGCATCACTGATGGAGGGCACTCACTAAAGCCATTAACCAGACAAGCCCATCACCATGGGAACGCATCATCAGTTTGCGCAGCGAACATCCGGATCAAGACGGATGCTCCTTCACTCACAAAACTGGTATCGCTTTCATTTCATTTTCAACTTATCTTGACCTCTCCCATCTGTCTCCTCCTCCATCTTCACCCACTTGTTACCATAGTGATACAATCCACCAGACACTATCTTCTGATGATGTCCAATTATGGAGTCATTACGTTTTCTCAAGAATGATGCGAACCGTTATGTTGGAAAGTGGTACATTTACAATGAGAGGTCTCTAATTCTGTCCAAATCATCCTCAATTTTATTTGAGTTTTGGATAAATAGAATTTACAGATTGTTTAGAGTGATTGCAAAATCGCACAAGTGTTATTCAAGCCTGGAATGAAGTGCTTCAGGTTATCATCATTAATGCTAAAACTTATTATCATTATCATTGTTGTTTTCATCAGAATCTTCCTGCTCCTCTCCCTCCCCCTCCTCCTCCTCCCCATCATCATTTTCACCAGCAGCAGCATCATCATCACCATCATTTTCATCATTATCATCACCATCATCATTCTCCTCACCATCATTATCCTTATCACCAGCATCAGCATCATCATCACCATCTTTGTCATCATCATCATCATCATCATCATCATCATCATCAGTGTCATCAGTGTCATCACCATCTACATCATCATCATCACCATCATTGTCATCATCATCATCATCATCATCCATACCATTACCACCACCATCATCATCATCATCATCATCATCATCATCATCATCATCATCCATACCATTACCATCTACATCATCATCACCATCATTGTCATCATCATCATCATCATCATCATCCATACCATCACCACCATCATCATCGTCATCATCATCGTCATCATCATTGTCATCATCATCGTCATCATCCTCATTATCATCAACACTATCCTAAGAAGTCATTCCTCACCATTACAGCAACCCAATCATTAGTACCATAACCACTAACTTTTCCGCTAACCAAACCCATTTCTGAGCAGGCTAGTCCTGAGTTACAAAAACAACAGCCACCACGCATCCTGGCGTTTTAAGCGTGCATCGCGGATCTCCCGAGCTATTCCTACGGCAAGGTAATTAAATCCACAATCACATGTGGAGATAGTTTAGCCTTGGAAATCAATGTCACTTGTGACAAGAGGGAAGAGGAAATTGGACAGGGAAAAAAAGATGACCCCGACAGCAACGCCGCTCGCATAACACAAACAGTCATAATCAAATGTCGTTTCTCCGAGGTAATAATGTGATAAGAAATGTTCATCACGTACACAAAGATCTAACATCAACAGTAGGTGAATCATTTGATATTGGAAATCGTGACGACAATTCAGGCTTTATGCCGAATGTGGTTGATCAGTGTTTGTCGTTTTACACATGGTGATAATAGAGACAGCTGATTCTATAGAATTCTGAACAATATAATTTGATGATGCTTATAGAAATGCCAAAACAGGAGGGCTGTTACTGAGAATGAGTTAATTCTAGCTAGTAAAGGTCAAAAACATATTTTTTGTTTTGATCTTCCAAAATGTTGGCTTATATGGAAGAATATTATTGTCACAATGTCACATGAAAATGAATGTCCTTAACATGAACTCATATTCCAAATATAACTAGAAATAGTTAAAAACTCTGGATCAAGTTTAATGCCACATATGTATGTCTAGTCCCATATACCCACATCTGTGTTCAATTCTTTCCACTGTATGTGAAGTAATTATTCAGTACCATTGTATCCACTTGTTATCATACTGATGGTTCCAAAACCTCACAGTAATTACCAATTATGTCTTACATACAACAAAAATCAACCTCCCAAAATAATTTCTAGACAGTTTCTATTGCGATGCTCTTGTACGACAGAACTCTGAGTTTAGCTTGTATCTTTATATGCATGACGTTGAGCAAAGTACCGGTATGTGAGCCCACACAAGGAATTTAGATGTGGGGGCATGAGTAATTTTGTACGTTGCACGTTTGCAGCTGCGTGTACAAACTGCTGCAACTGAACGCCATATAGTTCAACGCAGTACTGCAGGCCTGCATGAATCTTCGTGCACTGCATTGCATATACAAGCATCTCATCACAAAAAAGATAACATCGTCATCAGCTTTGCCTGTCATAGCAACACTGAATATACCCCAAAGTGAAACATATGGGCAACAAGGATAAATGGGTTTTGAGCAGGTCTTACCAAGCCAGAAGGACATTAATTCTTTGTTACAATTCAACAAATATATTGCAGGCATCGACTATTACATGCACTGCATGGCATAAAAGCATCTCATTATTAAACGTGACATAATCACTAGCCTTGCCCAGCAAAGCAACACTGTACTCATTCCAAAGTGAAACATTGGCAACAAGAAGGCATACATGTTTCGGACAGGTCAAATAATCTGCTTATGTGTGTAACAGAGCCAGAATGGCATTAATGCTGTGTAGATTGTAATGGTTGATACCTTCAGACTTTCAGCTAAATAAATATGCATCGCCAATTATACATTAAATACAATTGAATAGCCATGATGTAAATTTATGCATCTAGGAACAAAAATACACTAGAGTTAACTAATGTCCTTTGGCAAGACATTAATCTATATTTGCCACTCCATACCCAGGAGAGAAATGGGGACCCGGTAGGATGATGAAAGCATTTATGTTAGTAACTGCCATATGCCCTCACGGTGACCATATGGTAGGAATACTCCCCAGGGAGTGGAGATGGTGCACATTGTGTGTGAATGAATCCGATGACCGGGGTAATATTATCTGTAAAGCGCTTAGAGATGGTATTCCGTATTAAGCGCTATATAAATCCAGATTATTATTATTATTATTAACACCATTCTTGCTCCGAACAGCCGGACTGCTGTTCAGTATACTGTTATTGATCAATACTCAAGGTATCATACACTCTTCAACACGCCTTATGAATAGATAGGCACTGATTGCTTTCGCCTATGGTGTCGATACATATGGGTCAGCAAACTGTTACCTTCCATGCATAATGATATGTAATGAAGATGACACTACAACTATTGTCACTGTGTATATCTGTTTCAAAATGAACTATGGCTCTATTTGTATGAATTCATAGATTGGAAATATTTCATGAGACTTTGCTAACATAAGTTAGAGTGAGAGAGAAAGAGAGAGGGAGGGAGGGAGTGTGTAAAAGAGAGAGAGCAAGCTAGAGAGAGGGAGAGAAAGAAAGAGGGAGAGACAAAGAAAGAGAGAGAGAGAAAGAAAGAAGAGAGAAAGAAAGAAAGAAGAGAGAGAGAGAGAGAGGGAGAGAGAGAGAGAGAGGAAGAGAGAGAGATAGAGAGATAGAGAGATAAAGCATATGCAAGACAACAAGAGCCAAATTGGCAGAGAAAGGGACAGAAATAGGGGGCGTTTATCGGGTCTTGCCATCAGATGTGTACATATCGAACCCCACTATATGAACGTGATTTTCGGGATGTCGCGTTTATCGTCTCTTCATGATTCAAAATAAAGGCCTTGTCTCTGCGCAGCTGCTTTGCGGCGTTTGACCCGGGAAGCGGATTAGCCTGGGAAGGTCCATAGAGCTATATGGGAAGGTCCGATTTGTATGGGGTTCAAAACAGCTTTGCGTTTATCGTGTTTCTGAAACGTGATTCTGGCTGTATGTCACATTCAAAACGCTCCTTTTTCGGTGTTACAATATGCCCATATCTAAAGACGTTTGAGATAGGGCTTTGCGTTTATCGCCTTAAAAATTTGCCTGAAAGACGTTTGAAAACGCTGATTCTAGGCAAAAATTTGGTCGATTAACGCGACCATAGAGAGACGGGTAGAGGAAGAGAGTGAGGAATGAAGATACAGATAGCAAAATAGAGAGAAAGAGAGAATGAGGGAGCAAGAGAAAAAAGGATTGAGAAAAAGGTAAGCAAAAGGAGACAGAGAGAGAGAGAGAGCGAGCCAGAGTGAGTGAGCGAGAGCGAGAGAGAGAAAGAGAGAGAGAGAGAGAGGAGAGAGAGAGAGAGAGAGAGAGAGAGAGAGAGAGAGAGAGAGAGAGAGAGAGTGTAGGAGTGAGAGATATCAATATGGGGAAACAAGAAAAAGACAAAGCGAGCAAGAAAAAAGTGTTAGAGAGAGAGAGAACAAGAGACAAATGGATAGATAGAGAAAGGAAGTGAGAGAGAAAGAGGGTAAGCGAAAGAGAGACAGAGTGCCTGCTATGCTCTGAGGCTACAACCTGTCACTAGCTGCTCCTTTATCCTAAATGAACAAACACGCAGCAAACTACAAGCCTCCAAATAATAGCTTACACGTTCCTACATCTCCACTACAAGTACTAATCTCCCTCCAGCTTATACAGAAAAAGAACACCAACACACGCACTCAAGGCAAGAAGGAAAAGCAACCCCCCTTTCTTTTCACGAAAACAAGTTCTTCGAGTCCAAAAATAGGCAGAGTCAGAAAATGTTCGCTCCCCCCCCCCACCATATCCTCATATATTAATCTCCCTGCAGCTTCTATGAAGATGAAAATCATACATGCGGCAAATGAGCATCCCCTTACTAAAAAAAAAGAAGGTACTCGGGTCCAAAATCATACGGTAATAGGCAGAGTTAGACAATATTTTTCTCTTTTTTCCAATGTCCCTACAGCTGTTATGAAAAAAACCCAACAACAAACACACATATAAACGGTAAGAGAGAAACCCCCAAAAAAAAGACCCAGGTCCAAAATTGAAAGGTCATAGCCAGAGGTCGGAGAATTGCTTTTTCCTTATTTTGTTTCCTCTGTATTTCATCAGTGCAATGGATGGCCCATGACCAAATTAAACTGGAATGTCGGGGACCTAGTCTGCTTGCTAAACATATCATACGGTTTCGTACGAACAGAGAAGGGCATCATCGGTGGGGAGAATTGGTAAAAAATTCAAACAAGATGTCTCCCGATCGTGCTCATTATTAAATCTAGACAGGCAAATGAGCTGGTAGGGTTTAATTGGGGCACGGGATGTATTTTGGTTCCCACAATAGTGCACGTCTCTGCTTCGATGTATACTGTTACAGGAAGATTAGTGGTATTTTATATGCCACGTACAGACACCTGTAAGACCATCACAATGCGCACGTTCTCCACAGCTATATTTTACTTCAATATGCGCACTTCTATTTTCTAGGAACTCGTCAATATTACCTTTTTGAAGTAGTATATAAGCCTACTTTGTTTATGCTTTTACATCTCTCTCTCTCTCTCTCTCTATGCTTCACCTGTTCTTCTAAGTATTTCTTTCTCACATCCACCCACTCATTTTCCTTTTAATACTCATCTCTCTCTCTCTCTGTAACTCTCTGCTACCTATTTTCTTCCGTCTGTCACCTTTTCCCTGCCCCCTCCCATTCTCTTGTCTTTCTCTTTATCTTCTCCTCCCCTGTCCTCCCCTCCCTCCCTCCCTCTCTCTCTCTCTCTCTCTCTCTGTATCTCTCTGCTACTAGTACCTATTTTCTTCCGTCTGTCACCTTCTCCCTGCCCCCTCCCATTCTCTTGTCTTTCTCTTTGTCATCTCCTCCCTCTCCTCCCCTCCCCTCTCTCTCTCTCTCTCTCTGTATCTGTATCTCTATGCTACCTATTTTCTTCTGTCTGTCACCTTTCCCTGCCCCCTCCATTCTCTTTATCTTCTCCTCCCCTCCTCCTCTCTCTCTCTCTCTCTCTCTCTCTCTCTCTCCCCCTCTCTATCCCCACACTCTACATTTCTCTTACCCCCCTGTCATTCCCTCTCTCCTTCTCCGCCTACCAGCTGAGAAACCAGAGATAACATGCATCCATTTGTTCATATCTATCACCACCTCTTGATCACTCAACCCTCTTACATGTGTATGTGTCACTCTGTGTTTGTGGGGGCGCGCATTCGGGGGAGGGAGGGAACACCGATGTAATCAACCAAATTAAACTTGATCTGGGCACTGTTGCAACATTCTCACACACATAGGCATGACTGCAATACAACCCAATCGATTCACTTTGACAAGTATTTATCATATTCATCAGGAAAACAAGCATGATGGATACATGTACCAACATGGCATTTACAGAAATAGAAGCTTGTAAACATGCATGAAGAATGCAAAATTAAAGTGGAATGTGTTTCAATTTGCTTCTTCGATTTGATTCTCTCTCTCTCTTCTCCATCTATCTTCCCCTTTGGAAATGATTGACTAAAGTGCTACTTCTATCAATACACATACATGTGGTTTGTAAAGCTAGCTCTATGCTTTAATACTCTGCTCTTCTTTTGTTCTAACCCAAGCATATCAGTATTATACATGAATACACACATTATTCTCTTTGACATTCAATGTTTTATTATGTTTTAATGATTTAACCTGCTTCACCACACTTTAAAACATATTTAGAAAGAAAAAGAATTATGTTAAGCAAGAATTAATCAAATGCTACTTCTTTCTACAGATAAATATTTGGTGATAATTTTGATAATATCTTTTAGAATGTAGTATGTTCACACTATCTGATAACTTAAAATTACGTTTTTACCCATTGACTACTGAAATCTCCCTCTCTCTCTCTCTCTCTCTCTCCCATAGGCTCAATACAGCGCCCACCCGGTTCCTGTTGAGTGAGTCTGAACACAGCCTATGTACATGTACATGAACAACAACTAAGTTATTCATACCCTTGCCAAGTTTTTTTAATTTTGTTCAAGTATGTGCAATCATTGATTTATCCCTATTCATGTTTCTTGAGAATGTGATATGTTTAAAGAGAAAGACCAGTTCTCGTCATGCAATTGCATTGTAAAAGAAACGTTGTGGAATCGATCAGAAAAGGTTGATCATCTAGCATATAAGTATTGGTGTGTACTGCAAGGTTCTGGAATCATCAAAATGATAAGAAATTTGGCCCAGTCTTGATAAAGTTACAAGCACTGTACACAGAAAGATGTATATGGGACTACGCGACCACATGCGCGATATCTATTTGGTCCCAATAGATATAATAATTTACCAAATATATCAATTAGTAGGCGGCTTCCCGACTTTCCCGGCAAAATTTGTATCATCACGTATTAGTAAAAACATATTCTTTCACATGATTGGTAATGAAAGCTTCCATTTCAATTTTTTGAGAGAGGGGCGTTCCAAAACTGGTCTTTGCCTTTAAAGCTTACATCTAAAAGTATTCAACCAAGGCCCTAATTCAACCAGTCTACCTTTCATTCTTGAGTTACAAAAAACACCCCCCAAAACCCGTCAAATTTACAAGGGGTATGAATAATTCAGCTGTTAATTGTACATGTTAACAGGCCTGACATGACATGATACGAACGATGGTGGGCTACAACTCTACGTGGGTAGAGAAGATATAGTGGAAGTAATTAAGAACAAAATGCAGAGGTGAGAAACCCATCTCTGCCCCCTCATTGTCGCATCTTTGAGCCTGATACAGGCAGACATGCGTGGTTTTGAATAACCAAAAACCCAAGAGAGTGATGTTGAATGGCAAACCATTTGGACATGTCCTAAATGTTTTATTCACTTGGGACTGTCGTAGATTTAAACTTGAAGTTTGCGAAACTTGAAGTTATAAGCACCGATCCACCAACAACGACAAGGGTTCTCATAAAACGAGTATTCAGAGTTTTGAACTACAAGCTGGCGTAGCCCCAAAGTTAATCGTGTCCGCATGGCGCATAACTTTGATTGAGGACCCCCTGCTGCTCGTAGTAATCGTGCTATCCTTAAAGATATAGACCGGTAGTGGTAAACTTGCGGTTCAAGGGTTTTGGGTGCAAAATATCTATTCAATATTGTTTAAATATTGCCTTCAGAGGTTTAGATGGCAATACTTCAACCTAAATTTGCAAAAAAGCAGAAATGTATGCCCAAATGTTCAATGTAGAAATGGCTTCGCGATATCTATCCAGGCCGGATCGATATGATAATTTACCAAATATATCAATTAGTAGGCGGTTTCCCGGCAAAATTTGTATCATCACGTATTAGTCAAACATATTCTTTCACATGATTGGTAATAAGAGCTTCCATTTCATTTTTCGAGAGGGGGGCGTTTCCAAAACTGGTCTATACATTTAAGATCGCTCGAGGTTTGTTACTTTAAAAGTAAACTTGATGTTTTGTAACAATGAGGACATCGATCTGCATGGTCCCTAACTACAAGATAAATTTGAAGTTGAAAACCATGATCTGAATTTTAAGTCAACAGTCGGTTTTGTGAACCTGACTGAAATATTATCTTGCCTCCTACTGTAAAAGAAAATGTATTTTGTTGTAAGACCAGTACTTTATCATCTACTAATGATTTCAGCCAAATGCCTGTTACACAAACAGACATATAAAAACTAAAGTGGTGTAATCAATCATTCCAGCATATGCTTCAAAAATAATTTTGTGATGGTGTGTCATCAGTGACCATCCTGGTTAGAAAGGAAAGTGGTTCTGAATTGATGTGAAAAGTCTCATGTACATGTACAAGGCCAGTAGATGTCCATTTAGAGCAATATGCATTTCAAAGTTTTAACCTTTCTCTGAGTAAATCTACAGTTCTGCACGTACACCGCAAATTATAGTTGTACATTGTAAATAATGTTAAGGAATAGGTTCTCTTGTAATGATTTTTTGTTTGCCAGTCACTAGAAATTAAAAAGAGTACAATTGACCACAATGCACGGTCGCACCCTTCTGCTAGACAAACAACAAAATAAAGCAACTTTTGCCGGAAATGTGTGGGAGCACTTACTTAGAAAAAAGTGGTGTCATTTAACCGCCATTCAACAGGAAGTTTAGAACTTTAGAAAGCATGAAAAGTAATTGCTTTTCATTAGGAAGATGCACTCCATTGCATATCATCCATGACAGCTAATATCAGTATGCTTTGAGTCAAAGGGGAATTAACTTAATGCTGGATTTATGCCTTTTTGGCTCTCAATAGAAATAAAATGTCATATATGTCTGCTCTGAGCTAGAAGGGAATTAACAAGTAACATTTAACACAGGGTTAATTGTCCTTCTGGTATTAACAGAAGAAACATGTACATGTCCTTATAAAGAGACAGAAGTTTACTTTCACATGCATCCATTTTCTCCATCTGTGGATATGATTTTGCTTAATACCTTTCTTCCTCTAAACAGACACTTTACATGTAGCCGATGTCTTTACAATTGGACACAAGTTCACTTTCACATCTGTCCCATATTCCCCACTGTGTGGATGTCGTGAAGTTTGGAGAAGGACATTAGCTCAATTCATTTAACACGGATTAATGTCCAGTTTCCTCTCAGCAGACACTTTAAATGTAGCCTATGTCTTTACAACTGGACACAATTTCACTTTCACATCTGTCCTCTATCCCCTCTCTTTAGATGGAGGATTAGTCTGTTGAGAGCCAGAAGGGCAATAACTCATATCATTTACAGGACTCCTGCCCTTCTGGCACTCAAGAGATGATATGTCTTAAAGCTAGACACAATTAAAGTCCACTTTGATATCTGTCCCATTGTCTGTTGACAGCCAGAAAGTCATTAACTCATAACACATGATATCACATAGAGTTAAATGCCCTTCTGGCTCTCAAACCACACAATTATATTACATTTTAAACTGGAAATAGCTTGAGGGTAAACACTTTTCAATGAGAAACAGAAACAAGCCTTTACGATCGTCTGTGGTAAAATCAGTGAAACCATCGGCTTTTCTCTGCAATCTCTTGATGAATGGTCCACATATAACTACCAGTGGCAATTAGTTACAACTGCCATACTGCCCATGGCATTATAATGCATTTTATTTTTAGATCTATCAAGACACCACGTTCTAGGAAACGTTTTCGGATGGTGATGTACAGCAGGCTAATTCACTATCAAAATGTCAGGCTTTTGCCTCGTGCTCACATGGCATTGTAAACCATCCAACAACAACAAAATGATGTAAGCAAAGTGTGCTCACATGTCTGTTTCTCACATGGAAAATGCTTGTAATTAAAACAATGGCAAAAACTTTCTCAAGAAATCAACCGAAGGCAATTTTAATGGCCTTGTGCATCACATATATAAATGTGCGAAGATGCTAATTAGTAATTACAATGCCATTATTACACAATCCATATATGCTTTCTACAGGCAATTCAATATGGTATTGAAATTGCCTTGAAGTTGGTGTCTTGAGAGTTATTTTGATCATGTTTTAGGGGCTTCTGTTGTGGTCAGCTACCTTTGTTCAGCTTACTCGTCGTTCATTTACATTTAAAATTTTTCATTTTGCCGCGGAAGTTCTTTTTAGGCGGTTTACCATGTCAGGAGTAAATGAGGCCTTGCGAGAGGCTGCTACAACGAGGACACGTGAAAACTGAAGTACGTGAAATGTATAGGAATAGTCAATGACACGTAAAACGCTAACCCAGAAAAATGTAAAGGTATGAACAAACGGTTTCATTTCAATTTGTCCAAATTAAACACACCCACACACGTGGATGTTACTCAAACGAGGACATCTTCAGCATTTAGGAGCAAACGAGATGTAGGACAAATTGGTTTTACTGATGATGTCAGATTTCTGAGTTGATTACGGGGTAAAATTTGTTTTAAAAGAGGTTGCATGAACTCTAAGAAGATCTGGGAGATGTGAGTTGGTCTAGCAGGACGTTCACTTGGTCAGCTCTCTATCTTCGCCCTTAAACTGGCTCAGACGACCCCGTTTCGTAACTGAGTCACGTCTTATGGATGGTGACGTTAAAGATCGGTCCCCAGACGTAAATAATCATATCTGATTGATACACGTCTGTAAAAACCCAATGACACACACACACACGCACACATCTCAGAATATAGAGAATGCTAATAATTGAGTATCCCAAATGTGTAACACAAATATGTACATCTCCAAATGAAAGATACATTAGAATCAATGAGTGCCTGAACAGATCGATACAGCGCACATGAATTAACATAATTGTCTTTGGAGAGCCAGAGATATTGACAAAAGAGGCTCCCGGCAGTCAATACAACTTAAACAATTAAAGAATAATTGAAGATCCATACAAATGATATTTCAACGTTAGAATAAAAAAAGAAATGAAGACATTTTGCTCCTTGGTTCATAGTATAGTGAAGAGTGAAGAGTGAAGCAAGATCACTGACAGAAATAGAATGCATCCTCCTATAACAATAGCTCCAAGGTATATTTTCAGTGCTAACCCCATTCTTAACTTTAAAGATAAAGACCAGTTTTGGAAACGCCCCTCTCTCAAAAAAATGAAATGGAAGCTCTCATTACCAATCATGTGAAAGACTATGTTTTGACTAATACGTGATGATACAAATTTTGCCGGGAAAGTCGGGAAACCGCCTACTAATTGATATATTTGGTAAATTATTATATCTATTGGGACCAAATAGATATCGCGCACGTGGTCGCGTAGTCCCATATACATCTTTCTGTGTACAGTGCTTGTAACTTTACCAAGACTGGGCCAAATTTCTTATCATTTTGATGATTCCAGAACATTGCAGTACATACCAATACTTATATGCTAGATGATCAACCTTTTCTGATCGATTTCACAACGTTTCTTTCACAATGCAATCGCATGACCAGAACTAGTCTTTCTCTTTAAAGCCCTCTAAAGTGTTGGGAGCACCCAAACTTTGATGGCAAAATTTCACTTAAATTGTATCATAATGTGAAAGAGGACACATTTCTGCAAAGATTTTCAAAACAGATGTGTTTGAAGTCAAAAGAATACAAAATTTAGGTTTTCTGCGTACAACAGAAAACCCAAATTATGTATTCTTTTATCAATATTTGTCTTCAAACACATTTTTTTTTGGGGGAATCTTTGTGGAAGTGTGTCTTAAATGACATCCTCTTTCACATTGTGATACAATTTAAGTGAAATTTTGCCATCAAATGTTTGGCAAATTTGGGGCTTCCAACACTTCAAAGGGGCTGTAACCCTTATCGAAACACTCTACCTAAATCTAACCCAAATCCTAACCTAAAATCTAATTCCAACCCTTCTTATAACCAAATGTGTTTGTCCTTTTTGTTGAAATAAAGCCCAGAGAAAACGTTGCTGAGCCGATAGTCTGATTACCACAAATGCACAACAGTATTTCAATCATATACATATAGTAGGCCCATACTCTTGTGACATTATACACACTCGCATATAGTATGTTAGACTGTGAAAAATGCATGACTAAAATGCCTATTTGAAAGTGTGAAAATCAGCTTAATTAAAATTTGCAGGAGAAAACGTGACAAGGTTGAAGTGATCGTACGCCCCCATATCATAATGCCATTCTTGGAGAAATATAAGGATAGATTTTTAAGTAGGTGGGCACTAATTATAAAATTGTGCTCTCATTTCAGAGCAGTCTGACTATAGGGGCACTTAATTACATTGCAACAAAAAACCTAGGTTTTTCTCATAATCCAGACTTTATATAGACAAAAAGTCCACCTCTGTATATTAGTGTAGTGTATTTTTTTTTCTTTCTAAACTGCGTCGAAAAACGGTTTTGCAGTGTAAATGCTCACTCTCGAAACACAAGTTGATTAGTTGCACTTTTGCTCAAGTGAATCTCCTCGCTTCCGCGCTATATATATCACAGGACCAGTGACAACTTCTGCATGCTCACTCTATATTCACCCCAAAACTTGAATGTTTCACAGGCAAGCAAACACCAACTGGTGTATACAGGGTCTTTCTAATAGTGTAAATGGTAGTTCCAACAAAACAAAAAATGTTTTTTAAACTTGTTTTTTTGCAGTGTAAATGGCCTCATATATTATTGCTGGTAATCATCAGGGGTTTATGAAAGCTTTTTGCTTCAGACAGCAATGAAAGAATCAGTTACAATAGAGAGTGGGAGATTAATTTGAAGCAAGACATGGAGCCTTTGGAGGTTATGTCATTGATGTGGGGGAGGGGGAGGGGGAGTGAGAGGGGGTGTACCTTCTCCAATATGTGGAGCGAGGCAATTTAATGAATGCTGTCTGCCTACGCTTGTGATATGAATGAAATTTAACAGTAGTAACACAGAGTTGTAAAAAGCCCATGGCTCAAGAAAATAATTTCCCACAATCTTCTCGTTTTATCTACGGGGGCAGACAGTACACTGAGTCTAATAAGCTTGCTCCGTTTACAGAAAACTCAACCCCGGAATCTTATTACACAGTGAATAAGTCTTCATATTGCACACATACTGTATACCATTGCACCAATAATGGGGTCATCCAAAAATACTAAAAAGGCCTGTCTTCATCAGCTCGAGTTTGCCAAATAACCCGCTATTTTAACTATCCCGATCGCAAATTATCCAGCTAATTTGCGTCTTCATCAGCCCGCAGTTGCAATTAGCGGGATATTTGGTCGGGAAAATATCCTGAGAAATCTTGGTCTTGTTTCCAAAATATCCCGCTATTTGGGAAATAGCGGGCTAATTTGCGCCCGTCCGAGCTAGTTTGTGATGAGCGTATCGATCGGTCTGGTGAAGACGCAATTCGGGATAATATCGCGAGTTTGAAAATAGTGGGTTATTTGGCAAACTCGAGCAGATGAAGACAGGCCTAGAGGGATTATTTTGCATTACACCTAATCTTTTGAGGCTTTGAAAATCAGGGAAGTGTACGATGGAATCACTTCAATCTTTTCTATACTTGGGATTTTGGATCTCCGCCACTCCCACAACTTTGATTACCTACCTTACGGATGAATACTGTAAGGGATCATCAAAAGCAATTTAAAAAACAAACTGAAGACCACATTCTTTAGGTCTAAAGTTCCACGGCATGGGAATGTGGATCATTTTTAAAGAGTAAATCATTTGGAAACCCATCGGAGAATGCTTTTCTTTCTATACATGGTTTGACAGAAATACAATCACGAAAAGAAATCAACTATTGAAGAATAACTAAGATTTTCATGTAATGATCCTCACCATGTGAAATGTTTAGAAACATAACTGAAAATGGGGTCCTGTCTATACATGAATAAACATAAATACAAGCAATAAAACGATAAAATACTGAAAGATAGCGAGGTATTTAATAAAATCCACCTCCCACATTCAATAATTGAATAAAAGCTTTAAACATTGTAAACCCCTCTTGATACTAATCAGGTCATTGTGTTCATTTGATTGTTGTCTTTATAAAATGTTTACACTGAAGTTTTTGACATTTAACATCCTGCCTAAATCCTTTGCCTGTAATAATAGATCATCAAATTGTCTACCGGTATGTAAGTACAATTATAATGCCACTTATCATACAGCTATAAATAAAGACACCTACATATTTAAGCGGTTCTTGCGAAGGAAATTGGCAATATTCATTTCATGACCTCTACAAGTCCTAATTCAACTTAAGATAGTTCTGATTTCAATTCCAATTATGTCTTTCTTATGAATAATAGCCTTCAAAATAGCTATTCTTCAATAATTTCTTCAAGGCAGATATTACTTATCAAAATTGTTTGAGGCAATTAAATTTGCTTTGTTTCACCGACAATATACTTAAAAGCTTCTTCAAATGTGAGACGTCTCAAGCAGTTTCTGTAGTACCAATTCTTCCTCAAGTTCTTCAAGGAAAAAATCCTTACATACATGTATTAAATGTTTTACTGAATGCCCTACTGGCTCTGAACAGACAATAGACAGGAGGTTGCTAAAGAAGCTTTAAAGATGAGTTCTGGGAAGAGGTGAAAAATAATTTGTGAGCATTATCATTGTTATTATGCAAGTGTGGAAGAACATCAGATAAAAAATGTTCCCTGAAAAGCATGGCTCTTCAAATGCCTTCATATTCTAAATATGGCATGTAACACTCATGTTCGTGTAGTCCCATATACATCTTTCTGTGTACAGTGTTTGTAACTTTACCAAGACTGGGCCAAATTTCTTATCATTTTGATGATTCCAGAACCTTGCAGTACACACAAATACTTATATGCTAGATGATCAACCTCTCTGATCGATTCCACACCGTTTCTTTCACAATGCAATCGCATGACCAGGGGGGCGTTTCATGAAACAATTAGTCGGTGGTTTTCACCGACTAATATCATTTTCACCGACAATTTTATTGTCACCGACTATTTTCCAGGCCTCTGATTGGTCATATTTAGTCGGTGCCGACAGTTGTCGGTGGACAAGTGTTGATGAAATGCCCCCCAGAACTCAACCTTCTCTTTAACTAAAGATGAATTAATGCCCTTCTGGCTCTCAGCCTACAATATGTTGATGTGTGTCTCTCTCTATGTGCCCTACGGCTTCAGCGGTTGTCATATTTTTGTGACATCTGTACAAAGCTGCGGCTTGCATGCATAATATAATATAGTATAATATAACGACATGCATTATGAAATTGAACCTTGTCTAATCAATGACCATTACGGGGTAGCTCGTGGGCAGAATCCTGTAGCCTTCGCAAAAGGCACAGGCAGACGTTGGTAAGAATTTCTGGTGACCTGACAGATGCTCTGACAATGTTTGCTTGTGGCTTCATTTCTTCAAAATGAAATTTGTCAAAAATAAAAAAAGTTTGATAACAATTGAAATTTGGTTTAAGTTGGTTTAGGATTAGGACTAGGTATCAAATTTTGCCTGGGGTTGAGCAATAGTTGGGGAAGCATGCATAAGAAGTCAGGCGTAGAACCAAATTTTCAATTCTTGGAAAGCCAGTGATCTACAGTACAGTGTAAGCTTTTCGGAAGAGTACTAAAAATTTATAGTACCACGACCTGTGGAAATGTATGGGCACTGAAGTAGATCAATAGTGAGAAACAACGTGACCTGAGAAACAACGTGACCTGACATTTGAATTAGAGAGTTAGGGGCTATTAATTTTGGCTTTATTTTGTATAAATTTTTAAAAAATTGTAAGGCTAGGATTGTACTTAGTCTTTATATCCTATTCAGAGTAAGGTTAAATCGTAGTGTATTGCCCAGGATTGAACTTTTAGATAGGAATGCAGCAAGTGAAGTGTAAGTGCAATTGCCGCTGAAGATGTGATAAAGAGCCAAAGTTTAGTTCTTGGAAAGACAGTAATCTACTGTAATAGCTTTTGGGGGAAATGGTACTAAAAATAGTCAAATGCATGGATAGCTGGGGTAACTAAGTAAATAAAGGATGATAAAGTACTTTGGATGCTAGCTGTGCTTCATTAAAATATTAAAATGTGTATCTGAAATTTAGCAGAGAGGCCATGCATGCACGTTGAAAACCCTGCCTCAAATAATCTTCAAGTGTACAATAAACTAAACTGTTGCCCCCCCCCCCAACATTTCACTTAAAAAGTGTGCCTTCTACTGGAACAGAAATTGTAAAATCAAATCATGTTTCCCCACTGACACTGACCCCCCTTCTCCCCATCAAAATGGCCCCAAGCAGGCACTCTCAATGAATAGAGACTTACATGTATGGCTGCTTTAATGGCCCTGACATTTTGTAAATAACAAAACCTGAACTCTGATGTTTACCAAAAGTATTTGTATTTTTCACGATAAATATCTTCGTGAAGTTCTTTTTTTTTCTTGTTTAGAGTCATGATTGGTATGAAGGAAGACTGTTCATTACAGGGAGACTACCATTCACACTGTCTGGGTCTGTCATTGTTCCCAAAAAAATTCTTCTTTTTGATTGGTCAAAAGTTTCCATGCTGATCCCTCCCACTTTTGCCTGTGAATAATTAATTTGAGGCTCACAATGCAAAATATGCACTAATGAATCTTCATCATTCTCTTGCAATTTCCTCATTTTGATTGGTTACAGTCAGCCTATCAATCATCCCACTTCTGTCATTATCTCATGAATAATTCATCTAAATACATTACCGTAATTAACGGTGTATTAACCGCACTTTTTTTACCGTCGGTAAACATCAAAAGTCGGGGTGCGGTTTATACACCCATACAGACATGAATCATGCTGAAAATTCCAGGTATGTTACAATCTCCGCTCAGCAGCGGTCAAATTGTGTCACAGAGAGTGCGCGCGTTTAGGAGAGGATGGGGGGATGTCCCCCGAAATGCAGATTTGTCATTGGTTATCGCAGGAAATTCCTTACTACGTCATATTTTGATGTAGAGGAAAATATAATCTTCAAAATGATGTGCAACAAATATCCTAAAGTTCGTGGTTTAGTTAGAAACCATCGTCCTGAAAGTGACACTCGTTTTCAACGCTTTTCAAATCATTCATTGGAAGTTCTAAAATCAGAAAAAATATATCTAATGTGAATGTTATATTTTAATCTTGATCTGATAATTTTCATGTAATTCCTATGATGCGAAATGTGAAATTTTGGGCCCATAATTGTGCTCTGTCACTACCGAGTCGATCATAATTGTGTTGGAGAGTTGACGTACGTGCGGTGGATAAGAATGTCCATTGCCCCATGTGTAATAATATGTGTAGTCATATAAAGAAATCCGTGACGATGGAAAATTTGTTTGTCTTTCTAGCGAGATTTTGTATATAAATACTTGTCATCAACCTACAAATATGCAATATTTTATTTTGTGAACTATTATTATTGTAATATTTCTGGTTGATTGATGATTTTAACTATCCTGAAGAGAGATGTTTGTCGATTCTTAATAAATGTCGGGTGGTGGGCGTTGGGATTTCGAGTGTATTTCGGTACGGCCGGATTCATGATACATAGTCTCGTCTTCAGAGCTCTTTCAATAATTGAATAAAATTATAATCATGAATCATCCTCCTTTCTTAAAAAATTAAAGGGGGAAAATTTTTTTTTTAATTTAAAGAGATAGATTTGATGATTTATAAAGAACATTTTATTTAGAGACTTCTCGAAAAGGGGGATTATGTTGTATAATTTTTAAATACTATTATTAACTCAATGATTCGTATTGATTTGAGCCTAGGTCATTCTTACGATTTTTTTGTGTAACATAGACTAATCATAGTCATAGACTCTAGATCTAGTGCAAATTGTGTGAAGTCCGTCTATTCTAGTGTTGTTTTACTTATTCCACCGGTGTTATTATTATTATTATTTAATAAGTAAACTAAATTTAATTAGAAATATCAGTGGAATGACGGCACATTCTGGCCGAGAAGCCACGCTTTCTAGAGCGGGTATTTGGCAGCCCATCGCACACCGTAGCCACCCCTAGCCGTCGGGCGTGCCTAGACAAGTCCGATCTCCTCATAATCCGTAACCAACTGGAGAGAAGGACAAAAGAGACAACGTGTACTAGACATAGACTGACGCTATCCCAGTTAAAAGGTTCCCTATGTTTTGTCCGAGATCTCATTGTTTCATGTTAAACATTGCTAAGACTCACCAACCTTTTGTGTTGAGTTAATCTCCCAATAACAATAAAAACAATATGGCCGTCTACCTCCGCCGGCGTCCCGCTCGATTGATCAAGCTACGGTAATACAATAGCAGGCTATTTCACAGCCGAATAAAATTCTTGTTGGGCTGGCGCATGCTAGTCGTGACGTTAGTTAGGTTGTGATTTTTGTTTATCACAAGACGTCTTTGTTTCCTGGCGCGATGTGCCGTACTAATTTGTACCAGTGATAACTTTGAATCTTACTTTTAGTTTTCATATTTTATTTCTTTCCGTCGGCTTATTTTTTGTTATAAAATTAAAAGCCTAATTATTAAATATCAGCGATTGTTTTCGCTTCTCTCCCGATGTCTCTGTTTTTCTCAAACGCTGGTGGTATCGGCAATTATTTTCTTCATTCATTTCTTGCTTTCCGTCGGCATGCCTTTTGTCCCTCTCTCTCTCCCTCGATCTGTCTCTTATGTTGTTCTTCAAATGCTGCCATGGTGGTGTCGGCAATCATTTTCTTCATTCATTTCTTTCTTTTCGTCGGCTTACTTTGTGTCGTAAAGCCGGTAAAATCAATGATTTTAAATAAAAAAAATTCTTCCGCGGACGAAAAAAAAAAAGTTTTTTTTTTTTTTTTTTTTTAAAGGGCGAAAAAGAGGGGTGCGGTTTATACACGAGGGCGGTTTATACAACGTTAATTACGGTATGCAAAATAAGCCTACATAAGTATTCATCATTCACTTGAAGCCCTATGGATGGTAAAGGCCTTCAACACATAAGCTGCAACAGTCTAAAAACTAAAATGTTAAATCACTATTTATTTATAAGGGCTGAGGAGCGACCACTGTCACAAAATGTCAGATTAACACAATAATCATGGTAGATTCATCCTTTATAGTGTTGGATCCAGTACATTAAAATTGTTAACCATTTTGAAAAAGTCATCACTCCTCGACCCTTTTCAATGTTTATTATAACATTTTAGTTTTTAGAGTGTACCTTTGTGGATAATAATCATATCCATATGAGTGCAAGTCAAACCTAATAAATTAAGATCTTATATATATATATATATATATATATATATATATAGTGAAACCTGTCTATAAAGACCACCCAAGGGAGACAAGAAAAGTGGTCTTTATAGGCAGGTGGTCTTTATGTACAGGTTCCTTTAGTACATGTTTCAAGGAGAAACCATTTTCAAGGGAAACAAAATATGTGGTCTCTGTAGACAGGTGGTCTTTCTATACAGGTGGTCGCTAAAGCAGGTTTGACTGTATATGTGTTTTCCATTTTTGTAATTAAATATACAAATTAATTTACTTCTGTCATAAAAATGGACATATTGCATTCAGTCATGAATTGAAAATGAGAATATGCTTTCATGATGACAAGATTTTTGTCTTCATTTATATGATAGCTACAGAATCATGTAAATTTCTCAAGAAAAAAAAGAGATGGGAATCAATGTACCAACTCTACCAATTTAGTTGGTAATTAAACCATGAGTAGAGTTAGTTTGCTTTAAATGTTATACTTGCCACAGTGATCTACTAATAAGCAAGGGAGACTAAAAAGCACAGTGCCTTGCTCAGAGTCTAACCATGTCTGTTGATAATACATGTAAGGGCTATACCCACAGTCCTGTGTGTGTTATATTTGTTGCTTTACATTAACTTTGAGGGTCAATTAGTAGGCTTTTATTACAAAAGAGGGTAGTTTAAGTTAAATGTGTAACTTAATATATTTTGCTGGTAGTTATAAGGATGTAAACATAAATTAAACACCAGCTCAAATATCAAACAGCTTTATGGCTGAGAAAAACATAATTATACTCAAAGTAAAATGACAATATGTTTCAGTATGCACATGTATACAAAAATGCAGAGAAAAGTTGATAGCTATGTTAATGCTATGAATTACATTCATAGAAATTAGAATTATACTGAAAAATTTTATAATGAAAAAGTATCCCCTCTCTCTCTCTGTTTCTGTCTGTCTGTCTTTCTGTCTCACTGTCTCTCTCTGTCTCTCTCTCTCTCTCTCACTCTCTCTCTCTGTGCATCTCTCTCTCTCTCTCTCTCTCTATCTGTCCGTCTCTGTCTCTTTCTGTCTGTCTGTCTGTCTCTCTCTGTCTCTCATTCTGTCTGCCTGTCTGTCTCTCCCTCTGCCTGTCTGTCTGTCTGTCTGTCTGTCTCTCTCCCTATATCTCTCTCTCTCTCTGTCTCTCTTACTCATACTCTGTCTCTCCTCCTCTCTTGCTCTGTCTCTCCCCCTCTCTCTACCTTAGTACATTGTCTTATTGCAATGAATTCAAGCCATTACTGCTCATGTCAAATCCTTAAAACCTGATATACTTCTGTGTGCATATTACTCTTTGTAGGCCAATAGGCGAATGATTTTATAAATCATATGTAAAGACAAACAATTCAAGCAAAGAAAATAAAAATTTAACAAAAGAAACTCTCAACAAAATGTAAAATATCTTCATCTGCCCCTGGTGCAGTCAAATTTGTTTTTATCTTAGTTGTGAACTTTACTTTACTTTTTGTCAACAAATAGTCCAGTCATACAAGGATTTTTAGCTGACTGATTAAAATTCTTCTTTATCTTCATTACAACTTCAGTAGTACAAGTTCATCCTATAAAAGGCATTTTCTTTCCTCCTTTGTTTCTTCTATTTTTTTTTAACCACACCTTCTCTTGAACTTTCTGGAATTTCATATTAAATTATTGCAGCTGGGATGTACATATCCTACATATTTAAAGAAATATAAAAACAATTTGATTGTTGAAACAAAGATTGAAATGTACAGCATGTATATATCATCTCACACTTTGTGTGTGATTGAGAGAAGGAGAACCAAAAATATCCCCTTTCTAAAAAGATTTTAGGATTACTTCCATTTTAGAAGACAGAATAGAAGCCAGAAGAGCCAGAAGGGCATTACATATGTGTTCAATTATATGAATTGGCGCCTTTCTAGCTCCAATCAGACAATATGTCTTCCTAGAATGACAAAGAAACAAACAATTAAAGTTGATATTTATTACAGCTGTCGATAGAGAAACATTTTACAGTAATCCAACAAACACTTCTTTCTCTATTTCCCCCCCCCCCAAAAAAAAAAAATGGCAATTCCAACTCCAAAAACATTAAATTGATCTAACACCCCATAAAAATACTATACATATATATGGCTATTTACTTGATATATGAGCTCTATCTTATATTGTCACTGACGACCACCGTGAGTCTTATAAATGCTGGACATTTCCTCTATAAATAGTAATTCAGCCCAGTAGTCTGCCCACTTAATGAATTAATTCTCAATTTTCATATCTTATTGATAACAAAAAATATGACAATTCTAACTCCAAAAACATTCAATTGATTCTAACACCCCCCAAAATACCACGCATAGATGTGGCTATTTACTTGATATATGAGCTCTATATTATATTGTCACTGATGACCACCGTGAGTCTTATATGCTGGACATTTCCTCTATAAATAGTAATTCCACCCCCAGTAGTCCACCCACTTAATGAATTAATTCTCAATTCTCATATCTTATTGAAAATGATGTATGGTCGAGTCTCCACTTCTGGACTAGTTTTGGTTACATTTTGACTGCCATAAATCAAATAAGCATAAAATTCTACTCCATGTAGTATAGCTAAAATGAAAATGATACAGGCCATTTGGGCAGACTGGATGCAAGGATGAATATTTCATTTAAATCGCTCATTCCCCTTTGCATATTTTGGGGGCCCTGCACGTCATGTTGCAATGAAAATTATGTTATGACTCATGATGCAATTTTGATTTAAATGGGATCGCTAATCGCCCTCGGTTCTTACACCGAAACCTTGCAAACTCTCGTTTCCCCGCCTCCCACTCTCCCCTGCACTGTTTGAAAATGAGGAAAGATAATGTTGTTGTTGTAGACTTTGATATGGGCTTGCAGACAAGGGGTATGGAGAACAGTCTTTCCTGGTCTTAAAGGAGAATGATCAGCTGAGAGCAGGAAGGAAGTTAGCTTTATAAACTTTTACAAAGACTTAATGCCCTTCTTGCCCTCAACATACAATGTATCGTCTGCTTGGAGCCGGAAGGGCGTTAACTCTGTCTTAAAGGGATCTGGTAACTTTGTCTCAGATTCTTAAACAAAATCCTGGATTTAGCTCATGCTGCAATGATAATTAGAAACCTTTAGGTCAGTCAGGAACCCCATGACTTTTACGAGCCGATTGCCTGTCTGATTATCAAGATATTTATGATTGGAAATCGAAACCAAATTTTGCGTTTTCCTAACGGTTTTCATAACACTACATTCTATTGGGGAAAACGAGTAAGGTATAACCGGTCACTCAAAGATTTTTACTTTTTTGAGGCACTTCTTGATCATTTTGAAGCGCGATTTTTTTTAGGGCTTTAATATTACACCATATCACAGACACTGATAACAGGTAGGCTGTGCATCTCAGATTTAACATTGTTAAACGATGCCTTTAAAGTACATGAGCTAACGCCCTTCTGGCTCATAACAGACAATATTTTCTTTAAGTTCTTCTAGACTTGTTCCTTTGCAGGAAGTCTGTTATCAGTATCAATCACATGACCAAAATAGAAAAAATGATAACCTTTCGTCTTTCTCTTGATAACCCCTGACCCTTTCCATACTAACATGACAAAATATGTTTAAAGGTATATATGGAGTACCGTAAATCTCCGTGTATAAGACGCACCTGTGTATAAGACGCACCCCTATTTTTTGGGCCAAGAAAACAAAAAAAAAAAAAAAATTTTTTTTTTTTTTTGCAGCAAGCCAGGTCTGTGTTAAAAAAACCCACGCGGGGAAGGACTTTCATTTAACTGCGAGGTGCAGTTGAAGGCGCCGATTTGTGCTTATGAACTTGTCACAAATAATAGTAACAATGTTGTTTTTTAGAAGAATGTGTAAGATCATTAATGTAAATTAAAAACAGTAGAGGACCTATGATAGGACCTTGTGGTATGCCATGTGTAATAGAAGAAAAATTGGAGGAATTATTATTATAAACTACATATTGAGATCTATTAGAAAGATTACTTTCAAACCAAGATGACAGACAAATTTGAGTGTTGTTCTAGTTTCCGAGTAGTGAGTCAACACACCGATTACTGAGCTGGGAGACATTGCCAGGCATAGTGCCAGGATGGAGGGGCATAAATCGAAACTTTAAAAAAAAATATATATATATATATATATATATATTTTTTTTTGTACCTGTGTATAAGACGCACCCCCGACTTTCAAATTTTTTCGGCGGCAAAAAAGTGCGCCTTATACACGGAGATTTACGGTATAAATTTCCAATTAGACTTATTCCTTTGCAGGAAGTCTGTTATCAATATCAATCACATGACCAAAATCAAATGATAATCTTTCGTCTTTCTCGTGATAACCCCTGACCCTTTCCATACTAGTAAGATGACAAAATATGTTTAAAAGTATTGAGTATAAATTTCCAATTATCAATCACATATGTGTGTATGTTCTGCTTTGTTATAGCCATGGTAAGTTGTATGAAGAGTTGTATTTCATGTACAGTGCATATTATATTTGTCGTTTCATGTGATCAAATACAATTGATTTTATTGATTAATCAATTGATCAATTGATAAAATTTGTTTAAAAAACAAAAACATGTGTGCCTGGCAGAAAGACATTAGCAGGAGGCATTCCTAGTGTATCAGGAATTTACCAGAAAATCTCTTCTGGTAGGCACACAATGATATTTGTAATCTCTTACGCAACATACAAGTAGACGTTCATCAATTGCCTTTAAATTTGTAGCACCCTTCTCAATTAATGCAGGTAATAGCCCAGTACTGTCCAAATTGTAAGAGTATAATCATGAATAGGTTTTATGTGTGTTAAATGTATTTTGCCCTTACTTCAATTAGTGTACAATCAGAAAAGCAGAAAAATAAATGGTTTATCTTTACAGGATATTCAACTGTGTAATGGACAAATGAGCAACCGTGCAGCACGAGCAGGCCTATGTTTTTGTGGCACCGGGCGAGAAATCAATTGGGCAGTTATATATGGCAGCTTTTAGATTAACTCACCCTCTTTGTAGGGATCATGTAGCCAGTGGTCGGGGGAGTATGGGGTATGACGTCTGGTCGTCTCCAGCCGATAGCAGCCATATTCCAGACTCTACGATCCAGGTAAAATGGGAGGGTTGTCTTTACCTTAGGCACCCTGTATAAATTCCTTGGACAACACTGTCAGAAAAAAAAGATACGAGGATGCTGGGAGACGGGGATGAGTCGCTTTGCGATGGCCGCAGCGCCGGCGATCACCAGATAATCGAGCAGGAGCGAGTCAGTGTGGAAGATAAATGGGATTCCCTACTGCTACAGTTGATCCGAAGATGCCTGTGTGCATAAGAACGTCAGCTGACGTCTAGACGACTTGTAGTCAGAGCGTACGTCCGGCAGCAAACACGGGATGGGCGTCCAAGCAGTCCCTTTAAAATTCTTCCTCAACAACACACGCGTTACATAACCAGCATGTCGGAGAGAGAACTGTTCCTTGTTAATGACGTCCCACCAAAGTGAAGCGAACAGGCATGTCCCGGCTCTCAGCAAGCAGGAGAGTTTTTTAATACAGGCAGAGCTGCGATGCTAGCTTGCCAAGCTATGACAGTCAAACTGTGGAATGCTTGCCGGTTTCTCTCCCACCACGGATGAATACCCGTCGATGTCGACAGTGGAGTGGGTGAGAGATGAGAGGAGAGGAGAGTGAGAGAGAGAAATGGAGAGAGAGAGAGCAAGACCGATCAGCCGTGGGACACAGCTAGCACTCATGCAGGTATGCGTTCACCGTACAGCCGCTGCTTGCTCCACTATAGCTCATATAAACACAGATTTCCTCAAACAGTCAGCTGATTTTTATACAATTCTAAGGGACGCCCTGAGAAAACACACCCCACGAACCTAAACCATCACATGTGTGTATATGTAAGTATACACAATCAGCTCATCTCCACCTTACTGCTATCTGTCTGTCCATTTGTTTGGGGTAGGTAGCCATAGGTTAGTCGGGTCTGTCAGGGATAGAACCTAACCAGACTTTGACCCATAGGGATATAAAATCTCAGATCTTGAGATATTTCGTCACATTCCTTCACCCCAAACGGTTCACACCTAGGTCCCTATATGACCCACTTTTCCATTTGACTTGAAACCGACTCAAGAAAATAGTCTTCTCTCATTTCATGTAATTGTCTCACAGACTTTAGGTTAGGTATCAGAAATGGGAGAGGAATTGCAGTGAATGTCTGCATACAGGGTGGGGTCTGTTGGTATATTTCAAGCCTAAAAAACGGGGAAGATGATTGCATTAGGGGTGTATTTCTGACCAAAGGGCCTCACCAATCTGCATATCTAGCTCATAAATGGCACGGTAATCCCAAGTGCACACAGAACTTATAAACACACAGGCAGCCAGCACACAGACATGAGTTGCCTCCGTGTGCGCTGTGCTTTTCGCATGCCAGCACTCACTCAGACACAGAAAAAAGGGGGCGTGGCACCTCCCAATGCAGCACATGCTTTAATAGCTAGTCTCTGCTCAGAGCTTCTTCGATGAGAATCAATCGAGTGTTTCGATATTAAAACCAGTTCATTAATAGTCATAACACAAAATACAAATTGTTCATATTATATTGACAATGAAAATGCTTGAATAACTAACTTGCTTCAATAAATTCTCCAATCTATCTGCAGTACAATATTGATTATTTCATAGTTTTCATTTTGGGTCTAAAATAATAAACTATGCATGTCCAGAAGAATGGATGAAACCTACAAACTAGATCAAGTCATTATGGGGTCCACACCTAAACATTCCAATCTCCTTATTCTATTGTATACCTTGCATAAAAGTACAAAATTGACTACCAGACACTGCAGGCCATTGATTCGGTTTTGTATAGGGCTGTTCACAAATGTACACAACTATCATGAAAGTCTGTATCCCAAACCCTTAAAATACACATATCAATCCATCAGCTCCAGTTATTTCAATTTAATAATCAATGTATATATACCTAGCATTCATTCAGTGCTATAACAGATAAGCCTCAGGCTAATTTGAAGTCATTAAAACGTAGGTATTATATGAGGAAGAATGCATGGATTCAGAGGCGTATGTAAAGGGTCCATTCTGAACCCACCTGTGTATTAATCTAAATCCAGTTCGTAACTCAAGGGGAAGAGATTATCTGCTTTGACTGAATTCCTGATACCCCAAAAATGTCCATGAAACAACAAAAGAGGGGGTAAATGGCCAGGTTAATCATCTTCTCAATGACATCTCGCTTTTTCTGAGGTTTGGTTTCACAAACAAACTCAAATTCCTAGGTACAAAGTGTCCTTCTTTAGAAATAATGGTAAGTACCGAAAGAAATTCATGAACTAAAACAGCCATTGTGTCCTGTTGAATAACTCTGATTGAAGCACTACAGTAGTAGCAGCTTCATAATATTTTCATTAAAAGAGCTTTTTTATACCATCAACTTTTGTACCTCATTGGAAATGAGCTAATTATCAGCTTTCATGATGGGTTATTCTGTCACGGTATATATTTTTTTTCTTCTCAATCTTACACCATCTGTACAGAGCCAGAAGGTTGTGAACTCAGTGTTAAAGGCATCCGGTAACTTTGTCAGATTCTGAAACAAAATCCTGGATTTAGCTCATGCTGCAATGATAATTAGAAACCTTTAGGTCAGTCAGGAAACCCCATGACTTTTACAAGCCAATCGCCTGTCTGATTATCAAGATATTTATGATTGGAAATCGAAACCAAATTTTGCGTTTTCCTAACGGTTTTCATAACACTACAGTCTATTGGGGAAAACGAGTACGGTTAAACCGGTCACTCAAAGATTTGTACTTTTTTGAGGCACTTCTTGATCATTTTGAAGCGCGATTTTTTTTTTTAGGGCTTCAATATTACACCATATCACAGACACTGATAACACGTAGGGCCGTGCATCTCAGATTTAACATTGTTGAACGATGCCTTTAAGTATACAGTCAAACCTGCTTTAGTGACCATAATAATAATTCAAAAAATCCTTTTTATCTCTTATACAACATATTAACAGATCAAATTGGTACAAAAATATATTTTTAATTTTGTGTGGAGAGAAATCATAATGCAGTATCTCAAATTTTAATTAATAATAAAGTACAGAAGAAAAAAGAAAGGGTCTGATTACAAAGCCTAATATGGGTTACATGTAATCTACATGCAAATATGCGAGACTCACATCCATGGTGCTGCTTTTACTGATCAATAAATCCATTAACAGATTAACTTAACAGCATATACACTTTAATATACAGCTACATGGACATTAGTCAACATATTATATCACCTTTGTCTACCACTATCCTTTTCCATTCTCTCTCTCTCTCTCTGCCCCCCCCCCCATTCTCTTTCTCTATATGTCTGTCTCTGTCCCCTCACACTCTGTATGTTTGTCTATTTTCTGTCCATCTCTGCCCATCCCCTCTCCATCTCTTTATGAATAACCAAAATGAATTTTATCCCTCTCTATCTCTCACTATATCATGCACTCTCTCTCTCTTTCTCTCTCTTTCGTTCTCATCTTCTTATTCATTTAAAGTAATCCCATCTCTCTTATCCATCATCTTTTTCACCTCTCTCTTGTTGTTGACCCCCCCCCCTTCTAACTCTCTCTCTCTCTCTCTCTATTTCCTCTTTGTTCTATTTTTCCTTATCCCTCATCTTCCCTCATTATCTATATCTGTCTCTCTCATATCTCTCTACCTCTACCTCCTCCTCTGAACATTTCCCTATCTTTCAATTTCTTTCTATCCCTCTATCTTCTTTCTTCTCCACTCTTCTCTCTCCCCCTCCTCTCTCTCTCTCTCTGCTTGCTATGCTTTGTCTCTCCTCCTTAAGGAACAAATCCTGCAAGCTAAATATCAGAAGTCCTAATTACAGTTCATGAAAAGTTCTTGTACACATGAACAAATCTCGTGAGCGAGACCTAGGGACAAACTCCAAAAGCGTTCTCATAAACTTTGATCAGCTAATACCAGTTATACACCTTTCACAACTACTAAATCATTCCTACAGTTGTAAAACCCCTTCTATGCATGCATATTAAACAGTCTTGCTACAGTAGTGATACCCCGTTCACACTCGAACACTATTCTAGATGGGGCAGTGATATTGTTCTTACACACAGCTTGAGGAAACGCTCAGTATTGAGTGATCACGCTTCCGCATCTCTGTGATCCTCTTTTGCACCGTCCAAGGTCACTCCGCGCACTCACATGCAATCGTGCATAACACTTAACCCTATAAAGAAATCCCAACTCCTTGTCACACAACTCTTTAACCTCTGCATTCGATGCCATTGGTGAACTTTGTATTTGGGTGGTGAAGTCAGTGAAAGTGATAAATACAAAGAAGTGTGTGAAAGATTGACCACAGCTTTTTCAAACATGTCAGTCTGCAGGCTTTCTACAAAATTATCAGAGGGTTCACATGACTGACATTGTCAGTCCCATGGGCTGTAGAAGTGGTCAGTCTTGTGGGCCTTCGGTCTAGTGTGCTGTTGGTCTCATGGGCTGTCAGTGTCATAGGCTGGAGGACCTGTCAGTCTTGTGGGCTGCCGGTCTCGTCTTGCCGTCGGCCTAGGGTGCTGTTGGTCTCATGTGCTGTTGGTCTAGGGGGTTATTGGTCTTGTGGGCTGTCAGTCTCGTAGGCCATCGGTCTCGTATGATGTCGGTCTCATGGGCTGTCAGTGTCGTGGGCTGCTGGTCTACCAGAATATCCCACTTCAAAGGCCCCTCTCCAATTTACAGAGAAGCACTATTAAAAAGCTTCAAAACTAAACATCTCACTAAGTCCACATCTCCTGCAGATTTAAAGGTCTCTGATGATGGAGGAATGTGAATATGAACAGGGACACTTTAAGAGCTAGTCCTATCGCTCAGATCAGAACACCAACAAATCTTCATTCATACATGATGCTGTTAACCCCCCCCCCCCTAAAAAAAGCAAAATAAGTCCATTTTACATTTTAAATAAATAGCAAGGGGGTTGGTAAAATGTAGCTGCATGCAACAAAGCCCCCTTAAATGGCATACTTAGAGAAGTTCCATATCTGTATGTAATAGTCAAATAAACATGCATTATTTCATTAGATTTTGCTGCCGTGGTCTTTACTTTGGAAGTTTACAGCGTCGTGTGATGATGAGGCTTACTTTTCAGTAACACTATTAGCCCTCGCATGTGAACACCCCTATAAGCTGGGGCCAAAACTAATAAGTGATTTGACACAAGGCATCCATTTAGCACGTTGGTAACATAAGATCGAGCCCAACTTCGGTCCCTCTCTGTTCACAAGTCTACCACCGAATAAACATATTAAAGGGTCTTCAGGAGTTGCTTTAACCTGCATGTCGACTACTGGATTCTCTCACTCCCATAGGCTTAATACAAGGAGCACTCGGTTCCAGCAGGTAATGGGTTAATGTTATAAAATGAAATTTCAATTAAAAAAAAAAAAAAACACAATTAAAGGCATCGTTTAACAATGTTAAATCTGAGATGCACGGCCCTACGTGTTATCAGTGTCTGTGATATGGTGTAATATTGAAGCCCTAAAAAAAAAAATTGCGCTTCAAAATGATCAAGAAGTGCCTCAAAAAAGTAAAAATCTTTGAGTGACCGGTTTTACCATACTCGTTTTCCCAATAGACTGTAATGTTATGAAAACCGTTAGGAAAACGCAAAATTTGGTTTTGATTTCCAATCATAAATATATCGAGATAATCAGACAGTCGACTGGCTTGTAAAAGTCATGGGGTTCCTGACTGACCAAGGTTTATAATTATCATTGCAGCATGAGCTAAATCCAGGATTTTGTTTCAGAATCTGAGACAAAGTTACCCAATCCCTTTAACCCATTGCCTACAGGAACCAGGTGGTCCCTGTATCAAGCCTATGGAAATGAGAGAATTCAGTATTTAATGGGTTAATAAACTGAATATTCAATGTAGAGGTGCTGTGGTCTAGCGGATAAGTCACTGGACTGCGGATCACAAGCTTTGGGGTTCAAAACCCAACATGGTACAAATGTCCTTTTGCAAGACATTTATTTAATCTACATATTTGCCACTCTCCACCCAGGTTTAAATGGGTACCTGATATGCTTGAGCACTAGTCACTTTGGCAGCTCGGCTTTAACCGGGGTGACATTAGAAGCCCCATGAGAGTCACAGCATGACGGATATACATGTATGCGCTATACAAAAACAGAACTATTATTAATACAGTTAAATGATATCAGTTAAACAATTTTGGGAGAAATTGTAATATGAGAAAAAAAGATTTGATGATTGAGCTAATGGTCTCAACCCATATGTATTATTACACTGTCTCCTGTGCTTTGCAGTGTGGTCCAAACTTTTCAGCTTTTTCTAGTTATATTTCGACTATGAGGGCATTTTTACTATGCTAATTTTCAAAACTGATGTACAAAGAAAGCGAAAGCTCACAGATTATTTTTCATCTTGACCAAAACTCAAATTTCTCTTAAACATTAAAGCCCCACTGCACTACTTGTAGCTAGTTTGGCCAGGAGGGATTATACCTCCCAGCGTGGTCACTAACAGGTGGTTATCTCATCAACTCAGCTCCCAATTAACATAAGAAAAAGAGGATCATGGGGGACCAACGGGCACCGCTTAGGCATTGTTTTCTATATAGAGGGAGCAAGTAGCTACAAGTAGTGCAGTGGGGCTTTAATATGACTTGTGTTTGCAATGAGTAGTTCACGGCTCGATTATTCATATCATGCTCGCCATAGAGAGAGAATGACAGATGGATACATTAGCATTATCACAACCTAAAGTGATCCCAATTTGATGTAATCCTTTGCTCAAAGATTTTGACCATTCAGATATCTTTCAGGGTGTCCATGTGCAATTACAGACTACATATCATCAATCATGTCCACAATAAGAGATGGAAACTGAATTTTTTCAATTAAAAAACATTTATTTGTTTGACAGATCTATGCAGCCCTCACCGAAAGTAAAAGAGGATATACATGTAATACTAGACATAAACATGTACTACTCAGGCAATACATTCTCTCATGGTCTTCTTTTAGGACCAAACACTATAATTTATCATGATTTGAAATGACTGACCATTTCTTGGACTCATTCCAACAAAACTGAAGCTAAATATATTTTTCACAACCCTTTGAACATTACACCTAGTATAAAAATTGCATAATTTGGTTCAAAACAAATAGCGTTATAGCAGAGAAAATTATGTTTGGGTTAAAACGGGGATTAAAAAGGAAATTATCTGGGGTCCAGCAAGGCACCACACTTTGACAAAATATGAGTGCATAAGACATACCGGTACATTTAGATGTTAAACCACTGACATGAAAATAAGATCATGTGAAACAGACCAGCTAAATTTCAAGTTATATAGGTCTACACATTTCACGTTAGGCACCATCAAAAGACTGTGTAGTGCAAACACCTGGCTGCTTCTACTACCATCATATCTGTCATAGTGCATGGTTTACAGGCAAAATATGATCAAGTTGGCAAGGTTTAAACCTTTGAAGGGTACCATGCAGAGTTTAAGTGGCTTGACGACCTAATGTGCCTCAACTAGGAGAGGAAAAGAATCTTCAGGAAGGAACGGAGGAAAAGTTGTGAGCATCTTGAACTAGATCACGATGTGAACACAAGATACGCATAATGTGTAACATGAAACTGACTTCCCAAATCGAGTCATTCACACGTGGTTTCTCACATTATAAACCATACATGTCCAGTCATCAGTGAAACCAGAGATCAGCTCAAGCACACGAGGGCCATTCACACCAGACACTATACTTCTACATCCGTTAGAGGTAATCTAGTGGACTGGTAATACATGTAGGTTTTACAACGCATGCTTCAGCAAGAATTGTTCCGTGGTCTATTCCCTTCAATTTCTAACTGTACCCCACGACCTTATCCATACCTTACCCCACGACATAATCCTAACCTTACCCCACGACCTAATCCTAACCTTATCCCACGACCTAATCCTAACCTTACCCCACAACCTAATGCTAACCTTACCCCACGACCTAATCCTAACCTTAACCCTATAACTAACCTAGATCCGAATTAGACCCATAACCCAATAATTTAGTCAAAACTTTTAAAGCCCAGAACAATCGTTGCTGGAGTAAATGTCAGACCACCTTTAAACCAAAAATTAGTTTTTAAACATGAAAACAATTTACTTCTGCACTTCTGTACTTTTTGACCAACAAGGTGTTTCACAGATCAAAAAAACTGGAAATGGGAAATACATAAACTGAAGGAACGAAAACACATCTACAGAATTAAGATTATGGATATTAATTATGCGCAGTCTGTTCAACTAAAATTCTTCATCTCGCTTCATTTATCAGTTAATACTCAGCAATTCAAAAATTCCTATTATACTAAACCAGATATAGATTTCAACTCCTTAACATTCAGCAAAATTGTCTCTCACCCCTTAAAACATTATTTTCCTCGAGACTTCAACAATCAGCCAAAAATATGATGATTATGATGTCCTGGCCAGAATTTGATGCTCCCTTTAAGCCTAAGCCTAGCTGTAGCTGAGCATACTTGGGCCCTGTCAGCGTTCATTAAAGCAGCCAGCTAAATACACTGGCGATGAAAGCTGGGCTAATTTAGGAAGTTACGGGACCTCAAGAACTGGAGAAGGAAATTACACTGGGTCGTATTAAATGACTAGGAACCACGGCTTCCTCTCGGGTGCCGAAGTCCGTACAAAATTGATGCATAATTGTCTGCGCTTTCCGGCCGAAACCTGAGTGAAAAAAATGGAATGTTTGGGTTATATCCTGTAATGAACATTCATCCTGAGCAAACATGAATGATTTAGTGATCCTGTCATATTTTCAGTAGATATAATCTGTCTTTTTTTAGTCGTCTTTATTTTGCTTTCGTTTCCTATTTGTCTCTTCATCGACTCCTCTATCTCTTTCCATATTCTCTTGCTCTCTCATGCTCTCTCCCTCCTTCCCTTTCTGTGTCTCTCTGTTTCTAACTCTATATTTCTTTTTCTCTTTGTCTTATTCTATTTGTCTATTTCACTCTAGGTCACTTGCTATCTCTCTCTCTCTCTCTCTCTCTCTCATCCCTCTTCTCTTTCTATCTCTCTCTCTTTCTCTCTCAACATACAGCAGCTGAATATATACATCAGTCATCAAGAAAGCATAATGAATTATCTTCTCTTCCTCACCTCCACCTCTCTCTCTCCCCCACCTCTCTCTATTTCTCTCTCTCTCTTTTGCTTCCATCCAGTTTCTTCTTATGAACAATAACCTTGGTTTAACTTTTGTCAGGTGAGAGCTAATGAAAGGTTTCCTTTTTATTTAATGATTATAATCTTCATGAGCAGCAGCTTTGTAATCAGATACCACATTGCTGGTATATAGCAAAGATGCTGGTATAGCAAATATATTGGTCGGAAATTGACAAAATAATAGTACACTTCTGCTAATCATTAAAACAAGATGAAACAAACTTTTAAAACATTTCCCTAGAGGCTTGTTAGGATATGAGGCAGTGAACCGCCACAAATAAGGTAACTGCCACCGTTCTTTAAGTATAAAATGAATTGCACTGAGCTCTGTGTAATAAGTCACAGAAATGTGAAGCGGAATACAATTTACGTCATCATTATAAATTAATTTTTAAAAACCTGCCATGGTTCGGCCACATCTTATCTGAACAAGCCTTTAATAACAAAATTATAAAAGCCTTGTTCATCGCTTTGTGCAATGTGTGAACATAACATGTATTGCGTAATCCTAACATGAATTCTATACTGGGCAATTGAAGAGGGTATTGAAATTGTGCTCGAGTTGATTTCTTTATATGGCAATATCTGACCTCCTTTCCGCTGAATAAGAATGATGTGAATTTGATATTTTTGTTTACAATCACAGTTTTTATTTATTTATTTATTTATTTATTTATTTTTTTATTTTTTTTTTTTATTTTTTTTTTTTTTTTTTTTTTTTTGGGGTCTTTCTGCCCAGAAACAGGGCAGAATAACTAAAAACCTCTTCCACAGTAGTTGTGCACATATGTCACTCAAAAAAAAAAGGGTGTTTTCATTTACAAATAAGAATTTATACTTGAATACTAAATGTTTTCTTCAAATGTACTATCTGCTCCTATTCATTTTGTGTATATTCTTATAATTTATTTAATTTTCATGTTTTCAAAGAAAAATTCAGACTACAAGCCTCTGTACTGATAGAGGTAGAGTGTCAACTAAAGAAGTATGATTATTATCATATATTTATCAATTTCTTCCTTCTGTAAATATAAGCTCACCAATGAACCAGCATAACGTCATTAGGCTTGGGTGTTGCACAGACACCAACGTAATTGTTACGAAATCGCGTTCTAACATTTTTTTTTTTACTAAGATTGAATATGATTGGACTTACCTGTTGGTTGTAAGCAATGTTGTAGAAGTTGTAGGGATGTTGCAGAAAGTGCAGCAACATTGATTGGCAACCCCAGCAAAGCAAGGAGGAACAAATAGAGAGAGAAAAGAGAGATGTCATTAGATACATAAACCATAACGTGTAAAATGTTGTCTGTTAGTACAATTAAGACAAATGAAATTTACCATTCTTAAAACATTCACACCCACATAAGAAATTTTGGTTAAATGTAGAGTACTTGTTGCATAGCCCACGTCATACTAGCAATCCGATTATTCAATTGTAGGTGCGTGACGTGAATGAGAAACAAGCGGAAAATAATAGAAGGATGAATCTCTGAAGATAAAGTTTTGATAAATTAGGTTTAGGTCTAAATAACTGAATATTATACTGCAGTCCAACCTCCCATTTTTCATGACAAATAAGGCAAATATTGATCTAGATGAATAAATAGCTTCATGCAATCTACGTCATTGTGGAGGGAACTTCTTGCAAAGGAAAAAAAAGGAAGTGAGGATATCTTTACCAAATTAAACCTAAAACGCAGGGAGATTTTGAGTGTTATCAATTGTCTGCAAGCTGAGAAGAAATATGGCAATTCATTTTCTATGAATAATCAATACTGGATGCTTTATATGTGACAGAATAACATATGTATGATGATTTACTGTGAATGCATTGATACTATGTAATTCAAAATGGTTAAACAAGGTTACGTCATAGAGTATTTTCCTTTAGTTCAATTGAGCATATACATGTATGCATTTTCAAAGGAACAAAAACTTCTATCAAGTTTCAAAATTTCAATTACTGTAAACGCTGTTATTTTAGCATGATTAATTTTTCGCGCTGAGTGACCCCCAAAACATATTCGCGGGTTCTTAATTCAGCCCTTTCAAAACAAGCATAAGAAGTCATGCTTATATTTTCGCGAGTTCTAAAATTCGCGGACACCGACTTTAGAGCGAAAAACCGCAAAAATCAAAGCACCGCGAATATTACCACGTTTACAGTATATAATTCTGTTCCCTTCACCACGTAATGTGGTTTGCTTTCATGTCATCTAAAGTTCTAAATATAAATAAAGCATTCAACCATTAGAATAAGCTACATATTATACTACACTCAGTATTCATTCCCTTGGCTAAAGCATATACTCAGTAGAAATCCAGTATATAATTGCATTATCTTCATAAAAAGAATGTAAAATGCTAAAAATTTGCTTGATTTAACCCATAACTCTTGTTTTATTGTTTCAAGAACATAGATAGACACACAAAATATAATGTAAATGATGCACTTTGTGTATTATGTCTAATAATTTAATTCAGATTTTCACCAGGCATACATACACAATACAGATAGGAATGGACTTTCGACATACACTGTGGACATACACAATACACACATGTATGAGTATACATGACTGTGGACTTTTGAGTTTTATCACCTGACCTTCAGTCATAAATCACATGACCAGAAATGAACACAGGGATCTGGATACTTGGCATACCATACCACCCCTGGTTTATTTCATGTCACTCTGGTATGGGATAATTGATATTTCAATTAAGCTCTTTACTCTCATCCTATAGGCTTCTCTATCACGATCAGTATAATCAGTATCTATCTTTCCCTCTCTCCCCTTGCTCTCTCTCCCTCTCATCATCTCTCTCTCTCTCTGTTTGTATATATATATATATATATATATATATATATATATATATATATATATATATGTCTGTCTGTCCCTCTATCCCCCCTCTCCCTCTCTCTCTCTCTCTCTCTCTCTCTCTCTCTCAGCTCTCATTTCCCTTTTCTCTCCTCTCTGTCTCCCTCATTTCTCCCCCATGCCCCATCTTCTCTCTTCTTTTCATGTCACTCTGCTATGGGATAATTTAATTGAGGTATTTTATCTGTTCTTCCAAGGCTTCTCCATCACAATCAGTATCTACCCCCTCTCTCTCTCTCTCTCTCTCTCTCTCACTCTCTATCGCCATCTCTATATATCTATCTCCATCTCTGTCTGCCTGTCTGTCTCTCTCTCTCTCTCTCTCTCTCACTCTCTATCGCCATCTCTATATATCTATCTCCATCTCTGTCTGCCTGTCTGTCTCTCTCTCTCTCTCTCTCACTCTCTATCGCCATCTCTATATATCTATCTCCATCTCTGTCTGTCTGTCTGTCTCTCTCTCTCTCTCTCTCTCTCTCACTCTCTATCGCCATCTCTATATATCTATCTCCATCTCTGTCTGCCTGTCTGTCTCTCTCTCTCTCTCTCTCTCTCTCTCACTCTCTATCGCCATCTCTATATATCTATCTCCATCTCTGTCTGCCTGTCTGTCTCTCTCTCTCTCTCTCTCTCTCACTCTCTATCACCATCTCTATATATCTATCTCCATCTCTGTCTGCCTGTCTGTCTGTCTGTCTCTCTCTCTCTCTCACTCTCTATCGCCATCTCTATATATCTATCTCCATCTCTGTCTGCCTGTCTGTCTCTCTCTCTCTCTCTCTCTCTCACACTCTCTATTGCCATCTCTATATATCTATCTCCATCTCTGTCTGCCTGTCTGTCTCTCTCTCTCTCTCTCTCTCTCTCTTAGCTCTCATTTCCTTTTCCTCTCCCTCTCCCTCTCTCAGTCTCTCTCTCCCTCTCTCCGTCTCCCTCACTTTATCTTTCTCCGCATGTCCCCATCTTCTCTCTTTTCCCTCTTCTTTTCATGCCACTCTGCTATTGGATAATTCACATTTCAATTCTCTATCGAGTCTTGTTCGCTGCCTTGACTATTCATCTTTCCTTTCTCCTTTCTCTTGCTGGGACACCACCCCCCCTCTCCTTCTCTCTCTCTCTCTCTCTCTCTCTCTAAATTGCATCAATCTGTCACAATCATTCCTGTCTCTCTGAATGAATCATTGTCTTGCAACCAATCTTTACTCCACTACAACTAAAAGTTTGATACCAAGAGTTTAACATCTTCAGAAGATAGCAAAAATTTAGTTCACCACACGTACCATTCAGTTCATGCACACAATATGTGTAAGATAAATTCTTTGTATTACAGGATACAAAGAGCAGTAAAACGAATGTATATTAAGAAGGAAATACAGAAAGGTAAGAAAAGAGAGAGAGAGAGAGAGATATTAATTGACAGGTAGGACACTTTTTTTAAAGGCTAATTTTCATTGTGTCTCTGGTTCCCAGCAGACTATATCATTTGATATTCTTTGATGTCATCGCCTGGATCTGATAATGTTGCATAAATTCATATTAGTAAACCTATGGAAGAACAAAAACCGATTGTGAAATTTAATAAAATTCCATCTACCCCCCTCCCCAAACACATAGTAACATTACAATGTTGATCTGAAAGACAGGCAGTCACTGACACAGATTGGAAAACACACCACTGAATCGTTTCATAACTTCTTCAATTCCCATCGATGCTTTAGCCCGTTTCTCTAAAAGCCCATCACATTATAAATACAAGATGATGGGTAGGATACTTAGCAAAGCAAAATGCTCAAGGGGTGTGTTATACAGCATGGTTTATTCATAGTGAAGGAGCACTTATGGACAGGAGATGTTACTGGAAAAAGGTTGTAAGTCCATTTGCAAAGCAAAAAAGGGTAGATATCGTCTGTTCGGAGCCAGAAGGATGTTAACTCTGTGTTAAAGTATATGAGTTGATGCCCTTCTGGCTCCAAACAGAAGATGTATCAAATATATCAGACAGCATTTATATATGGTATGAATATGTATGTACTACATGCAGAGAACTAAAAGGGCATTAGCACTAGGCTAAAAGTTAATATTCCTCTGGTTCTGATCTTAGCCATTATACTCAAGTACAAATAAAATAATCTCATAATAATTCAAATAAGATTTACAATAGTTCCCTTTTTTCACAATATTCTAATTTGCTGTTGGCTGTATTTTTCTTTACATTTATCAAAATTCCTTTACTTCTTATTCCAATAGTAACTTGGCATACACTTTCATATAACAGGATCTTCAAACATCCCATTCCTGAACCTACAACCTTGTGAAACTAAGCCTGTACCCTGTACATCAAACATTCCCTACGAATAATAATGGCACGAAAGTATGATCAGCAAATTGGCAACTGAATACCAATGACATGTACATTTATACAAAGTACAGAGCAGTGATGAGCTTCTATGGATGGTAACGCTATATCTCTCACGTTTTTCATGAATTCCTTGCCAATATTTTTTCAGGGCCGACAGCCGTCTAAAAAGGGCAGTTGTAACACAAGTCTGTAAGTTGAAGTACCCACTCGGTGTAGGTTCCTTTTGAAAATTGGCTCTAGACACCCCGTTGACTGCACGCATGGGGCGATCAAGATAGGGCCAAGGTTCCAGAGTGTCTGGTTTATCTCCAGACTCTCCTACTTTTGTACGATTTACAAGAATGTTCTTGCAGGTCCATAAGTTATACAAGCACTAGTGAATTTCAGCATAACGAATGAGTTATTCGTTTATTTGAATCACTACCATCATTAGTCTTGTAAATATCGAATATCATCACCTCACATGCTTCTCCCACTCTACATCCCATTTTCTGCCACATCAAGGGCATATTTTCTTGTAGAAAAGCACTTTGGTGTACATTCAACACTGAAGTGCATGTGCACTTCAACAGTTGTTCCACTCTTTCAAGACATTGTTTTTGAGGGAGGTTTAGGGTTACACCACGTCTTCTTTCGACGGGATTAGTCGGCCCTGAAAAGGGCCCACTCATGCTCTACCTCAACGTTTCAATAATTTGTACCTATCGTCTTCAGGATGTCCCGTTGAATCCTGTTAAAAAGAATATGCGGTGTTACCGCAAACCTCGCTCAAATCTTTCCTCACCATGGAAGCCTCCAAAGATTATATAATTTCTTTTGTCAATATTGAATATATCCTCACACTCTATCCATTATGAATGCCATATCACCATTTAAGAGGGAGAAGGGCACATAAAAACTTTTGTTTGGTTCGGGAAAGCACTTTGGCTATTAAGATTCCTTGCTTTCCCAAACTCCCTTAAAAACATTACATCCCCCCCCCAATAATGCTTTTCTAAGAATTTTGCTTACCAGAAAAAGTAATGCAAACTATTATAAGGGGACCTTCACCACCACTCCCCCTCTCTCTTTTGCAACTCTACTCCCTCCCTCTCTCCCTCTCTCTCTCTCTCTTTCTCATCTCTCTCTCCACCCTTTCCTTTTCTCAATTCTTTGTCCCCCTTTCACTCCCTCCCCCTCCCCCTTGTGTTACCCCCTCTCTCTTTCCTTTCCTGTTCATCTTGAAGAGACATCCATTCATTGAGTTCACAATTTTGTATCTAGGATTCAATCCATAACTGAGCCTGACCTGAATTTTATTGATATGCCATTTGAAAAATAATCAAGAGATACAATTATCAATGACTTGAGAGAGAGAGAGAGAGAGAGAGAGAGAGAGAGAGAGAGAGAGAGAGAGAGAGAGAGAGAGAGAGAGAGAGAGAGAGAGAGAGCGAGAGAGAGAGAAGAGAGAGAGGGGGAAAGAAAGAGGGAGCGAGAGAGAGAGAGAGAGAGAGGGAAGAAAGAAAGAAAGAGGGGGAAGAAAGAGAGAGAGAGAGGGAGGAAAGAGGGAGAGAGAGGGGGAGGGAGAAAGAGAGAGAGAGAGAGAGAGAGAGAGAAAGAAGGAAGAAAGAGAGAGACAGAGAGACTAAAAGCTTGCATGAACCTCTATTTACTCATTTAAAGTGAACCCTCGTTTTCTGATTACAACAAAAACCGTGATTATCAAGTTCATTAATCACAAAATCAGGCAGGTAGAATGAGAAGATTATATCTCAGGAGGAAAGGTTGCCATCTTTGAGAACGTGAGATCGAGCTCCCCCACAATACACCCATCCGCTGAGAGCCAGAAGGGCATTACATTCATATTCTATAACACAGAAACAACACCCTTCTTGCGCTCAACAGACAACACGTAATTGCATGCCCATTGCTAAGTAATTTTCACTGATCGAGAATCAAGTAAATCTGGGACCGACTCAGCAATGGAAATCGGGGAAGAAATCGGCTGGAAAATTGCAACTCTTAATTCTGAATTGTTATCCTCGTCATGGACATTTGTGTGTCTGTTTAGAGCCAGAAGGGTGTTAACTCTGTATTAAAGTATATATGTTAATGCCCTTCTGGCTCCAAACTGATGATTTGCTCCCACCCCCTCAATGGTGAATAGCTTATCCCTCTTCCAATTATCCAAACCTTTCTCAGCGATTAAAACTCATCATTTATTTCAAATGCATCGTGGGGGAGGACAATCCCTTGAGATTTTACGCTAATCACTTTTTTTGATTTCCCTAATTTCCAAATTGACCTATAGAAGTCTCATTTTTGTACTCTATTCATATTCTTGACCTGATTCTTGGTAATGAAAACTGGAGTGCCGTCGACAAGTAGTTCATGAATGCAATTAATACTTGGGTGAACGAATGAGCATCAACAAATTCAAGGGCATTCCCTCCAACATTAGATTTCAGAAACAGATCAAGTATAAAACTTAATCGGAACATGAAATGGACTACCAACTCAATCTTTATGAATTCTTGAATCTTAAATCTTAAGAAGTGTTGCTTACAATTATTTGAATGAAAGAGCCTATTGCACTTATAGTGCCTTTTAAATAAAACATTATTTGTGTATTGTTTAATTCAGTTTGCTAATGCTAAAATGCTTTTAGCCATTTTACATAATGATAACTAGTGGCGGATCCAGGATTCCCTTACAGAAGGAGGGAAGAACAAGTCCAGAAACTCTGTTGTCAAGACATAAAGAGCTACTTATATTTTCAGATGCCCTTTTTCAGCTTTAAAAAATGCCAAGGGGGCATAAAACATATTTCGTTATCTCAAAACAGTCAATATGCTCTTTTCCTTTTTTCCTTTTCTTTCTTTCTTTTTGACTTCTATTTTCATCCATTTTTTGTTTTCTTTTTTTCTCCTCTTTTTTTAAAAATATTTTTTCCCCCTAAATTCATAATTTCTTTGCTACAGATTTTAAATTTTTATTGATTGATTGATTCTTTTAAGTTTACTTTGTTCAAGATATATTGTAAAACAGCATCTGAGGAACTAACACTTCAACAAGCTCTGCTTCTAGTTAGTTCCTCCTTTCTCGTGCTATTTCTATTATATTTGTCGTCTCATTGTATATTTTTTTGTAATATACGTATTCATTGTATTATGTTTTGCATGAGAAATAAAATCATTTGAACATTTGAAAATAATAGCAGATCAGTTGAAGTGTTTAAAAATAATCTTAAAACATAATATGTTTAACATATAATTAATTGTTCTGTCATTATTGTATTTTCTATCTTACTTCTTTTCCTATGTTTATAATGCAGATGCTTTTATGTGATTACAATTGAATTAGTAGATTTAGATTTGGTGCCTTTCAAAACTCATATATTACTATTATTATTATTATTATTATTATTATTATTATTATTATCATTATTATTATTATTATTATTATTATCATTAAAATTGTTTATGTCATAATGGGTGTATTGCATTTATTACTTTGGGTATTTTGTTCATATGAAAAGAAGAAGTATAAGTAAACAAATGTTCCTCTGAAAGAATTAAAATAATGAACAAGAACACTTTTGGTAGGGGATACCCTTTTCCCTGATTGTGCACCCTTATTTTCCTCTGCTAATAATCATTTCATCCCTCCTCCTGATTTATATCAAACATAAAGAGGATATTCCTTGGTATATGCACACTGTAAACAGATCTGAAGCAAGGGTATTCAGCTGCGCTCTGTTTACACTCTGACAAATTAGCGATTGTAAGCAGATGCTTTACCGGCTTATCTACCATAGACAGTATGGAACCAGTAAGCCAAAGATTTGGCTTCCTCATACTGTACATGTCAAACTTTCAGAATGAAATAAATTTGATGACACTTGATAGCATCCTTACTTTTTCTAGCACTCTTTTTTGTTGTTGGTTTAATTGCACTTTGTTTCTTTTAAAATATTTTCCTGCACTGTGACGGTATTTATAGGTATGTCTTCATCAGCTCAAGATTGCCAAATAGCCCGCTATTTCTGATTTGGGAAATAAGCCCGAAGTTACAAATCGCGTCTTCATCAGCTCGAAACTCGAAACTCAAGCTCGAGATATTTTGCTCAGCGTTCGCGCATAGTGCGAGTCTTCGGGCTGGTGAAGATGCACCGGACAAATGGCGGGATATTTTGCAAACTAGTCCAAAATATCTTGGGATGATTATCTCGACCAAATATCCCGCTAGTTGCAACTGCGGGCTGATGAAGACGCAAATTAGCTGGATGATTTGGGATCGGGATAGTTAAATAGCGGGTTATTTGGCAATCTCGAGCTGATGAAGACAGGCCTACTGAGTTGAAAATAATGATGTTAATACAGATGGCCTTCAAAGATAAATATGATAAGTAATGATGCTAATGCCAGGGGCGGCAAAATCACTCTTGAGATGAATTATCTTGTACTACACCTAAGGATTAAAAGGAAATTTCCTATTCATGAAATAGAAATCAGAAACCGAATTAGAGAAACAGATCATTCCAATGTAATCTAAATGTAACTTCTTCCCCTCCCCTTTCTCTCTCTCTCTCTCTCTCAATCTTTCTCTTTGTGTGTGTGTGTTCGTGTCTCTCCCTCTCTCTGTTCCTGTGTTTCCTCTCATCCTCTCCCCCTCTCTCTCACACACACACACACACTCTCTCACTCTCTTGCTCTTTATCCATCTCCTTTTCTATCTATCAAAAATATATCTCTTGCCCTCTCTTTTTCTAGCCTTCAGTCTCTATCAAACCCCCATGTTTTCTCTCTCCCTTTCCCTGTCACCCGCCCCCTCCTCTCTCTCTCCCCCTCTCTCTCTCCCTGCTTCTCTCCCTGCCTCTCTCCCTTTTAAATTTTATATTACCTCCACTTCCGTTATGTTATAAGGGAAGAACAGACTATAAAAGAGAGATTTTCCTTGATTAAAAACATTCATCCTTAATCCCCCTGTATACAAAACATTGAGTAATCTTCGAGTCGCTCTGTCTCATAATGAGACCTTCGTAGTTTATAAACAAGATTAGCTCATCAATTGTCTTTCTCTCTTTAATTGATTGATATTCAATGATTTATGGGATAAAGGGACATTTTGTATGTTCAGAGCCAAAAGGGCGTTAACTCTGTGTTAGAGTATATGAATTGATGCCCTTCTGGCTCCAAACAGATAATATCATTCTAATTAAAACATTCAGTATCCCATTACCAATCAGCTTAATTCAAATGCTATTTTATTTGTCAAGCCTTATGTCATGCAGCTTGTAACCCCTTAAAAAAAAACGTAAATAAAATAAAGACATGTTCGCACATGACATGGGAAGCCATGATCAGTGGTTAACTTTGGCGGTATCTTCTTTAATGTATATATGAGAAGGAAATAAGGATGCAAAAGTAGCTGCACACAACAATAAGATACAAAAATGGGAAGCACATTTGTCATAGAAATAATTATGTTTACCGCATCATATGTAAGCAAGCCTAAAGAAGAACTTGTTTGGGTTTTTTTATATCTTAAAACACACAAAAAGACATGCATTGTGAAATGTGAGATTCATTTCCTAGTATTTATCAAGGAAACATTTGATATCAATTTCATTTGATATGTTTCCTTCTCAAATAAACCGAAATATATAGAAACAGGAAGATATTGAGATAAATTTGAAGAGAGATAATATCATTCTCATTAATAACTACTAACAAACAGTAGTACAGTTTATATTTGTCAAGCTTTTGTCAAGCTTTTTACAAGATCGGCAATGATCTAAGTTTGATATGAAATCATTTTTCACCTCTCATGGGCATATTGCCACATTCCTCATTTTCCTTGTGTTTGTATATGCTTTGTAAATAATATAAAAATATATTCAAGTAAAAGATCATTGCTGAAGAAAAAATAGATAAAAAATATAGTGACAAGAACTATCCGGGTTATTTTTTTTTTAATTGCAGGATTTTAAAAAAAATTAAGGAATGAAAATGAATTCATTTTGCTGTCAACTTTTACTGAAAGGAAACATAAAATGAATGTCAATTTCATAATACCCAAATGTCAAAATTAAAAAAAGAAGGATGATGTATGAGGAAAAAGAAGAAAATAATACAAATGAACGTAATGCTTGCAAAAACATTGGCAGATACTTCAATTAGAAAATTATTATTTACTCTTTTGTCATCTCATTCGGATATGAATAAAGCTTTTTGATCTATATTTTAACTACATTCAATTTTTTTGTTATTTATACCTTTTAAATAAAACCAAACTGTGAAAAAAAGAGGAAGAAATATGATATATGAGGAAAATTAAGGAAACAATGAAAATAAACATTATGTTAAGAGACTTTTATTTCTCTACAAAATTCATCGGGTCCCAATATCTTATTCTGATATACTTAAATGATGGAAATACTCCTTAAGACTGTATTAACAACCACATTTATCATTTCCTATAAAATACAAGTACGTGGCCCATTAAAAAAATATGTGGATTTTAAGATTGAAACATGAGGGGAAAAGAATAACATATGACGAATGTATACCTATCAATTTGAACAAACAGGATGCACAGGTTTTTATTAAATGACAACATTAGCCAATGATTCGGTTGCTCTGTTTTATGTTATTCTGTTAGGAAAGCAGTAATCAGTTGATAAGAGCATTTGCATCAATCATTTCTTTCAAATAGCTGTGCTTTTCAACTACCCCCAATAAAAAAGGTAGAAGTATAACACAATGGTATATGTATATATATATATATATACAAAAATACATCAAAAATAAAATATACCGCCCCCAATAGTCTCTTCCACCCAGACCCTATTCCTGTGAAGGCTTGTTCATGCAATTATCAAATTAATCATAATTAGCGTCATCATCATCATTTAATGAATGGAGTTCCACATATAATTTACCCATCACATCCTCCTCACCCCCTCCCTCCCTCACCCTCTGAACACTAATCATGCTAGTCTCCTCACCCCAGACCCTTTTCTCATAAAGCTTTGTTTACATGACATGGTAACCAAATTGGAAGCAAAATAAAATGCCTGAAGTGTGGTGCGTTTCACATTTCTGCATCTTATAACACAAGGATAAGTGAGTACGCTTGATCGAGGGCGATGCTGTAAGTTGCTATATTTTTCTGCCCCAATTACCGTTCATGTATGCGTAAAATGGCCATGTTATTTCTAAGCTTAGATCGCACAAAACGCAAACAGGTTTCAAGTTTCAAATCCAAAAATAAAAAGTATTCTGGGTTTATAAAGTACTAAATACATAGACAAAGTCTCTAAGCGCTTTACAGACACATCGTTGACCTGGTCATTGGATTCAGGCTTGCCCACACACAATGTATGCACATTCTCCCCTCCCTGGGGAGTAGTCCAGCCAGGTGCCTTTTTTCAGATGCTCACTACAATGAATTTCCCATCCTATTAGAAGCAATGTAGATAAAGTGCCCTGCTTACAAGACATGTAATGTAGACCCTGTCTAGAAAGGCTACCTGTCTACAGTGGCCACTTTTTCTGTTTCCCTAATGTGGCCTTTATAGACAGGTTTGACTGTACATTGGAAAAGTCTCCTTTGATCTCTCTCTCTCTCTCTCCATTTCTTCAAAGTTCAAGAAATTATGTGCACCATCTGCAATTCACGATAGACAGATCCTAAGCGGTATTCAATTCACAAAAATATAAACTTAGGATAAAATGAATTAACAATGTAGATTATGCCTTTGGGATAAGAATTTCCTTGTAGCCAAAACAAAAGAAAGGTCTTAAAAATCATTACATCATGCTTTATAAGATTAAAAAATTACAGTAAATGGATATATTTCTTAATTTATCCACAGAGGATCTTGGTAGCAGGAGATTTCATTGTCTAGACGAACTGCTATTTTTCTCATTCCTATATTTTTTTATCTCAGGTTATTCAACCTATCTTATTCTTCATAAGAAAACAAAATCTTGCTTCCTCTGTCTAAATGTCAGTCCAATTAAAGTACTATGCTCTTTCTATATATACTGTAGAGAAAAACACAAATATTTTGGGCATGTAAATGCAGCTCAAAATAGACATGTATGTACATCTATGTCTAGATTAATAAATCCCATAATCAGGTCATTCAACCTTTCATATTTGTCTGTAAATGTGTTTCTTTACTTTTCCTCATTTCTATCAGTTATGTGCAACATCTTCCTGGCTTAGAGTGGACTATGTCACCCATCAATGCTTGTGTAAGGCAGTGGCTATTTCATCGAGATTAATCACAGTATTGGGGTCTTTGGAGCATACTTGTTTGTCTGCAAATACATGTTTTCTACTTTTCTGATGGGTTATGTACACCATCTCCACTCCTTCAAAAGCATTCTTCATTGCTGTGCACGTAGAACACCAAGACTACAAACATTTCTCAATCACTCGTTCATTTCATGGCTCTCTCTGCATTTGGAATCTTCATGAAATCATTTATGTGCACCATCTCCGATCTTTTGCGAGCATTATTTTCTGCCATATAGCCTGACAATCTAGACTACGAGATACTCCAGTTCATTCACCCGACCTTACTCTTCCTCCCAACATGTTCTTCACCGTTTCTATCTTCTGTTCCTCAAGCCCTAATGCTCCTATGAATTATAGATAAGATGCGAGATTAGTTGCAAATGATGAAAGGGGTTTTGCCCTGCTCTCCATTTTTTAGTACGTTTCATATCTTAATCATTCGTTTCTCCCCCATTATAACATATATCATCCTGACAGTAGTTATGCTATATACATTTTGTACATCAATTCCTTTAAAGCATTTCTAAACATTTTTTAAAATATTCATTAGCATATTTTCATCACAAGGATAAAAAGAATCTGCCAGCACCAGTGAAAAGGAGCTAAGAATGAATATGTCACAAAAGGAATTCTTTTCAGCAAACAATAAATATTCTTTTTTAATGATTTGAAAATGAATTACTTTTCATTCTATAAACCAGAACTATCCCATCTTTAAAAAAGATGATCACTTAGAAAAAAACTTGTATATGGATGGAAGATATAAATCATTTTCATTCCAACAATTATTAACAACTCGTTCTCTGACTTTATCAGAATATTTTCAAGCTGAATGTAAGTGTATCATTAAGCTGACAGCAAGAGTGTTTGATTATGGAATGCTTTTGTTTCGTTTTATTTTATTTCTGATGACTCAAGAGAAAAGAGGTCAAGTATATAACGTGTCTACATGCACATTGTACATAATATTATTTACTTCATTGGATTAAACTTTTAGACATTTTTTATTAAAATATGATTTGTATCAATGTTAAATCAGAAGTACATATAGCTATTAACAACACCGTATAATGAAACTGTAGGCTACACTATAAAGTCAAATCTCAATATTACACACCGCAGTATATCATCATAATGTTGATCAGACATTTACCCTGTATTTTAACTGAAGCTATTTTTGTTGAAAATTAGTTATTTTGATCTGGCTAGTAGCCTCAATTCATTAGCTAATGTCAGCCCATCGTCACCTTGTGGTGTATTTCTAATGCGAGGATCTCAATTTGCGGTTAAGTTAATGAGCGACCAGGCATGATAGCGCAGACGTGCGTGACGTTCCGCTTGCATGGAGAGATGGCGCAAAGATGAAAAACATTTTTTGTGGACGGCATGTATGTGGAGTTAGAGTCCTATACCCCTTCTCCCGCTCAACAATTTCATCCCTTCCCCCTCTCCCATCCTCTCTCCAGTCTAGCCCCCATCCTACATGTATTTCTTGCCCTCCCTACCCTCCCCCCTCTCCCTTCCTACCCCTCCCTATCTCTCATCCATCTTTGCCCCATCTCCTCTCTTCCCCTCCCTCTGCCTCCCTACTTCCTCTCCTTGTTCTTGCCCTGTCCCCTCCCTACTCTCTCACCCTCCTTACCTCTCCCCATTCTTGCCCCAAAAAACTCTCTCACTCTTCATACCCTCTTTCCTTTCCTCTTTCCTGCCTCACCCTTCCTCCTTCCCCATCCCTCCCCATCCCTCCCTCCTCCCTATTTCTCCTCCAAACTCTTACCCCTTTGCCTCCCACTCCCTTCCACCTTCCACATGACACCCCCAGGCTCAGGGCATACTGACAACGTTGTCACATCTTCAAAACTATCTTTCAAGGGGGTCTTTATACTCCTAGCCCTCCTCCCCCTCATAAAAAAGGCATCTTAGCTACCCAGCTGGTAGAAAGTAACCATCCATGGTTGGATGCCTCAAGTTCATTGGGGTATACATGTTGATGTCAAGCAGCTGGTTTATGACTAAGATCAGGAATGAATCTATATATTAATACGCAAAATCGCCGCGGGGGGTGCGTAACGGTCTGCCAATGTGAATTTCTGGACATCAAACCCGTCTTTCCTCGACCCTGCCCGCCTCTGCCGTGGCGCGGGAACGGCGACGCAATTCCAAATGGATGGGATCGGGCATGTCGCGTGCCACGTCGACCCGTGGTCGCCGTCCATGTCGTTAAAAGGTGGTTTCGGGGTCCCGGGAGGACGGGCGGACGAGAGCACGGCCGGCGTCGTCCGTGCAAGGAGGCGACGAACCCGAGAGTGAGTCGGCGAGGCGTGCACCCGCCCTCTGCACGTCTAATCAAAGAGATCACACTATCAAGAGACAGTCCAGTCCATGATGTGTTGTAGCAATATGCACGTCGCAAAGGGCAGGGCCTATCCCGTGTTAGGCATCTTGCTATATGCAGTCTAATCAAAGAGATACTTTATCAAGAGACACTCCACTCACGTCATGTAGCGTAAGACATGCATAATGCGATGGGTTGGGCCTATCCCGTGTGAGGCATCTTGCTATATATACGCATCAGCCAAACTGACGTCAACGTAATACGTGGTTCTACGCTCACACAGGTACACACACAGTCGAGATAATTCGTGCGACGGTTACAATATATTGGCACAAACAGTCCGATTTTTCGCGTAAAATCTTTACTTTGAATATATTTGTACAAATTCTGTGGACCATGCCAACATAATCATAGTCCAAGCTTCTGCTTTATTGGTCTTTTATGAAAACTACATTGAAATCACAACAATAATAACGCAAATAGATTGTAAATGTCGAGACCATATAACTGAAGAGAAGAAAATTCAGCGAGCTTAGGTAATATCACATGCCTCCGCACGGGCAACTCCCGCGGTGTCAGGCCAGTCACGGCGCTCACACAATGCAATTTAACCTATGCAGTAACTGCAGCACTCTAGCTATACTGCATGTAGTACCTGTATATAGCGTGTATTTAGATCATTCAATGTTTCATGTTTGAGCCGTGCAATTGTTGTTTTCTTTTATTTCTTTTTTGAATGTGATGTGAATGTGAGTACGGTACGTACATGCTATTACAGAAGTGTGCAAGGAATGATAGGCCTACAGGTGGAAGGAGGCGCGGATCCATGGGGGCAGGGGCCTTGGTCCCCCTCCCAGCAAAGAAAAAAAAGAGAGAGAAAGAAGGAAAAGAAGGGAAAAGGGAGAGAAAGGGAAAGAAAGAAGAGGAAGAAGAAAAGAAAAGGTGTAAATAAGAAGGAGATGGGGGCGCGAAGGGCCTTGCCTCCCGGGCTGTTGCCTCCCCCACCCCCTCATCAACAAAATAAGAGAGAAGGAAGGAAAGGGAAAGAAAAAAGAAAAGAGGAGATAAAGAGAAAGAAAAAAGAGGAAGAAAGGAAAAGAAGGGGATATCAGTTGCAATTTTCGCCAACAAGTTGTGAATCGAGGGCCAAAAACCTTGCCTCTCCCCGGCCCCCGCCCCCGCCAACAAAAGAGAGCTAAAATGGAACAAAAAAGAGTAAGAAGAAAAGAAAAGGGTGAAAAGAAGGGAGATCAGTTGCGATTAATCCCGCCAAAACGTGTGAATCGGCCCTTGCGTCCCTTCCCCAGCACTCCTAAAGAGAGAGAAAGAAGGAAGGGAAAGAAAAAAAAGAGAAAGAAGAAAGGTAGGGAGATCAGTTGCGATTTTCCCGCCAACAAGGTGTAGATCGGGGGCGCTTGCATACTGACGGGGCTTGGGTGCTTGGGGCCTGCCCCAAATGAAATTTAAACGTGGTTTATTTCTAATTCGATACCGGTGATTTACAAATGTTGCTGAAATGACATAATTTTCCGAGATTTTTAGTACATTATACTTTTGATGCGTTTGTTGGAAAATGACAAATTCCCAAATTTACAGTCGGGCAAAAATATACTTATTTAGAGGCCTACATGTCAGGGTCCGCGGAATGGCAGGGCTCGGAGGGCTCGAGCTCCACCCCCCCCCTCCCCACTTTTTGTGGAAAAGTATATTAAAGAGAAATAGAAAGAAAGAGAGAAAGAAAGAAAAAATAGTGACCTGCCAGTGTCACAAATAATGAGGTATCAAAATATGCTCATCTGACCGTGATTAAATGCCTAAAACCCTGAGCTTCTGGGGCTCCGCCCCCTGGACCCCACGCCAATGAGTGACCTGCCAGTGCCACAAATAAGGTATCAAATTATACTCATCTGACCGTAATTAAATGCCTAAAAACCCTGAACTTCCGGTGGCTCTGCCCCCTGGACCCACTCAATGGCCCTAAGGCGGACCCTGGATGCTTATCTGACCGTAATTTAATGCCTAAAACCCTGAGCTTCTGGGGCTCCGCCCTTGACCCCGAATCACTATGAAAACGTTGAGCGGGGCTTGCATGTAAGAGTGGGGTGATGCGGATGTTTTGTCTGCCCCGGCCTCCCCAAAAAAAAAAAACGTTTTTGCTCATTACGTACCAATATTTGGCTCGCATAACTTCAAATTTGGGCCCCCTAAGGAATCCTGGATCCGCGCCTGGGTGGAAGGGATATAAAACAAATATACAATGACTCATTCTCGAACAAGCTAAAACTATTCGCACTCAGGAACATCAATAGTACTGTTCTCCGGGCCGCGATGGCCCTCGGGAGAATATAATACGATTTGATGTTCCTTCGATGCGAATAGTTTTAGCTAGATCCTCGAGTGTCATTTTATATTTGTATATTTGTATATTATTTTCAGTGCATGCATGACAACAATATTCGTATAGATAACGAGAGTGAGGATCCGGAAAGGGATAGTGAAAAAGTAGGAACGAATTTAAGTGACGACAATAATCGTAATTAACGAAAGTAAAAAGAAAGTATTAGTCTAAAATATATGCATCAATTTTAATTACAACTTATTGATTTCACTGTTTTCTTCCAATTTTCAAGTTTTATTACATGATACATATTTATAAAAAAAAAAATCAAAATGACATGGGACAGCAAACAAAAGGTTGATATTCTAACGAGTACAATATTAATGAAAAGAAGAAGAAAAATTATAAAATGATGAAAAGAAATTATCTTTAAAACATATTTAAAAAAAAATATATATATATATATATATATATAATATCGATAATAATAATCGTTAGCACATATCTATTTTCAACCCCCAACCTCCCTAGAATCCCGTGGATTTTCCACGGGTCCTGCTAGTACTTACCTAATATCAGCAGTGGATACTTACCTAATATTATTATGAGGCCATGGGACTATTAAAAATGTAGTTTCTTTGTTAACATTCATTGATCAGAATAAACCTGTTTTCATAGTGTGTTTCTAGTATTACAACTATATATATATATTAAAATGCAATATGGAGTACTCATATGGTGTACATCACTTTTCATTCGTTGCACGATTTAGAAAATTTGAAACGAGATGTAAAGTTAAGATAGAAGTAGCGTCAACAACAACAACAACAACAGTAAAATCGTAATTTAAATTTGATAGGACATTTCCTATGATCTCTCTAGAACATGATTCGATGCTAGCTATAATACCATACACAGCACCCCATTTGCAGGCCAAACAAATGAAAAGGTTAAATTCCAACGGCATTTGAAAGATAATACTAATCTAGAACTTTCCTCAAAACGAAAGGGCTTGAAAATGTGTTTTTGTGGGAAAATAATGACCGTTAGTTGTCAAATTGACTTTAGGGATTGCGATCCTTTTAGTAAATAATCTGATTTTCAGACCCTTGTACCGAATGGTGTACGTTTTGTGCTGCTCAAAGATTCAATCAGTTTAATTTTGGCCATTACAAGAAGTGGGTTATTGAAATGCTCATGTACCCTTTACAGCTCATTTTATGTATGTTATTACCAAAGAAAAAATGAAGTCAGTCAGTCACTCAATAGTGTCTGACAGTGAAGTCTAGAAAGTAAACGGGTTTCCTTGCATAATTTGAATACTAGGACACTGCTAACGTTTAAATTTCAAAGAATATAGGACATACGTGACATATTCATAATTCCTGCAAAGTTCAACAGAATGTGATGTTGGCTGCAAATGGGACATAGTACCTTTAAGCAATGGACGTGCCTTTTATAAGCAAACAATTGTTGAATTCCTCTTACACTGTGTGTTCTCGATTATCATGACTCGACCAAGAGCAAAATCACGACCCACACATCGGCCCACTAAGCATCTCTAAATCTAATCCCCCAACTGAATTATTTCCACAAGCATAAATCACATAAGCCCTAGAGAAGCTTAAATCAGAGGATCGTTTCGATTCTACAACCGAACATATGCAATCAAGGAAGGCAACGTTTTATGGTCTTGAATCAATATCTCATTGCATATGGCTGCCCTGTGGGTTAATGAGTTGTGAATTGTTGAAAAGTGCATCCGTCTCCCGTGTGCATTTCTTATTTTTTCAAGCAAAGGTATAAGCAGGGGGTCCCTATACTCTAGCTCACATGCAGTAAAGAGGGAACATTTATAAAATGATTTGAAGGAAATCAACAATAATAAACAAATAAATAGATAATTTGTATATACAGTGTATTTAGAGGACATAAATCATCCCCCTACCCCCGGCAAAAAAATAATAAGTTTATTTGTTTGAAAGCAGAGAAATAAGAGATACTGATTGGCAAAAGTTTGAAATGAATCGGACCAATAATAAGAAAGTTATGAATGTTTTAAATATGGGATCACTAAGTCTATGTTAATCTCAAATTGGCAATCTGGTCAGTGGATTGTGACGTAATCACAGATAACTCTACCTTTTGTAATGTACTAAAATATCATAAATTTTTGGTTTTCTCTTAAGTGCCTTCTCCCTTTGGGCACTACTCAAAATATATTATGGATAGCATAGATTTCCCTTTAAGTACATGTACATGTATACGTAGAAACTTTCTTCTGGTAAATTTGTTACTTTCTCCTAATTTTCTTCTACATTTGTCCTTTTGTTTAATACATGTATCTTTTTGATTGGGAATTTCCAAACATTGTACATGATGTAGCTCTTGACAGGCTGTGGGATATAACTATGCACAACACTAGAGGGCACTCGACATAAATCAAACACATGGCCAAGTTGATCCAGTCGTATAGCATCTCTGCAAATGCATTCCAATGACTTTTGGTCAAATTTGAATGTAAGTTTCTGGTGAATGTTGGTGACAGAAGTCAATATAAAACCAATAAAAATACTTCTTAAATTGGACTTTGCAAAAAGGTCAAATGTAGTTCACATCAATCACATGAAAGGAAAGGATATGAAAGGAAAGGAAAGGAAAGGAAAGGAAAGGAAAAGAAAGGAAAGGAAAGGAAAGCAAATGGGACTTAGAGAGGATCGTTTATCAAGAGGACTTTGTTCGCTGGACAGTGCATAAACACGTACATAAAATACACCATGAGGAACCTTGTCGAAGTGCTAATTTCACCCATCCAATACAACCCCCAAAAAAAAAAAAAAAAAAAATAGAATGAGAAAATTATCACTCATCAAGAACTTCATAATACTACTTGGGGGCTCTATAAAAATGCAATTCCACAGACAGTACTAAAAAGTACTCTTTGGCATGGCCATATTTTCACAACCCTCAAGAATTCATAGCCCACATGTGTTCATGGATTTTAGGGTTGGATAAGTTGGAAAGCTGATTGGTTGGTTGGTTTAATTCTAACCTCAACCTTATCTGGTCAAAGAGGATATCCACTTTGAGGAAAAAAAGGGAAACAGGACTTCCAGCTTTCATACCGAAAGTGCATGTCTGATGACTAAGAACAGTCCGGGGGATTTCAAACATTCTTCCTCTTTCGGGGGATGCAAATTTCATGTTCAATTGTCAAAACTTCCATCACCATGTCAAAATGTTCTTTTTACTGACAATGTAGTGCATATCCTCTGTTCAGGGCCAAAAGGTCATTAAATCGGTGTTAAAGTATATGAGTTAATGCTCTTCTGGCTCTTACCTAATGATATCATCATGAAACCCATCTCTGTTATCTATAAATCATTTCAAAACAATTTTGTTGATGATGTTTTGGATGATTGAAAGCCAAATAGCTCCAGTGATAATCCAGTTCTGACATAAATAGAGGTGTCGTGGTATAGTGGATATGTCACCAGACTGTGGATCACATGGTTCACGGTTCGAGTCCCACCGTGGCACTAATGTCCTTTGGCAAGCCATTAATCTACATTTGCCACTCTCCGCCCGGTGTAAATGGGTAACTGATATCCTTGAGGACTTGCCGCTTTGACAGATCGGCTATAACCAGAATAATATTGTTGATGCACCGTGAGCGTCACGGCAAGATCGATATGAGCGCTAGATACATAAGAAGCCAATATTACACATGTACATTGTAGAAATTTACTTAATACCCCAGCCTCACAACAATTAAGACCGACTACAGGCCGAACAAACTATCCTATGACCTCCAATGGTAAAAAAATCGGTCGATTTGGAGTCGGTATGGAGTTAGCCTATAATCTAGGCGGAGTGCCGAGCTTTTTTCTTTGCTGCTAGACTAACCTTAAGCAGAACGTCTGATACGGCGAGACTACGAACCGTGAGTCGCGAAGCGGCTCACCGCCTATAATCACTGGTCTAGCTTTAGTCGTTGTTTTTATTATCGACCATGAATCCGTGGCAGTTTTTCGCACGAAAAACCTCATGAATACGAAATGAACTCAACCAATCAGAAACACGTATGGAGAAGAGTCTATGCATATGCATATTATAAATCACGTGACATTACGTCATTTTCTTCATCCAAGATGGCGGGTAGTTCATGCGACGACGATCTTCTGCGAGAAGTTTATCATATGCGGCCAACAAACTAGGCATTCTAATGGAAAATTCAGAGAACTGCAGGAATCCGCTATTCGTAGCGTTATTGAAGCCGGCAGGGATATTTTTGTTGCATTACCTACTGGTTTTGGAAAGAGTGCAATATACCAAGCAATCCCCTTGTGCTGTGATTTTCTACGCGACCACGGATTCTATGATCATGATGACCCGAGTCGTTGCCGTTGGCAGAACGAAAGTACCGCCGTAAAAACTACCGGTACCACTAGTGGCACTACTGGCACTACCAAAACAAAGCAAGGGGGAACCACTAATTTGTCATTGTAAATTTGATACGATAATTGTTTTACCATACAAAGATATATGTTTTATTGTTCACATAAAACTACAATTTTTTTAATTTTTTGATATTTCACAGTAGTAAAATGATCATTTTAAAGATTTTTTTGGTTTCATCTCCCCTTCTTCCTTTTTATTACCCCTATTTAGTAATGGACGAGCGCAATCTTTTTCGTTGCGGTTTCTTATATCTGATTGGTCGAACGTAACATAGGTGTACCTTATTTGGTAGGGCTGTTGAATGATTCATAGATCCGCCATTTTGAATATATATGAATATTGATTAGCTAGACCAGTGATTATAGGCGGTGAGCCGCTTCGCGACTCACGGTTCGTAGTCTCGCCGTATCAGACGTTCTGCTTAAGGTTAGTCTAGCAGCAAAGAAAAAAGCTCGGCACTCCGCCTAGATTATAGGCTAGTATGGAGTCAGTTTGAAGTCGGTATGGAGTCGATTCGAGGTCGGTTTGGAGTCGGTAAGGAGTCTGTTTGGAGTCTGTTTGATTTGGAGTTGATTTGGAGTCAGTTTGGAGTCGGTATGGAATCGGTTTGGAGTCGGTTTGGAGTTGGTTGGAATCGGTTTGGAGTTGGTATGGAGTCGGTTTAGAGTCGGTATGGAGTTGGTTTGGAGTCGGTATGGAGTCGGTTTAGAGTCGGTATGGAGTCGGTTTGGAGTCAGTATGGAGTCGGTTTAGAGTCGGTATGGAGTCGGTTTGGTGTCGGTTTGGAGTCGGTATGGAGACGGTTTAGAGTCGGTATGGAGTCGGTTTGGATTCAGTATGGAGTCGGTTTAGAGTCGGTTTAGAGACGGTTCAGAGTCGGTTTAGAGTCGGAATGGAGTCGTTATGGAGTCGGGTTGGAGCCGGTTTGGAGCCGGTTTGGAGTCGGTTTGGCAGTGTGACTATGGTATGAATCTGCCTGTTCCTGCCTGTTCACACCTGGAAACTCCACGTTTTTATACGTTAACTCAATAAATATGAGAGGATCGCTTGCATGTGCTTGTGTAACACGAGACTGAATGTTAGAAATCGAAAGAAAGTGTACAGTGAAACATAGCTGTTTAGTAAGTGGGTGGGGCTTTGAACATTCAAGCACACACATTCTCTATAACGTGCAAGTCAACATTATTTTATACTTTCGCTTTGAAAAATGGTACTGCATGGTACTGCATAGCAACATGGTAAAAAGAAACAATTTTCAAACTTAAGTGTATATAGATATAAATCTATACATACTTTGAAGGAAAAAACTCCATTCTAGTCGATATTCTATTTTTATCAATGACATTTTTCATTGAGTGATTCTAACATGATGATCTGTGTTCACAAAGTTATCTCAGAAAAGGAATGAATATAAATTCAAAAGAGGTAAATTTCTCTTAAAACAGATTATAAAATGGGTTCAAGAATGTAGCCAATGAGAAGCGTCAAAATAGATCATGTGTGCGTGCATTAATTTTAACAATACGCACACAGAGAGCATTTTGGTGATATCAGCCGTGCAAAAAGTGCGCAACAGAAAAGCATAACGCACGGCTGTGTGTAAATCAATAGATGTTTACCATGCATTGCACAGTTTGGTTACGAGGTCACTGCCCTCGCGATCGTTACGAATGTGAAGGTTGCAGGTTTACAGTGTTTAATATCGCCTTGCTAAATAAGATTGTTGACCCATTTTATAAAACAAATAATACACAGGTTTTCGTTCGTGACGTTATGACGATGCAGCGCTATTCGGGTATTCACAATGGCGCAAAATACACTCGGCTACACCTCATGAATTTTATTGCACTGTAGTGAATACCCTCATGCGCTGCATCGACCATAACGCACTCACACCTGTGTATTATTTGTATAATAGAATTATCTGTTGATAGCCAGAAGGGTATTAAGTCTGTGTAAAAGTATTGGAGTTAATGCCTTTCTGCCCTCAACAGATGATTTTATTATTTTGTTTTGTTTTGGAGGATCTATCAAATCAAAGAGCCTGGGGGGTGTTTCATAAAGCTGTTCGTAAAGTTACGCATGACTTTACGAACGACTTGAATATGAAGTGCCAGATAGGATGCCCAAAGTTTTTCCTGATGTTTTAACAAAGTGTGACTATATTTCCAATAACCTCAATTAAATTATGGCAAAAAATATACCTTTGCATTAAAAATGATTGTTATAATAAGAATGTTAATCTGCAGCTGCACAATTCAACTTTAGTTGATGCAGTTAAAAATGATTGAACATCCCATTTGGCTTTTCATATTTAAGTCATTCGTAAAGTCATGCGTAACTTTACGAACAGCTTTATGAAACACCCCCCTGAACTCATAATTTCTATAATCATTAATTAGATTAAAGATAAACTTTAGGCCCAAATCCATAACTTTTATTTCCACCCTAACGGCTAATCTCTACCTTTAAATCAATCTTCATGTTTCTAGAGTCACATGACTTCCTCTCGTCCGACATGGCTCTCATGGTGCAATATCCTGCCTCATAAGGCCACGTGGCTCACAATGGTTATTGCCAATTTCAGCTGTACAAGATCATTATAACATCGACATGTTGCAACAGTGAAAAAATACATCGTAGCTATTTAGTTCAGCCAAGCTATAACAAAAAATAATAATAATAATAATAATAAAAATCTCTTATATAAACAAAAGTTGAGGTCAAAATCACTCTCTGGAATCACCACTTTACATTTATGTTGCAAATTCAGCTGCACAACATCAGTATAACATCATCATGTTGCAACAGTATAAAAATAAACATGGTAATATAGTGAGCGATTTAGCTAAGGAAAGCTCAGAGAGAGCTGCAATAAAGATAAATAAATACATGCAAATTACTGTAGAAATCACAATTGCATTGCCAATTTCAGCTCAAATAGATCCTTACACGTCAGCATGCTACATGTACAAAAAGGACAATCTACAACAGTACACTGTTGCTCATAATGTTATAATATTTTTTTCTTACCTCCTTTCATGAGGTGATTGTGACAATCATGGTTTATTTTTGGAAGATAAAGTTTTTATCTTCTCCGAACTTTGTAGATCAATTAAAAGAGTCATGGAGATTTATTGGTAAAGTATTGCAAAAATAATAAACGTTATCTATCAACAATATACCATATTGAAAATAATATCGCTAGTGATATTCGTTATGTCTCGCAATGTGGTCAATAAGGAATCTAAAAGATCTCGACGTTTCGTGCGCCGCTGCAACACTTCGTCAGGTGATAAAAACTAATGTAAGCAAGGGTGTTTTATACTCTACGGGAGGACCGGCGCAACGGTCAAAAATTGGAACAATAACGCACGAGGCCTATTGGCCGACGCACACAGTGCTCGACCAATCAGCAGGCCGCTGGTTCGGCTAATTATGCACAAGGCCTAATGGTCGACGCACACGGTGCTCGACCAATCAGCAGGCCGCTGGTTCGCTCGCCTGCTGGGCGGAAGCAATAGCACCGTGCGTCGACCATTAGGCCTTGTGCATAATTAGCCAAACCAGCGGCCTGCTGATTGGTCGAGCACTGTGTGCGTCGGCCATTAGGCCTAGTGCGTTATTGTGCCAATTATCGATCGAATTATTGACCTATTTTTGTCCTCCCGTAGAGTATAAAACACCCTTGCTTACATTAGTTTTTATCACCTGACGAAGTGTTGCAGCGGCGCACGAAACGTCGAGATCTTTTAGATTCCTTATTGACCACATTGCGAGACAAACGAATATCACTAGCGATATTATTTTCGATACTACATCCGCAATGAGTAATATATTTAGCATTATATACCATATTGTCGCTATCACTTCTTTAAAAGATGTAAGGAAAAAATGTTCAAAATTATGACCAACAGTGTACATGGGAGCAGAGAGCAAACTGGCTTGGGAGAAGCTCCAAAAAGAGCTCGGGTAAAGAGAAATAATAAATAAACAAATAAAATGAAATACATAAAAATTACCCTGAGGGAATCACAACTTTATACTGGTATTACCAGTTTGAGCCACACTGGATAATGTCAACATGTTACAATAGTAAAAAAAGAAAAAAATAATAATGAAATAGAACTAAGCAATTAAGCTTTAGGAGAAGCTGTAATAAAAAAAATCATACATGACTACATGACATAATTGTATAGTTTCTTTAAAGGAAAAAATGTGTACACAATCTTTTATTTCGTTTTCTCTTGGGTGAAGAATGTGTCTAGAATTTGATTTTCTATAATTTTTATAAATATATAAGAAACATACAGACAAGTAAACACATTATACATGTGGAAAACACCGGATATTAATATTTTTCATTATCATTCTGTCTGATAATTTTCTACAACTTTGTTTGATTTGGGATGGATCGATTTTACATATCCTGTAATGATATCTATGTATATGAGACTATGAGTGGTTATTATGAATCAAACTGAACAGGAAGTAGTGGTATTCGGGGGAACTTTACATAAGTTTGTATAGTGTTTTTATGTCAGAGAGATCCTGATAATGATACATCACATTCACACTAGCAAACTTATCGTACAGGTACAAGAAAACCATATAAATGTATGATGATCGATTAATATATTATGTATAATATTTTAAATACAAAATTAAAATCATTTACTGGTGTATTTCCACTGCAAAAGTACCCTATTCAAACAATCTGCAACCATCATCTCTCTCTAAAAAAAAATTGAGTGATCTCTGACGTGACTCCTCTGGAGAGTGAAAATGTAGTGAAAATAGAGTGAACATTAACTCTTTTCTTCTTAGAGAGCACTCTAAAATCAATCGATATTCACTCCTAAACAAGTGGTCACTGACGTGACTCCCAGGGGCCCGGAGTGAAAATAGAGTGAACATTCACTCTTTTCTTCTTAGAGTACAGCTTTCCCAAAACCATGTATTTATACGATAAGTGATTCATTTTTTGTTCTACATGTTTGTATCTGAGTGATTGCGATAAAAAGACCCTGACCAATGAGCTAAACTTATGCAAGCTTTTCAGATAATTGATTAATTTTTGATAGTCTACATCTATATGTTCCATGACAGAATGACTTTTATTGAAACAGAGATTTGAGCATCATTTCAAATGAAAACATTGATAGAGAAATCAGTGTCTATCTCCCACATGGACATTGTATCCTATAAATTAAAAAAAATGACTGTATGACTTGAAGGGGCTATAACATGAGCACTTCCGACATGACTGGCCAATTGAAAATTGTATTTGCTCTACCAATGCCCATGACAAAAACTGACACATATCATTTGGTGTAAGGAGAGGCCCAACCCCCCAAAAAAAAAAAAAAAAAAAATTGTTTCTTTCACAACATATACAAATTTGGTATAAATTTCCACTGGTGTGTGAATGACCCATTGGCCATATACATGTACATGTTTTGGCACTCTATTTTAAAAAAAAAAGGAGGTATAGCGTTCAAAACGTTATTGAACTTCCTCATATCAGATGTTCTATTCACATCATAAATCCACTTGAAAAGTGATGGAATTTATGGAGTCAATTTGAGAGCATTAATGACCATGGTGTATATGTATGGTTTACAGTTAAACAAACAAAACTAGATGGACAAACATGTATATAATTTCAGCCAATGGAGTATTGAAATAACTGAAGTATTCTTGAAGTATGAAGGAAAAAAAAGAGGTGAGATGCCTCATTAATCCTAAATGAATATCCTTTAAAAAATGTAGACTTTCACTTCTTCAAAATTGCCTGCGTAACTAATCCTCCTCCCCTTCTGTCCCTTGCTAGTCCACTCATAAATTCCTAAAGCTAGGTTTTGTCAAAAATAACTTAATTTGCACGCTGGACACTGCAGTTTATGATGTCCCAATTTGTACTGGAAGATTTGTAATGTGCTAAAACAATTAATAAACAATTTTCACAAATAATGATGTTTACACCATACAGGATTTATTCTACATGTGTATTACTCAGCATATAGGCGAGGAATATATATTTACTAAGGTTATTCTAAAAAGATAATTAAGAAATCTGATATATTGCCTGTTGAGAGCTAGGAAGGCACTGACAATTATACTTTTACATAGAGTGACTCCAAACAGATACCGGTAAGTATGTTTATAGTCAAATGTACTTTATCCATTAAAGAAGCTTCATTTCATGAATGATTGTGTGCAAATTATTGTTTATATGGGGGTTGTATACAAGGTTGTAAGTACCGTTCCACTACAATAGCCAAATAAAAAAAGAATTGATCAATCAATAAACTTGCTACATGTACCTCAAGTTGCACTTTTTTGCTTTCTTCAATATTGCTGAATATTTTTTCTGGAAAACTTTTTCTTCCTACCTGCATCCTGTTGCCTCTAGCGTGTGGTTTGCCGTAGTAGTATCCTCCTCCTCCTCCACTGTAAGATCCAAAGCCTTTGGTGACAGCAGAGCCAGCGTCGTGCCCGTTATACCAGTATCCTCCCACTTTCGGCATTCGTCTGGATCGAGAGTGCATGATAGCTCCAGAAAACAAACCAAAGAAAGGGGGCTCAGCTACCCTGGGGGGTCCGTGAATAGGTCCAAGAAAGAAGGGGGCCGACAATACTCTTCTGAGGATGGTTTTGTGCGACCAAGAGTGACGGATGGACTTTCCGAAGAATAAAGAGGGAGGGGTCGGGCGATAATGAGTGCTCTGTGGAGTGGGGATAATCCTTTGAAGAATCTCTCAACTGGGGGTAGTGGTGGCACAAGGGCTGACAAAAGCAGCACCTATTGTTGAACAGTCGGATAATCCTGGTGTCAGGAGTGGGATTCAATAGGCCTGTGTATAAATAAACGTCGGAGTGCACTTGAAGAAGAGGCAGGGAATGACTTCCTAAACAGGGCCGGTAGGTCGGTCGATAGCTAAATAGAGAAGCCGGTGGTTTGCTGGCAGGCAGGTAGGTAGCGGGTAAAGCTGGAATGCAGAGATACAATGCTAATCCCAGGACACAATGGCAGCACAGACGGACAATCAGCTTGTACAGGGTGTCCGGTCTTCGTAGATCAATAAGCCAAGTTCAGTGTAAACTATACCCTTAAGCAGGATGTCATGGGTCAGTTTGCTCTGTGATGTTGCTTTTGATTCAACCAAACTGCCTTTTTCAGCCTAGGACTAACCACCACTCCACACCAATGATACCAAAACTGGCAGAAGAGCGCACAAGGACGATGGATGCCACTTTGAAACCTCTCACAAGGACACTCGAACTTCAGCTGGAGTTTCGACAACTGACAATTTGTCTGTATGCTGCGTTGATGAGTTCCTATATCGTGTCAACGAAAAGACATGAACTGACTAAATCAGCAGCAACAGAACTTCCTCTACCATTTTTTTGTCTTTCTCTAATAACAATTCACTTCCCTGTCAGTACTATCCTGTTTCTACAACAAATTCCCACATTACAAAATCACCAGGAAATTAAACCAGGGTATATAGCTCTTAAAACTGTGGTAATAAATTTACATGCATGTTGTTTCTTTCTTTTTTTCGCTCTATTTTTTTCTCGCTCTCTCTCTTACTCTCTTTCCCTCTCTATTTCCAATCTCTTCCATATCTGTCTGCCATCTTTCTCTCTTCCTTCCACTATCTACACGTGTTACCTCTATCTCCTCCTTCTCTGACTGACTCTCTTTATCTCTCTCTCTCTCTCTCTATTTCCAATCTCTTCCGTATCTGTCTGCCATCTTTCTCTCTTCCTTCCACTATCTACACATGTTACCTCTATCTCCTCCTTCTCTGACCGACTCTCTCTTTCTCTTTTTTTCTCTCTCTCTCTCTCTCTCTTTCCCTCTTTATTTCCAATCTCTTCCGTATCTGTCTGCCATCTTTCTCTCTTCCTTCCACTATATATCTACACGTGTTACCTCTCTCTCCTCCTTCTTTGACCGACTCTCTCTTTCTCTCTTTTTCTCTCTCTCTCTCTCTTTCCCTCTTTATTTCCAATCTCTTCCGTATCTGTCTGCCATCTTTCTCTCTTCCTTCCACTATATATCTACACGTGTTACCTCTCTCTCCTCCTTCTCTGACTGACTCTCACTCTCTCTCTCTCTCCCTCTCTCTCTCTCTCTCTCTCTCTCTCTCTCTCTCTTTCTCTCTCTCTCTCTCTCTCTCTCTCTCTCTCTCTCTCTCTCTCTCCCTCCCTCTCCATTATATATTGTTGTCTGTCTATCTGTCTATTTATCTTCCCTTCTCTCTCTCTCTCTCTCTCTCTACTGAAGATTATGACAATTCTCCTGAGTCAGTTGGTGAAAAATGAGGCAAAAAGTGAACAATAAAATAATCTACAGCTATACACAACTGTAAGATTAAAATGTACAAATCTTGACAATAGTCAAAGCCAACAGTTTGTAAATTATCATCTGAAGGATGATGTTTTTCACTCTTTATTCATCAATCTACCTATCAATCTATCTATCTATCTTATCTATTCTTCCCTCCATCCCTTCACTTTGTAACCAATCCATGTTGAGAGAACAAATGGGAAAGGGAAACAGGAAGAGTTTGGACAGCATTATAACAATGTTGTGAAGAGGAAGCAGCGTTTCCTACCACAGTATATTCAGGTTCTTAATTGGAGAAGCACATGTGCAGAAATTTAGAATGTTAATTTGACCCCGTTCTTCTTCTTCTTTTTCTGTTAAAGGGCTACGCAGCCTATCATGAAGATCTATAGAAAGATTACCAGTTTTTAATGCAGGCACACTAAACACCAGGTTTACACCCTATATACTCTTTGCGAGAAGTGTAGTGTATTATTAAATATGCATAGGGTGTGACTCTCTTACACATGGGGCCTCCACTCCAGTTAACGTTCTAGTCTGAGGAACCCCCCCAAAAAAAAAAATGTAGGTGCTGTGTACTTCCACTGAGCCACATGTACACCAGTCTCGATTTGGCATTCCCTTCAGATATTTGCACTTAAATTAATTGGAAAGAGTGGGCAGAACATATCTAACACATGTATCTTTTGATACAGAAGAAACAACATGTCATCATATTCATAAAGTCCTTTTTTGCTACAAGAACTGAAGATAATCTTCAAAACATGACTAAATATTGTTGCATAACAGTTCTAAAAGATTGCAAAGAGTGGAACATTAGGAAACTTATTACAATGGAGACCCACATTTGGAGAAACTTTTGTAAAACATGACCTGTATTTTGAAATCTCTGCTCATAGGGCTTATTCTGTAAAAGAAATAATAGATTGCTATGAGAAAACAAATTTTTAGCCTTGTACACTGATTTTTTAAATATTTCTACCAGCTGCAGATTATAATTTGAATGAACAATTGAGACCGATGAATGTTATGATAAAGGTCAGATAACAAGAATAATATGACCTACACACTGTAAATATTAATTGTACATAAATATTTGACCAGATACCCTTTAACAATAATAAGGTCGATGATCATAAAAGGCGCATTGTCTAATAGTCCTGGTTTAAATTCTACATAAGTGGGAACAGTCTGGCCTAAACAGTCTCACATTCTCCAAAAATCATACAGACCAGGGGGATGTTTCACAAAGACTAAGATCGACTTTAAGTTGGACTTGACTATGGCAGGCCGTTCATGCCACTGGTTGCTCTCACCATTGGTCTCTCAATTATGATCTTTAGATAATATTTTTTCCTTCAATAATGAACTATCAAAAAATGTAAATTCTGTAGATTTGTGACCACGATTTATACATCCCTTCAGAGAACAATGCCAGTAAATGGTGAGAGCAACCAGTGGCATGAACGGCCTGCCACAGTTATTAAAGTCCAACTTAAAGTCGATCTTAGTCTTTGTGAAACATGTGCCCACCTGGTTTAAATTCAACATATTAAAGTGGGAATGAGTACCGGTAGGGCATTAACAGTCTCACATTCTCCCCCTAAAAAATCAATTTCCTGATCAATTACTAATGACATATCAATAATGGACCAATTTGTATTTGAGCAGTGGCAATATAAGACATTTAAGCAAAGCCGAAGCTCATTAAAGTTTACCAAGATATCTTTCTAATCATGAAAACAGATCTTCTAAAACCAAAACTGCCACCAGATACTTGTAATGTTCTCTGAAAATCAGATTGTACTTAATTAGGGAAATAGTGTTGTTATTAGCAGGAAATGAAGCATTCATGTGCATGTAATAAATTGGGTATCTGTCTTCTTTTTTTTCCTTTTCAATTTAAATATTTTCAATGCATTTTGAGAAATTCATAGCTATGGAGAGCATTTGAATTCTCTGTGCAAAAAAATCTATCTATCTTTGTTTTTAATCACTGAAAATCATTCTATCCAAACTCCTTTTTTCACAATCAAATAGTTTAACCTTTACATTTGTTTGTACAAGCAGCAGTATTAGGAACACATAATAATTGATAAAGAGGTGCAAACAAAAATTACATTCCAGAATTGTGAAAGATGTGTTCTCACCAATAGTCATTATCAACTCTTGACAAGGATTACATTGACTGAAATGAGAACACTTCCTCTATCATGAATCAGGCCTATATGATGCAAACTAAGGTATACCCTCCAGTTGACCTGTGATTATTACAAAAGATTTCTATTCATAAAGCCCTCATTTCTAAAATTTGCTGTTTATGGTGTTTTTTTTTGGGGCTGGGGAGGGGGTATCATTACTCGGTTCCATGCTATAGGAATGCAATTAGCTTTCAGGTTATGCCAGCCCGTATAATGTCTGATTGCTCATCTTGTAGTGTTAATTAACTCAGAACACATGTGAACATAGTGCATATTTGTTTAAAACTCTGACGTTTCCCAAAGATGGGAACTTAAAGTAGAGTCTTAAACTACGATCTCGTGTGAACGTAGCTATTGTGTAATATTTCTCGTTCAAATGATAATGCCAACAGGTTCTCTGCTACTGACATGGGACTGTGAACCTAGTGCGTCATTGTTTCAAACTCTGAGGTTTTCCAAAAGATGCGAACTTAAAGTAGAGTCTTAAACTACGATGATCTCGTGTGAATGTAGCTATTGTGTAATATTTCTCGTTCAAATGATAACACCTTCAGGTTCTATGTTACTGACATGGGACTGTGAACCTAGTGCATCATTGTTTAAAACTCTGAGGTTTTCCAAAGATGCGAACTTACAGAAAAGTCTAAAGCTACAATGATCTTGTAGCTATTGTGTAATATTTTTTGTTCAAATGATAACGCCTACAGGTTCTCTGCTACTGACATGGGACTGACTATCCGGAAAGGGGAAGTCATAAAACCTCAGAGAGGAAAAGATGAATGGTTCCCTTCCCTGCTATTATGGCATGCTGACAGGGAAATGTGACTACTAAACCAGCAGGGTTTGGTGATAACTGTGTCAGCTCACTGCAAAAAGGACACTACTGTAATGTGTTGTAAATGAATGTAATGTCCTTTTGGCAGTGAAATAACACATCAAACTGTCTTTGTTGTAAAACATTTATCTGCATTTCTTCCATGCCCCAAGTGGGGCCGTTTAAGAAATAAAATAATCAAGTTCAAACTGTAAAACAGCAGAGATTGGTGATTAAGTGTGTCGGGTTCATTGCAAAAAAAAGGACACTAACCTCTGGTGAGAGGCTGCCATGTCCCCTGTTAGCGGAGAGACAACAAGTTCAGTTAGGACTGATAAATGTGATGATAAATATAATCATAATTCATAACCAATTTGCTTCTCTTGTGCATGTGGAAAATGAATCAGAAATTTTGTTATGAGTCAGACCTTAAAGCTTTATAATGCCAATGTGCCTCCCTCAATGATATTACTGTCTCGATAGGACCATTTCGAGAGCAATTTTTCTTAAACGAACCTCAAGATATAATATCTGTGAGCCAGTAATTGTACTACTTCGATGTGATATCAGTCGCAGAAAGAGTATCCATAGTGCTGGATTGACAGAACCAACAATTTTACCATTGCGAAAATCAGTGAGGGCTGACAACTCTTATCATTATTGTTATTAGTACATTATAGTTCATCATTATTGTTTTTGCTCATGTCTGATGAAGCCATAGCACCCATTTTGTTGATAGTCCACAAGAAGGTCCCTAGAGCTATGGCTTGTTGATGGTAGTAATGGCCTTCTTGCAGGCAGTAAGCAAGTCTCCCATGACTCGAGCCCGAGTTATTTCAGGCTTAGCATTAATACTAATAATACTAATAATCTGGATTTATATAGCACTCAATATGGAAACCGTCTCTAAGCGCTTTACAAATATTATTGCCACGGTCATCGAATTTATAGGTACAATGTGCACCATCTTTACTCCCTGGGTAGTATTCCTACCATATGGTCACCATAAGGGCATAGGCAATTACTAACACAAATGCTTCCGTCATCCTACGGTCCCCATTTCTCTCTTGGGTATTGAGTGGCAAATGTAGGTTAATGCCTTGTCAAAGGACATTAGTGCTGTGTCGGGGATCGAACTCACGACCTTTGAATTTCAAGTCAAGTGCTTAATTAAACCACTCAACTACGATGTACTTCATTAGTACTAAACAGGTTAATAAATTGATGGCATTAAGGCGATCTGACTTACATTGGCGATTGGCGGACTCGAGTAGACCGGATAAGGCTGAGGATGAGACTGAGGATGCGACTGCTGCTGCTGGTGCTGCTGCTGGTGAGGGGGTGGAGGGGGGTACCTCTGCATGGTGGGGCTAACGGGCGTCGGCCGGAAGTATTGGTGCCAACCGGGACCCTGGGTGCTGGGCGGGGGAGGCGAGGCCAGGTTGGCGTTGGGCCACATGCCGTGGGGGGCTTGCGGGGAAGAAGTGTTCCGCCGTACCACTTGGAAGGCTGGTCTAGGTTGCTGAGGGCGTGGAGAAACGAAAGCGGAGAAGTATGGAATAACATGGGATCGCTTGGATATATCATCATAAAGGGTCTGAGGATTTCAAATTTCTTATATTCAAATGCTTGAAAGTTCACAAATTAATTCATCTAACTCTATATATTCATTCATCTACATGTATATGCTGTCAAACCTCTATACAAAGATTAACCCATTGACTACTAAATTCTAAGCTTAATGCACGGAACACCTGGTTCCAGTAGGCAATGGGTTAAGAAAGGAGGAAAATGTGGCCTTTAAAATAAAGGGCAATCCAACCCTGGTAATTAAATTCATTTGTTTGAAAGCAGAAAATAAGAGATGCTGAATGGCAAAAGTTTGACATAAATCGGACCAATAATAAGAGAGTTATCATGGTTATGATGGTTTGAAATACAAGATCACTATGCTTATGTGAATCTCAAACTGGCAACTTTGCCAATGGATTTTGACATAGTCATGGACAACTCTCCCTTTTGTCGTGTACAAGACACCCTGTGTCCACACACAACACTTTTCCGTGATTAGGGGTGATTAGTTATACCGTTTCGGGATAGTTATACGATGAAATTGTGTGTGTGGACGCTTACTAACGATACGCTGATAACGAAACGTCGTATAACGAAACGTCGTATAACGAAACGCGGGTTTGGGCATCGTTTCGAACTAGACCTCAATAAAGAATCACGTCTAATCACGCCTAATCAAGGAATGTGTTGTGTGTGGACGTAACTAGCAAACTAGTCGAACTAGAACGGTATAACTGGGCGGGGCTTAACATGACCTCGCGCGAAAGGAGACCTGACCTCTCATTTCTGCTTCCATTTCATGACCGCAGTAGCAAACTGCGCACCTATACGACTTTTGCTGTAGAGTTTCGGGATTACTTTCTTGTGTGTGTGGACACCCTGGAATTTATATGATGATTCTTTATACGACGTTTCTTGTGTGTGGACACCCTGGAATTTATACGATGATTCTTTATACGACATTTCGTTATAGAGTTTCGGGATAAATTGTTTTGTGTGTGGACACGCTGACAGTCATTAATTTCTGTTTTTCTCCCAAGTGCCTTCTCCTGGGGCACTACTCAAAATATATTATGTATAGTACATCCTTATAGGTCCTTGAAAAAAAAGGCCCACCGAGACATTCATTTTGAAGAAAACAAATATGACATTTCAATAATTTTGTGTACCGGTATTGGTCCTGTTGGGAAAGTTGTCCAGCACTACATGACAGTGAATTGCCGATTAAAGGTATAGACCAGTTCTGGTCATGTGATTGCATTGTGAAAGAAATGTTGTGGAATCGATCAGAAAAGGTTGATCATCTAGCATATAAGTATTGGTTTGTACTGCAAGGTTCTGGAATCAGCAAAATGATAAGAAATTTGGCCCAGTCTTGGTAAAGTTACAAGCACTGTACACAGAAAGATGTATATGGGACTATACACGCGATCGCGATATCTATCCAGTCCGGATAGATATGATAATTTACCAAATATATCAATTAGTAGGCGGTTTCCCGGCAAAATTTGTATCATCACGTATTAGTTAAAACATATTCTTTTACATGATTGGTAATAAGAGCTTCCACTTCATTTTTTGAGAGGGGGGCATTTCCAAAACTGGTCTATACACTGTACCTTTAAGCCAATTTGAAGTTCCCATGTACGTGTGTGAGTAAAACTTTTAAAATTTCATATTATCATTTTCTGTCTGATTTGGTTCAAACTGTCACCTGTAAGCTCTTTTATTTTTCTGCTTTCTCTTAGCTTTGTTTCCTATTAAGTTTGGATTTCCCTTTAAAGGCAGGTAGTCCTTATACCGTGTGAGTCAAAAAAAAGTTTACACCTAGAAAATTGCTAATTATTTTTAAAATCATCTATGAACAGTAAACTATTATACATCTTATGAAAGAGTGTTTTATCCCAAACCATTTGGTATCATTTTTGTGTGGTATGTGTTCATGCTTGGATGAACAGGAGGCATTGTTTGCGACGGTGCAAAAATCAACTTGTGCCAAAGTTGCTTATCTGATGTTTAAATAAAACAATTGGGATTTGGATATCAAATCGGTTTTTGCAGATCCAGACAACATCCCTACCAAAATTAATCATGCCTCATACATGTATATCAAATATCAAATATCAAATATCAACGATCATTTTGTGCATGTGCGTGCGTGTGCGAATTTGCTTCTGCAAAAAGCATATGCAATGCATTTCATTTGATACATTCAATTCATTCTCTCACTCCGCTAATCCCAACATAATACATGATGTAGGGATCACTTTGGCGCAAGTTGATTTTTGCACTCTCGCAAACAATGCCTCCTGTTCATCCAAGCGTGAACACATACCACACAAAAATGATACCAAACGATTTGGGATAAAACACTCATTCATAAGATGTATAATAATTTACTGTTCATAGATGATTTTTAAAATATTTAGCAATTTTCTATGTGTAAACTTTTTTTTGACTCACACGGTATAATGGTTCCTTTACAATAGGTTTCAATGAGAACCACTGATTGAGGGAAACAAAAAAGGTGGTCTTTATGGACAGATGGTCATTCTATACAGGTGGTCAATATTAAAAGCAGATTGGATTGTGTCCTACATGTACTGATCCTGCCCCTCTATGTAAAAGAGCATCCCTTGTCCTGACCATCTAGATTCTTGAATTCACTGACTCTCTGACACAAGATGGCGCTATTCCGTTAAGAAGCACAGCACAGTTAAAACACAACCTCCTTTTTTTCAGTATTCATGATATCAACAGTGATTAGGGAGTCTCTAGACTGAACAAAGCTACCAACAAGCAACTGAAAAATAAAGATTAACACTATAAAGAATAACATTATACAGAATAATACTATTTTAATAACACTAATTAAAGAATTACACTAGGTCAATGCCAACAATTTTATAGCTGTTAGCTGTACTAGATAATGCAAGCATAGAATCATGCTGGTATGGCATACCAAGATTGATACAGTGTTTGGGGAATGCCTCGTGTTTTTTTGTTCTTTCTTTCTTTTTGCATTCTCTTCATCTACAAAGATTCTTTACTAGTTCATAGGCCTGTATAATAAAACATTTGCTAGGTGATGATACAGATTTGTCATAACCCATGTTACAATCCTGTCATATCAAAATATTTCAACATTTCGGTCAACTTGGCCAACTTGAGACTCATTATATAATTCTTCATAGGAAAGTCCTTGGGCTCAAGACAAATTCTCAAGAAATGATCTTCAATTTATCCAATTATTTTGATATTAAGTGATTTCAACTAAAGAATGCAAGACAATTTTAACTATTAAAGGAAAATTTAAGAGAAATCCAACGTCAACAGTCGAGCACTCTAAAAGAAAGCATCAAAAATCAGAAAAGCACACTGGTAAAAGTTGGAAAGCAACCAGACTAAAAATAAGAAAGTTACATTTTTAAAAAGTTGTAATCATTATACAGGCGTATGGGAACTTCAAATTGGCTGAATCAGTAATCTCACAGTGATGCAGTGCTGGACAACTTGCCCATTCGTTCCAACACACAAAATGACTTTTTAAAAATGACTCGGGAGGGTCTTTTCTTTTCAGAGGACCAATAATTGATATACTATCCATAATATCTTTTGAGTAGTGCCCTAAAAGAGAAGGCACTTGGAAGAAAAACAAAATATTATGTTATTTTAGTACATGACAAACGAGAGAGTTGTCCATGACTACGTCACAATCCACTGACAAAATTGCCAATTTGAGATTCCCATATCTATAGTAATCTCTTATTCCAAACATTCATATCTCTCTAATTATTGGTCTGATTTATTTCCACTTTGACTCGTGGAGCGGTTTGAGCCATAAAAAACTGCTCGGAGTGTGAACACTCGCAAACCGTTCCTCAAGACCTGTTCCTCTGGAGCGGTCTAACTAAGACCACTTTCAAAGTGAGCGAGAACGGGGTCTTAGATTTCTCTTCAAATGTTCTAATACCTCACTGATACATGTATACCCTGTACCTTTAACCCACATGACTGTATGTAATAATGTAGTTCTGTAACTGTGCAGTGTTTTTTTCTTTCTTTCAGCTAGATACCATAGGGGTGTTTCTTAAAGACTAAGATTGACTTTTAAAAGTTGGACTTATCTATGGCAGGCCATTCATGCCTCTGGTTGCTCTCACCATTATGATTTTTAGATAATATTTTTTTCTTCAATAATGAATTATCAAAAAATGTAAATTCTGCAGATTTGTGAGCATGATTTTAACGTCCAATATGCCAGTAAATGGTGAGAGCAAACAATGGCACGAAAGGCCTGCCATACTTAAAGTCGATCTTAGTCTTTGTGAAACACCCCCCAGGTTGGTTCATTTTGCAATGGGTTTTATGATTCCAAAACCTCAAATGCACAATCACTTCTCTTTTCTCATAACCAAGAGGTTCTAGAAACAGTCCAAAATGAGATTCCATCATATTGCCATAATTGAAAACGTTCCCAAATTCATGAAATTACCCTTCGATAATTCGAAATCATTACATTACATGACACAAAAGCTCGTCGTACATCAGCAATGACATAGTATCATCTGTATAGAGCCAGAAGGGCGTTAACTATGTGTTGAAGTATATTACTTAATACCCTTCTGGATATAAATAGATGAAATTGCAATTGATATTGCATGACATTGCATCTCATAGAAAAATAAAATGGCTACTGTGGAAGCACAGGAAACATGTCCTAATTCTTACCACGATCCCACCCCAACAACCCCATCAAGGCCTGCTTGATGTCAACTCAAATTTGTAACCTAGATTTCATAATCCAGACTAATCGATCAGTCGAAAAGAATTATTTCATTTCCACTTGAAACGATGTAAGAAAAATGTTCCATGTTTTGCCTAAAGGTTCATGATGTTTATGAGCTGCCCAAGGGATGCTAATGTAACGTGGGACTATTAAAAGTCTTGCATAGATTAGGTTCATGTACATGTGCTTTGTTTAGTATATTTTGTTGGGTATTTTTTAGCTTTATAAGGCAACAGCAGTGAAACTTGAAAAGGTGAGGAAACTTAGGATCCCTTCAATATCTTCATACTGGTGTACATTGGTGGTATTGAGGTTTAGGATCATCATCACTATCATCATCGTTGTTATGGATGATGATGCTAATGATGATGAAGAGGAGGAGGAGGAGAATGAGGAGGAGGAGGAGAAGGAGGAGGAGAAGGAGGAGGAGGAGGAGGGGAAGAGGAGGAGGAGGAGGAGGAGGAGGAGGAGGAGGAGGAGGGGAGAGGAGGAGGAGGAGGAGGAGGAGGAGGAGGAGGAGGAGGAGGAGGAAGAGGAAGAGGAAGAGGAAGAGGAAGAGGAAGAGGAAGAGGAAGAGGAAGAGGAAGAGGAGAGGAGGAGGAAGAGGAAGAGGAAGGAGGAGGAGGAGGAGGAGGAGGAGGACGACAATGATGATGATGATGATGATAATGATGATGATGATGATGATGATGAGGAGGAGGAGGAGGAGGAGGAGGAGGACAGGGTAATGATTACGATGATGATGATGATAATTATGATTATTGCGCAAGACTCCCAGTCTGTCATACATATATACTCCTTTAATAGGACCGCATATACATGTAGGAATAATATTCAAATAACAACAATGATGAAGATGATGATGATGATGATGATGATAATAATCATGATTATCATCATGATTTACTGCTTACCTGAGGTTGTGGTGATCTGGCAGTGAAAGCGGTTGGACTAACTACTTGAGCAGGACTCCTAGTCTGTCGTACATACACTCCTCCTTTAGGCCCGGGCATTGGATGCTGTGTGTAGACAAACAGACAAACAAAATCATTACTACATGTTCCCACAATGTACAACGGAGATTTGAGTTTATTCCTTCATGTGCCCATTTAAAACACTTTCACCTGTTCAATCTCAAGCCAATTATGGGAACATCAACGCAGTCCCCTGCAATATTGACGTCACATTCTCTTATCGTGCTCCATGTGAGCAACATACATGTAGTCACTGCAATAGGTTTTAGAATTGGGGCTGAAGCCAGATATTTAAGTCTTAAGTCAGACACTTAGGTTAAGTGTCTCGAATTGTAGTACTTGTATTTCTATTGGGGCTGGATTTAGACATTTAAATCTTAATTGCAACATTAATTATAAAAGCAATCTTGCATTGAAGAGCTTCTTAAAATGTGAATTCTTAAAGAATACCATGATATTGCAGGAATAATTAAAACATAAATAAACAAAAAAGTCTTAAAGCCCCACTGCACTACTTATACCTACTTGCGCCCTCTATATAGCAAACAATGCTAAGCGGTGACCGTTGGTCCCCCATGGTCCCCTTTTTCTTATGTTAATTGAGAGCTGATTTGATGAGATAACCACCTGTCAGTGACCATGCAGGGGGGTCTAATCCCTCCTGGCCAAACTAGAGCAGATAGGCTTTAAGAAATCTTAACCGCAGGTTGAATATACGGATGATATACGGCATATTAATCTGGTAGAAATTGTTCATTTGTTGCTCAATATACAAATAGTTGGTTTAACAAAAAAGTATTTTAAAAAGTCAGTGCTATTGTACACAGGTAACATTGCAAGAAAAAACAAGCTAATATCCATCAACAAAAAAACTTTCACAACTCTACAGTGTTATCACATAAAAATAAATCAATTTCCAGCTTGCTTTAATAACATTACACAAATGTTTATCAATTTACAATAAAAACAATTTCACAAGAATTACTATATACATGTATGAATTTAACCTGATAGACCTGTCAAACAAATGGTAGTTCAAAAATCTGATGGTTTTTCAAATAGGGTTTTCTGCAATCCAAATGGGCATACAGTAATACACCTATGAGAGCTTAGGGGATTTAGATCAAGAACAGATATCATATGAGATGATATTTAATGGAATTGACATAAATGTTCATCAAGTTCATCATTTTATACTTGGTGAAAGGACACAAAATGAACAAAGTATGTGTGCCTTTGACTTGCCCACATGTCGTCTGTTTGGAGCCAGAAGGGCGTTACCTCATATATACTTTAACACAGAGCTAACGCCTCTATGGCTCACATCAGACAATGTATACATGTAGCTCCTAACGAGTTTTGCTAGAACCTATCGGGGCAGACTCTGTCAAAATTGTAGCCTCACTTGGCAGGAAATGTGTATAAATTTACACTACATGATGGAATGTGCATGAATGTGCAATACTTGGGGGTATGAGGACGGCTTGCTCCTGCTCCATGAATACATTCGTGAATACATTCGCCTAGTAATCCACACAGCTTTCTAAATCACATTACACATACATTGAACTTCTACAGGATTTCTCTATGTAGTCTGCGAACAGAGCCCCTAGTCTCCTTAATCAGACCTCAAAGTAGGAGGGGTTCCCTAGATCGTATCGGGAAAACTATGACCTGGTAATTTGACACATGTATGCTCCAGCGTCGTCTGCTCCAGGCTATAATTTCTGTCTAAAATATATATGTAGGTTTAGGGTTAGGTTTAGGGGTGCAGTTCCGCTTTAGACTGGATTTTGGTGAGGGTCAGGTTTAGGAGTAGGAGTAGGAGTAGGATTAACCCTCCAGTTGCTTTCTTCACCTCTCTGTACAGTACCTTGTTTGCCACACCTGCAATTTTGCACAGAACAACAGGCACTAATTGACGGAAGGAGTGATTTGTGCCACACAATGGCTTAGGTCTACAATGGTCTAGATTAGCTCTATGACAACCCTTTTAACATTAATCTTGTACTAGAAACAGTTAAATAATCTGGAAGCCTTTGGTACATCTATCCCATGATAAATACAGTGTCGAACAGGAAGATTATTTGTGTGGCATTTATTAAAAGAGTAAAGTCCAGAATTTGGTTCGTGTTAGAAACTGACTACTGAGCAATTATCGTCGGAGCACGAGTTGTAGAACATCCCTGGACCCCCACCCCTTCGCCCTCACAAATATCAACAGACAACAACCCTTGAAAGAACCATCGCCCATTTGTCAACTACCCCCACCCGAGTTACCTCTCACAAAACAATCTACATGTAGGGAAGTTGTTAGGGTTAATTTTTAAACCTGTACATGAATTTTCCCACAATGACAATTCATTGATATTACGGTTCAGAAGACATTAATATTGTATCAGATTTTCTCATTATTTGAAGCAATAATTCATGAACCAGGAGTGGAAAGGAGGTGACTGCATGATATCTTCAAATTCACTCATATCTGCTTTCATATTAATCGCATAAGATATGAAATACACACGACAAGAGGTCACAATAAACATACAAGTAATTATGTTAACCTACTCCGACAAAAATTTCTCAACAAAAACAGGTCTGAGCAACGAGACAACTACATGTCAGGTTTTTATCAGCCACTCTGCCTCAGACACCTGTTTGTGTTCCCAGCCCCTGCTTAACGTGGCGCTGACAAGCGAGGGAGCCCTAATCAATTGGCGGCGTCTGATCGGGTTAGGCCCAAATTGCCCGACATCTGTACTCACCTGTAAACAAGCACCTCACACTGTTACACAAGTGGAGGAATATTACGAGGGAATGTTGTTTAAAGGTAGCGCAATTGATCGGTGAAGTTTGTGTCATTAATTGCATGTCATTTCAGTGTACGAGTCATAATTTTGAAATCCTGAATGCAGGCCTGAAGTGCCCATCAGCCTCGCCAGCATTATTTTATCTTGAGGAGCAGGGGTATGGAGGAAGCATCCTATGGGGGCATCAAAAGTGAGGACAGCTTGAACAAGAAAATAAAAAGCTCAAAAATTGCTGACAGAATGTTACATTTGTCAACATTGATTTGAATGAGCCCCCAAAAAAAAAAAAAAAATTAATTAATAAAAAATAAAAAATAAATAAAAATAAATAAATAATATTTGTTACTGGGAGAAAATAACCTCTTTTTTCATCATACTTACACAAGAGCCTTTGTGTTTATTAATCATATCCCATGCTTGTGAACCATTTGCAATAGATGTCTCTCTCAGGTGTTCTGCCAATTAAAGGCAGGTCCACCACACACCAGAGCCTTTTTTAGTTCTTTCTCCATCCCTCTCTTTAGGCCTGTCTTCATCAGCTCGAGATTGCCAAATAACCCGCTATTTTAACTATCCTGATCGCGAATTATCCAGCTAATTTGCATCTTCATCAGCCCGCAGTTGTAATTAGCGTGATATTTGGTTGAGATAATCATCCCAAGATATCTTGGGCTAGTTTGCAAAATATCAAAATCTCAAGCTGATGAAGACATACCTAATCTTCAGCCTTCTTCTTCACTATGTCATTATGATCTGTTGATTGTCACTTTCCAAGTCTGACACCATCCCAATTCTTGGTCTTCCTCTTCACAGTTTACCATCCATCTTCCCTTCCAAGATGTCCTAGAGCATGTTATCCAACTAGCACCAAGAGAATGTAATTTCGGTGCTAACATTGCTTTTTTCCAACCCCAAACAATCCTGTACTAGTTGGGCTAGCCACTTCAGTAAAAATGAGTGTGAAAACGAAGTGAGCTTAGCTTAGTAGGGCTAAGACCCCCCTTAGCCCCACCTATAGTATGGGGCTAAGGAAAACTTTGCCGGTGTGAAAAGCATAGAAGTCAAAAAGGTAAAAATGTGCACCGTTGGGGTACTATTTTATGTACTGTATTATTACAAATAAAATGACATTCCGTGAGTTCAGCAGACTCTATAAGCATACATTGTATAGAACATATCATAGCTTATCACCTACACAGAAGCTTGAGGCAATGTCGTCTTGGAAATTCTAAAGAGCCACAGTAAAAGCAATTTTTTGCCAATGGATTGCATAATGTATCACTTCTAAGGCATAAGATGGCACTTGGCGCTTTTTTAAAACCTGATTAAATGACATTGTGCCTTAGTAACAACTGTCAGACCAGGGTGTTTCACAAAGAATAAGATCGACTTTAAGTTGGACTTAAATATGGCAGGCCGTTCATGCCACTGTTTGCTCTCACCATTACGATGTTTAGATAATTTTTTCCTTCAATAATGAATTATCAAAAAATATAAAGTCTGTAGATTTGTGACCATGATTTGTACGTCCCTTGAGAGACAAATGCCAGTAAATGGTGAGAGAAAACAGTAGCATGAATGGCCTGCCATAGTTAAGTCCAACTTAAAGATGATCTTAGCCTGGGCCCCGTCTTATAAAGAGTTGCGATCGATCTGAATCAATCGCAAGTCCTCTAATCAGTCGCAGGTTTGCAGTCCCCTATCCCTTACAGTATGTTCATAGTTGCGATTGATATCAATTGCAAATAAGCTGTGATTAATATCAACTCTTTATAAGACGGGGCCCAGAGGATATCTATTAACCCAAAGGTTTGCGATCAATTGCAAATTTAAAACAATGATTCTGATTGGTTAAAGGTTAGCCTTTTGAACAATGTGTGCATGAAACAATGATCTTTATTGGTCACTGTCATTATGCAATTGATTGCAAACCTTTTTGTCATGGCCCTAGAGATTATCTGCATTAGGTATGAAGCACAAATCATAATCAAACCTTCCTCACTATTAAACAACAAATTCTTACCAAATTGTCAGGAGAAACTGAGATTTTGCAGCTAAAATATATAGAATAAAGAGTTATAGTGTTAACTGTCTGAACGAGTGAACAGCCTTCCCCCATCTGCTTTTCTAAGATTCTGTTCTAGATGTCCTGATTTCCTGCATTCCTTATTAAGATCGGTGACCTACAAACCTGGGACCCACCTGCGACCCAGAAAGTGGCTTTCATCTTTAAAGGTATAGTCATGCATGGGTTCTGGTAAGGCCAAATAACAAAAATAACGTGTTTCTTGTCCGGACTTTTAAAAAAAGGGAGGCAGGGCACTACTATTTACCATTTTGTGCAATTTTTTTCCAAGATGGCTGCCATGCTAATTATAGCTGGCCAAGCCTATTTATTCACAGATATTGTGCTATGTGAGTATACTGATGCAATGTATGACAAAATAAATGATTTGTATCACTTTAGAAGCTATTTAAACAAAATGTATATCAAAGGCTTTTTTGTGTGTGTGTGTGTTTTTTCCTTCTGAATAGTAAATAGTAAAAAAAAAAAAAAAGGAGGCGGCAGCCAAAACGGACGCGGGAGGGGACGAGAAACACTTCATTTTCGTTATTTAGCCTATTAACAATGAAAATAGCATTCTGTCAGAACAAAACATTTTCTTTCTTCTAACAAGAATATATTGATATCTAAAGAAAAATGGAAACTCAGAACATCTCTATTACAATACCACGTTTGCATACCGGTACCTGCCAAACTTTCAAAGCCAAAATTCAGAATCTCTCAAGGCAAATTAAGAATACAGTCATTTTGTATACTTTTTAATACAGAAGTTTTCAGAAAAAGAGAGGAATGTGGGATTCATATTAAGTTGAGCTAAATAGAGGGCTAAAAAGTAGCAACATTCCTCCAAAATAGGAATGGTTGGCAAAAGATTTGTAATTTTGAATATCGGAACAGCATTCAAAATTCGGTCTACAATTTTATTTCAGGAACTCTGTACTAAATCCCTTTAAAGGAGCACAACAAAAATGTATAAAAATCCAAAATCCAATTAAATCATCATTCAAGAGTGTATGAAGAAGATCATAGGGGATAGATGGCACAAAAATAAAATATCTCTACACAAGGAACCAAAGATGGACTTGGATTCCATGACAGGGCCCAGACGATATCTATTAACCCAAAGGTTTGCGATCAATTGCAAATTTAAAACAACGATTCTGATTGGCTATAATGTAGGTGTATGGCATGTTGCTTTTTCATTCTGTGATTAAAGGCATCGTTTAACAATGTTAAATCTGAGATGCATGACCCTACGTGTTAAAATGATCACGAAGTGCCTTAAAAAAGTAAAAAATCTTTGAGAGACTGGTTTAACCATACTCATTTTCCCCAATAGACTGTAGTGTTATAAAAAAACGTTTGGAAATCGAAAAATGAAATTTCGATTTCCAATCATAAATATCTTGATAATCAGACAGGCGATCTGCTTGTAAAAGTCATGGGATACCTGACTGACCTAAAGGTTTATAATTATGATTGCATCATGAGCTAACTCCAGGATTTTGTTTCAGAATCTGAGGCAATGTTACCGAGTCACTTTAATGATCAATATCTGAAGCTGATATTTTGAAGATGGTGCAGCATAGAATCCAAAACGTTCAGAGCTAAATATTTGTTGATTGGTGCCCTTTGACATCAAGGTGAGCCACAAACCTGGGACCCACCTGGAATAAACAGAATGGCTCTCCTCATGCCTGTGAAGCAGGTGCCACATAATCAGGATATAGAGGGAGATGTTAATAGGCCCATTTACACAGCCCCAAAACCATTTTGAAAAATAATTGTTTGTTTTTATACTTTTATACTTTTATACACTACTGCAAATAGACATAAAAATCATTGGTGATTGCTCATTCTGCTTTTGTTTTTTGGGTGAGTTGTGCACATACCTGACTTGTCGATGCTCTGCATGTGATCGCACAGCTAGAAGCAAGGGGAGTCATGTGACCAAAAACTGGCATCATTCACCAATGTTTTGAGAGGGAGTATTTAATACACTGCAAAAATCAAGACATTTCTGCCAGCGTTTGGTGCCGTAATAAGGATGTCCCAGGTTAAAAACCAAGTCAATTGCACCATAGTTCCTTTTGGTATAAAGGCGCCCAAATTTTGTAATACTACTAGTAATAGTGGTTTCTTGTATAGCGCTCACGTCTGTTAAACTTGACACTCCTGGTGCTCCACCTGGCTTTAGCATGGCTGCCATATGATGTCGCTCTAGCATTTCAAGGAATCAATTCCTGCCAGGTACCCATTTACCTCACCTGGGTCGAGTGTGGTAAATGTAGATAAATGTCTTCCCGAAGGACATGAGAGCCGCGGCAGGACACAAACCATGTGATCCACAGTTCAGAGACTCATCCACTAGACCACGACACCTCTACATAACTTCCACTATACATGTTTTTCACAAGTCCGCTAAATTGATTATTTCATTTTCAACCCAAAAAATGCAAATTTGCAGGCATCCGTTTTCAAGACACATCCGAAAGGAAATTTAGCTGTGACAACTTTGATGTTTAGAATCCAGACTCCATCCTTCCTCAGATGTGCATTGGCAACTCCTCTTGGATAGGACATAGAACAAATTCCTGATGATTTAAACCTTCCGAATGAACTTGTTTTTTTTGGATTGTAGCTGCCTTTGACACAAATCGCTACTCGTAGTACAACTTTTCGATTGATTGGAGAACTTGTGATCAATTATTCTTATCAATCGGGACTCTTTATAAGACAGGGCATAGATCTTGATTATTATCTGATCCTTAACCGTCATCATTTAAAAGACTTTACTTTGGTTCAAAACTGGATCTTAATAAAGGCCAACCAAAAGGTTGGCCACTGGACCAACTCTCATATCCTGGAAGAGGCAAGGGTTAGTTGAGGGCTGGGTTGATGTACATACAAATAAGCAGCAACAAGGATCGCGATAACAACCGTCATAAAACATAAACTTCAACTTCAATCCCATAATTTTCACCAGTAAACTCTGTCTCCTGTCATTCTTGCAGCATCTGACATTCTATGTACGTGACATGCACATAAGCACATATCTGTCACAAATATTCATCCCACATTGCCCCCCCCCCTTACCTCACCTCGACCCCCAAATTGAGCTCATCCGTAATCTGCATGTCAACGTACTATTACCACCCAACATCGTCCTCTAGTCAGGTTGAATTAGGACCGGCGTCGATGACGCTGGACTATTGAATATGACATTTGGACCAGACGTCACAGGTCTAATATCGTTAACGCTGTCACAGCGAGTGCGATGCGATCTTGACGTTGGATCTAGGCCATAGGATTCATCGTTTTCAGTGTTGTAATTACTGATCTGACCTGATTTAGTTTCTCTGGTTTGCAAGGAGTGGCTTGGCCTGCTCAACAGAATGACGGTGGCCCGTATGATCAGGCTGAAACAGAATTTTGTTTATGTTGTTCACATGTACTTGTACATGTATATTAATCTATTCTGCAGGTGTAATACAGTAACTTTCATATGCACAACACTTTCGCAAATGTATAAATTAAAATACATATGAGGACAGGGTGTCCAACAATGGGTTTAAACATGTAACAGCGACAGGTTTGAATTTTGATTGTACAGATGGGACAGCTGTAGGTTAATATTCATTCTCAACAAAAACTATATATGAAATATTAATCATAACATTTGTTTGCTTCAAAATGCTTCAAAATATGGATCAGATTACACAAGAGTGTATATAATTATAAGAACCTTAAAGCCCCTCTTCACCAATTTGGCATGGAGGGATTAGACCTCATCAAATCAGCTCTCAATTAACATAAGAAAAAGGGCATCATGGGGGATCAAGGGATACAGATAATCACCTGTCAGTGACCATGAAGGGAGGTCTAATCCCTCCTGGCCAAACTAGTGCAGATAGGCTTTCAAGAGCCCTTAAGCAAGCTATGGAGCCCAGTCACCAGGGAATTTGTGTTTCACATACTGTACATCAGTTTCATACTCCTTTCAAGTTCTAATTTTATCCATGGTTGAATGTTTTGTTTGTGAATCAACCCGTAAGAATGCAGAACATCTGCTTATTAACAAGACATTCTAGTGGTGAGATGAGCCATTATTATTAAACTTTTCACAAAATCATCAGGTTGACAAAACAAGTGTTCAAAAACTACATGTACATATCAAATTATCAATACATTTTCAAAATCCAAATACATGATTGCTTCCCTGAAATAGCTGAGAAAGATGTTTGCATAATTCATAACTTCTGGTTGATAATCTTTTGTATTAACCAGTTCCCTTTACATCCACTTATACAATTAGACTTTATATACGTGTGTGTGTAATTGGGTTTTTACAGACGTGTATCATATGATTATTTATGTCTGGGGACCGGCCTTTAGCATCACCATCCGACAGACGTGACTCAGTTTCGTAACAGGGTCCACCTGAGCCAGTTTGTAGGCAAATAGACAGAGAGCTGACCAAGTGAACGTACCGCTAGACCACCTCCCATCTCATATGTATGCTATCTGGAACTGCATATATTGAAGAGTATGGTCATCAAGTTTCATGCAATTGTCTTTTTATAACCAGAACTCATTGTGAGGACACCACCTAACCATCTTTCATCAAAGTAAATCTACCTAGCACGAAGAATTTTGAGATACAGGTTGATTTGTAAAAGATATGCTGGTAATTAACCCTACGAAACCACAAGAATTCAGTGTTGCATACATGTATAATAATAATAAGTTTATAATGCAAATACATATATAGGGGGGCCTATTAACATGTTTATAAAGTGGAACCTCATTATAACGAGGTCCTTGGGACCATGGAAATTTCCTAGTTATATCAGGATTAAAAAACAAAAGAATATAAAGAGCTAGGACCAGCAAAATCAGATTGTTATAACAGATACCTTGTTTATATCAGAGCTCTTTATAATGAGGTTCCACTGTATATCCTTTCTTACGCCCAACATTTCATCGTAAAACAGAATTATCAGGTGAAGGTGACCTACAACACACACTCCTCTAATAACCCAATCGGTAGTCAAAAAAATTAAAAAGCTTAAAACTAGTAAAATGAAAAAATGAAAAAAATCACAACAGAAAATGTTTTTCTAATATTTCAACTCTGAAATATATTTTTCATCTATCTTTAGTTCCACATCATTAACTTATAACTTTTTTTTTTCTTTTCTATGTTCACTTTTATTCCCATAAGAAAACATATGTAAAATGGTTTAGTTTTCTAGGAAATACCATACAAATATAGAGAAAATAGCCCCCACAAAACATATTTTTTGCATGTGAAAAACGACCAGGGAAGTGCTCTACAGTATATATCCTAGACCAGCAGAATTCCAAACTTCAACCTTGGACCAAACATAAACCCTGCGGTCCAAACACCAGAATTCATTGTGCAGCTATACAATAAGGAATACATTTGTCCCTGGTTCTGAATGTTGTATAAAGAAAGGTATAGCGAAACGCCTGTTTGAGCATCTTAAAACGAACACTTTATAAAGAATCCCGCACTAGTCTGAACGTCGTATTGTACGAAAAATGTATAACTGGGCGGGGCTTATCGTGAGCTCGTACTGATGATTCGCCAGCCGTCTTGTCAATTGACCTCATCAAAATGTAGTCTGAACGCTCCTTTCAGTATACAATGATTCTTTGTACGTTTCTTTATACAAGTTTTGTATCGATTTCCTATAGTCTGAACGCTCCTTTCACTATACAATGATTCTTTGTACGTTTCTTAAACAATTGTTGTACCAATTTCCTATAGTCTGGACAGGCTATCTGGCCCATCTACGGTAACTTTCAACCCAATAGTATGTGTAATCAACACTAACCCCTACCCTATATCTTTGACAAAATAATGCCTGTCCAGGGGCCCGTTCCATTAAACTTGTTATCTATAACAAATGCTAAATTTCTATGACAAATTTGCTCTCAGCCAATCAGATGCCATGATTTCATTATACAAATATTGACTACTCATGAGGACGATGGTGGAAATTATCACTCCCCAGGTGCTGTTCATACCGGCCCTTCTATCATAGATAGATAGTGATAGAAGGGCCGGTATGAACACCACCGAGGGAGTGATAATTTCAACCACCATGTGATTACAGAGCAGTCCATATTTGTTTTATATACCTTATCCTTTTCATTGATTCATGGATGCATGTAGGTCTACACTGTAGCTGTAGGTCATATTTACATCATTCAATGTTTCATTCATCCACAACAGTTCCATTTTAACAGCTGTGTGCAGAATTTTTACAACAAGTAGACCAAATGAAATATTGAAGGATGTAAATATGTTTAGCTGGCGCTATACAGCTACTGCAGTTACTGCGGCTCAGCTTAAATTGTAATGCGTGAGCGCCAGGGAAAAAAATACACCGGGGCTCTGGGCAAATTCGCCCCCGAAATGCCAAAAAGAGCCCCCAAAAGTCATAAAAGAGCCCCCCAAAATTTGCATAGAGTTCAATGCAAAACAAATTAAAGAGTGTTATTTTCATGCAAGCAAGCTTGAAAAGTAGCCCCCCCCCAAAAAAAAAAACTTCCACATAATTCAATCACAGGGCTTTGTGTGTGAAGAGTCCCGGGGTTAGACGTACTATCACAGGGTTTTGGTGTTCTATCATTTGACCTTAGGGCAATTGATAGAACGCCAAAACCCTCTGACGCAATGATAGATCGAGATGCTCCTTGTCATGTGATATAGTTTTGACCAATCAGTGAATAAGAATCTATGTATGTGGTATATAATAGCTTATAACAGTAGCTTGTAACTTGTTATTGATATCAAGTTATATGAAACAGGGTCCAGAGCGATAATCTCTAGAGCGAATCATGCGAATGTCAGATCACCCTATTGACTCAGTGGACCTACAGACTCAGTATAGCAGCCTGTTCAAACTTTAGGAAATTTATACAAAACTTTGTATACAGAAATATCATTTAAAGGATCATCACAAGGCGAAATGGGATGTACATGTACATACAAGAAAACATCATCAACGAAACATTGAATAGAGAAACAAATTTTGAAGAGATCAATTGACATGATTGCTGGTCAATCATCAGTGCGTGCTCACGATGCGCCCCACCCAGTTATACAATTTTTGTACGATACGATGTTCACACTAGAGTAGGACCTAATTGATTCTTTATCAAGTTTTCATTAAAAACAGCGCTCGATCAAACACTCATTTCACTATATGATGCTTTGTTATACAACGTTTCTTTCTATGGCATTCACACCACAGGAAGGCAATTACTTATCATATAGCTATACGCTGAATTCAGGTAGTCTGAATGCAGCAGTGTAACCCAATCCGAAATCACAGGTACTATGACTCCACACGAGTATGATATCGGAGACCATCTTACATCATCATAACAGAACTGGGTCAGGGTAGAGGGAGCCCTAGCTGACTCATCTCGCACTCTGACTTGCGTGACGTGATCAACAGGTGATCAATCTACAGGCACAGGAAACGCAACGAACGTGTCTTCACCAGAGCTGCAACGACTATCCCACATCAACTGCTACTGGATGATATAGGCCCTTCACAGTGCAAAACCAAGTACAATTCAGTTCTGATTTCTTATCCAATTTTTTATTTTTTCATGAGGAGGAGTTGCATATATTTGCTTTCTGATATTTTTCAACATACAAATGCTATGAGGTTGCTTTTCAATATAATTTTTCTTCACAAAAATCTCTTGAGTCCATTTAATACGTTCAAAGAAAAATATAAAATACAAAAAGGAGGGGAAAAATTCTAGAGAGGACAAGAACCTTGGAGTAAATATGGAATTTGATTAAGGGCTTTTAATGCTGCCTGTAAAGTGTCTGATAGGAGAATACTGTGGTCATGATTTTTTGCTGGTTTACCAAACTGGTTTACCAAACTGGCTTTATAGGAATAACACTTTTGGAAGCATTCATAAGCCAAAGCATGCAACAAATGCTCTGCAGTCAATATCCTACTCTAATTGAATTCCTAACTTCAACCATGGACAAACACTATACCAAACCCTAACCCTATTACCTAGGTGTGTTTTTTACAGAGACAGGTTGAATCTGAAAATCAACCACAGGTTAAAATTTCACAGCAGCAAGTAATCAAAAAGATGAAAATACCTTTATCGTTCTAAACCAAACTTATTGTGAAATGTTAGTATTATAATTCATCCGAAGATGCTTCAGGATATGGTTGAGATTGAAGCATCCTAGAACCCTACAGCTTCCTTAAGGTTCCTTAAGCAGGCCCTGGTCCTGGTCCAGGCCCTGGTCCAGGCCCTGGTCTCTGGACCCAAGGGGCTTTAATAGTGCTTGTAATATGTGCTTTGTGTACATAGGTACATACTCTTTCCAAGTTGCAATTTTACATCTTTGAAATTTTCTTTGTGGGCAACCTTGCCTAACCCCATCCTACATACACTGTAGATGACAATGTTCCCATCAAACGTCTCTAGTCACCATTAAGAAACAGGCAGCTTAGGAAGGGGATGGACCAGATTTCCGGAACAGGTTTGTAACAAACTTAATTTTCCAACAAGCAGAAAGAAAAGGTGTCCTCCACTTTCAAAAATAATTTAACATTCAGTAATTTGAGCTATGATGGCAAATCAGTGATTTGGGCCATCAAGGTGACAAAATCAACAAGAACACCATTGAAAAGATGTTTCAATGTGGAAAGTTACAGGCATGTCTTCTAGTGTGGCCAGTAAAAGGTATTAAGTACTCTGTCAGCTGACTGCAAAAAGGATGTTACTGCCATTTACAGTACATAGCTCTTATAGCCTTCTTGAAGACAGCAGGGGAGTGTTTCACAAAGACTAAGATCGACTTTAAGTTGGACTTAAATATGGCAGGCCGTTCATGCCACTGTTTGCTCTCACCATTTACTGGCATTTGTCTCTCAAAGGACATACAAATCATAGTCACATATCTACAAAATTTATATTTTTTGATAATTCATTATTGAAGGAAAAAATATTATCTAAAAAAATCATAATGGTGAGAGAAAACAGTGGCATGAACGGCCTGCCATATTTAAGTCCAACTTAAAGTCGATCTTAGTCTTTGTGAAACACTCCCCAGATGACTTATAAAACAAATAACAAAGGACTAAGAGTTCATATATCTAAGTGATAATCATTTTTCTTGAAACTTTCCCTCTTTCATTCATGAGAATTTTAGGATGGACTTGAATCCAGCTCAAACATTTTCATTTTTATTTAGAAATGTTTATTTACACATATCAGCTGTAATCTTAATATGGTGCAAATGTTGTTCGGGGAGCTGATAAGTGAGGAGAGGAGTAATGATTAATCTGACATCAAAGGGAATCAGAATAATTCTCCAGGGGGACAGTACCCTACTTAACAAGGGAAGTTCAAATTCAAATATTACTCTACTTGTTCCTTAAAGGCACTAATCAGCACTATTGTCTTTGAAGTGGTCGTGAAAGCAAATGCATTATCAATTATCATCTATTATTAGTTGCACATGTACATGTACGTATAATGTATCCAAGTATGTGTTTGATGGTAAGGAAAAAATGAATTTTTGTCAAGAAAAATGAAGGGAAATTAAGGTTCCTTTTGAATATGAAATTGGACTTTGGTACATATAACTCTATAATTAACCATCAACAGTACTAACCTCATAAGAAAGAAGCTTTTTTGAAATCTCATACCATTTTCATCGTCAAATTGATGTTGCTTCCCATAATTATTTGGGGGCTGATTTTTCATTAATTAGTTTCATCAGGCATATAGTACCTTCAACCAATCTATGATGGCTTGGGGACAGACAGGACAAGTGTTTGATCTATATGATTGTAAAATGTTATCTCCAGCAATATATGTTTACTTTAAGATGGAACTGGTATTTCATGCACAAACTTCCTCTTCTAGTTTGACTAATTAATGTAGAAGGACATTAAAATGTCTTCTAGACAACTGCAAAACATGCCACGTCTTGTCATGTTAATATCATCGTTCCTTATCGGGAGATTTCAAGACTAGCAGAATTCACTGTACAGCTGTACCCAAACTGAAGAGCTAACCGATAAGTAATCTTTTTTTCAGTATGAATGATGTATATTGGAACATCATATATCGAAACATCAAAACAGAGATTTGAGCACCGTTTCAAACGAAAACTTGATAAAGAATCAGGGTCCCACTCTATCATCTGAATGTCGTATAGTACAAAAATCATACAACTGGGCGGGGCTTATCATGAGCGTGCACTGATGAATGGTCAGCTGTCATGTCGATCGACTGACCTCTTCAAAACTACTTTTTTAAAGTATGACGTTTATTGGCATGATGTTTTCAAGGCTGTACATCCCCTCCGCTATACAATGATTCTTTACATATTTATCTGTAGGAGTTTCGTATGAATTCCTATATGCTGGACAGGCTAGTCTACTTTGTAATTAATCATTTGGTTAATATTGGCATGTGTTTTGGCAAAGGTTGATCAAAAGACAGGCCTTATAGACCGGTTTACTGACATATTCAAATTTTATGCATACTTTTTAAACAAATGTTGTTCAAGATTGACAACCTGAAAGTCTGTAGCTTGTCCGACATAGCAACAAGTAATGTATGCTAACTGGATTCCAAGTATTGTAGTTCATTAATAACAGGTTAATGGGATAACTTGTCACTAGGGCCCCAGGAAAGAAACATCCAGACATTTGAATATGTTAGTTAACCGGTCTATTGTTATCAACAGATTCACTGAAACCTGTCAGAGCCAGAAGGGTGTTAACTCTGTGTTACAGCACAAGAGATAACATCCTTCTGGTTCCAAACAGACAAAATAGGCCTAGATGTAACTAATATCAATTTCATGAAGTTTCAGTTGAGGCCTGAATAGCCCACTTACAGTTTATAAGAAAGGATCTTGAATATCTTGTTTCATATGGAAAGCATCAAGTGAATCACAACCCTAAAATTGAAAAAGTGTCCTTATGAAAATGAAATTGAAATCTTTCAAAGGGAAGATCATATCCTCACAGAACTTAAAGTACATGTGTACACTGCAAGTTAGTGCTTTGAAAACATGGTAATATTGTTTTGCGTCAGGCTTTCCTTCCCTTAGAGCAATTAAATTGGCAACCCTGCGAAGGTTTCGTTGTCAGTTAGCAGGAATGACGATTCCCTAGCCCGCAGGCTGAGAGAAAACATCAAGCATCCTCTGGATCGGATGTGAAAGCCAATTCTAAAAGACTCCTCAGATACTGCCTGGATATCCCCACAGATAGTTGCATCTGCACTGGGGACTCAATCTCCCCTCGAACTTTAATAGACATCTTATGGAAGTTAGATTTCTGGAAGATTTATAGCCGAAGATGCCTGCATTGTCATGTCAGTACGGTCTAAACAGAAAATTAAAGGGAAAGTCCACCCTGATCTGCCTCCATTGTATATATCTCGATAGTTACATCTGCACTGGAGACGAGGTGATCTCCTAGAAGTTAGGCTTCTAGAAGATTTAGAGCAGAGAATGTCTGTATTGTCTGCATCTATTGAAAGTTCTGGAAGATTTCTAAAACTCAGCATCTCCTTGCACATTGTTTGAAGATGAGGAATTGCTGATGTGCATTTCTGCATTTTGTCTTCTGTGTGTATGCTGACTGAATGTACAATTCATTCTCTTGCAATATTTGCTTCATGGTCAAGGTCCTGCACTAATCGTCAAAGCTTGATATACCATTATACCTTTATGTACCGTTAATCCTAACCATAGCCCTAACCTATCTGAAACCAAATCTAACCCCAATCCCATGTCTTTGGTGAAATAAAAATGTCTCTTGAGCAGAAGCCAATGTTGCAGCCGCTTCTGACCTCACAGAATATCACTGTCATGTGTCAAAATTAGAATTATGATCATAATTTTCCCATTCATTTAAATAATTTGCCCTCTGATGGATACTTCAATCTTCTACAAAACTTACTTCTTGAAACTCTGTCAATGTGTTCTATGAAGTCATATGTACATGCCAAGTGAAAAATGTCAAATAGGATACACTGCATGTGCTACAAAACTTCTAAACTAACTTAGCAAATTTCATTTTTCGCGAAGATGTCTGTTATGAGAACACAAGCGATGGGTGATGAGACGGATGATGTGTTTCGGGGTACATAAAACACGATTCATCGCTCACTCACTGCCTCGCTGCCGCGCCACCGGAACTACGCGTGCAGGGGGCGGTGTCTCAGCGCCGGATATCAGAAACTTCCTCGTTGTTGACCCCAGACGAGGTGGGCTCGTTAGCGAACAATTCGCTGTCACCGAGCACAGGGAGATGTAGTCTGGCAAACAAAGGCTCCTTTATAATAATAATAATTATAATGATTATAATGATTAGGACAAACATGCACCAAATGTACATTACCCAATTACCCATGAAGAGGGAGGGTACTTTCAAACGACCACTATCTACATTTATCGATTATTCGAAACTTTGTACAGCAATTCGACAAAAATCAATCCAAGAATTTGCTGAAAATTAAGCTATGCTTCCATGTAATCTACACCAATTAAAAGATTATTTAACAAACAAATAATCAATTCAGATGTGAAAATGGTTTAAATTCACTAGGTAGTTAAAACTCACTCAGCAAGTACACCTGTCTATAATTAAAGACCTTTTTACATTTTTTCCCTTGCATAATGCTTCTTAACGGCACAGATTAAATAACCTGTACATAAAGATCATTGGCTCATAAAGGATACATGTACATTTTAATGCACAAACAAATTCATTTTTTGCCGATAAATAATCATTCCCTGTAACTAGCCCTGCATGGCATGTGCTTTGGACCAAAATCGTTGAATACACACAGAGTATGGGTCTGTACTCAGTGCTCTGCTTTCGTCATGTACATGTAGCTACATTTCGAATCAACGGGTCTGTTTTGCAAGACTACTACTGGGAAGTGTTGGCAGAGGGGCATCCAGAGAATAAAAGTAAAACACTGGTTGATTTCATGATACATGTTAGTGTCATCGTCAAAGCGACTGTCATCGCGTTTTGGAGTTGGGTTTCATTTCCGCAATGTAGATTAATAAACCCATATAGTGGAAGTCGGCTATGATGCTAATTATCACGCTGCCGCCATAAAATTTCTACAATAAATCAACACTGGGTACTTTGCTTCCGCTCAAAATATACCCACTGCTGTCCCCCATCCCCCCCCCCATTCTGCATCTCTGATTTCCTATCAATGGTCTCCTCACTAAAGATTTAGTCACTTCTCTGCATTGCCCTCAAAATTTACTGCCCCCCTCCCCCTCATTAATTTCTCATTTCCTATTAATGGTCTCCTAAAAAAAATTGCAATGGAGCATAACATTCCGCAAGATGTTGCTTGATCTATAAACAATGCTTGATGTTGCAAATCCTATTTTGTTTTATATCACAAAAAGACTGATTTTATTAGTAGTTATCTTTATTGGCAATATCTAAGGGGTACCTGTCACAATGCAGTGCCCTTTCCCAGTACATCAAATCCCATCAATTACTATTAAACTACAAACCTTTCAACTAGAGGAGATCAGCCAAGTTCACATGAGAGTCCATCAACCTTTTAAGTTCAGGGCACAGTTTTAAACTCAGAGGTTATCTTGTAGCTATCGACCGTGCAGACAGACACAGGCGTACAAAACTGTAAGATTACATACAGTATACACTTGAAGTTTTAAACCTTATGGTTAACACAAAAACTACTAGTGGCATGGGAGGGGGGGGGGGATCCTCACTCAAAAGACACAATTGAAGAGAAAGACCAGTTCTTGTCATGCGATTGCATTGTGAAAGAAACGTTGTGGAATCGATCAGAAAAGGTTGATCATCTAGCATATAAGTACATGTATTGGTGTGTACTGCAAGGTTCTGGAATCATGAAAATGATAAGAAATTTGGCCCAGTCTTGGTAAAGTTACATGTACAAGCACTGTAAACAGAAAGATGTATATGGGACTATGCGACCACATGCGCGATATCTATTTGGTCCCAATAGATATAATAATTTACCAAATATATCAATTCGTAGGCGGTTTCCCGACTTTCCCTGCAAAATTTGTATCATCACGTATTAGTCTAAACATATTCTTTCACATGATTGGTAATGAGAGCTTCCATTTCATTTTTTTGAGAGACGGGGCGTTTCCAAAACTGGTCTTTACCTTTAAAGGTTTCACCTGCTTGTAGTTATAATGTTTGCTTGCTTGGCTTGGTGTTTGAAATCTTAAAACACTTGTTGTTTCGATCCAGTGTGAACCCGTTTAGTTAGTGGATATATTTGTTAATTCTTTAAGGATATCGCAATCTTTCAAGTCTAAAACTACCACAGTCCCATGCGGACATAGCTATTATCAGCAATACGACCTTGCCAAACCGTTGTGGTTTGAATGAATTTTCCATGAAAATTGCCCTCACATTAAAAAAGATGAAGTTGTAATCAAATTTCACACATCCGGAGCATACTGATTGGTTCTAGAATGAAGTAGGATTTTGTCATTTGCACAAAGACAAAATATATTGCACAAGTTCATCTCCCTTTTCCACTTGTGGTTCCCCTAATCCGTCATATTTTTCTGTATTTGTCATCAAAAGTCTGGCCCCCTCCCAAGATCAAATCTGCCCCCAAAAGAACAGTTACCCAATTAATTGTCAGCCTGCAAACATTTCCAGGAATTCATGACACAAGTCATGTGAAATGTGTGTACTTGCACAGTCATGATTTAAGTGCAAGTTTCAAATGGAAACTATCATTGTTGATTAACTATTGAAAAGGAATATCTTATTGTGATGGCATTCTCACATATATATAGAAACTAATACAAGCATGGAGAGACAAATAAACAAGCAGGTATGTTTAATAGCGAGAGTGAGAGAGAGAGAAGAACAATGTAAGGGAGAATGAAACAATGAGAGACAAATAAAGAGAACATGAGTGGAAGAAAGAGAGACAGGGACAGAGACAGAAAGAAAAAGAGCGAGAGAAAAATAAAGAGATTAGGAGAGAGACAGAGACAGAGACAGCTAAAGAAGCTAAAAGACAGTTAGAAGGAGAAGAAAAAAACCCATAACAGAATCTCACTCACTGCTGTATTAATCCTATTATCAATTAAATGGCTGTCTGTCACCTCATTATATCCTCCTACTAATCCCATCCCTAATCATGACACAATACCCCCAGCAAGGACCCCTTATGGGTCCATCATGGACCTAATCCTAATTCCTATGTGAAAAGCCCCTTGGATAATCCATTACATCCAGTGTATCACCAAGCCCTCAAAGCTTTGACCAATGTTGTAATCCCTTGATGAAAGCAATGGAATTCCTCAAGAGTCCAATGGGCTTTAAAGGTAGTGTATACCTTTTGCATCCAACATCAAACTCTGTAGAAATTTGCAGGAATTATGAATATGTCACGTACATGTATGTTCTATCTGTGAAATTTAAACGTTACCAGTGTCCAAATTATCGAAAATAATATCGCTAGTGATATTCGTTTGTCTCGCAATGTGGTCAAAAAGGAATCTAAAAGATCTCGACGTTTCATGGGCCGCTGCAACACTTCGTCAGGTGATAAAAACTAATGTAAGCAAGGGTGCTTTATACTCTACAGGGGGACCGGCGCGACGAAACGTCGAGATCTTTTGGATTCCTTATTGACCACATTGCGAGACAAACGAATATCACTAGCGATATTATTTTTGATACTACATCCGCAATGAGTAATATATTTAGCATTAGTGTCCAAATTATGCAAGGAAACCTGTTTTACTTTCTAGACTTCACTGTCAGACACTACTTCTTTTTTTTCTTTGGTATTAAATAACATACATGATATGAACTGTAAAGGGTACATAAGCATTTGTCTACATCAATAACCCACTTGTTGTAATGGCCAAATAAAACTGACTGAATCTTTGCACAGCGGTACAATGGTCTGAAAATCTGACTATTGATTTAAACGACCGCGATCGCTAAATTCGATCTGACAACTAACAGTCATTATTTTCCAACAAAAAGACCTTTTCAAGCCCTTTTGTTTTGAGGGAAGTTCTAAATTAGTATTATCTTTCAAATGCCATTGGAATTTAACCTTATCATTTTTTTGCCCTGCAAATGGAACATAGCCCCTTTAATACAAGCCAATGACATACTGGGTGACCCTATTCTGGTCTATACTGGACACAATCATTTATAATTATCAGTGTAAACAGATAAAAATATATATACAAGACACAAAATTAAATTAATATGGTGGTTAGTTTACACATATACATGTACATGTACATTTTTAAAAGAAAATCCTTATCTGCTTCTTTTTTTCTTCAATACTGGCAAAAAATGCATAGGATTACGAGTACCAGTATAATTCTTATACACCAATTGTAAAAATATTTCCCCCTTGAATTTTGAGTATACCAATCTGCATAATTATACAGGTCACAGATCAGTGATATTATTTAGGTATAGAATGTATAGGCCTACTTTATATACAAATACGTTTGACTGTGGCATTCATGCCTATAAGATTTAATATTTAAAAGCATGTGTGACTAGAGTATTTTCTGCTGGGAAATTTGGGATTAAGATGGAAATATGATAACCAAACTTTCTATATAATTCAGATGCATTTCACAGGTACCTTATCACAAACTATATTTATTGCATACTGTAGGATTTATATCCTGCATCTTATCTAAATACATTATGTCTGATTTCTTTGATTTTTCTCAACGCTGTTAAAGATACCAGCCTCCTTAGTTTTTAATTCCTCATCACTTTAATATAATGCTGCTTGTATCATAATGATTAAAATTTTCTTGCTACATCTAAATCATATCCTTATTTGTAGGAATATGCGATATGTAATAAATGTGTCATTTTAGTTTTAGTTTTTGGAGGGAGGGGGGAGTTAAGATGTATTATTTTTTAAACAATGTGCAATATTGTGTCTATGTCAATGTTATGTTTATATTTAAGTTGATTTGGGAGCAACATGTGAGGGCTCACATGCCTCCGGGTAATAGCGCTGAATTTCACTTTTGTGAGCCCTGGCCCACACGTTGCTCCCTCCCTATTCCTCTTGTATTGTTTATGTATTGCATGATCTGTCAAAATGTAATTGTATTGTGCTTTTATGATTGGCCTAATAAATAATAATAAATAATAATAATAGTATACTGATGATCGTAGGACGTCATTGGTGCATTACAATCCATTCATTACCATTTTGTTTCTTCTTGGCCTACCAAAATATCATCAGCATGCACAAGCTAGGTGTATTAATATTGCAGTTGGAGACATTGGGGGATCGTTAAGTGTTGTATTGCAATATGCTCACAAACATAATAAAACATTTCTTTTCAAACTTGAGAAGTTCAAGTCATCCCTGGATGCTGATAAAACAACATGGTCTCTGTGAATGATCAATTCCCATTCATTATAAAGGCATAGCCAGTGAGATGATGGGGGCAGCCCCAAAAAAAAGTGGAAAAATAGAGGCAAATAGGAAAGAGTTTTTTTTTTATAAAGTTGCACCCCTAAAAAATGTTCCAAGAGGGGAAAAAAAGAGGGGAAGAAGGAAAAAGAAAACGAGGGAAAAGAGGGAAAGAGGGAAAATAAAGAAAAGAGAATAAACAACATTTGCTGTCACTTTGCACATGAACGACCATCCTTTTCTCCCAACCCTGCTACATGTATGTCTTTGAATTGTTTCAAGGCTGCACATTAATGATTAATACATGAATGATTCAGCCAATGTGGAAAGGGGGCTCCAAGAAGGGCTCCACAATTACCTATTTCAAAGGGGCAACTTTCCCATTTGTTCCAACACACAAATTGACTAAATATTATTTTCAAAATGTATGTCACATGAGTTTTTTTTGTCTCTCTTTTACCCCTTTCAAACTGGCCTGATTTTCATCGGATGCATCCGGACGCATCCGATGACACGGCCACTATGAAAGGTACAGAGGAGAAAAAGCTGATAGAATAGCCGATGAAAAGAAGAGAAATAGGCGATTAAATTCTCCTGCTCAGGAGCAGGAGAAATTCTCTTTCTATCGGTGTGACAGCGATGAAACAACCAGAACCACTGTGAATGCATTCAGGAGAAAACACTGATTAAAAGACCGATGAAAATGGTCGCAGTCACGCGCGCTTTATCGTGACCAGCTGTGTTTGTTGACTTTTTGTCGAACATGCTGTATGCTAGCTAGATGGGGCGCGAGCTTAATAATTGCGCAATAATTCTTCACTTCCGCAAGCCTCGCCACAGCGAGTGAATTTCACCGGCAGTATGAAAGCGACAGCGGGGAAAACGGCGGTTTCACCTTTGTTTACATAAGGAAAATTCAATCGGTATTTTATCGGTGTGACTCCGATAGAACCAGTTTGAAAGGGGTAATAGGAGGACCTACAGGTACATGTATATACTATCCACAATATATTTTGAAGAAGTGCGCCAAGGGAGGAGGCACTTGGAGAAAAAGAAGAAATTAAAGATATTTTCGTACACGAAAAACAAGAGAATACGTAGTCCGGAACTACATGTACATGTACATGTACGTCACAGTCCAATGATAAAATTGCCAATTTGAGATTCGCATAGATATAGTGATGTCATATTTCAACCCTTCTTAACTCTCTTATTATTTGTCTGATCTATTCCAAACTTTTGCCATTCTGTTTCTCTTACTTTTCTGCTTTCATCCAAATTAACTTATTATAAGGGTTGGATTGCCCTTTCAAGGAATTAATCTTCTGTTATCATGATACAACTGCTTTTAAAAATCCTTGACACCTTCAGGGTTGACAATTCAAGGCTGAAAACCAGTAGAAATTAAAATATATAATACAGTTTTTATTATTTTCCTTGCAAAAGAAGGAAATGTATATGAACATGTATATATATATACATGTACATCGACAAGTGAACCAACTGAAATGAGTCACTACAAGTTTTAATCACCTTTAAGATTTCGCAATACAGGGATGTCCTTAGCATGACTTTTACTCACCAGGTACCAACTGTGATCCTAATTAGCCATTTCTCTAGCCATTAAAGGGCAAGTCCACCCTGATAATAAGTTGGCTTTAATAGAAGCAGAAAGAAATGAGAGGAACAGGTCGGTGAAAGTTGAGCAAAATACCATTAAAAATAAGAAAATTATGATTTTTTTTTTTTTTTTTTAAAGTTGCAATTAATCAAACACAAATTGACAACTCTGTGAAATATCTTGCGAGGTTCACTCCAATTTGCTCTGTACTAAAAAAATGATCAGAAATTTCAATTTTCTCTGAAGAAAATGTTCAATCACATACTGGTATGCACCCTAAATTTAATTTTTGCAAATAAGTTTCTATTCAACCCCTGTATGAAACAAATCTATTCCATCATTAATAACTAAGAAAATGAAAGTTTATGAAATTTCTGTACAGAGCAAATTGGAGAGGACCTCGCAAGATACATTGTACATCACAGTGTTGCCAATTTGTGTTTCACTGAAGACCACTTTAAAAATTCACAACTTTTCAACTGTTAATTGGATATTTCTCAAACTTTGACAAATTTGTTTCTCTCCTTTCTCTTTCTCTTTTTGAACACCAGCTAATTATTAGGGTGGACTTCCCCTTTAACTCCCCATCCCTGCATTCCCCTATTACCACAACCAAACCGCAAAAAGGTCATAAGGTCATTGAATGTCAGTTTGATAATGGGATTGTGGTATGACCTTTGCCCCCCATTAAACTGTGACTGACTTTTCGGTGTTTACAATATGTCAAGATACATGTACATGTATACCCAAGAGGGCAAAAGCACCTCCTATTATCAGTTGATGGATGACTAAACACGAAGGCTGCATTTACACTGTAAGCAAAAATCGTTGATTTTATCACGTTTTGGTGTTTTTCATCTGTAGTTGCACAACTACCGGCATACATGACGGAGTGTGGATTTTAAACACCTGCACAAAAATTTCAACGATTTATGCAGTGTAAATCAAAACTTTGGTAAGATTCTGTTTTTTCGCCACATGACTCTCCTCACTTCTCTGTGCATGCGCACTACTTACCAAAAATCGGTATGATCAAACAAACACCAAAGTTTTTTTAATGGGGTTTCCCAGCAGTGTAAGAGGCAGTCCAAAAAATTGACGCTTTTTCAAACTGGCGTTTGGGATGTGTAAATGGGCCTAGTGTGTATTAATTTTAATTTGCTACTCTTGACGAAGGAGTAGAAGATAGGATTGATTACTTCAAGTCCAATGTGCCCTGAAAGTGAAAACAATTGCTGGATATACAGTTAAACCTGCTTTAGTGACCACCTGTATAGAAAGACCACCTGTCTACAGCTAGAGACCACATTTTTTGTTTCCCTTGAGAATGGTTTCTCATTGACACATGTACTATTTAAAAGGAACCTGTTCATAAACACCACCTGCCTATAAAGACCACTTTTCTTGTCTCCCTTGGGTGGTCTTTATAGACAGGTTTCACTGTACATGTAAAGCCAGGGTAATAATGTCCAAACCACCATGCTATACAGTTAACAACTAAATTATTCATACCCTTACCAAGTTTTGTAATTTTTCAAGTATGTGAAAATTGATGTGTCTCTATATGTTTCTTGATAATGACATACAGCTTATACATCTACATTTATTAAGTATTCAATAAAGGCCCTAATTCAACCAGTCCACATTTCATTCTTGAGTTACAAATAAAAACACCCCCAAAAACATGATATTAATGAAGAGTATGAATAATTTAGTTGTTAACTGTACATAAAGTCTTCTGTAATAGCTTTGGGAAGAAGCCTATATCAATTCATTTGAGTCAAATATAACCTTTTTCAATAAGAATTCAATATTTTTTCCAAGTCCATTTCATCATGCATATTAAACATTGCACTTACAGTACATGTACATGTAGTTTGATTAACAACTGTGTTTATAATGTACATGTATGATCATTAACATATTTAAATACATTTTTGGAAAATTCTGAAAAACAATGTGTATGTACATTTGCATAAAATTTCCTGAAAACATCTTCAATGATTGATAATTTAGATAGTTGATAAAGAAATTATATTGCCTTTCATGGCACTAGTTGCTTTGAAGTTTGGAAACATCTTGGGGGTTGAGGGGAATACATGTGTTCAAAGAAAAGTTGTACTGTATACAATTAGAATTACCCAGGTTCCAGATAATTATGGCATGATGAATACATGTACATGTATATCAAACAAATTTCAACTTGAAAAAGTCATTACTTGCAGCCTGCCCTAGTGCCCTTGTAAGCTGTAGCTGATCGAAGCATGCATTAGGCATTAGCTGTATTGTAGAGTTTGCAATCGCTCCTCCGCCCACTGCACTACGTACACTACAAATGCCATTTCACTCCAAATTCACAGTATGTCTATAGCATTGAGCTCTCTGGTATGCAGCAACACACATAATAACTCTACGGAATGCAAGTAACCACCCACTTTTCTTCTGAGCAAAGTTTACCAAAAGTCTCTTCCAGACCCAAACCGTGACAAAAAAATTGTATGTACTGTATACATAGAGGGAATAAGGGAGGAAGGAAAACAAAAATGGGAGAGATTTATAAAGGTGACCCACTTTTGGTTGGGACTTCCATTCCCACACATGAGTGCACCAAAGGCATTCCCAGGCGGTGAACGAGGGTTCAGGGAGAGTTCACGTCTGCAGTGTTTATACCCACGTGAAAGGACGTTTGGATGTACGTTTCAAAGGTCAATATTCATACATGTGAGGGTGTGTAGGTGTTTGTGGTGCAGTGATTATAGTTAGAGAGAATAAGTATACATGCATGAAGCATATAATGTATATGAGAGGAATTCCACCCTGATATCAATTTGTTTTTTTAATCACTCAGGAAAAATGAGGGTACAGATCAGTAAACTTTGATGAAATGTTGATAAAAATGATAGATTATGAAAATTGAACAAATGTAAATTGGAAGCTCTGGGTACCTTTCAAGCATCTCTCCAAGTATTTGCTTCGTACTAAAAATTTCATATATTCTAAATATCTTGATTGTTGATGAAGGAATAGATTTAATTTGTAGAGGGGTTGCCAAAAACGTGTGTATTTATTACATCTAGGATTCATATACAGTGTACAGGTATAAGCCAATATTTTCTTCAGTGAAAAGGGAAATTTACAAGAGGTACTCAAAAGGTATGTCACAGAGTTGCCAATTTATGTTTTATTATTTGCAACATCCAAAATTCACAACTTTCTTATTTATCATTGGATTTTGCTCAAACCTTCACTCTTCTGTTTCTCTCATATTTCTGATTTTGATTAAAAAGGAAATGTATTAAAATCATGTTGAAAATCCATTTTTAAAACCAAAATTTGATTTAAAAGTTACAGTACATCACAATACTTCATCTGGGCCAGATTTTGAATACAAATATATTCAAATAATATTCTTATAAATTTAATTGGAAAGAATTTACTTTTCTTCCCTTCTATTTCACATCATTTCACATCAATTCTGATGTCAGTTTAGCAAACAAATCTAGGCCTACATGTATATTGTCTGTTGAGAGCCAGAAGGGCATTAACTACTCTACTTTTACACAGATTTAATCTCCTTCTTGCTCTGACAAGACATTATGCTAATCAAGACATATACATGTACATGCAGTGATTTTTTTTTTAACAAATCTTTTTGAGCCTTAGCCAAATAACTTTTTTTTTTCCTTTTAAAGGTACTATGTCCCATTTGCAGGCCAAAAAAAATGAAAAGGTTAAATTCCAACGGCATTTGAAAGAAAATACTAATTTAGAACTTCCCTAAAAAAGGGGGGCTTGAAAATGTCTTTAAGTGGGAAAATAACGACTATTAGTTGTCGAATCGACTTAGGAGCTATAGAGCCAGTAAGTAATAGTCTGATTTTTCAGACCATTGTACCGAATGGTCGTACGTTTTATGCTGCGCAAAGATTCAATCAGTTTAATTTTGGCCATTACAAGAAGTGGGTTATTGATGTAGACAAATGCTCATGTACCCTTTACAGCTCATTTTATGTATGTTATTACCAAAGATGAAAAAGCCAGTCAGTCACTCAATAGTGTCTGACAGTGAAGTCTAGCAAGTAAACGGGTTTCCTTGCATAATTTGAATATTAGGACACTGCTAACGTTTAAATTTCACAGATAGGACATACATGACATATTCATAATTCCTGCAAAGTTCTACAGAATTTGATGTTGGCTACAAAGGGACATAGTATCTTTAAACTGCATGACATACTCTGTATTTTCTATACAGGATATGTTTGCCATTGTTAAACAATCCTCCCACAATTTGACACAATTTGCTTTCATTGTATTCATAGTGTACATTGTATACATGATGTACAAACATTGAACAGAGTACATTGACATGATGAATGGTATTAAACCGTGTAGTCAAGAGAGAGAACAGTTTCATGTCCTTTCACAAAAACAATACCTTTTCATATTAACTGCTAATTAGGATTGAGTCTAGACTGCAGGCACAGACTCTAATTCCACACTTTACCACAACTCCTAAAGCCTTGAGCAGAGCCTAGACTTGTCAGTTTCTAGCTGTGTCAAATAAGAAAATTAAACCCCTCGAAAATGTAAGAATGAAACGCCTCTTTCCATTCTTAAAGGGAAAGACCAGTATTGGGAACCAAAAAAAAAAAACAAATTGAAATGGAAGCTGTTATTACCAATCATGTGAAAGAATATGTTTGTACTAATACATTGTACGTGATGATAAAAATTTTGCTGGGAAACCGCCTAATAATTGATATATTTTGTAAATTATCTATTGGGACCAAACAGATATCGCACACGTGGTCGTGTAGTCCCATATACATCTATCTGTGTACAGTGCTTGTAACTTTACCAAGACTGGGCCAAATTTCTTATCATTTTGATGATTCCAGAACCTTGCAGTACACACCAATACTTATATGCTAGATGATCAACCATTTCTGATCGATTTCACAACGTTTCTTTCACAATGCAATCGCATGACCAGAACTGGCCTTTATCTTTAATAGCGTTGAGGGTGTGTTATTTTCTCAGCTGATTGGGCGCACGAGATGGAAACGGTCCGGGCAGTGGACTACGGGAGTGTATGCACAAATGAAAGTAAAAAGAGAAGATTTATGTTAAAAATTTACCCAGTAGCATTTTGATGTGCAGGAAACATATCAAATATCAAATAGCATGGAACCCCCTCCTCACTTTAAAAATATCTAGAAGGGAAACTAGGTATCACTTTTACTTGGCCTAAAAACCATCCCATTCAGAGCCAGAAGGGCTATCACATAATTTTCTCCCTGAAGTTGAAATACCCGTAGATTTTCTTTCTTATACATGTATACATGTACATGTACATTAGTTTCGGATTTCAAGTAAAAACTTTTTTTTTAAAGAAGATTTCTTTAAACAAAAATAAAAAAGATTACAAGCTCTTTGTATACCATTCTGATATTTGTCATTCCTCTATGGGCTTTAACCCCTTGAAAACATTTAAATTTTAGTACATTATAATACACATTTTCCATAGACCCCAGTCCAAATCAAGTCTGGCTTGATATTCAATGGGTTAACACAAGCCATTTACAATATTTAACTAAACAACTTTCACATCAAAACAACCTTTACACCACTCATGCTTATGGCAATATACCATGTACAATGTACATATAGTGTATGAAAACATTACTTTCAACGTTATCCCGAGGGGGTGCGAACAAATCTTGATCCCTGTTCGTAAGTTTGAAAGTAGGGCGATTGGGGTTACAAGAGGAAAAGAAGTGACAGATAATCTAGGGTGTATGCAAGTTTGGGTTGGAAGAAGTAGAAATTGAGATTTGCCCTCCCTGGGCTGTCTCAAAAGTTGACTGAGATTTCTAAAATGTGAGTGTGGTATAGCTAGTCCAACATGTGTACAACTGTACATTATATCATAGATTAAAAGGAAATCCAACCTTGATAGCCTGTACTCTACCTCATCTCTTCCCTCCCGAGCTCTTCGTTTTCTGTCACCTTCTCTTTCTCCCTCACTTTTCCTCTCTATTCTACTTCATGCGACTCTCTCTCTCTCTCTCTCTCATTTGTTCTTTTCTCTGTTTTTTCCTCATACTCCTTCTCCGGGAGAGAAGGGGTGAATGTTCAGAGCACTTCATTCATCTTATTTCAATTTTTAATGCCAGTTTACAAGTCTACATGTCGGTTCTGTTACATGTATTTATATTATTGCTGTTATTATTATTGTTGTATTTTCTTTGTATCCTTGAATGTATTTATATATCGTCTATGTTGCTGTTTATGTATGTCAATCGCCAGTGGAGGACAAATTTCTGTATTTTTTAAATCAGACAATAAATTATCTTGAATCTTGAATCTTGAAACTTGAAACTACACTAGAGGAAAGCAGCAAAATCAGAGAAATAGACTGGTGAAAGTTTGAATTAGCACTTGCAAATGTTCTAGATCTTATTTTTTATTTATACATGTACATTCCTTGCAAAGAAAAATTCACTGCCGTATTAAATAGGATGAACACTGCGCAAGTTATTTCATGAATTTCACAGCAAGAAATCTTTTGTAAAACATGTGTTAACTTGGAGAGGAAAAGGGCCTTTCTAGTTTTGTTTTTAATATGTGCCTGTTGAGTTGGCGAAGGAGCTACCATATTGATGGGGGTTAGCAAGTTTAATACGGTAGATGAATATAAAAAAACTTTTGTAAAACATGTGTTAACTTGGATCATTCAAATTGGGGAGAAACAAGCGTCTTTCTAGATTTTTGGATGTGCCTGCTGGGTTGGTGGTGGGGCTGTCAGTTTTATAAGTTACTTCCTGTCAGTCAACGCTGGCAACCGGATTTCCTGAATTCATGACCAGGCTCCTCTCAGTCAGCGTTCACATAAAGCTAATAGAGCGTTTCTTAAAATTATTAATCTGCTTGCATTAACACAATTGTTCATGTACCTACAGGTACATGTACATGTAGGTGTAATCAGCAATGTAAGATTTTAAACATTTTTAAAAAGTATTATAAAAACTTGGATAAATTTAAAGTTTGTGGATGAAGATTTCCTGAATTCATGAGCAGATTCCTCTAAATCAGCGTTCACACAAAGCTATTAAGAGAGTGTTTCTTTTATAAATACAAATCAAACCCACTCAAAATTACTCATTTATGAAAGCTTAAACCAATCTTTTCATTTACATGAAGGCACAATATATGGTAAGGTTTTAAACATTCAAACATGATTGCAAAACTAGGGAAACTTTCAGTATTGTGGTTGAGCATCCCTGAATTTATTAACAGGCTACCCTAAATCAGTGTTTAAATAAAGAAAAATAGAATGATTGATACTATACCTGTGTATATTTACAATCATTCATTTATTTTTAATGAAGCAACATTAATGTTCAATGTACATGTAAGCGAATAGCAATTATACAATTTTAAATATTTTACATAACATTCAAGATTGTTAAAAAAAGGATTTATAACCCCCAAAACTACGTATATGGACTTGACAAAATTTGGCAGGCGGTCAAAATATAGTAAAAGTAGCATTAACAGGTTGTTTTTTTACGGAAGTTGGACCACGGACATATAGCATGACAACATGTGAACAGGTCTTGGCTTCAAATTGGACACGTTCTGACAGTATGACGATTATTAGCTGGAAAGGAGGAAAGACTTGTTCCCTTGTTATATATGACTAAACTTGAATTTCCATCAGTTCTCTCTCCCTTTCTCCCTCCCCCCTTCCCCCTCCCCCTTTTCTGTCAATTTATCTTGTAATCTACAATGTAGGTTCTTGCGACACATCCCCTCTTCATTTCTCCGTCACTTTTTCTCATCTCAAATGAATCAATGACAAAATGAATCGGTACCTAAAACTAAAACTTAAAAAAACCCTGAAGAACATTCCAAACAATTTACTGATATCAGAAGTTTGTTAATGTGAATGCGTCTTTTTGGCAGAGACCAACTCCACAAATCTAGCTCTGAATTTTAACCTTGACCTTACATTCGTTAGTAGAGTAGATTATGTATTTCGACAACTGCACTATCCAAATGGATTAGGCACACAAACTCTCTACTCTTAAAGGGGAATTTATCCCTTTTGCAAAGTTTTTTCAAAGATTGTGATATTTGGCATTAATTCATTATAAAGGATTTTTAAAGAGTTGTATTAATAAATAAAAGTTTGGTAATGTGGCACAAAACCTTTATAAACCAAATTTAAATACTTTTAGAATAGGAAACACAAAAGTTCAATTTTTGAATTTAAAGATCTAAAGATTGCAATATTTGGCATTAATTCATTTTAAAGTATTTTTAAAGAGTTGTACCAAAGGAAATATTCTTCAATATACATGTATTGTACATGTACCTTGTGCTCTATTGTATGATCATACTCTACTCTTAAAGGGAATTTATTCCTTTCGTAAAGTTTTTTCAAAGATTGAGAAATATGGCATGAATTAATTTTGAAGAATTTTCAAAGAGTTGCACAAAAAGACATATTCTGGAATATATTGTACTTTGGGCTCATAATGTATCATTGTATCATCAAGAAAAGGTTCCTAAAGTCTTCCGCTATGAAACAATTAATCCGTCGCTGGTTTCATGACCCATCGTTTTTTTGCAAAATTAACCAATCCGATTAAGCTTAACCATGGATCTGGGGGTGAGTAAAAGTTATGTAATGTGGCACAAAAACTTTATACATGTAAACCTAATTTTGAATACTTCTAGAATAGGAAACACAAGTTCACTCTTGAATTTCATGATCTAAGGAATCCGTAGATTAAGAGGAGGTGTCGTGGTTTAGTTGTTCATTCATTTGACTCTCATGCACTCCAAGGCTTGGGGGTTCGAATCTCAGCCCAGCACTAACATCCTTTGGCAAGACGTTAATCCACATTTGCCACTCTCCACCCAGATGTAATTGGGTACCTGGCAATCGCTGGGGTAATAATATTTGCAGGGCCCTCATGAAGAACAGCATTGAAGCTGATGAGGCTTACCTGAGTAAAGAATTTTATTATTATTATGGAGCCAGAAGGGCGCTAACTCATAATCATTTTAAACAGAATTGAAAGCGCCCTTCGGCCTTTCAACATACATTTTGTTAGCCATCTCCACGTATACCGGTACCAAACTGTGATGGGCCAAACACACTTCCACATAGGTTTGGGTGCAGTGATAATCTGGGACTCTGTGATAATCCTTAATTTATATTGTGGAGTCAAAAACCAGACAATACAATAATTCAAGTGAGGAGTAAAAATTAGATCAACCTGAATGATTACTACTGGGGTAACTGTGATAAATGTGTCTCGTAAATTTTGGAGGCACATTGATAATGGGGGCACATCATTATCATCGTTTGGAATGATGGAATCACAAACTAAACAATAAGAAAATGCTAGTGAGGAGACAAAAAGGTAGGTCAATCTGGTTCACTACTGAAAGGTCAAAGGTCGCATTCTTGCCCAGGCAAATGGAATGCATCTCCATCAACCAAAAACAGACCTGCCCTGGTTGAGAGACAAAGGTCAAAGGTCACTGCCATGAGACAGCTCCAGTTAGATCCACCCTTTGAAAATCTGGGTACAATGTATGTTGTACCATTGTAGCAATATAAATACAGTAGATTAATAAGGTAAGAAAATAAATAAGTAAAAATCGTGAGGTAAAATACTATTGACCACTGTTTTCACCCGTTCTCTCACAAATCAGCTGGCAGATACATGTAGATATACTGTACATCGTTAATGTTTTATTTCTTCACAGGAACTGGAAAATTAATTTAACAATGAAAAACAACACCTAGTCTTTGAAAGTACCTTAAACCCACAAAATTATCAACTCTCCGCCTTCATCTCTGCTAACAGCTCTAGCATTGCGGTGAATAATTAGTCTGCCAACGAGGGCAGTTCGCACCTTGGGCACTCCTCTTCTACGGTGACCGAACCGGCAAAGTGTCAAATTAGCCAACAGGTGTCTGGCTGAGACTCTGACCTTGAGATTTCAAGTTGAATTAGGTGACTGGACCAATCACATTGAGATAGGAGGCAGATTGCCTAGTTCTTCAAGTTAGTCGGCTTAAAGAGAAAATCTGGTTCTAGAAGAGAGGAAGAAATCTGGGGTGGTCAGAGATTGACAAGGACTAACAGACTTGAAAAGGAGAAAAAGTACAGTCAAACCTACTTTAGCGACCACCTGTATATAAAGGCCACATTTTAAGTTTTCCCTTGAAAGTGGTTTATTATTGAGACATATGATAAAAACCTGTACATACATGTGTAAAGACCACCTGCCTATAAAGACCACTTTTCGTGTCTCCCTTGAGCGGTCTACATGTACATATACGAAGGAAGGAGTTGAACTCCTTGATATAAGCTTACATTGTACATGTACATGCAGTTTTTGAGGTCTCAAGGTTTCTGGTTCAATTAGATATTTAGGGCCGGAGCATGGTGGTATATTGGTGAAGGCTCTTCACTCTCATTCAAGGGGTCACAGGTTCGTTCCTTGCTCGATGCTTACAGTCAGACCGCAGCGCTCGCAAAATCGCCCGTATTTATTCAAGTCGTATGCATGTTTTTGCTCCTCTTGCATACGTAATGAGCAAAAAACATGGCACAGTTCTCGTTCTTCTTATCTGCTCAGGATTCATTTAATGACAATGAATTTGTCATAAATATTGAGCCAGAATAATAAACATTATAGTGTACTATTCAATAAGTAGTGAGTGATGTTTTAAAATGTGAAAAAACACGAAGAAAACTTGGAGAAAAAAATATTTGAAGAGTCGGATATTCATGTTAAAAACTCATTTTTATCGGGGGTGCATCTCGTTAAATTTTGGCTTACCACATAATGTAGATATTTTCCTAACATAATATCATAGTTCCTATTGATGTTTATCTCAATACCAGTCAGGAACAAGCAAAGTAGTAGCTGATGCATACTAGACTTCGGCAGAAAATTGACATGGCCGATCGGCGGCGTTTTGCGTGAAGATCAACCGGGGGATACTACGCTATATCTAGTTTTGCGTCGATTATCGATGTACTGTGCGGTCCAACCAGTCCGTGCGCTATACGTGAACACGCACGGAGGATAGTGTGATAGGATAGGTGCTTAACCCCCGGACGTAGAGGCTTTGTATTGCCCCACATACTTACTATTGTGTATGATACTCGTGCGATACATAATAATAGAAGTGTACAGAAAGTACAAGTTGGATTCGGATATGCACACAAGTACACTCAAGTACAATATAGAATACCAGCTCTAGACTGAATAGAGGACAGAAGGGAGGATTTAAGTGTCTATGTAGGCTATTTTCGGTCAGGTTTTGATATCATTTTAACAAAGAAGACACATTATTCTTTCTCAAATGTATATTTGTGTAAATACAAACTTTCGGGGCAATGTGATTGAAAAATGAAAATATGATTGTTTCCATCCCTGCTAATAATTTTATGGTTGTAAAAGTTCTGAAATGTGTTTTTATATTTGTAAACCATGGACTAATGAGAAGAGCCTTAAACAGGAATTTCTTTTGGTATAATTCCCAGGCATTCAATGATGGTAATATTTTATTTGATAATTCTTTTGTGTAACTCCAGTTCATTCATGTGTATTCCTGGAAATAAAATATTACAAAATTCTTTCCCTTATGCTCTTTTCTGTTTGTTATTTTGTTTTATAGTGACCCGCTGAATATATATATCTGATAATTTATTTTCTGATTTTGTTTATGTGTTTATGGCCCTCAGATAAAAATCTTAGTGTGTGTATGTGGGCTGAAGGGCTCAAATAAAACTTATAGAATTCTAATTTTCATCTTCAACATCATAATCACAATCATCATCGCCATCATCATCACGATCATTGTCATCATCACCATAGCCATCATCGCCATCACCACCGACATCATCACCATTATTAATTGCCATGATCACCATCACGATCACGACCAACAGCATTGCCATCATAATCACCGTCACCATTGCCATCATCATCACCACCATCAGCATTGCCATCACGATCATCATCGCCATCATCATAATCACCGTCATCATGATCACCGTCATCATTATCATCACCATAGCCATCACGATCGCCATCACCACTGACATCATCACCATTGCCATCACGACATCATAATCACCGTCATTATAATCACCATGATCGCCATCACCACTGACATCACCATTGCCATCATCTCCACCATCGCCATCACCACCATCACCATCATCATCACCAACCTATCAACATATGTCAATGCTCGACTATTTACATTATATCACCTTGTGTAGGTACTATTTTGGATGAAATACAAATCTGACAAAATATCTTTTAAAAGATGTTATTCTTTTTTTTTGGTATTATTTAACAGGTCTGTGTAATTTACATTTCTTAATCAACATTCATGCTAACTAACCCAGAAGAAACCAGCTCTGGTTTCTTCTGAATAACCTAGTAAACAGACAACGGTTAAACTAAAAATTATTGTTCACACTACTACTAATAATAAATGAAATAGGACTAGGAATAAAATTTCCATTTTTAATATCTATATTTTATTTATAAACTGACTTTGACATTTATGTTGAGACCATCACACGCATAAAATGTGTCGCTGAGAATAAAAGTATTATTAGAGTAAAAATTGTTAAATTGTATAAAGGTTCAGTCAGTTTTCTATTAATATAATAAATGCTTTGTGTGAAGCTCCGGAATACCACCTTGGAAGTATCAGAGATACAAAAATGTAATCATTTGAAATGGATTTTTCTTTTACTGAAAGAATAAGCTGAACAAAATCCTTCTCGTCCTTCTCCCAAACTCCCCGTTCAAGATTGTTTGTTCCTATGTGAAGCAAAACTGCATGCTGTCGAGTCTTCAAATAAAGGCATGCCATGGAGTCCAGCAAATGTTGATCCAGGAACTTGTGCAATGGAGACTGATGTGCGATGTCTGTGTCTTTCGAAAACTTTTTGTCAATGTTCCGCAAGTTTCGATGGCTGAGTGCGTCTGTCAGAAAAACAACAACAAATGATAAGAAGAGGGAATATAAAATGGCTTAGTTCAATGTATGGGGATTTGAAAAGATCTGATCAAAGTAGCAAGCCATTTATGGTAGACAAAAACTGACTTGCATTCAAATTTATCTTTTAAATGAAAATAAATTACAAGTGTCAGATTCATGAAGTTTTCCCTTCATTTTTCCACATGTGCACAAGTTGTTAAATGTAAGTGTTTAACTTTGGCCTTTTGTTTTAATTCTGCTCTGTTCATTATCATAATACAACTCGCACAAGGGAAATGCTGCTTATTTCTATGGCTGGTTGAAAAGTTTGAGTTGACCAGAAGGCAGAACCAAAGTTTAAGAATCCCTAAATTAATATAATTAATTATCCTGTAGACCTAATTTGTAATTTTAATAATATCCAGCTCAGCTCAGGATTCAAGTTCTTTACAATTCGATCACACCCCTTGGCCTTGATACTTGTCTAACCATGCTTAAGCCCTTGGAAATATACTTATAAAACATATCATTTTATCTAGATTTATAATGAATAGCAATGACTAATGAGCAGTCGATTTATTTACATTGCTGTCCATTCGCGACAACAAAAACTAAAAAGCTGACAAAAATATATACACATGGGACTACATAAATTTGTGCTGTATGCGCCACACAATGGCACAGCGACACACAAGACACCCGCCATTCCTGACTGAAAAGCCGTAGCCATAGCAATTTCCGCGGTTTGAATCATTTTCCGTCTACTTCGGTAGATTTCAAAATATAGTCAAATAATTTGGGCATATTTCTTATTCAAATATTACTTGCATCTACATGTTTTCAACATCAAGCGATGGACTGGTTATCAAAGTCGACGTAGGATGCAAAAATTCGAAATAATATTATCAATACCAGTCAGGAACAAGCAAAATACGACACTATGTAATGAGTAGTTAATTTCCGAGGACTAAAAAACGCTCTTTTTGTTTGCGATAAAAGTAGGCCAAAAATCTAATTAATTTGGGCAAATTTGGTGTCAAAGAACAGCGAAAATTTCAGAGATTGACTTACCCCATGATTCCGCCATGATGAATTGCACTGTAAGCCGTATGAGGACGACAAAATGATGCTACCAAAATCCCGTGGTTGGTCTCGTGTTTTACGAGAGCGTTGTAAGCGAGCTTTTCACCGCACGAGAATCTGAATAAAAATTGCCGTACAGCCTCATTATCGCGCACGCTGCGGTCTGACTGCTTACATGTTCATCTTTGGACAAAGGTATTTTACCCACATTTGTCCCTCTCTCCCCAGGGGTATTGGGTAATGGGAATCTGGCAATACTGGGGTAATAATAATTGCAGGGCCAGCAGAAAAAGTAGTATATATTGATACTGATGTAGTTACCCTTGGTAAGAATACCCAATCATATCAAGATACGAGCAGACTGTCTGTACTTCTCCAAGTTTTTCTGTTTAAAAGGACAATCTGGTTATCAGGAGAGTGAGAGAAAAAAGATGATGGGAGAGATGAAAAAAGAGGGGGAGAGATGAAAAAATAGGGAAAGACAGGAAAGGAAAAGTACCAGTATTAACCTATAGTGTATTCTTTGACCTTGAGGTATCAAGTTCAATTAGGTGACTGGACCAATTACATGAGGGCAGAATCAGGTTGTCTCCTTCTTAAAATTACTGTAAAAAAAAAGAGACAACCATACAGGAGTGAAGAGCGAAATTGAATATTTATTATCACACCTTGAAATGACCTGGGATTGAGTCATAAGATTATGATATGAATCATAAAAACAGTTTAAAAGGTTAAGTTGTAACTTACACTTCAAGGTAGTCATCAGCACTACAATGTAGTTGTAGTGGTAATTTGAAACAAAACCAAACTAAAGTAAGCATACACTGCAGTAAATTTCTATACCTGAAGATGTGTTTTTCTAGCTCAATGAATTCAGTACTGATATTTGGTTATTGGCAAATTTACAGAGAATTTTTAAGGAAATATTTCTGGAAACTGAATTGACCCACTTTTACATAAAAGGGCCTTACAAAATGAAGCATTGTGTCAATAACTGGAACCAACTCATCATGTTTCTATGAATTTCATTTACTAAAGGGAGTATCTCACTGAGCGGCGAATGCTTACGAACATTGCAAATTTGGATTCACCAACTGTTCTGACGAACGTTGGAGAAAATCAGGGTTCGCCTCAGCGACATTTAGCAACTTTTAGCAACGTTTAGCGAAAATTAGCAACATTTGAGTGAATGTTTGCGAAACTGTTTGCAAAAGGCAGTTGGCGACCATTAGCGACTGTAAGCAAATGTTAGCGACAGTTTTTGCGAAGATTAGCAACTATTTGCCAATCCTTTGCCACTATTTGTGAATGTTTGGGACCTTTTGCTAACTCCTGGTACTCAATGGGGCGATTTTATATACGAACCATATGGTAACGGGTCGCTAGCATTGGCATATCAAAAAGAACTTCAGCGACACCGTCTTACAACCATTTGCAAAGGCTTTATATGACTGTTTTGCAAACCCTTGCAACTGTTTGCGACAATGACAATGAAAACTGTTTGCGAACTTTCTTGCAACCTTTTACGAACCCTGGCGAAACCCCAAATTCGCTACGTTTGAAAGCATTCACCGCTTGGTGAGATACCCCCTTTAGAGAAAAATTATCCACTTCCAAACTTTTACAAGTTATTTCAAAATGCAGCTATTATCACATACTGTACATGTAACTGGAACCAATTCATGTACTGTACATGTAGGTCCACAGTGTGGAAGTGGAACTCACTTGATAAGTCACAAAAAGCTTTGACATCTTTTCTGCCAAAAGTGTAGAGCTTTGCATACATGCAGGTCCCACCCTCATCCCAAACCGACTTTAATAGAAACCATGCAATTCTGCGGCTTTTGTGGATCGGTATTTCGTTTCTGTCACGCTGCGATGATTGTGTAAGGTCAACTGCTTGGAGGCAATTAACCCATTGTTGAGGTCACCCCAAAATAAAGAGCTGGAAAAAAGGAATCTCAACCGCAGAATGCAAACTTCCACTTTCTGTCAAGGTCTTCTTTTAACCATTCTCTCTCTCTCTCTCTCTCTCTCTCTCTTGGTGTTGTATGTAGGTACATGTGTACATGTATGTCTGTCTTTCTATCTTTCTCTTTCCCTCTCTCTCTTTCCCTCTCTCTATTTTTTTTAATGGGTACATGGAAGAACAAAAAGTAGGGAAGAAAGTAGCTTTTTTAACGATTTTCTCTTTCTTTCTCTCTCTCTCTCTCTCTCTCCCTCTCTCCCCTCTCTCTCCTAAACTCTCTTGCTCTCCTACATTGCAGAAAAGGGTGGTACTATAAAGAACAGGCAAGAATGAAAAGTTGGGAGGCAGGTAGCAAGTTTCAAAACATTTTGGAAGCAGAACAAGAAACTGGGTTTACCAGCAAGCAACGGTTCCCATGCAGCGGTCAAACTTGCACTGTTGCACACTACGTGAGGATACACAGTCTGCACATACAGCACATACAATCACTAAAACATGTTTTGCTCTTGAAAAAAGTGGTTCCATGTGGCTATATACTTTATTAAAAAATATGAACTTCAAAGAATACTTCTAAAAAGAGATATTGCAATTTAAATACATTCCCAGTGAACAGTAAAACCTCTTGTTGAGTAAAACAGTTAAACGCATGCATAAAGCCATACAGTATGCAAGCTAGCATAGATGTCGGACTTGGGTTCCGTGCGAGCCCTATACTCAGGGTGTTATGTTATCCTTTATTTCCCTCATACTCCTTAACCGTCTACCTATAGAATGGCAGGTAAAGTTTTTGAAGTTGATTTTATACATTCTATAGCTACATGTATACCAGTATACAAATCTTGTTTTGTAGGTGATGGGTACTCTTTAAATGTAAATGATACAGTTGAGTACATGTATATGATCTTGCTATTCACCATGAGTTGTGTCGTTGTTGTTTTTTAACAAAATGGAAATTGGATTTTCACAGTTTTTCATACTTGTATTCCTACCTGTAGTGCTGTTCTAGCAATGCAAATCAGCACAACTAGCTGAAAAGTCTTGTGTGATATTCTTGCCACACATACATTACAATGTTGATCTAATAATAATAATATTTCAAAGTTCTGATAATATGACACATTTTATATAATTTCTGTAATACACCTCCATGAATTTTCGATATGCAGTACATATTCATGGATGATGTGTATTTTGCATTTGAAAATCCAGTAAAATGAATAAACTTTTCGTCAATTTTTGGGCTTCCCTCTTTGGTACCCTCAAAAATCATTGGACAGGGGATGATTCATGCTAGCTTCTAAAGACAAGTCTCCTTCTATTTCATCAGCCATTACATGCATCACAAACATGTGTTACCAAATCAAGGCTGTTATTTTGTCTAAATACACTGTACATATCCATGATTGTGTTTTTAGCGTGAGCTGCATTTGCACTGCAAGGAAAATTCGTCTATTTTTCTCACAATCCTGTGTTTCGTCAGAAATTAAAGCAACTACTGGCAGACACGATGAAAAACCAAGATCGAAAAAAAATCCACCTCTGGAGTGTGTTTTTCAGAAACGCCAATGGAAATTTCACAGATGTTTGCGGTCCACTCTCAAAACATTGGTGGATGGTTCCAGTTTTTGGTCACATTACTCTCCATGCTTCTGTGCGATCGCATGTAGAGCAGCGCACCACTCACCAAAAAATCTAAATGAGCAAACATTGACTATTTACATGTATATGGGCTTGCCCAGGAGTGTTAATGGTATTTTAAAAAATTTGACAATTTTTTCAAAACGGTGTTGGAATGTGTAAATGGGCCTATGGTCAGCGCTCGACAACAGAACATTTTTCTTATGTAATGCAAACCTTTTAAAACAGTAACATACATGTATGGGGAGGATTTTCATAAAAACACAAGATATATCTCTGTACACATATACATGTACATGTAGGCTTATTTAAGTAGGAGAGGACAGAGGCATCCATAGGAGGGGCACATCGACATAGAGAAAGACAAAATGGACACGTGCTACAAGTAATATTCATAAGTGGGGTAGGATTAGGCGCTGTAATGCGAAGGTCAATTCAAGGCTTATAGCTGTATGAATCATAATATTTTATCTTGTATGCAATCTGTTGTGTGTACTAACCCCCAGGGCAACCCAATCTTCACTTCCTCTCAAAATTTGATATCAAGTGTCAAATCCGAGAGAGGGGACGTACGGATCATCAACTTAAAGGTGGGGCACTACTTTCAAAGTCAACCCCAACAATTCCAGAAGTGGGAAAGGGAGGGGAAGTTCATTTGCAGTGTATGATATAATAATCATGTAATTAAGAATCACATAATTATTATAATATCAATTTTAATTAAGGGAGTTTCTATTTGTCCCAATCTTTTGCTTCACGGAGGAGGGCACAAAATACAATTATTAGTTGTTTTTTGTCCCCTTCTTCTTTTACATAATGTACATAAGGAATGGAAATTTTTTTCTTTTTCTTGGGGACATATATATGTGCCCCTACATGTACAATGTATATCCCCCTGGATCCAATACTGCAATACTCTAGCACGTACCTTTCGTATGAGACCTGTTAAATATAAACAAGGCTGAACCACTAACAGGCCCCTAAAATCAAAATCATGACCCCTCCCCCAATAATTTCACAATTGTAACATATATCTACACATTTAGGGCTAATTCATAAAATCTCAAAAGTTTTTTCCAACCAATCCTAAACAAAAAGTGACCATGGAGCCCTGATGCAGATCAACAATGTATCGTTTATATGTACAATTCAGTGTGTACATGTAGATGTTTCAACATAATTATAGATTCCATTTTTTCTCTTTATGCAATCTAATCCAGTATTTTTTTTAATACCTTTTAACACGTTAGAAGAATTACATTGCTAACAACTCACTTGGAAGCTATACATTTTGGCCTGGAACTGGTGACTCCGATGTCACTTGCCAATAACATTGCTGTGAAAATAGTATACCCTGGCGTTTGGCACTGGCTGTATACTACATCAGTTTAAGTTGCAAGAGCTCTCAGAGTGGGACTCGTGCCAAAAGTTCACTGGGATATATCAGTTCTGATTGGGGAACCCTCATACAGGAAATATACAAGTAAGATTTGCTGTGTGGTATGTACTTGTGAATATACATGTGCAATATGAGTGCATTGTTATATGTACATGTAGGCATGCAGTGCTTGATATCAACAGAATGGTTGCACACAAGAACCCCTCTCCCCCTCCCCTCCCAAATTGCTCACAAGAACCCTCAATTTATTAAAATGTGACCAGGGGGCTGTCAGACTCAGACCCCACCGAAATATAATTCCAGACCCAGCTAGATCGATAAACCATGACATGAGCGCAGAGTCGGAATGTAGGTCATACTCAATAACCTACGTGTACAGTATGTGTATCTTGACAACCTCATGACCGAGAAAAAGTATGCATTGTTTAAGTTTTAATTGTGGGGTACAAGTTCATGTCCATAGTTTAAAATGTATCATTGATAATCGTTCTGTACTTGTACACACATCTCCCCAGCAGTCTAAGGTACATGTATTTCCCAGTACTTAAAGCCCCTCTAAAGTGTTGATGGTAAAATTTCACTTAAATTGTATCATAATGTGAAAAAGGATGTCATTTAAGACACATTTCTGCAAGGATTTTTTGTTGTTGAAAGAATACAAAATTTAGGTTTTTTCTGCATACAACAGAAAACCCAAATTATGTATTTTTTAATCAATATTTGTCTTCAAACACATTTGGGGGAATCTTTGCAGAAGTGTGTCTTGAATGACATCCTCTTCCACATTATAACACATTTTAAGTTCAATTTTGCCATCAAATTTTTGGCGAATTCGGGCTCCCAACACTTTTGAGGGGCTTTTAATACGGCAGGGCTCTAAATTATTATATTTGTTTTTGCACAGGGGGATCTGGATTAAATGTTGTCGGATTCACATACACTGGCCCCTGTTTAAACTTCACATTTTCTCTTCTGTCTTTTTTTTGGGGGATGGGGGGTGGCTCGACTCTAGAGTTAAACACTTTGGAGGCACCCACATTTAGTAGACCCCTTTGGTAATGAGCCCTGCTCATGGTACTGCAATTGTGTTACTTTTCACACTGAAGGCCATGATTCCAAGAAGATTTAATGTAGTGCAGAGCAGCTGCTAGGTTCTAATATTTCATTGACAGAGATTTTTACCCAGATCAGAGCATTTTTTAATTTTCAATCAGGATTCAGGAAACAAAGATTCTCATGTTTCTGATTAATCCTCATAAAATTAACATAATTATAACATACATTGTATTCGGTCAAAATAATATTTAAAGAATTCAACTACACTGTAAAGGTACTCCATTCCATTTCTTAGCAAAACAGGTACATATACATGTATGTAAATTGCATGCAAATCACATGCCGTCTTAAAATCTGTGATATTAAACTGTAGAACACAGGCTTAATTACGCAGCAGAATAGCAAAACTGTTTTTCTTTCTTACTTTCTTTAATCATTCATTTATGTATTAGCTATTGATTTTGATTTATTCATTCTAACTTCTTAAATGTTACACTTTGAAATAACACATGAAACATTAATATCTCCTACTCCTGACACATAACAATACATGTAGATCATGCACAATACAAAAAAAAAAGTAACAACAGTGATTTTTCTGGTGCTTTCAGTGATAACAAATGCCTTTAAAGTCATGTTAGCCTGAAGCGAATACTGCAGACTTTTCTCACCACACCCCCAACGTAAGAAAGGGAAAATTGGAACTAATCCCATTTTGCCCTGTTGGACCTTAAGGTTTCTGAGGCCACTCGACAAGTGTTTCTTTTATACTCTTAGCCATTCAGACTAAAGAAAATGTATAAAACGTGTCAAAAAAGACATATAAATAATCATTGTACAGCAAGAAGAGCGTATAGACTAGAAAAAAATCATTGTATAAAGAAACATCATATAAAGAAGCTAGTTTTGAAAATGTCAATTGACTAAACAGCTGGCCGATCAATAGTGGGCGTTCACGACATGCTCGGACTAGAGAAGGACCCCGACATCTTTATCAAGTTTTCGTTCAAAACGATCTTCAAACATGTGTTTCGCTATACAACGTTTCTCACACAACATTTCTTTATACAACGTTCAGACTGGAATGAAGGTGACATTTTATTTTAAATGCCTTCCACGCCAATGGATGTGTTTTGTTTCTAATGAAAAGGCGCTTCATAGAATGAATTAAAAATAATGATAATTTAAGCTAAGTTACGATTCTCATATAGCCAGACGATAAATTCTGATAAGTCTTAACGTGGTATCTGTCTCCAGCACCTCGATCGGTACAAGTGTTTGGTACTTGTGTGTTCTCTTTACAGGTTCTACGGTGAAGTTCTTCTAGAACCCCAGAACTTGGCATGGAGGGCACACATATAATATACACTATACAATAAATAGGGCAGCTACACATGTAGTAGGTCTGCAATGTTCTCAATGGGCGGATCTAGGTTTTTGTAGGGGGACCCCCTCCAAAAAAAAGCATCTTACATAGAGTGGTCAAGTGTGACGTCATCAAAAAACTATTTTTAGAGTTTCCAAATTTGAACTTCATTTTTCGAAAGAGCATCAAAAATTGAAGAAAAAAAATCAAATTGAGAAATTCTAAAAATTGATTTTTATGACGTCACAGCTTCGGTACTCTATTGAGCATGAAATTTAGGTTTAAATGGTCACATTCTGTTCCTTTTTTATTAAGGTACATGTACATGTACGTACATGCCAAATTGGTTTTCAATGGGGAACAGGCCAATTCACCCCCCTGGCCCCATGCAAGTAAAATTTAATCCCAGTACCTTCTCGCTTCCTCTTTTCAGCTTGCCTCCCTTTTTCATTTATTTTTGTCATTCGAAATATTTGTTTCATACTAAATAAGGTACAGTATATGAGGACATCTCCACAAGGAGGCAACAAAAATTAACTATAATTTCACCTTCTTTTGAGCCTCTGTAGTGCATATACATATATGAAATTATGCAAAAATGAAATTATAGGAGGAGAATTGTACTAAAATTGGCCCAGTAGCATATGAATTTTCATAAAAATAATCAAATATTGAATAACACGGAAACCCCTCCTCCTCATGTCAAAAAATAATCGTGACAAGAAACTAGGAATCCATTTTAGCTGGCCTTAAATTGGTTAATGATTAGCATTGATCTCTCCTGGAGAATCCAATTACCGACCGGCCGTTTCCTCGATCCTCTTCTCGGTCGATCATCTTCATCCGAACACACATTCCCAGGTCCCTGGCGGCCTTGAACCCTAGCCCCTCCTAATGGGCATCTCTCATCTACCACTGAACCGACGTTTGAAAAGGAAATGTCAAAGTTCGTATCTTTCATATGGAAGCTCGGTTCCACTCCATCTTGGTGTGATTGTGTGCCAGTAGTCAGCTGCATATGTATGTATGTACCGTATGTATGCATGCAACTCGGATCTGTCTTTGATTCCGATGTAGAAATACATCATGATACGCGATCCAGAATCCAGCACAAATGCTTCACTCAATTGTGTGCCATGATTCGATCATGTACTCGGTGTAGTCTGCAAGGCACAGACCCTTATCAGCCTTAGTGTGAAACAGCGTGTCTGAACTGAGAGACTATGCCGACTGCACGGTCCAGTGCACCCCATAGGCTTTGTACTTCAGCTTGTCCTGACACAACCAGAGACTGACAGAGCAAGGCTCTGCTTCAGACTTTGCGGATTTCGTTTAAGTGTCAAATTATAGTCTGTGTGTGCAGACTATACTCAGTGTTTGGATTATATATTGAACAACACTGTCAAGATCATGTTGATGTACAAATGTACTAGTAGTACATTTAGCTGTGTTCTAAGTGAATGTGGATGTGGACTTGATTGAACTGGATTGAACTGAATGGAACTGAATGGAACTGAATCGGTTTAAATGGTCATAACACTCATCTAACAGGCAGCTGGATGCTGAATTTGTTTAATATACAAGGCAAAATCTCACAGCATAAAAAATAAACAAAATACATCAGTAATAAGATAAAAATCTGAGAATATGTATATGGTGTAAGGCGTAAAACAGCAAAGAGCAAACATCGAACACCATGTGGAGAGATCCGAGGGCCCTAGTGATAATCCAGGTCACTTTTCCCGTCCCAGACTCGGGTAACGCCAAACATTTATATCTAAACACGTATAAGTGCATTCAATCTAATGCCCCTAGAAGTAGTACAAGTATAGCCATATTCCAACACCCTTTTTTGTATGCTTCTATAATATGGTCTGACACAACATTTTCGAACAACATCTACATGTGTATTTACAAAAATATAGCTCACAGCTCAGGACTTGCAAAAATGACCAAAGATTTTCGAACATTAATTAAGAAATACTTATTTCATTACCATGGAAATGTTGGTCACAACCTGTACACATGTAGGGTACAATCATTTACATGTATATACATGTATTAAAATGAATAGTCACTGGGAGAATATTTTACAGTATGCATGATGTGCAATCCTGCAAATTTGCTGTGCTTGACTGTTTTTTAAAACTGGGGGGAAAAAAAATCATCAGTTCTGGAATCATTCCAAGAAATTCTTGCTTTGGAAAAAGCAATGGTAAAGTTAAAACTTCTGGTATGCAGAACTACATGTACATGTATAGTATGTGTACCAATTGTTATGACCCTCACAATGGCTATACATTCACATGAGAGTCCGTAATCTTTGAGCTTAGCTAAGGTTTTTAAAGATTGAGGCTTTCTTGTAGTTAATTGGACCATGCATGCAGATGCACTTATGGTTTCCAAACATTATTATAATCCATGAGCGACCTTATGGTTAACTCGATAACTACAAGCAGCAGAAGGAGAGGTCCTCACTCGAAATAATATGCTGTGCGGATGCAATGAACTTTGAGGTTTCACCAGCTTGTAGTTAAAGGGCAATCCAACCCTTGTAATAAGTTGATTTGTATGAAAGCAGAAAAATAACAGAAACAGAATGGCAAAAGTTTGAAATGAATCGGACCAATAGTAAGGAAGTTATGAATGTTTGAAATATGAGATCACTAAATCTATGCGAATCTCAAATTGGTAGTTTGGTTAGTGGATTGTGAGATTTGTGATGTACATGTACAGTACATGTAGGACGTGGATAACACTCCCATTTGCCGTGTACAAAAATATCACTAATTTCTGTTTTTCTCACATGTTCCTTCTCCCTTGGGGCACTACTCAAAATATACATGTATTTTAGATAGCATATTATTATACATTGTAGGTCTTCTAAAAAGAATAGACCCTCCTGAGCCATGAATTTTTGAAAAATTTAAATTTTAGTCATTACATATATGTACATGTATGTTGGAACAGATGGGAAAGTAGTCCGGCACTACATCACATTGACATTACCGCTTCAGCAAATTTGAAGGGCTTGACGTATAGTGATTACAACTTTCAAAAATTCATAACTTTCTTATGTTTAGTCAGATTTAATTGAAACTTTCATCAGTTTGCTTCTCTGATTTTTCTGCTTTTGTTTAGAGTAGTTGTCTATTTGGGTTGGATTACCCTTTAAAGTAACTGCTTGCCCAGCTCGTAGTTTAAAACTTGAAAAACTTGTTGCTTAGGTCCCATGTGAACCTTATCATTGTATACATGTATGCTGTTCATAACTTGAAGTTTCTAAAACTATGACGGTCCAGTGTGAACATGACTAATATACATCAAATCTTTCTTGTTTTATAAAAAAAATTGTTGAACCTACCTCGAGTTTCCTCTGTCTCTCAGGATCATAACCATGGTCTGGTCCCATGGGCATTGGGCTGCGGTCCATCGGACCCCTGTCCATTTGCCCTCTTTCCATTTGGCCCCTGTCCGGGGAAAGTGCCCCTCCGTTGTGCCTCACCATATCCGATGAGCTTACAGGCTCTCCCACCCCACCCCCACCACCGCCACCACCACCACCACCACCACCCCCTACTCCTGGAGGGGGTTTCCCCACACCGTCAGGAGCAGGGGAGCTGGTGGGGGGCGGAGCGTGGGGGGAGTGTGGGTGCTGGTGGGGGAGGGGATGCTGTGGGGCTTGGTTACTCATTATTTAATACTACTGTAATTCTGGCAGTTCGGCGTTTTGAAAACAACTTTGGCTACTACACCAAATCTTAAAAAGTGAAAGACTACTAATATCACGTTCCCTCAAATGCGTCGTTTTCGTAGTCTGTCAGCACAACTCGAAACAAACAGCGCCCTCAGGAGGTTGATCGTGGGACACACATTATCTCGCGTTTCTATCCTGTAGCAGCTGGCTGGGTACTAAATAATCCAATATATCCTCTGATTCCTGCAATATAATCAGAAAAAAAAATTGATTGTGGTCAATAATTGAAAAGAGTATTTATATAAATAGCCTGCCTGAGCCAGAAGGGCGTTAACCGATGTACTGTACAGTACCTTTGCACAAGGTTCTAGATCCAAACAGACAACATCATTCATGAATATGCGCAGATGCTTCGTACTCCTTAACCGTTAGCCCATAGATTACCACATGTTTAGAGGTTGATATAACATATATGTTAGCAGTACAAAACTTTTTTTTTTTAGATCATTGGTACCCTTTAAAGTCAATTTTAGAAATATTGACGAAAGAGAGAAACTTGCTCATTCATGCTAAAAGTTTCCACAACAATACCGGTACTTATCTCTCATGGTATGTCTTGCACAAATACAATGTAATTGTGCCTTGTTCATTCATTTGTTTTCCCTTTTGTAAGCCTCAAAAATCATTCATTCAATTATCCAATGTACTGAATGATTCATACATTCCATACATTCCATACACTTTCATACACACACAAATTTTGTTGAAAATTGTTGAACTAAGCAGCATTAATACCCCCTAATTAAATGATCTGTTGCCACAGAATAACGGCGACAGAAAATACAGATACATGTACCGGTAAATGGATGTGTTTGCATGCACATACTTGTTCATACATGTGCAATTAAAATCATATGTTCCTTATCAGCAAAACGGAACAAACGTATCATTAACCTGAAACGAAAAAGGTCAAAGTGGTATCAACCTATTAAGAACAATTCCCATCATTATCACTGTCATCACAAAACTGTTGACATTATCATGATAACAAAGTCTGATCTGCAAAGCAAGTGCAAAGTGTAAGTTTGCATGGGAAATTCAGTCAAATGTCAGCTCGAAGTTATCGACTGTTGGATTGGTCAATGGGTTGATTTATAGCTGGGTGGAGTGACTGACCGATTGGTTTATTGATTGATTGACTGACTGACTGATTAATAGATAGTTCATAGCTGGCTGGCTGGATTGATTGTAGTGCTGTAGCCGAACCGCCGAACCGAATGGAAGTTCCGAACCGAACCGAACCGAACGCAAAGGCCTGGTTCGGATGTTCAGCAGAAAAATGTTAACATTTTTGCAGGCTAATTAACTTGTCATTTTATACCTTATTTCATGTCATGATTGCTCATTCTGTATTTACTTTTTCCCCATTTTCCTCCTTTGTGATTCATGCCTCTCCAGTCGTGGGCGCGATTTCACTGACGCCATTTAAATCCCAAATCCTGACCTCTGCAACGTCGCGTTCGCAAGCTATAAACAAGAATACACGTGTGTACTAGGCGCTGTCAAAACAAGTTCGGCTCAAACACAATCAATAAAAAAAATTTAAAAATTAATTGTAACAATATCGGACAAATTTTGCCATATAAATAACAAAATAAATACATATTATAGTATTCTAATCTATTTATTTAGGAAAAGTATGAATTGTTTTATTTACCTTATTAAACATAAACATTTAAAAGAACGGTAATCGAACGAGCCTGGTAGTCCGGGAGCCAGGGGGGGTCAACCTAGCTGGAAAGGAAACCAATTTTCATGTGCACAGATGTAAAGATCGCATAGCTCCATATAGCAAATTGACCGTCTGGCATGTTCTAAGTGGTGGGTGTGGCCAGGGGCGGCCCTCCCAAAAAGCGGCCCTTTGACGACAAAATGGTATTTTGTAAATAATATTTTAAGGAAACCTTGAACCACCATGAGTTTGGTGTCATATGAAAGAAAATTAAATTATCTACATTTTGATACCTATTTCAACGAAATTAGGATTAATTAACATCGCAAATTTAAGTTAAAAAAAAGATTTTTGGTGATTTTTTTCGAAATATTGAATTTTATCAAAAAAGATTATTTTCCATATATCAAAATCGGAGAAGTGCATTTTTTCATGACTTCCCAGGAATTTGCTTATGTACAAAGACAATATCCTGTACAAGGGAGAGGTTTATATATCTTTTCAATAAAAAGTTATAGCAATCCAAAGTTATTGATTTGATTTCCGCAAAAGGACCTGTTTGGTGTGTTTACATCGAGTTTTAAAGATAACTTTTAACTAAAACCTCTAATCACCATGTATTTGGTGTCAAAAGATGGATAATTAAAATACCTTCATCCTGATATCAATTTCAATGAGTGATGTAGTGTGTGAAATATAAATTTTGAGCCAAAAAGGTGCTTTATTGTAAATATTCCTCTGATTTTGGCCAGTATCTCGGTATATTAACTGGACAAAAGTGATTAGACATTTAGTAGTGCAGAAAGTTCAGAGGATTTGGAGCGCTGAGTGCAATTGATAAGTTCTTCTTCTGTACTCTGGGATGTTTCAGGAAATGTGGACATTGGCAGTTGCCTCCCACCATTGGCAGTTGCCTCCCACCCATAATTGCATAAATCATATTGTCTCATTTGTTTTTGTAAATTATACTTTTGTATCCGTTTGTTGGAAAATAACAAATTCCCAAATTTACAGTTAGGCAAAAAAATATGCTTATTTAAAAGCCTTCATGTCAGGGCCTGCAGAACGGTGGGACTCAAGCCCCCCTCATTTTTTTGAAACAGTATGTTAAAGAGAAAAAGAAAGAAAGAGAGAAAGAAAGAATGAGTGACCTGCCAGTGTCACAAATGAGGTATCAAAATATGCTCATCTGACCGTAATTAAATGCCTAAAACCTCTGAGCTTACGGGGGGTCCGCCCCCTGGACCCCACTAAGGGTCCTAAGTAGGCCTGAGTCATTACGGTTTTTTTGCTAAACGTTTAACCGTCAATTTTAAACGGGCGGTTTCGTTTAACCGTTATGAAAATACACGTATTTTTACATGTATGTAAATTTTCAAGTATCAAGTCATTTCGAACAAGACATATCATGTAATCATGTTCATGAAAAGAGGCTTAAAATGGAACTAAAAAACGAGACTTCGTTGCCGATATGGAGGTCTAAAAACAATAATTAATAGCTTGACTTTGTTGCCGATACGGAGGTCTACAAACAATAATTATTGGCTTGACTTTGTTGCCGATACGGAGGTCTAAAACAATAATTAATGGCGGGACTTTGTTGCCGATACGGAGGTCTAAAACAATAATTAATGGCGGGACTTTGTTGCCGATACGGAGGTCTAAAAACAATAATTAATGGCTTGACTTTGTTGCCGATACGGAGGTCTAAAAACAATAATTAATGGCGGGATTTTGTTGCCGATACGGAGGTCTACAAACAATAATTATTGGCGGGAATTTGTTGCCGATACGGAGGTCTAAAAACAATAAGTATTGGCTTTACTTTGTTGCCAATACGGAGGTCTAAAACAATAATTATTGGCGGGAATTTGTTGCCGATACGGAGGTCTAAAAACAATAAGTATTGGCTTGACTTTGTTGCCAATACGGAGGTCTAAAACAATAATTATTGGCGGGACTTTGTTGCCGATACGGAGGTCTAAAAACAATAATTATTGGCTTGACTTTGTTGCCAATACGGAGGTCTAAAACAATAATTATTGGCGGGACTTTGTTGCCGATACGGAGGTCTAAAAACAATAATTATTGGCTTGAGTTTGTTGCCGATACGGAGGTCTAAAAACAATAAGTATTGGCTTGACTTTGTTGCCAATACGGAGGTCTAAAACAATAATTATTGGCGGGATTTCGTTGCCGATACGGAGGTCTACAAACAATAATTATTGGCGGGACTTTGTTGCCGATACGGAGGTCTTAGAACAATAATTAATGGCTTGACTTTGCTGCCGATACGGAGGTCTAAAACAATAATCAATGGCTTGACTTTGTTGCCGATACGGAGGTCTAAAAACAATAATTAATGACGGGATTTTGTTGCCGATACGGAGGTCTACAAACAAAAATTATTGGCGGGACTTTGTTGCCGATACGGAGGTCTAAAAACAAATATTATTGGCGGGAATTTGTTGCCGATACGGAGGTCTAAAAACAATAATTAATGGCTTGACTTTGTTGCCGATACGGAGGTCTAAAAACAATAATTAATGGCGGGATTTTGTTGCCGATACGGAGGTCTAAAACAATAATTAATGGCGGGATTTTGTTGCCGATACGGAGGTCTACAAACAATAATTATTGGCGGGACTTTGTTGCCGATACGGAGGTCTAAAAACAAATATTATTGGCGGGACTTTGTTGCCGATACGGAGGTCTAAAAACAATAATTAATGGCTTGACTTTGTTGCCAATACGGAGGTCTACAAACAATAATTATTGGCTTGACTTTGTTGCCGATACGGAGGTCTAAAAACAATAATTATTGGCTTGACTTTGTTGCCGATACGGAGGTCTAAAAACAATAATTATTGGCTTGACTTTGTTGCCAATACGGAGGTCTAAAACAATAATTATTGGCGGGACTTTGTTGCCGATACGGAGGTCTAAAAACAATAATTATTGGCTTGACTTTGTTGCCGATACGGAGGTCTAAAACAATAATTAATGACTTGACTTTGTTGCCGATACGGAGGTCTAAAAACAATAATTAATGGCGGGATTTTGTTACCGATACGGAGGTCTACAAACAATAATTATTGGCGGGACTTTGTTGCCGATACGGAGGTCTAAAAACAATAATTATTGGCGGGACTTTGTTGCCGATACGGAGTTCTGAAAACAAATGAATCGGTGCCGATGCAAATATGAACATTAAGGACAAAAACAAAAACAACACGCATGTAACAAACTGCAAGAAAATAACGGTTAAACGGAGCGAGAAATGCTAAACGGTTTTGATGAATGCGGTCGTTTAACCGTCGGTTAAACGTTTTGACTCAGGCTTAGTCCTAAGGTGTGCCCTGGATGCTTTTCTGACCGTAATTAAATACCTAAAACCCCTGAGCTTCCGGGGGTTCTGCCCCCTAAAACCCTAAGGCGGGCCCCTGGATGCTCTCATCTGACCGTAATTAAATGCCTAAAACCCTGAGCTTACGGGGTCCACCAAGGGCCCTAAGGTGTGCCCTGGATGCTTTTCTGACCGTAATTAAATACCTAAAACCCCTGAGCTCCCGGGGGTTCTGCCCCCTTTACCCCTAAGGCGGGCCCCTGGATGCTCTCGTCTGACCGTAATTAAATGCCTAAAACCCCTGAGTTTCATGGGGCTCAGCCCAACTTGACTCCCCGCCAATTAGTGACCTGCCAGTGTCACAAATGAGGTACATGTATCAAAATATGCTCATCTGACCGTAATTAAATGCCTAAAACCCCTTGGCTTATGGGGGCTCCGCCCCCTGGACCCCACCGAGGGCCCTAAGACAGGCCCCTGAATGCTCATCTGACCATAATGCCTTAAATCCTGAGCCTCATGGGACACAGCCCCCTGGACCCCACTTCAATTAGTGACCTGCCAATGTCCACATTTCCTGAAACATCCCAGAGTACAGAAGAAGAACTTATCAATTGCACTCAGCGCTCCAAATCCTCTGAACTTTCTGCACTACTAAATGTCTAATCACTTTTGTCCAGTTAATATACCGAGATACTGGCCAAAATCAGAGGAATATTTACAATAAAGCACCTTTTTGGCTCAAAATTTATATTTCACACACTACATCACTCATTGAAATTGATATCAGGATGAAGGTATTTTAATTATCCATCTTTTGACACCAAATACATGGTGATTAGAGGTTTTAGTTAAAAGTTATCTTTAAAACTCGATGTAAACACACCAAACAGGTCCTTAATACACTAATGCACGTATATGCATATAGTTAATACACATGTGGGCAAAAATGTTGTTTTTGCGGAAATCAAATCAATAACTTTGGATTGCTATAACTTTTTATTGAAAAGATATATAAACCTCTCCCTCGCACAGGATATTGTCTTTGTACATAAGCAAATTCCTGGAAAGTTATGGAAAAATGCACTTCTCCGATTTTGATATATGGAAAATAATCTTTTTTGATAAAATTCAATATTTCGAAAAAAATCACCAAAAATCATTTTTTTAACTTAAATTTGCGATGTTAATTAATCCTAATTTCGTTGAAATAGGTATCAAAATGTAGATAATTTAATTTTCTTTCATATGACACCAAACTCATGGTGGTTCAAGGTTTCCTTAAAATATTATTTACAAAATACTATTTTGTCGTAAAAGGGCCGCTTTTTGGGGAGGGGGCCGCCCCCTGGCCACACCCACCACTTAGAACATGCCAGACGGTCAATTTGCTATATGGAGCTATGCGATCTTTACATCTGTGCACATGAAAATTGGTTTCCTTTCCAGCTAGGTTGACCCCCCTGGCTCCGTACTATGGGAATGCTATCCCTGTGTATAATACGTATACATCGGTAAATTCAAGATGGCAGCTTACGTGACTCATAACATTAAACAATAACCGTCTCGGCAAATCTTTAAAAAATATCAGGTATTGTCAAATTGAAAACATGATTCTTGTAAAATTGCAATAAAACACGATTGAGGACGGAAATATGAATGTAAGTACTACTTTTCTTTAGAAATAGTTACGTTTAAAGCAGTTTTTATATGTGAAATTCGTGCCGGTCGGAAGCTGTGTTTTTCATCAGGAGTGGTAGGCAGAAGTCCTCCGTGCAGGTCGGGCCCGCCCGGCCCGCCCAGTGCCGACCACCGCAGCTATAACGCTGCTTGCTATTACTATTACCGAACCCCGAACCGAACCAAGTTCGTGTAAAAAATTGCCGAACTCTGCCGAACCGAACCGAACCCGAACATGGCGTCTGACTTACAGCACTAATTGATTGATTAATTGAATGATACTGATGACTAATTAAATTGATTTATTGATTAGATCAATAAAATTGACTGTATGATTGATTGATTGATGATTGGTTGCTTGATTGATTGATTGAATGATTGACTTTATATTATACAGTGGGCTTGCGGGTGCACCATGTGAGAGAGAGGGAGGATTGAGGAGTTCTGAAAAGAACTCTCGGTATTCTTTCTTGAGGGTGTGTAGTCCTGAAAAGGACTGTTGGTGTAGTCTTGAAAAAGACTGTTGGTTATCTTTCTTTCTTAGCTTGTAGTTCTAAGGAGAACTATAGCGCTTTAATAAGAGAGGATAAGCGCTATAGTTCTCCTTAGAACTACAAGCTAAGAAAGAAAGATAACCAACAGTCTTTTTCAAGACTACACCAACAGTCCTTTTCAGGACTATATTGATTGATTGATTGATTAATAGACTGGTGATTGATTGGCTTATTGATTGGTTGACTGATTGATTGATGGATGGATGGATTGATAGCCACTCTGATACCCCTTTCAAACTGGCCTGATTTTCATCGGATGCATCCGGACGCATCCGATGAAACGGCCACTATGAAAGGTACAGAGGAGAAAAAGCCGATAGAATAGCCGATGAAAAGAAGAGAAATAGGCAAGAGCAGGAGAATTTCTCTTTCTATCGGTGTGACACCGATGAAACAGCCACTGTGAATGCGTTCAGGAGAAAACACTGATTAAAAGACTGATGAAAATGGTCAAAGGTCGCAGTCACGCGCGCTTTATCGTAACCAGTTGTGTTTGTTGAATATGCTGCATGCTAGCTAGATGGGGCACTAGCTAGATGGGGCGCGGGCTTAATAAGTGCGCAATAATTCTTCACTTCCGGCAAGGCCTCGCCACAGCGAGTGAATTTCACCGGCAGTATGAAAGCGACAGCGGGGAAAACGGCAGTTTCACCTTTATTTACATCAGGAAAATTCAATCAGTATTTTCATCGGTGTGACTCCAGTAGAACCAGTTTGAAAGGGGTATGAATAACTGAATGAATAACTGAAAGAATGAATGAATCGCTGTTTAATTGATTGGTTGGTTGACCGGGTAATTCTAGATTAAATGATTGCTTCATCAATGACTTGAATGAATTGTTGATTGACTGTCTGATTGATTGTTTGATTTATTTATCTACTTTAATATTGACTGACTGATTGATTGATTGATTGATTGGTCGATGGAGTGAATGTTTGTTTGATTAACTGGTTGCTGAATGAATGAATGATTAATCATTTGATTGGATAAACAAAAATAATTTACTCCTGCTTGTATTTAATTCTTTACATGGGTCTGCCCCTCAGTATAATCGTAGTTTAATTAACCTATACAATCCTTCTAGACATCTTAGATCATCAAATTCATCTTTATTGGTTGTACCACAAACTCGAAATTCTTGAGGGGATAGGGCTTTTTCACATGCCGGTCCATTACTTTGGAACAAACTGCCACAATCTATTCGTAATCTGTCATCTGTCAATGAATGTAAAACCGCACTCGAGACATACTTGTTCAATGTCGCATACTGTTAAGTGGTCGCATACTGCTAAGTATTAAGTGTAGTGTATCATATAATTTCATGTTAAATGTTTGTACTCATGTTCATGTTCATGTGACTATTTCTACTCTATTTTCTAATGCGCCATGAGCATCACTATTGTGATGGATACTGGCGCATCATAGGTGTTCATATTATTATTATTAGGCCTATTATTAAATAATCCAATATTATTATTAATCAACTGGTTGATAAATTCGTTCAATCAATGATAAATTCATCAATTTATCAATTTTGTTAAATTAATACATATAATTTTCTAATATTTCTGTGTGGCTGGAGAAAGAACTGACTTCCTTTCATGTACATGTAGATTCCTAATACTACAGTTTATGTACAATATCATGTTGATGAATGTTGATTTCTTTATTAAATCATTCATACTGTATTCAGGAATGTTGAGTATGTAACATACATGTACATGTACATGTACATGCTGAAGTATCAATTGTTAGGCATGAATTGTACTTACAATGCAATGTACATATAATACATATACTGTACTATATCACAAGTGGCAATGAATACCGTACATGTACATGAAAATTCCATGAATTACAAGGACAAACAATGAAAACGTGATTTAGCATAAAGTCTCCTTCAGGAATGTTGCAGACCCTCTCCATTTATTTTATTCATCTTAAATAAACAACATGAAAATGGTCTCTGCATCATTACTGTGGGGGAAATAGCAACAACTTTGTTACCAGTGTTTGAGAAATTAGCTCGAGATATTTTGCTAAGCATCCGCGCATAGTGCGAGTCTTCGGGCTGGTGAAGACGCACCGGACAATTAGCTGGATATTTTGCCAAATAGCGGGATAGTTTGCAAACTAGCCCAAGATATCTTGGGATGACTATCTCGACCAAATATCCCGCTAATTGCAACTGTGGGCTGATGAAGTCGCAAATTAGCTGGATAATTTGCGATCGGGATAGTTAAAATAGTTAAAATCTCGAGCTGATGAAGACGGGCCTTTGGTGAAAGTATGAGCTAAAGCTAAAGCCCTTTTTGCTCTCACGATGTCAGCAAATGCATGAACAGACAGATAATGGAGTCTATTACAAATCCTCATTTTACATCCTGTACAAGATTAGTAGCCTAATACCCTTTTCAAACTGGCCTGATTTTCATCGGATGCATCCGGATGCATCCGATGAAACTGCCAGTTTGAAAGGTACAAAGGAGAAAAAGCCGATTAAATAGCCGATGAAAAGAAGAGAAATAGGCGATTAAATTCTCCTGCTCAAGAGCAGGAGAAATTCTCTTTCTATCGGTGTGACACCGATGAAACAGCCACTGTGAATGCGTTCAGGAGAAAACAGCGATTAAAACAGCGATTAAAAAGGTCAAAGGTCGCAGTATACGCGCGCTTTTTTGTAACCAGCTGTGTTTGTTGACATTGTGTTGAACATGCTTGCATGCATGCTAGCGAGATGGGGTGCGGGCTTAAATAGATTCGTTTTATTTTTATTTTACATTACTGATAAACTTTGTTAAAAACAAAATTATTATATATCGTTATGATAATATATTTATTCACAATTATATATTTCTTAGACCAAATGGTGAACAAAACAATATTTAAAACTGATTAATAACAAATGTAATGAAAGTAGAATGGATTTTTGTTTATCGCACATGCTGTTTCGTTTTCACTGACTTTATGTAAAATTTCGCTACCGTTGCATCGTAAATTATATAGCTAGCTAGCTAGCTGAGCTGCGCATGCACTGCACTGTCTGCCGAATCAAAAACGCGCCAGCAGCTAACAGCGATTGCCCAATAATTATTCACTGGCGAGAGCTCGCCACAGCGAGTGAATTTCACCGGCAGTATGAAAGCGACAGCGGGGAAAACGGCGGTTTCACCTTTGTTTACATAAGGAAAATTCAATCGGTATTTTCATCGGTGTGACTCCGATAGAACCAGTTTGAAAAGGGTATAATTGTCTAAAAATCTGCCCCTTGTCATTAAATGGAAAATAAGGCCACAACCCTTCAAGACCTCTTGAAACTTGTTAGAGTGGTGTTTGCGGGCCACTTCTTGAATGGGACCCTAAGAGGATCAGTCAACAAGATAATAGGATTGGGTCATGGCTCTTGTGGGTGTCCAAGGAAGGGCTGAAAGACATCAGTTCCTGCAACAATTGCTCTGTGTGAAAATCCTACACTAATGGAATTCTCAACTTCAACATTTGACCCAACACTATACACCTACCTAACCCTAAAGCTAATTTTGCTAATTCTAACCTAAAACCTAATTGCAACCCTACCCTTAGGCTTAACACTATATACCCTGACGAAATAAAGCCTGTAGCATCAGTCGCAGAAGCAAATGTGGGGTCCCCCAAGAAACATTTCTAAACATTAAAAAAAAAAATCATCAAATTGTTTAGATTTATCAGTTTGTATATACATTGTACATTGGTATTGTATGGATATACATGTACTGTACCTATTGAGGGGGGAGGGGGGCACCTGAAATATTATGGCAATAACATGCCATAGATAAAGGTTATCAAATGGGTGCTGCATCGTCATCTCTCTCTCTCTCTATCTCTCTCTCTCTAAATTGCCCCCTCTCCCCTTCCCCCTCTCTATCTCTTTCCTCCCTCCCTCTCGCTCTCTCTTTCCTCCACCCCTCCCTCCATCCATCCCTCCTCAATCTCTCTCCCTCTCTCTCTCTCTCTCTCTCTCTATCTATCTCTATCTCTCTCTCTCTCTCCTCCCTTCATCTCTCTCTCTCTCTCTCCCTTCCTCTCTCTCTCTCTCTCTCTCTCTCTCCCCTCCCATCCTCTCTCTCTCTCCTCCCTTCCTCTCTCTCTCTCTCTCTCGCCATTCAAATGGAGATGGGAATGAAGTGCCCCTATACCCCACCTCTTCATGCCCCATGTACAGATGTAACATACATTATGTAGCTACACCTGTACTTGAATGCAACACTCTGCCTCCCTTGCTTTAAAACACTAGCTCTGCTAATTTTGTGTAATTTGATTTTAATCCCATACCATTAAAAACCACAATTGACTTTGACCTTCAAAATGGAAACACACATGGTATTGAAATACATGTGCATGTACATGAAAAGGGATGATAATACTAAAAGATTAAAATTAATTTGGAACTTTTTAGAAATTGGTTTTTAATATAGCATGTGTGGGCCTCCATCATGTAAAAACTGTAGGTACTGTAGGCATTAACTTTATTATGGTGTTACAAATTGTAGGCCTTGGCTTTGAATCGTGTTTGATTGTTTCAGAGATGATTATAATATAAACAATATTGTCTATAATGCAATAGATATTGAATGAATTATACATGACTTTGTTCATGTATGTTTACATTGTCTGGAGGGAGAGTGGAGTACATTATTAAAATTGTGCATGGAAGTACTGTATGTGTACAATGTACTGACAACACATTCACAAATGTAATGAAAAGGTCAATTATGGGGCAGTTTTGCTATAGCTTGCAGACACAAACCCCTTGTCAGTCGCTGTGCGTAACAGTGTCTGCACCATGAGACTACACTGACAGTGTGCTGCAGAGGCTCTGCACTTTAGCTGATTTGACACAGCAAGAGACGAATGAGCTATAGGCCCCATTCAAGGCTTTAGGAATTGTGGTAAAGTATCAAACTGGAGTCTGCGCCTCCAGGCTAGTCTTGCTATAGTATAAAGTACATCGCACCGTGAACTGTTGAATAGGCCTACATTGTACATGCAGTTGCTAACTACAAGAGATTAAAGGGGAAGTCTACCCTGATATTAAAGCCTGTCTGCACTAGTTTGGCCAGGAGGGATTAGACCACCCAGCGTGGTCACTGACAGGTGGTTATCTCATCAAATCAGCTCTCAATTAACGTAAGAAAAAGGGCATCATGGGGGACCAACGGGTACCTATAAGGCATTGTTTGCTATATAGAGGGCGCAAGTAGCTACAAGTAGTGCAGTCCTGCTTTAACTTTGGTTTTAATAGAAGCAGAAAAATTACAGAAACCGGTCAGTGAAATTTTGAGCAAAATCCGATAAAAAAATAAGAAAGTTATGAATTTGTAAAGTTCCGATCAATTCAAACACAATTTGGCAACTCTGTCATGTATCTTGCGAAATTCCCTCCCATTTGCTCTGTACAGAAAAAAGAAAAAAAATGGTATTTCCCCTCAAAAAAATGTTTAAACGTATAATGCACCCTAAATATTATTATTGCAAATGTTTCATACAGCCCCTGTATGAAACAATTCTTTTCTGTCATCAATAACAAAGAGCATGAAAATTTGTGAAATCTCTGCATTTCTTTGGTGGACGGAGGCATAAAAATTAAAAACTGAGTCAAGTTTAAAATAGCACAACAATTTCCTTTATAGTGCTACAGATCAAGCATCCTGACATTGCTCGTAATACAGAGCAGAGAACAGGTGCATCATACATGTACAGTGTGTGTGGGCCTATCAAAATGTACAGTGTATAGTTTACCTTCATTTTAATTTTATACAGTTCAGGGTTGCAATATTTGAATTGTTACCACAGGCAAAAAAAAGGTGATTTACTCTATTATTTTCATCCAGATGGTACCAGTTACAATTGTCAAGAGTTGGGGGCTTACAATGTACATGTACATAAGGCCTATTTACATCGCAGAAAAACCCATTTGAATTTTTTAATTTTTTTAAACTATCATTTACAGTTTACACTACTGGAAATAAAAAACCAATGAGAAAACGATTGGTGTTTGATAATTCTGGTTTTTGTGGTGAGTTGTGCGCATATGCGCCGCTTGTGGCTATACCCTGCATGCGATAGGACGGAAGCGAGGGGAGTCACGCAGCCGAAAACTAGAATAATTCACTGGTGTTTAGAGAGCGAGCATTTAGTTTCTGCCTGCGTTTTGTGCCACTTGATTGAGGGGAGGCCTGGGCAGTGCCCCACTTAGTGATTAGTTTAGTTTTTATTTTCAGAAACAACAAGAAAATCAGATCAGGACAGGAGTTATTTGAGAATTGTAAGCATCAATGAATCAACTTATAATAAGTTTATATATCGGGAATATCTATGAATAAAGCAAAAACAAGCAAGATGAGAACAACAAACAGGATATCTACATGAACATGTACATTACATTGTATGTACACTGTGTAAGTTATGCACAGACTGGACACTGTAACTCCCATTGTAATATATCTAAACATCTGTCTGCCTATAGTAATCCGTTCATACCATAAACCACACATGTCGATCGGATTGACCATTTGTTGCATCAATCTGGTCTGTTTTTGTTTTTGTTTCTGTCATTCATGATGCAAGAGACCATGGCCTGTTATCCGTAGGCCGGTGATTTTACCATCGTACAATGGTTCCAGTCTGTAAGTGTATTTAACACATGTGTAGTACCACTTAGCTTGCAATGGATACTGCAATGGGTGATTGGATTTGCAAGGACTATCCAGTAAGGGGGCGGGCTCAAAATGTACACCAGTTCAAGAGGGCAATATACCAAGCAGACAAGCACATACCCTATTCTTTCTCACCACCATCCCCCTCTCTCTCTCTCTCTCTCTCTTTCTCGATTAACCCTTCCTTCTAACCATCTGCACAAATTTAAGTTAAATGGGCTTAATCTTTTTCTCAATAATAATTAAAAGAAAAAAAAGAAAAAAAATTCCTGACATATTTGGTAAATTTCATGACTTCCATGACTGCACACGTTGATGAGATTTTGCGGAATTTTATTTTCAGTCCTAAATGACGGATTCTTAAAAAATGAATGCTTTTAATACAGCCTTACTATTACTATTGTTATCGAAAATCTGTGTACTTATATGAATGCAGAAGAAAATCAAATCAAATCAAATCAAAATATTCTACTAAAATTATCAAAGTATCTAATTGTCTGTTGAGAGCCAGGAGGGTATTAACCGAGATACTTTTACATTGTACACAGGGTTACATCCTGCACAATTCTGACCCTCAACAGACGAAATTATCCAAGGAGCCTCAAAGAACACCACTACCAGATAGTACCAGTATCTCTGCCAAGCTTCCTACAAGATTTCTGAGTTGAGTGAATATCAAATGTTCTAGTACTTTGTTTATATTTTGGTTCTTTTTCAATTTTAAGACTGCGAATATCAAAATTGATCACAGATTCAGATATTGATCAGCTGAACACATGTACAGCATTCCTGCGCCTATACAGGGCTCGACTGTAACAGGCACCTGCATGGGACACATGAGCACCAATAATCTAAGTCCGGACTCCAAAACTTTGAAGTTTTAACATCTACATGTAAGGCTCATGCATACAGACTGTAAAATTTTCAATCCAGACTGCCTTCCAAAACAAACAAGTGCGGAGCCCTGGCCTATGCTTATATTTTATTATTTTATATCCCCCCCCCCCTTCCAAAACTTTTGGAGATGTACATGTAGAGTAATTAATGCATGGAAAAACTCTCTAAAAACATGTACATGTATATGTATATATAGACATGCACGTACATGTTTCTGACATCTACACGTACAGTGTATATTTAACAACCACAAGTACTTCATGGTCAATTTATCAAATCATTCAAACTCTGAACTTCTGAACCCAACACTCATCACCTTATAAACCCAAAACCTAACCTAAAACCTAACCTAAAACCTAACCTAAAGCCTAACCTAAAGCCTAACCTAAAGCCTGAACCAATCATGCCTCCATCTTTTCACCCAAAATAAAGCACCATCACAATTAATTACATACATGTAATTAAACCAGAATCCACCCTAGACTACACACTACATGTACGGGAACATACTGTACCTAGAGCCCTGTTTATATTTGTACATGTCGTTTTATTTTTACAGGTTAACACTGTCAGTTTCAAAACTGCTTTCCACATTGGCCATGTTGGCCTAGACAATAATTATTAAAGATTGAAATTAAAGACAAATCAATTGCAAATTTGTTCGACATGTGCCAAATAATGATTTAAGACAAACTAAGAATGATCTAAATAATGAGGTTGACTTTAAAGATTTTCTTTGAAATTACAAAACACACACAGAAAATGAAACAATAACCAAAACCAAAAGCCAAACAAATAAACAACAACAGAAGGAAAAACTGAAATCTAACCATACTATTTCAAACTAGTAATACATGTACATGTAACATCAAAGGGGGGGTGGAATAGTAATGTGGAGTGAAAAAATGATTTGATTACAAAAGTAGCAACATGTTTCAGGAGGCATTTGACAGTTGACAAGATATACATGTAGTATTCGAAAAGTTACATGATGCTGGAGTCAGGGGGTCATTAGTTGCAGAGGTTTATTAAAGTCATAACCCTTTAACCTAAACCCTAAACCTATACATTGTACCTGACCATACATGTAGTATGTACATGTACCATAGCCCTACCTGACCTGGGGGTGTTTCACAAAGACTAAGATTAACTTTAAGTTGGACTTAACTATGGCAGGCCATTCATGCCACTGTTTGCTCTCACCATTTTAATACTGGCATTGGTCTCTCAAGAGACATACAAATCATGGTCACAAATCTACAGAATTTACATTTTTTGATAATTCATTATTGAAGGAAAAAATATGATCTAAAGATCATAATGGTGAGAGTAACCAATGGCATGAATGGTCTGCCAAAGTTAAGTCCAACTTAAAGCGGATCTTAGTCTTTGTGAAACACCCCCCTGCAATGTCTATTTTTGACAAAATAAAACTAAGAGAAAAATTGATCACCCGATCAAACAAAGTCATGCAAAGCCAACAATGCCAGAGCAGTGTCAGGTCATCCAAATTAAGGATGGAAAAGGCTGTCATAGACTCGACTATATCGGTGCCTTATTAAAGCATGCCAAGGAATACATGGATCAATATGCGTACATGATATACATACATGTACATGTAAATGTATCTAATGTGTATCAGACGCCACAGAGCATTTCTGAAGAGGGGTGCTGAGATACGTCAACAACTGTTACATAGCCATAGGGTCTATGCTTTGATGTCATTAGGTTGGGTCACCCAAATCAAGGAGGGTAACTGCTGTCACAGACTCCGAGTTAAGCCCTTGATCACGATGACAGTGATAAGGATGACGACTACCCAAAGTTCAAGGATGGTGGTCGGTGATCACAGCAAGGACATTGGATCGTGTTTGTGCTATAGATCATGATAGAAACAGTATGTAGACCTTCATGTACATGTGCATGTACATGTAGGCCTGCATGTTGAATGTGTCCAAGGTGATGGGTTGTAGTCAAGTGGATTAGTCATTAAACTGCGAATTAATTTCTTTTTTCTGTCTAGTCTAGTCCAATGCTAGACCGAAAGCTTCAGTCTCTGATATCAACGGTTGTTCCGCTGAGACTAGGTTTGGCTCCACGGACTGCCTCTATACAGATGGGGATGGTTGACAAATGTCAGTTTTATTAAAGAATTATACCCATACCAGACGGTTATTTCTGTCTAGTCCAAGGCAGGCTACATGTACATGTATTTGTTCAGCATCCACATGTCATTCCATTGATGTGCAATATGTACGGATGGATCATCTTCAAATGCACTTATTCCATATAGGCCTATGTGTAACACAACTGCAAATCAATATCTGCGCATACTGTCAACAGCATTAATTCAGATTAAGTAGGACTATTTTTGTTTTTAATCTGGTTTCTGGCATTGCGCAGAATACGTTCAGAGTTTATTACAGTAAATGTGCATGCATGACTAGACTATCTAGACCCTATGAGAAATCAAATTTTATTTCCTTACTTTTAGATTATGGACACACACTGTATATTCAAGCTATGATAAAGAAAATATCAACCACAATGATTAAGCAATCAAAGCATTGGTTCTACATGTACTATTACATGTAGATATATTTACGTCTCGGCCGCGTGTCAGTTTTGAGTTTGACCTCGGATCTCCATTTTGTCAATTGAATTGGGAATTCATTGTGCCACCGCCCACTTCTTGGGACTTGGAATGGATCTAATTTTATTTTTAGACCACCGACCATCGACTTAATTACACCCCAAGTCCAAGAAAATCTTTAAACATATGACTAGGATCTACTCATTCGCAAAAGAAACACTTGATGCATTTTTACAACACAAGTCAAGAATACATAATAACACTGCACACTGAAAAACGATATCATGTCTGCAAAATCAAACGGGTCGCAAACACAACTGTACGGTGTGTGTGACTGCGGATAGCACACACGGAGAGCAACCCGAGCCAGGCCGCCAGGGGCCGTGGGAAACTCACTGTCATCCCGCACCCGACCACAATGCAAAAAATAAATAGCAGAAGAAACAAAACTTACCCGAACTTGTTCGAATGCTTAGACTTACAGTCGAGAAGAGCAATCTTGAAATAAGTCCGATTAAGTCCACAGGGTTCCTTTGCACGTTTGAACACAAATGTCAGATCGATCTTCTAGTGCTCTATGTTACGTCTAAATCCTACACAAATACGAATATGAATGATTTAAAGGGACTAAAAGATAATTGATCGAGGGACCCGGCTTGTCTAGTCGCGCGTGAAATGATAACATTATAAGTGACATAACAAGAGAGGGCGTTCGTGATTTGACTTGAATCTACATAATGATGGACAATCGCGAGCGAGGAAAACATTTTTTTTTACTGGGGGTTTTCTGAAAGATTAGATATTTGAAATTAAATTTTAGAAATAATGATCACATTGTGAAATGAACTGTACAATATATTTCCTCACATCCTTTATATCGCTGGAGTTTGTCAAATCGATTGATGAAATCATTTTTTTTTCTCCATTCAATAAAGAAAATTATAATGGAACATATGGACAAAGTAATAAATTTGGTAAACATTCAGAAAGAATGACAAACTTTCTCATATTTTAAGGAAAAGATAAGACCTATCTTTGTGTTTTTTCCATCGCAATATTTATTAGAAAGCTTGATCGAATATTATTAAATCAAGATAGCAAAGTTAATTTTATTTATCAAACCTACAGGCTTAAGAGTAATAATTTCCTTGTGTAAATAAGATAAATTTGATTTATTCAGTTTCGCACCTGCAAGAATTATTAAAAAAAACAGTAAATTCATTTTTCCAAAGGTGAAAAATATAAATGAAGCTTTCATAAGAAGGTGACCCGACAATTTCCCCGGGCTTTATAGGGTTAGGGTTAGGGTTAGGGTTAGGGTCAGGGCAATTAAGTTTAATATTTATGTTTAGGATTATGATTGGGGTTAGGTATAGAGTGGTGAAGTGTGACGTCATCAAAAATCTATTTTTAGAATTTCTCAATTTTTACTTTCTTTTCCGAAAGACCACCAAAAATAATGTCCAAATGTCGAAAACCAATTGAATAGGTTAAGTATTGGCTGAGATATGACCATCTGAATAAAAAGATTGCCTATGGGAACTCAGTGTTATATTGCTCTGGTTCATAACATTAGGAGCCAGAGCAATATAACACTGAGTTCCTATAGGAAATCTATAGGTCCAGGGTTGAAGTTCGGAAGTCAGTGAGTGTTTAGAAATTACCGCGGAGCTATCGTCGCAGGAGTAGGAATCATAGACGTAGAACCCACAAACCACACAAGAAACGTCTAGGCCCTAGGTTTTTTTTTCTTCTTAGAGTTTATGATTTACATGTCTTTACATCATCATCAATAATGAAAAAAATCTTCAGAATTATGAATCCTATTTCAATTTCGGAATTATGTACGCCCTGGTATGGGAGCTTTGTGTTTCAGAATAACGAACCTTTGGAATTATGGACATTCGGAAAAACGAGTGCCTCCTGAGTACATAAACTCTTAGCATGATAGTATAATGGTTGGATATGGCCCTTTCCGTGTGCTTGGGAAAATAATTTCAGCTACTTTGCCAAAATATTCAACATCTCCGCCGGCTCCGAGATTCAGATTTATTTTTGGGCACACCTTCTTATCAATTCGGTTGTTTTCTTCGCCTCTCTTCATGCTCGCTCTTTTACCCCCTTGCAATTATTATTTTGCACACAAAAATAAAGGCACCAATAATTGACGGAATGATTGCTTTTTGCAACACTAAGGCTTTGCAAAATGACCCTTTTCCGGTCTTGACCTTGTACTGGAAATAGTTAAGTTTCTTTTATTCTTCTCCTTTCTTCCTCCTTCTTTTTCTCTATCTTTTTCCTTTTCTTCTTCTTCTTCTTCGTCTTCTTCCTTTTCTCCTTCATCTTCTTCTCCTTCTTCTTCTCCTTCTTTTTCTTTCTCCTTCTTCTTCTTCTTCTTCTTCTTCTTCTTCTTCTTCTTCTTTTTCTTCTTTTTCTTCTTTTTCTTCTTCTTTTTCCCTTTTTCTTTTTTTCCCCTCCTTCTTTTTCTTCTTCTTCTCCTTCTTATTCTTCGTCTCCTTTATTTCTCTTCCTCCTCGTCCCACTTCTTCTTCTTCTCCTTTTTTTCTCCTCATTCTTCCTCCTCCTCCTCCCTTTTTATCCTCTTCCCCCTCCTCCTCCTCCTCCTTCCTTTTCTTCTTCGGAAGCCCTCCAGACTCGTACGCCTGTGCAAAAAAAAAAAAAAAATGGGAAGACTCGAGACCCACAAACCACATAGAAAATTAATGTGATTAGCAGTACATGTACCAACAGCTGAAATGATTGAGGTAACTTTACAAAGTTCCCTCTTTCCCTCCACGAACAATAGGCTTTGCTACGGCCTGATTCGCCATCAGCTACGATATTTTCTTTCAAGAACATACTTGGAGCGGGGAAGGGGTGAGGAACCCCCTCCCATGAAAGAACTTTTGGAGGTTAACAAAACACAGTGAAGGTAGAACTTGAGTAAGTTAGAAACTCACGAGCACGGTCTCCTTGTGCGACGTCCTACGTCTATGCTGATCCGCTTTCGGCAAAATATACGCCACACCGACTATCAGAACGTCCGGTGTTTGTGATTGGTCAAATATTAAGAAGATGTCACGTGATGTCACCTGAAGCGCCGCTGATTGGATATTAAAATTAGTATCATGCGTTCTGGTTTTGAAGAGCGCCATCTTGTGGCACAGTTCCATATTATGAGGAATTCTCCGGAGGGAATCATTTGTCTTCATGTAGGCAAGAACCTGCTGTCATCATCACCATCACCACCCCATCACTATGCCTATCACCACCATCATCTTCAACATCATTAAAATTATCACCATCTTTGTAGTGACCATCATTATCACCACCAATGTCACCATCATCATCATCATTATCATCATCATCATCATCATCATCTACATCAACAACATCACCACCACCATCATCATCAACATAATCATTTTTGTCATCATCATGATCATCATGATCATCATGATCATCAACATCATCATCACCGTTATTGTCATCATCATCATCATTATCGTCACTATCATCATCATCATTATCATCACTATCATCATCAACATAATATCACCGTCGTCATCATTATCATTATCATCGTCATCATCATCACCATCATCACTTTCATCATCATCATCATCAACATAACGTCACCGTCATCATCATCATCACTATCATCATCACCATCAACACCATCAGTACCATCTCCATTACCAGAGTCAACTAGTTGTCATTATCATCATCATCATCCTCATCCTTATCATCATCATCATCACTATCATCGTCATCATTATCACCAACATCTCCTTCATCTTCATAGACGCTAGATGCCCATTCATTTTTTTTTCTTCAAATGAAGTCGAAGGCTTTTTAATCAAAAAGCACATTAACAAAAAATGTTCAACATCAACATAATGGCCCATCGCCTACTAAAATTCAAACCTAATGATTTGTTTAAGCATTGTTCAAAAATCGGGTTTACAAAGGAAGTTGGTCTGAGATCAAAATGTTTCCATCGTAAAGCGTGATCAAGGGTTTGGTTTTAATCGAATTGGTAGAATAGGGACCTCGGAGGTCAATAAATTATTTGTAATTATTAAGCATTAGGCCTATACATGTATAACCGCCAGAATATCGAAGCATAATGTGTTTTTTTTTCATGATTTTTTACAAATCATTCCTTTATACATTATCTTTAATTCAATATTAATCTACAATATATTTCCAAACCATAGAACATTATATTTCGGAATATAATCTTAGTTAAACTACTAATAACGAGTCGATCAATTAATATAAAATAAAAAGACGGTTGCTAAATATATTAGATATTCAGATTTAATTTCTTTTCAAAATATTAGGTAAGAGAAAGACAAATTTGTCCTTGGCACCATGATAAAAAACACAATATACTACACAGTCAGCATTACATGATTTTATGTAGAAGCGTGAGAGAGAGAAGAATAGAAAGGAGGGAGAAAAAGGAGTCGAGACACGGAGAGAGAGAGAGAGAGAGAGAGAGAAAGGGAAGGAGAGTGAGAGAAAGAGAGGGAGAGAGAGAGAGCGCGCGAGCGATGGAGTGAGGGAGAGAGGGGGAGAGGGAGGGAGATGGAGAGTTTGAGTTTGAGTTTGAGTTTTATTAACAACAGCGATAAGAACAAGTAAAACATAATGTATCAATCATGATTATATAAAATATAACAATATAACACAAGATAAATAACATTACACATGAATAAGATAAACATTGTTTTACAAAGTATGTTATATATAAATGAAAGAATAGATTATGTGTACACTTTTGTTGTTAAAGGGGGTACCAAAAGTTAGCACAAGTGCTAGACGAGTCTGGTTCCCTGTCTTTGGCAAGAATATTTGGTACTATACTATATTACATATATATAACATAAACTATATAATGAAAGTAAACAAGGAAATAGAATAGTCATCTAGAAATATTCCCTACTGAATATATACATGTATTAATGTATGTCGACTTCCGTATCAGAACACACACACACAAAAAATCACTATCTATTGTGATGATCTTTTTAGAAATTCTCCAATCTGAGATTTCGTATTTGACATTTCAAGAAGTCTTAACTTTCGTTTAATTCAGAGTATTTAGATGATTCATTAACCCCTTCCGAAAAGCATTTCTAGATCTTTTTGCTCTTAAATCATATGGTATACTATTCCATATTTTCACGCCCATAAATTATATTGAGAATTGACCTTGTGACTTGTGTGGTTTTGCATTTAGGCAGATATAGTTGTCCATGTTCTTTGCCCCTTGTGCCATATCTATGCTCTATTACCTGACAGTATTCAATTAAGGAGTGAGGAAGATTGCCATTTAATAAGTCATAGATGAAGGTTGAGACGGATAGGAAAAGAAGGTTGTAAATATTTAAAAATGTTATCTTTTAGAATTTAGGCGATTTAGCTTTTGCTCTTCCAAGGAAGCATGACTTCCCTTGAAATTGAGATATTCTTAATCATATGACTAGTCAGATCCTTGTTTATCAAGATTTTACATGTTTGAATGTTCACATCAAATGCTATTGCAAATTCTTCCAAAATCGGATCGTAGTCTGATTGTATGATGTGCGGTGGATTTAAGTTTCTTTGAGTTGAGATTGAAATGCAACATTTCATGCATAAAGGCCTAAGTCAAAATTCATCAGTTAAAAACAAAAATCCATTGCATTTTCATCGATTACCAGAAATCGCGGATTTGTTTCTCAAAGAAGAACAGTCCCTGATGTGAACTGCCCCTGGGTAGAAGTGCGAGAAAGACTGGTGTGACAGCTCCCTCGTCAATCGTCAAGGGTGCCTCATAGGCTGTCAGGTATGTAGCAACACAACCAGGGCAACACTGCAAACAACATTCGAAACAACAACAATAATATATGTAGTAAAAATGTTGAATAATGTTAAAAGTAGTAGTATTTATAGTAGTAGTAGTAGTAGAACTAGTAGTAGTAGTAGTAGTAGTAGTAGTAGTAGTAGTAGTAGTAGTAGTAGTAGTAGTAGTAGTAGTAGTAGTAGTAGTAGTAGTAGTAGTAGTAGTAGTAGTAGTAGTAGTAGTAGTAGTAGTAGTAGTAGTAGTAGTAGAAGACGTAAAAATAAATATAAACAAATGATAATAGTAAGATTAACAAAACAACAAAAAACAACAAAAAAATATTACTACTATACTAGCTATATTTATATTGTGCAAATAAAGTATTGGTACAGTTTTTATATATTTTTTTAAATATGTTGGTTTTTGAAGTAAACAAATCCCCAAAGTTTTGTGGATAGATAATTATCCTCATGGCACATTTTTTACTCGGTATATTTAAGAGTGATGGGATGCTCATTAAGGCACCCCTAAAGTACTATTATTACCCTCGCTTTAGCCATAATGCGCTAGAAACATGCAATGAATATATTCATACCAGGTACCCATATACAACACCCGGTTGAATAATGGCAGATATATTACAATATCTTGCCAAAGGACGTTAGACTGGACTGTGTGATCCACAGTCCAGTGACGTGTTCACTAGACGACGACACATCTATGGAATGTGATAAAATATTGATCCTGTATGAGCAGACCCTTCCATACAGGTACACCAGTGCCTCAATTTTGTGTAGCCCAAATCTCATATAATGAAAGAAGCCTATCATCATCATAAAATACTTCAGTTCAGAAGATCTTGTGTGATAATCTGAAACATTTAACTGTTAAAGGTTGAATCCATGACTCTATGCAAAAAGTGACATTTAGGCAAGAAAAGAGATCGTGCTGCCTCGTCAGTGGCGCTACTCATTTAAGATAAAATTGAGTTCTGGTCAAGCGATTGCATTGTGAAAGAAACGGTGTGGAATTGATCAGAAAAAAAAAATCATATAGCATATAAGTATTGGTGTGTACTGCAAGGTTTTGAAGTCATCAAAATGATAGGAAACTTGGCCTAGTCTTGGTAAAGTAACAAGCACTGTACACATAAATATGTATATGGGACTACACAAACATGTGGCATAAAAACCGGGCCTCATTTGTAACCTGTTACATGTCATATTTAGAATATGAAGGCATTTGAAGAGCCATGCTTTTCAGGGAACATTTTTTCTCTGATGTTCTTCCACACTTGCATAATAACAATGATAACGTACGCTCACAAATTAATTTTCACCTCTCCCCAGAACTCAACCTGCTCTTTAATGTATATAATGTATATAATATTTCATTGATTAATCGATAGATGGTCTCAGGGATTATTTTTTAAATAAAAAACATATGAATGATGTTTCACATTTTTACTTACAGCGTTGATTAGGATATCTTCCCTAGTTGAGTCCTTCATAATGTCCTGGCCCTGGACTCTAGTAAGAGCTGTCAGAGCTAGTTTGCTCACATCGTAGTTATGGGATTGTGAGACACCCCAGCCATGCTCGGCTGTCTTGCGTTCCATGAAATCACTGGAATTGGAAAAGATGGTTTCGGCATTAACATTATCCCCGCCACCTACTTTATGAACAGAATATCGTAAAAGAATTTGCAAGAGACATACAATGGCTTCTAATTATTTAATTCACTGCTAAATTTTACAACATGCAGATATACAGGTCACTAAAAAGTACAAAATTCCTAATACCACCAAGACGAATATGCTGAATATGCCAAAAGACATTGCTACCAGGATGGGATTCAAACCTCAAGCACGAAACCTTAACGGCTGGTCTCTTGTCGCTGGAGAAAATATCGCATCACCTATAGTTTGTAGGCTCAAACCACTACGCTCAAACCCTTGCCAGTCGCTGTGCGTAACATTAACAGTGTCTGCAAAGTGAGACTACAATAGGCTCTGCACTTAGCTGCTCCGGAGAAGAGCCATAAACTGACATATCTAGGCTTAGTCCAGATTCTGTCCGTTTTTATATATTTTTTTATTCTTCAATCATCTATGTCCTCCTCCCATACACGCATCTCACACAGATCGCGGTGTCTCCATTTAAATGCACTCATCGCGCGACAAGCGCGTAGCCAGGATTTTATTTTAGGGGGCGGTAGTAAGCACGCGAAGCGTGCGAATCATTTACAGGCCGCGCGAGAAGCGCGCTCCCTAGGGGGTGGGTGCAGGGAGGGGAGTTCCCCGTGCGAAGCGCGGAAGCTTTGACGTTTCATTAAATTATTAGAGAAAGAAGCCGATTCGTTGCACCGTTCTCGACTCTTAATCCTTGTCTGAATTCAGTTTCCCCCCTCCCACGCGAAGCGCGGAAGCTTTGACGTTTCACTAAATCATTAGAGAAAGAAGCCGATTCGTTGTACCCTTCTCGACTCTTAATCCTTATCTGAATTCAGTTCCCCCTCCGCGTGAAGCGCGGTAGAAGTTTGACGTTTCATTAAATTATTAGAGAAAGAAGACGATTCGTTGTATACCGTTCTCGACTCTTAATCCTTCTCCCGCGCGAAGCGCGGAAGCTTTTACGTTTCATTAAATTATTAGAAAAGATGAAGATTCGTTGTACCGTGCTCCTTTTTCTTCCTACGTCATCTTCCTTTTTCTCTCTCTTCTTCTTCTTTTTTTTTTTTTTTTGGGGGCGACCACCCCACCGCCTCCCCTGGCTACGCGCGATTCCTCAAAACAATCGTCGAAAAGAACGGCGCGGTGTAGAGAACACAAAAATACGTATTCCAGTTATGTGGTAGAGTATAATGAGAGGCAAATACTGTCTCCGGTTCAGCGTTGAGGGTGTGTTATTTTCTCAGCTGATTGGGCGCGCGACACGGAAACATACCAACAAACCAGGACTAATCTAGGCTCTGCTCAAGAATTTAGAATTGTGGTAAAGTGTCAAATTAGAGTCTGTGCTAGCAGACTAGATAACATACCTGAGATATACTTCCATAAGATCAATTATCCCCTGCTCCGTATCCACAGTTCTGAATCGCTTCTGCATATCCAGACTGAGTCTAGGGTAGGCCGCCGAACCCAACACGCACGATACATTGACCACCCTACAAAAATGAATACATCGTTGCCCATTAAATTGATATATATGTAAATATATATATATATATATATATATATATATATATATATATATATATATATATATATATATGTTTCTACCTATTATCAATTAAAATGCTCAACTAAACGTCTAAAAAAACGTTGTTTTCAACAACATGTTCTTATCTCCCAAGATGTTTTCCACACAAATATCTAAAATCTCACATCTTTTTTTAATGACATAATTGTAAAGCGCATTTGAACATGCATATGGAAAATGCGCTGTATAAATTCGTTATGTTCATTAGATGTAAAACGATTGATCCATGAAAATGATTCGCACAGACATGTTTTGATTGCATTAATAATCATTTAAATTAATTTGTGATATATTATTTTAACTTGATCATCACCTTCCGTGAGAGCGGATAATTGGGATAAGGGCTTGAGACAAACGCAGCGTGGCAAACAGATTGGTCTCTATAGTAATACTGGCTTGCTCCTCACGACTTGGTTTGGGATTGATACACTGGTTGGAAAAATAAGAGAGGACGGAGAAATAATAATAATATTGATAATGATAATAAATAATAATAATCTTAATATTGTAGTGACTTGACCTTGACTAGAAGAACTTTGCATTTGTAAATATTATTGTCTTGTCTTTATTGTGTGGCTTGAAGTCTGGCCTTTTATTCAATTGTCACTCATTTCTTTAGTGACACCTGTTACATTAATAGAGTGCCACACATACTTTCTCTGGCAAGCCCATTCTAAACCGTATTGTATTGGGATGTACAGTTATTCTGGCAAGCACATTCCACCCAAGGTACTGGTATAGCATGCATATTACACTTGCTTGCCACACCTATATTTATCACTTCTCCTGAGCTGTTCGTATAGAGCACACGTCTTCTAGAGAGAGTCTAAAGTCTACACCAAAGCTAATTAATATTACTACTACTTCTACTACTTATGACGATAATAATAATATCATAATAATAATGATAATAATTGTCACGTTTGTATAGCGCTTAATAGTACGCTTCTAAGCGGTTCACATTTTGATACATTCGATTATTAATGTAATCATTGGATTCAATTGCTAATCCGCACATGATAGTGCACACACTCCACTCCCTAGGGGAGTATTCCACCCAGGTGCCATTGTACAAGCGCACACATGCAAATTCAACCACATTAACGTTTGCATCATACCGTGAACCAAGTTTAACACCTGGGTGCAGAGTGGTAAATGTAGATTAATCTTTTGCCAAAGGACATTGGTGCGGGACTCGAACCGCGAACCATGTGATTCACAGTCCGGTGACGTATCCACTAGACCACGACACCTCTATATAATGATAATAGTAGTAATAATAATGATAAATGATGATAATACTGGTAATAATAATAATGATAATTATAATAAAAATTATAATAATAATAATAATATAGTTTAACCAGGGAAGCCTCATCAGCATCAATGATGTCCTTCATGAGGGCCCTGCAACTTTGAGTACCCACCAATATTGACAGATACCAACTTACACCTGGGTTGAGAGTGGCAAATGAGGATTAATGTTTTCTGGAAGGACATCAGTACCGGGATGGGATTCGAACCCGCAACCCTCGGATGGGGGGTCAAGTAAAGAAACCACTCTACTGCGACAACTCTACAGATCTAGACGACCGACCCTCTGTTCCAAAAAATACAGAATAATAAACATTTCAGAGTTACTATGAGCCAGTATCTCTTAAAGGCAATTTCTAACACTTTACATAAGGTTAGCTTTGAATTAAAAAAAAAACAAACAAACAAAAAACAAGCATGCAAACAAAATACCATGAACGCGATACCAGCATTGTTGACCAAAATATCTAAGCCTCCATAAGTATCCCGGAAGTAGTCGGCAACCTTTGAAATATGGTCGTTATTACAGATGTCTAGTTGAATAAGTTTTGGGTTAAGCCCCTCCCCTTTGAGCTGCTCGACCGCCTTCTCACCACGCTTCTCATCCCTGCTTGCAAGATAAACCACGCCCCTTTCTCCTAATTCCTTGCAAAGAGCTCGGACAATGGCATAGCCGATGCCTTTATTACCTCCAGTAACCTAGAGTAAGAAGAGAGATATTTAAGAGAAAAGAGACAATAACAAAATAAGTTAAGAGAGGGTTGATTTCTGTTAAAAGTGAAAAACAATTAATAAGCTTTTGCTTTCTCTTTATGTCGATTTTGAAACACCACCGACTGAAAAGCTCAGTGTTTTGGCGCAATTCTTCCCGACCTTTGACCCTGGCCCTGCCATTAAAGGTTCTGTGTCCCATTTGCAGGCCCCCAAAATGGAAAGGTTAAATCCCAATGGAATTTGAAAGATAATACTAACTTAGAACTTCCCTCACCACAGAAGGGCATGAAAATGTCTTTTTGTGTGAAAATAACGACCTTTAGTTGTCGAATCGAATTTAGAGATTGTAGTCGTCTAATTAAATAGTCTGATTTTCAGACCCTTGTATCGAATGATCGTACGTTGCATGCTGCGCAAAGATTCAATCAGCTTAATTTTGGCCATAACAAGAAGTGGGTTATTGATATGGAAAAATGCTCATGTACCCTTTACAGCTCATTTTATGTATGCTCACCAAAGAAAAAAAAAGTCAGTCAGTCACTCAATAGTGTCTGGCAGTGAGATTTAAAAAGTAAACGGGTTTCCTTGCATAATTTGAATACTAGGACACTGATAACGTTTAAATTTTACAGATAGGACATACGTGACATTTTCATAATCCCTGCAAAGCTCTACAGAATATGATTTGGCTGCAAAAGGGATACACTACCTTTTAAACGGGTAACAATCCGGAAGTGCCGAAAGTCACGTGACAAACATATCGACTTTTCAGCTGCTACCGTTTACATTACCAAACATCACCAAACATCACGCAGACATTTCAAAAAATCACACACCGGCTTGGAATGTTTCTGGCCTGCCATTTACACTTGCAACCAAAAGATGCCAAACCGGGGCCTGGCCTTTCGGTGAAGTTTGCTAGGCAACTACGCCAAACCGGAAAAGATGCCAAGCCAGAAACATTCCAAGCCGGTGTTTTTTTTTAAATAAGGTTTTTGACAGCATAAATGAGCCTAATTATTGTGTTGATATTCACTTTTGTTTCGCAACCAGTCAAGATTGACTATTTTTGCCACAGATATTCATTGCAATGTTCTGGTATTATAGGAAATACTGGTAAACTGTATTTTATGACACACTTTATATCAATTAGGGCCATTTACACTGGCAACCAAACATGCCAAAAGATGGCAAACCGGGGCCTGACCGCGATGTTTCGGTGAAAGTTGCTAGGCACCTACTCCAAACCGGAAAATATAACACACAAAACATCAGTACGGGAATACAATTGCAGGTTGCCTGTACTTTTAGCGAAAAAGAAAAGGAAGTTGATTAGATACTATAAATGGTTTGATAACTTTTTATGATTAAATCCCTTTTCCAGATCAAAAGAGAATTGGTGGAATAATGTAATATTATGTGTTCTCATTTTAAATCTCCTCCGGCGCAGAACAATATATTCGCTTTATATATACATACAAACAAACATACATAATATGTATGTAGTTATTAGAAATCGGTGATCTAATTCGGAATACAATATATACAAACTTGGTACATTAACCGGACATATATATATATATATATATATAGCCCTTCATGGTACATTAACCGGACATCATAAAAACTGGTATTAACCCTAACCCTAAAGTCAAAACAATATAACTAATTAAGTTAATGACTAATGATTAAACCTTTCGTTTCTTTAAAGTTTCCTCTGCCTGCAAACGTACGTAGAGGGAAGTACTTCTTTTGTGTAATCGTTAAAAGGACACGAGATTGTCCTGCTAATGACAATGTCTACTTAATGACTCACCTTTTCACTCCAAATGTCCGTCGCCTTAAGTAAAATATATACACGCATACGCACACACACACACACACACACGCACATACACACGCATACACATATATATATAATATATATTATATATATATGTCATGTCAGAGTTGAGAATTCTCGCACTTTTATATATTATATAATTATATATATATATCATTTACTGTACTCATTTTTCTCTTATATATATACACATACATACGAGTCGACTGTCCGGTTGTGCTAAACCGACAACCGACTCCTTTTAGCGCAATACAATGTCCACAACTTGAGAATAAAAACTAAATAATCTTGTGCTTACCAATGCAACCGCCTTTTCAGCAGCCATCTTGAAAATTTACGAACTTGTTACACAAGTAACCATATGAAGCTGCAAAAGCGTGAATGTCGCTCTAATGGAAGCGTATAGGGATGTTTTGATGTGATATTCGCTAGACAATAAAAGCCTCGATGACACTTGCCCGCTTTTTTGTTTGCGCATAGTTTGCGCATAAACACGTACTCTTCCGTGCCAATGCGGGAAGTATTTGTGGTAACGTCCAGGAGGATGCGGGCCGCGAATTTTTTTTCCCCCAAACAGGTTTGTATTTCCGGTCTTCTGATTGGCTGATATGTTTTACGTCATTATCAGCTTGGAAAGAGGTCACAAACAATTAGACTTTGATTATTTATTGCTTTGCCTCATTATTTGTAAAGACAAAACATAGGGATTCGAACCCACAAACCTAAGATTTGACCTTACCGATAGAGCCAACGATGGGTTGATGAAAGATGGGTTTGTATGATTATTATAACCCTAACCCTAACGGTTACGTCATTGCTAATGAGACGTTAAACATATCTGCCAATCAGAAGACCGGAAACGTTAGTAATAGCAAACCTGTTTGGGGAAAAAAAAAATCGGCACCTTTTGTGAACACTTCGTGAACTATGCGCAACCTATGCGCAACCTATGCGCAACCTATGCGCTACCTAGTATTGCCATTGCGAGCCGATGCGTGTCCATGTGTGTCCGTCGGCTTAGTGGCACGCATATTCACGACTAGGTTCACGACTAATTTGTTCATAATTTGCGCATTGGCTGCGCATACTTCCCGTGCATTTCTCTTATGCCATGCGCATAGTCTACGAATGTGGAACACGTGATCTTGATGGCGAAATTCCACTTAAATTGTATAATGATATGAAAGAGGACGTCATTTAAAACACACTTCTGGAAAGATTTTCAAAACAAATGTGTTTGAAGAAGAATATTGAGGAAAGAATACAAAATTTGGGTTTTCTGCGTACAACAGAAAACCCTAATTTTGTATCCTGTCATCAATATTCGTCTTCAAATACATTTTAGGGGTAAATCTTTGCAGAAGTGTGTGTTTTATGACATCCTCTTTTACGTCATTATAGAATTCAAGTGAAATTTTGCAATCAATTTTTTTGGAATTTGGGGCTCCCAACGCTTTAGAAGGGCTTTAAAAATCAGTAATTGATAACACATATAAGGTATAATGTAAAGAACAATATTTATATTTTTTAACTTGTGAACAGTTTCTGACTTCGACACTTGTATTTACTTAAATACATGTACTTTAACAGTATATGGTTAACTGCCTTTACAGCGTTGTTGAGCAGGATACCTTTGTAAAATGATTCGACGTTTTTTTTTAAATGTTTGTTAGGAGATTTAACTGATTTTTCCCATTTAATGTGTTTTCTCTGTTGCTTTTGTTGAGAATAATTTTTTTTCTCCGAAGTCGCTTTTGTAAAGTTGTTAACTATTCAGCCTCCTTCCCCATAATAACAATTAATTGAAACTAAAATATGGGAATATATTACATTGTTAGATGTACCCTTTTCAAACTCTCTTTAGTAACTTCCTACAGTGCTACTTTCACACTGCACGGTGAAACAAATGACACACGATTATTAATAATTTATCTCATAAGGATGGAAATAGAGTCTCTTTACTAAGAGGGTATTGACATAATGTGATTCAGAGCTTTCGGAAACAATATGGCGTTCAATTCTTCGTAGAAACAGTTATTTCTGGATTTCGGTCAATAACTGGTCAAAATGTCCTTACACATGGCGTCTTCAGAACCATTCTATCACCCACACTGTCCTTGCTTTTCTTTTCCTACCCCTCTCTTTTTTCTGCTCCTTTTCAAGTTTCTTATGCTGCACAAGTACGTCAAGCCCTGCAGCCGTGGTATATTAACACTCTATTTGCCCTGAAACAGCTTCTTGGGTATTCAACATTTTGAATGTTGACCAACTAGTACGTGAACGAGTTGAAACAAGTCTCCTGATCAAAAAGAAGAAGAAGAAAAAAAGTGACTACTAGAAGCATATCGTCTCAATGAATGCCAATGCGTGAATTGTAACATGACGCGACAATGCGTGTCCTGGTGGGTACGCATTGCGTGAACTATTCTTAAATGAGACGTGCCCCTAAACGGACTGCGTGCCCACTATTAAGCCCCCATCACACCAAACTAGTTCTCACTACGTTCTAGAAAATGGAATTTGATTACATACTATAAATGGTTTGATAACTTTTTATGATTAAATCCCTTTTCCTGATAAAAAAAGTGACTACTGATCAGAAGTGACTCCTGATCAAAAGAGAAATGGTGGAATAATCAAATATTTTGTGTTCTCATTTTAAATCTCCTCCGGCGCAGAACAATATATTCGCTTTATATATACATACAAACAAACATACATAATATGTATGTAGTTATTAGAAATCGGTGATCTAATTCGTAATACAATATATACAAACTTGGTACATTAACCGGACATATATATATATATATATATAGCCCTACATGGTACATTAACCGGACATCATAAAAACTGGTATATTAACCCTAACCCTAACCCTAAAGTCAAAACAATATAACTAATTAAATTAATGACTAATGATTAAACCTCATCTCGTTCTTAGTGCGTTCGAACGCGCTCCTATAGTGCGTGTGCAATCCCGTCCTGGCTCGAGGGCCCTAAAAACCCAGCGCGTTCTTGCCATTCCTCATTATACTACTGCTAATACGTTCCTAGTAAGATCGAAGTACGGCAATTCCGTTCGTAGTACGTCCATCTTGTTTTAAGTACGTTGTTACTCCGTCTAATCGCAGGACGGGGAAAATTTTGAACAGACTCAAAGTTCTAGAGCACCCTTCCCGTCCAAACCAGTCCGAGCCCGTCCATGAAGTTCTTAAACAGATCGTTAACAGTTGCTACTTCGTTCACTCCGTTCGCACACAGATTGAGCCCGTTTGGCAACATTTACCAGAACGTAGTGAGAACCAGTTTGGTGTGATGGGGCTTCACTTGAAAGTCTTGATCTGCACAGCTTGGAGCGTTGGAGTTAGGGGAATGAGGAATGTCAAGAACGCGCTGGGTCTTTATAGCCTTCGAGCCAGGACTGGATTGCACACGCTCTAGGAGCGCGTTCGAACGCAGTAAGAACGAGATGAAGACGAGTTGGACTGTCTCTGAATTGGGTGGTTGGGTTACAAACTAGTTAGAACAAGTTGCGAACTAGTTAAGAACGGGTTTAAACGGACTACGGACGGGCTTATGGTTTACTGGGAGGACACGTGGCATTATAGGCACTTTTCTTGTGGGAAAACTAGGGTTAACTTTGTTTGTTATACTATGGATGCGTGGGGCCGGGGTGGGTAGGGGTTTCATAAATACAAATAGGCGGTGGCTTTATTGGCATTTAAAAAAAAATCTCCCCAGCACCCCCGCATTTCAAACGCTATGCTTACTCTTACCCCAAAACATTGCACTTCATTTTTACAGAGTCATTGTTTATGATAGAGTTACTTGATAACATTTCTTATTAGCTGCTCTACAACAGAAATGGTATGCGCAAGGAGATACCCCTGCAGGGGCGGATCCAGCCGGCGGCAAAGGGGCCTAAAGGGGCCCACTTCGTGCGAAAATTTTTAAATCGTGCCGGTCGATTTTTTGGCACGCGAAAAAAAATTTTCCCTCAGGGAAAATTTAATTTTTTTTCCACCACCACCCCCACCTTGGGCGCCAGGGGTAGTGAGCACAATTTTTTTGGGGGGCACCCGAAAAAAATTTTTCCCTACGGGAAGGGTTATTTTTTTCCACCGCCACCCCTTGGGCGCCAGGGCAGGGCCAAACTTCTTTTTCAAAAAGGGTGTTTTTACCTGTTTTTCTAGGAGGGCCCAGGCCCTGGGTCCGCCACTGCCCCCCTGTACCCTCACGGTCCTCCGAACACAGACGTGGGGGTTTTATGATACTAATGTATAGGCCAGGGCCCCGTCTTATAAAGAGTTGATATCAATCGCAACTATTTGGATCAATCCTAACTCTTTATAAGACGGGGCCCAGGGCTTCTGGCGCGGAGCGAGGCCAAAATGAACATTTCCCTCCAAGATTATATACTGTGCACAATGCAGAATTGTCACTTCGCGGATATGTGAAAAGTTTATTATTAATCATCAAAAATCCATTTGATGATTTGAGACATAGATATAAAACTTAATGGACTTATTCTTTATGAGAAACTCTATCAATATGATAATTTTAAAAATTGTTCGTACATTCCATGGCCGAGATTCCGGGGACCCCCCGCCCCTCCCATCGGCTGAGAGAGTACCAAAATAGGGTTAAACTGTAACATTTCTCCTCAGATCAGATGTAGACCTAAAAGTGTAAAACAAGCCACATTTTCTTCAGTTTACAATTAAGTGACATTACTGTAAATTTAAGTTTTAATTGTCTGAACATTTGCATCAATGCCTTTTGTCTTGCAATCACTCCATTTTGTGCCGATGTTTAATGGTTTAAGCAGCTTATTGCAGGGAAACAGTGCCACTGATGTACGCTACATGCATACCAACACTTCCACTTTTGACTGTCTTAACTCTTGAAATTAAGTTACTCGTGTAACGTGAAGTATTTGATGAAGTAAACTAGATTCGCCAATTGTTTCGGACCTTTAAGCTTTCATGAAAATCACATCTGGACCGTCAGGGAAAAAGTTTGAGAACACCTGGTATAGGCCTATATTATATATGTGCGGTGTGTGTCTGTGTGTGATAATCATGGTAATGTTCCCTGCTTTAAGCCAAACGGTGTCGGTGTCGTGGGTCTCCTGACTAGTTTTCAGAAGGTCCGCTGTGGACGACATTGTCGGTCTTAATGGTGGGCTGTCGGTCTCGCGTGTCATCAGTCTCGTGGGTTATCGGCCTCGTGGGCTGGACCCCCTATGTGGTATTGCCACCAGAATGTAGTTCCCGACGGAATTCCTAAAAGGATGTGGAATATATATATTAGAGCACAATGACCGGGTAGCTAAAAGGGAAATATTTCTAGAAAGTGGAGTAAGAGCTAGCAGCGGCAGTGAAAAGAAGATAATAGAGAGGGAATATATATATATATATATATATATATATATATATGTAGAAAGAGAGGAGAGAGAGAAAGAGAGAGAGAGAAAGGAGAAAGAGAGTGAGGAGATAGAGAGGAGAAAAAGAAAAGAGAGGGAGAGAGAGAAAGAGAGAGAGAGAGAAGAGAGTGTGAGAGAGAGAAGAGAGGGGAGAAACAGAGTGAGGGAGAAAGAGAGGAGAGAGAGAGAGAAGAGAGAGAGAGAGAGAGAGAGAGAGAGAGAGAGAAGAGAGAGAGAGAGAGGAGAAAGAGGATGAGAGAGAGAAAGAGAATGAGAGAGAGAAAGAGAGAGAGAGAGAGGGGGGAGGAGAAAGCCCCCCACAAGCAGGAACAGGAAAGGGAATTTGTTTAACCTCCCTTAAGTAAAGACCCATCGAAATATAGAACTATATGACTCTGAAAAAAAGGAAGTGGGGGTAACGATGAATGAATGGTGAATGACTGCCATGAAATATGCTTAACCCGACAAAAACTTCAGTTCTTAGGAAAGGGTATTTAGTTAGTCTGTCGAAACAATGTGACCGAACGTCAAACAAAAGGAGGGTTGAATCCCCATTCGCTCAACAACGACAAAAGAAGAATACAAAGAAGTAAAAAAGAAAGAAGAAGAAATAAATGAATAAACAAAATAAATCATCAGATTTTCGTTATGATTGGCACACTATTTGAGCACATTATTTTCATCATAATACAGACGTATCAATGCTCACAACATAAAGCTTTAAGGTTTCTTTATTTTTCTCTCATATATTTAAACACTAGCAATGTATTTAACATATTTGACAGAATTATAGTAGACAAGGTGACCCGTGAAACAGAGCTGGTAAATTGGGTCACATTTAATCTACGATAAAAAACCTGAATAACATCAATCAAGAAGGAACTTATGTAAGTTTCCTACGCATATACACATCAACACACATACACACGCACCCACTCACACACACACACAAACACACACACAAACACACCGCACACATAATATAGGCCTAGTATACATCATAAAACGCCTCACTTTATGGAATAAAGGAATTTTAAAGTGATACGGTTTCAGTGGAGGTCGGGTTCGAAGGGGCAGAGCCCCTTCGTGGGAGGGGGGCGAAGCCCCCTTGAAGCTCTTGCAAATGAAATGACAATTTCCATGGTAAATTGATACAAGTAGAAATTCAGTCCCCAGAAGCTCAGAGGTGGTAGGCATTTAATTACGGTCAGGTGAGCATATTTTGATATCTTATTTGTGACACTGGCAGGTCATGCACTATTTGGCTAGGGGTTCAGGGGCGGAGCCCCCAGAAGCTCAGGGGTTTTAAGCATTAAATTACGGTCAGATGAGCATCCAGGGGCCCGCTTTAGGGCCCTTGATGGGATCCAGGGGGCAAAGCCCCCGGAAGCTCAGGGGTTTTAGGCATTGAATCAAGGTCAGATGAGCATCCAGGGGCCCGCCTTTGGGCCCCTGGTGGGGTCCATTGGCGGAACCCTCGCAAGCTCAGGGGTTTTAGGCATTTAATAACGGTCAGATGAGCATATTTTGATACCTTATTGGAGACACTGCAGGTCACTAAATGGCGTGGGGTCAAGGGGGCGGAGCCCCCAGAAGCTCAGGGGTTTCAAGCATTACATTACAGTCAGATGAAAATCCAAGGGCCCGCCTTAAGGCCATTGGTGGGGTCCAGGGGGCAGAACCCCCGGAAGCTTAGGGTTTTAAGCATTAAATTACGGTTAGATGAGCATCCAGGGGCCCGGCTTTGGCCCCTCGTGCGGTCCTTGGGCGGAGCCCTCGCACGCTCAGGGGTTTTAGGCTTTGAATCACAGTCAGATTAGCATATCTTTATACCTCATTTGTGAAACTGGCAGGTCACTATTCTTTCTTTATTTCTTTCTGTCTATTTCTCTTTAACATGCTTTTTCAAAAAAGTGAGGGAGGCTCTAGCCCCGAGCACCGCTGTTCCGCGGACCCTGTCATGTAGGCTTCTAAATAAGGTATCGTTTTGCTTGACTGTAAATTTGGGAATTTGTCATTTTCCAACAAACGCTTAAAAGGGTATTATTTACACACAAAAAAAAATCCCAGAAAATCATGTCATTTCAGCAACATTCGAAAATCATTGGTATCGAATTCGAAATAAACCACGTTTGCTTCCCCCTCCTATCAGTACACCAGCGAGTGGAATAAAGATTTTTATAACTCCTCGAGCGTTCCTTGCATGTGCACCAGTGCACATTCGTACAATTGAATTGAACAATTATAATAATTAGCTTTCTCCTCCACCATTGTACCAGTGAAACTTTTAAAAAAGGTGTGCGTAAAGGTCCCCTTCCATTGACCATCGGAGGCTCATCGTATCCTCCAAATGTGAAAATTTCCGATGGAATCTGTGCCGACAAGGGCCCTGTTTTCTGGGAAAATAAATAGATGGGTTAAATAGACCCGCAAAAATGCCGTAGGCCCTGGTTGTCCAATGAATTTACCAGAGAAAGGCGGGAAGAATAGTGTGCAAATGATCGTGTCCAATAGGCCTATGTTGGCATTGAAACCATTTTTTTTTTATTGAATGAAGAGGTGACGAAAATGGGCGGGGAAATCTATATAGGCCTAACCTATAAATAGGAGGTTTCACGGTCGGCGAGCTTAATTTATCACTTTCTTGAGGATATTGTTTTTAAGATTTGCGATTGGATGAAAAAGTATATATGCTGTCTTTCGGTTTATGTGAAAATGCGTTTCATTATAATGCAAAAAAGGCAAAGTCACTTTGATGTTCGTGTTCTTCCATTAAGCTGGTGATCAGCCTACATGAGATTTATCATCCTCCCACCTTCTCTCTTCCTCTCTCTTCTCTTTTCTTCTCCCTCTCTATCTCTCCTTTTCTCTTCTCTTTTCTTCTCCCTCTCCATCTCTCTCTTTTTTTCGTTTTTCCCCTTTTTTAAGGCTGAAAAGGGGTAAGGTCAATGCCGTACCACCCGTAGCGGCTCCGACGGGCCTGGTTCGGATGACCGCGAGGGTAGAGGCACTCATCTGTTACGTAGTCAGCGATTTACACTAATAATAATAATACCAATATAGCGCATATCACATTGAACCATCACTTCACGCTTCCATAAGAGCGACATTCACGCTTACACAGCTTCATATGGTTACTTGTGTAACAAGTTCAAGATGGCTGCTGAAAAGACGGTTGCATTGGTAAGCACAAGATTATTTAGTTTTTATTCTCAAGTTGTGGACACCGTATTGCGCTAAAAGGAATCGGTTTAGCGCAACCGGACTGTCGACTCTTCGACGCGGTACTACTCGACGCGGGACTCGTCGAGTCCCGCGTGCAGACAAACATGATTGTCGCCGCGTTGTTTGTAAGCGCGCCCCTCCCCTCTGTGGCTCTGTCCTCAATTTTTTTTCTGTGGAAAACACACCGTTCCTCGGATAGAATGTTAACTAAGGGAACACTGTTATGCACTGTTCCTACTATGTATTATATCTCGATGTAACCCACTGGATGTTATTATCTGTAAACAATTATTTTACATGGTGAATAAATAAAACAAACAAACTACTGTAAATTGTAAATCTCTGGTCAACCGGAGGCCCCGGCCATGCCCTATGCACGTTAATACGCTACACTTCTCGCAAAGAGTAGGGTGTATTACTACAGACCCGGTGTTTAGTGCGCCTGCAAACACAACACAACTTGTAATCTACATACAGATCTTCGTGATAGGCTATAATAGCCCCTTTGAATACATATATTATTTCAGTTTATTTTATTGTTTTTTATTGACAAGAAACACAGGCTGAAAGGTTCGGTTGAAAACAAAATTAGTTTAAACAACTGAGGAGAGGGAGAGGGAGAGGGTAGAGGACAAGCTGAAACAATGAATATGAAACTACACTTTATTAAAGATGGGCCTAAGTAAATGAGATGTAAATATATGTTTTCGTGTATTTGCGTGTGTGTATGGGTGTGTGTGCGTGCGTTAATATATATATAATGTATAGGCCTATATATGGTATTCCGAAGTAAATCACCGATTTTACTACATACATGTACATGTATGTATGTGTGTATATGTAAGAGAGTAAATGAGTGTAATAACAGTAAATGATATATATATATATATATATATATATATATATATATATATATATACAGTGCGTATGAAAAAAGGTTACCTAACTTTGGTAGCTCCTGATTAAAAATTCATAGCCAATATGACTTTGAAATGTAATCCATGATAAAGAGTAAGTTATTTTCTGCCAAATGTTACCCTATTCTTGATATTTCTGTGACGGGTGACTGAGCACCAGGGTCTTTAAAAAGTGTTGTCAAAATCGCCTTGTACCAAGTTTAGGTTGATGGAACCAGATTTAATGTGGGTCAGGCCATATGCATGTGCTTCTTTGGTGTTAAATCCTTTTGAAAGTTAAACTTTGCCTCATGATTTGGTGCTTCATTGTATTTTGAACAGCCTACTAAATTCTTGTCTCATGATATCTAAGTTCTCTCTGCTCACTTGTCCGCTGCGCCATTTCACATGTGCAAGGAGCATAAGGTGTTTATCTGGAATATCGGTTTCGTAACCTTAGAAAACGCAAAGGTTACGAAACCCAAATGCAAGAAAGAACACATAATGATAAGCATCAAAGAAAGTGACAGTTAACTTTCATAAAAAAAAGATAACATCCCAAATAAACTTTATCCATTTTGTATCACTAAATGAGAAGGGTTACCTAAAACAAGAGATGCGAATGAAATCAAGATTGTAATCATCATTACGAAGAGAATATCATAGATTTTGCTTGTAATTGGCATTTCCTTATGTTTGAATTGATATCAACTCCATTTCTTTTCAACTGCCTTATAGTCAATGTAAATAAGTGAGCAATTGTGTCTGGAATGAGATAACACAAACATAATGGCTTTTGACCCAGATTCATTGCTTCAGCCCAAACTTGGTACAAGAGGGTATTGACAATACGTTTTGAAAAGCCTGCAGCTCAGTCGTCCGTGGCAGCACAATTATGAATATGGTATTATTAGACAGGGTATGAGTTACCCTTTACCATGAAATATAATTCTTTGGCCTTAAATTTAAAATTTAAATAATGCATCGTGCTTCAGTGATTCATAGTATAAAATGATGCAATGTATTTAGGCTTTCACAGAAGCTCGTTTCAATCCATAGGATAACCTTTAATTATTTTGACCAGCCTTCTATCTTCTTGTCTCATGATATCTAAGTTTTCTCTTCTCACCTGTCCGTTGCGAGTTGCGCCATTTCACATGCCTATGGAGCATAAGGTGTTTATCTTGAATATCAAATGAAAACCCAAAGGTTACTAAACCCGAATGCAAGAAAGAGCACATATGATATGATAAGTATCAAAGAAATTGATAGTAGACTTCCATAATTGAAGATAACATCCCAAATAAACTATATCCATTTTGTATCACTTAATGAGAATGGTTACCCCAAAAAAGGGATGCGAATGAAGTCAAGATAGTAATCATCATAACTAAGGGAATATCATGAATTTTGCTTGTAATAAGCATTTCCTTGAGTTTGAGTTGAAATCAAGATCACTTCTTTTCAACTGCGTAATAGTCAATGTAAATAAGTGAGCGATTGTTTTTTGGAATGAGATAAAACACACATAATGGCTTTTGATTCACATTCACTGCTTCAGCCCAAACTTGGTACAAGAGGGTATTGACAATACTTTTTGAAAAGCCTGCAGCTCAGTCATCCGTGGCAGCACAATTATTAATATGGTATTATTAGACAGGGTATGAGTTACCCTTTACCATGAAATATGATTCAAGGTCACATAGGTTATAACTTTATAATTATAAGTTACAAAAGTTGTGCACACTTTTTCTGTATACGCACTGTATATATATATATATATATATGTGTGTGAATGTGCGTGTGTGCGTGTGCGTGTGTGTGTGTGTGCGTGTATGCGTGTGTGTGCGTGCGTGTGTGTGTATACATATATATATATATATATATATATATATATATATATATATATATATATATTGTATTCCGAATAAGATCACATATTTTTAATAACTACATACATCTTTATGTATGTATATAAAAAGAGAATATATTGTTCTGCGCCGGAGATTTAAAATGAGAACACAAAATATTTTAATAGTCCACATTTTCTCTTTTGATCAGGATAAGGGGTTTAATAAAATGGTTGCCATCAGGTAAACGTAATCAAATTCCTTGTCTTTTTTTCGCTTAAAAGTCAAGGTCACCGGCAATTGTATTCTCGTACCGATGTTTTGTGTCGTATACCAGGGAGAAACTTATTCAATATGTGTGTATAGGCCTACACATCAATGATATTATTGTGTTGATATTCAACCAGTCAGGGTTGACTATTTTTGCCACATATATTCATTGGAATGTTGTGGGGGTTATGCCAAAATAGTTGATGTGAAGAAAACTGTGTAGTGACTGTAGTCGAGTGGTTTACTCACTTGACTGAAGATGCGAAGGTCCCATGGATTCATTTGATCTACTTTGCTTCTTTCCACCCAGGTATTAAAATGGGTACCTGGTAGGAAGTGAAGGTTATTGTGGTTTGCTCAGCATCGTGAGCGTGTGTAAAATGAATGGCGTCTGGCCTTACTGCTTCCATGGATTGGAGATTGTTGCATACATAATTGTGTGCGGGCAAGCCTGAATCCGATTACCGGGTAATGACCAAGCACTAACAGAATCTTATTATCATAGTCACCCCATGTCACCCAAAATATTCGACCCCATAAAGTTACTAAGACCATAATAAAAATTTGTCAGCCTATTAAACTGGGGTTGTCTGGTTTGGCCTCCAGAGATATATTTATAGGAGATAGTGGTAAACTGTATTTTATGACGCATTTGTCCACATCAATAACCCACTTCTTGTAATGGCCAAAATAAAGCTGATTGAATCTTTGCGCAGCACGCAACGTACGATCATTCGATACAAGGGTCTGAAAATCAGACTATTTAATTAAACGACTACAATCGCTAAATTCGATTCGACAACTAAAGGTCGTTATTTTCACACAAAAAGACATTTTCATGCCCTTCTATGGAGAGGGAAGTTCTAAATTAGTATTATCTTTCAAATGCCATCAGAATTTAACCTTTTCATTTTTTGGGCCTGCAAATGGGACATAGAACCTTTAATGACAGGGCCAGGGTCAAAGGTCGGGAAGACCGCACATGCGCATTACCAACCAAAATACGCCAAAACATCACTGAGCTTTTCAGTCGGTGACGGTTCAGCACAAGTGTATACGGTAGCACACAAAAAAAAAAAAAAAAAAATCGCGTTTTTTTTTTTTTTAAATGAGTTTTTTGACAGTATGATGACTTTCTTCCAAATCGGCATAAAGAGAAAGCAAAAGCTCATTAATTGTCTTTCACTTTTAACAGAAGTCAACCCTCTCTTAACTTATTTTGCTATTGTCTCTTTTCTCTTAAATATCTCTCTTCTTACTCTAGGTTACTGGAGGTAATAAAGGCATCGGCTATGCCATTGTTCGAGCTCTTTGCAAGGAATTAGGAGAAAGGGGCGTGGTCTATCTAGCAAGCAGGGATGAGGAGCGTGGTGAGAAGGCGGTCGAGCAGCTCAAAGGGGAGGGGCTTAACCCAAAACTTATTCAACTAGACATCTGTAATGACGACCATATTTCTAAGGTTGCCGACTACTTCCGGGATACTTATGGAGGCTTAGATATTTTGGTCAACAATGCTGGTATCGCGTTCATGGTATTTTGTTTGCGTGCTTGTTTTTTGTTTTTTGTTTTTTAATTCAAAGCTAAGCTAATGTAAAGTATTAGAAATTGCCTTTAAGAAATACTGGCTCAAAGTAACTCTGAAATTATGTAGAAGTGTCGTTGTTTAGTGGATCACATGGTTATTATTATCATCATCATCATCATCATTATCATTATCATTATTATTATTATTACTACTATTATCATTATCATCATCATTATTATTATTACTACTACTATTATCATCATCATCATCATCATTATTATCATTATTATTATTATTATTACCAGTATTATCATCATTATCATCATTATTATTATTACGACTACTATTATCATTATGTAGAGGTGTCGTGGTCTAGTGGATACGTCACCGGACTGTGAATCACATGGTTTGCGGTTCGAGTCCCGCACCAATGTCCTTTGGCAAAACATTAATCTAAATTTTCCACTCTCCACCCATGCAGATGTTAAACTGGTACACGGTAGGATGCGAACGTTAATGGGGTTGGATTGGCATGTGTGCGCTTGTACAATAGCGCCTAGGCGGAATACTCCCCCAGGGAGTGGAGCGTGTGAACTATCATGTGCGGATTAGCAATTGAATCCAATGATTACATTAATAATTACAATGTAACAAAATATGAACCGCTAAGAAACGTAATATTTTCAATTTCAATTTTAATTTATTTATGTTTCCAACAAAACATTACAAATCAATTTTAAACATTTACAGCAATTTAAAAATACATATTGGAAACAGAGGGGTCCACTAAAAAGCAATGTTTGTACGAGTTTGGACACCTCAAACGATACTTAGGAATAATGATTGATTAAATTAACAAAATCGTAACTACAAAAGGAACTACAAAAAAGGGGGAAGGGGGATGCCAACAGACGAGAACGTGACAAGACAGTACTTTACATGACAAAGATAGGAGAACGCCGTCACAATATTAAGCGCTATACAAAAGTGACTTTTATTGTTATTATTATTATTATTATTATTAATATTATTATTATTATTATTATTATTATTATTATTATTATTATTATTATTATTATTATCATAATCCATTGCAGTAGTAGTATAGTAATATTGTAACAATTTTTGTATTCCTATTCTATTTATCTATTATTTTTATTATTATTATTATCATTATTATCATTATTATTATCATATCTCCGTCCTCTCTTATTTTTCCAACCAGTGTATCAATTCCAAACTGAGTCGGGAGGAGCAAGCCAGAGCAACTATAGAGACCAATCTGTTTGCCACTTTGCGTTTGTCTCAAGCCCTTATCCCAATTATCCGCTCTCACGGAAGGTGAAGATCAAGTTAAAATAATATATCAAAAATTAATTTGAATGATTTTTAAATGCAATCAAAACATGTCTGTACAAATCATTGTACATGTCTGAAAATAAGCCGGAGCTGGATAAATCTTTTTACATCTAATGTACATAACGAATTTATATAGCGCATTTTTTTCATATGCATGCTCAAATGCGCTTTACAATTACGTTATTAACAGAAGATGTGAGATTTTAGATATTTGTGTGGGAAACATCTTGGGTGATAAGAACATGTTATTGAAAAAACGTTTTTTTTTTAACGTTTAGTTGAGCATTTTAATTGATAATATATAGGTAGAAACATAATTATATATAGAGAGAGAGAGAAAGAGAGAGAGAACAAATAATTCAATGTTGATAATCCTCCGTCACGGCGATATACATATAATAATTAAAACAATTGAAATAAAAATCCTCGAGGTTTCTCTTCTTCACTATGACCAGTTTCAATATTATTTCTTCAGATATAGTGAATACTAACATAATCATCACTATCACTATCTGAAGAAATGAAATTGAAACCGGTCATAGTGAAGAAGAGAACTCTCAAGGATTTTTTTTTTCTTCAATTGTTTCAATTATTATTTATATATATATATTCGATGATTACATATTTGAAGATACATTGTATATATATATATATATAATACATGTATATCTATATTTACATATACATGTATATCAATTTAATGGGCAACGATGTATTCCTTTTTTGTAGGGTGGTCAATTTATCGAGCGAGTTGGGTTCGGCGGCCTACCCTAGACTCAGTCTGGATATGCAGAAGCGATTCAGAACTGTGGATACGGAGCAGGGGATAGTTGATCTTATGGAAGTATATCTCAGGTAGGTTATCTATTCTGCTAGCACAGACTCTAATTTGACACTTTACCACAATTTCTAAAGCTTTGAGCAGAGCCTAGATCTGTCAGTTTAAAGCTCTTGTCCGGAGCAGCTAGATAAAGTTGAGTTCTGTTCATGCGATTGCCCTGTGAAAGAAACGGTGTGTAATCGATCATTAAAAAGTTGATCATGTACCATATAAATATTGGTGTGTACTGCAAGGTTCTGGAATCATCAAAATGATTAAAAAATTGGCCCGGTCTTGGTAAAAGTAACAAGCATTGTATATACACAGAAATATTTATATGGGACTACACAAACATGTGGCATGAAAACGTGGTCCTCATTTTTAAGCTGTTTCATGTCACATTTAGAATATGAAGGCATTTGGAGAGCCATGCTTTTCACGGAACATTTTTTTTCTGATGTTCTTCCACACTTGCATAATAACGATGTAAACGCTCACAAATTATGTTTCACCTCTATGTCTTTTGGCATATTCAGCATATTCGTCTCGATGTTGGCAGGAATTTTGTACTTTTTGGTGACCTGTAACTACTCATCTGCAGGTTGTAACTACGAACTGGCTTAGACTTTTGCTACGGGGTTTGTTCTGTTGTTGAAAGATGTTGCACGCCAAATTTGGCAGTGAATTAAATCATTGGAAGCCATTATATGTCTCTTGCAAATTCTTTTACGATATTCTGTTCATAAAGTTCGTGGCGGGGATAATGTTAATGCTGAAACCATCTTTTCCATTTCCAGTGATTTCATGGAACACAAGACAGCCGAGCGTGGCTGGGGCGTCTCAGAATCTCATAACTACGATGTGAGCAAACTAGCTCTGATAGCTCTTACTAGAGTCCATGGCCAGGACATTATGAAGGACTCAACTAGGGAAGATATCCTAATCAACGCTGTAAGTAAACATGTGAAACATCAGAAACAAGAAAAAAGACTCTTTGAGACCATCTATGGACTATGGATTAATCAATTAAATGTTATATACATTAAATGAGTAGCGCCACCATCGAGGCAGCACGATCTTTCTGATCGCTTAGGATTTTTTTTTCACACAGGATTTTCTGAACTGAAGTATTTTCAGAGGCTTCTTTCCTTATATAAGATTTGGCCTACACAAAATTGAGGCACTCATGTACCTGTATGGAAGGCTAATCTCATACAGGAGTGATATGTTATTACATTCCATAGAGGTGTCGTGGTCTAGTGAATACGTCACTGGACTTTGGATCACACAATCCAGTCTAATGTCCTTTGGCAAGATATTGTATTATATTTGTAATTGTAATATTATTATGTTTGTGTTATCTCATTATTGTGCTGCCAAGGATAACTGAACAGCAGGCTTTTCAAAAAGTATTGTCAAACTCATCTTGTACCAACTTTGGGCTGAAGTCAAAAGCCATTGTGTTTGTGTTATCTCATTCAAAAAAACAACTGCTCATTTATTTACATTGAATATTAGGCAGTTGACAAAAAAGGTGTTAATATCAACTCAAACTCAAGGAAATGCTTATTACAAGCACAATTTATGATATTCTCTTTGTTATGATGATTACAATCTTGACTTCATTCGCTTCCCTTGTTTAAGGTAACCTTCTCATTGAGTGATACAAAATTGATGGCGTTTATTTGGGATGTTATCTTTTTTGTTATGAAATTCTGCTGTCAATTTCTTTGATATTTATCATCATACGTGCTCTTTCTTGCATTTGGGTTTAGTAACCTTTGAGTTTTCATACGCTATTCGAGATCAGCACCGTATGCTACTTATGCGTGTGAAATAGCGCAGTGGACAAGTGAGCAGAGAGAACTTAGATACCATGAGACAAGAAGTTAGTGAGCTGTTTAAAATGATTAAAGGTTATCCTGTGGATTGAAACAAGGTTCTGTGAAAGCCTATATATACGTTGTATCATTTTAAACAATGAAGCACTGATGCACGAGGCATAATTTAACTTTTAAAAGGATTTAAAACCAAAAAGGCACATGCATATGGCCTGACCCACATTGGTTCCTTAAGCACAAACTTGGAACAAGGCGATTTTGACATCATTATTTAAAGCCCCACTGCACTACTCGTAGCTACTTGCTCCCTCTATATAGAAAACAATGCCTAAGCGGTGCCCGCTGGTCCCCATGATCCTCTTTTTCTTATTTTAATTGAGAGCTGAGTTGACGAGATAACCATATGTCGGTGACCACGCTGGGAGGTCTAATCCCTCCTGGCCAAACTAGTGCAGACAGGCTTTAAAGACCCTTGTGCTCATTCACCCGTGGCAGAAATATTGTGAATAGGGTATCATTGGACAGAAAATAAGTTATCTTTTCATTATGAAAACAATTTCAAAGTTATATTAGTTATGACTTCTTAATTAAGAACTACCACAGTTGGGTACATTTTTTTATACGCACTGTACTTGGAAATGTCTCTGGAGTCTTAAGATTTAGTTAGAAGCTAGCAAACTAGTATTGATAGCTCTTATAATAGGATCCACATGCAGAACTCATGAAGTACTCTAGCAGGGAAGATACAAAAGTGTGCAGTGCAGTACACTTCAGTATGCTTTAAAGCCCCACTGCACTACTTCTAGCTGCTTGCTCCCTCTACATAGAAAACAATGTCTAAGCGGTGCCCGTTGATCCCCAATGATGCTCTTTTTTCTCATGTTAATTGAGAGCTGATTTGATGAGATAACCACCTGCCAGTGACCTCGCAGGGAGGTCTAATCCCTCCTGGCCAAACTAGTGCTGACAGGCTTTAAACAACGTGAACCACAGCAGTTTACCGTGGCATAATGTGAACAAGCCTTCAGCCTACTTTCTCTAAATCTTCTTACAGGTGCAGACATCTCATCTCTGCAACTTTAAAGAAACAAATTATGCACATGGGTTACTCCAAGCTATTTTGTCCCATGTGTAACCAACCATATCTAAGGTTTTAGTATATCTGTAACTGATAACTGATAGCTGATAGCCATACTAAAGCTTTATTCACAGAAAACATCAAATACAGTGATCTTTTTATTTCAATTTATGTTCATAATTCCACAATTCAATTCAGTAATACTTAGTAATATATGAGACATATAACTTGGACTTGCCCAGGTATTAATGTAACTGTTGTTGTTTATTTGACATTGACTCTTGTTTATGCAGTGTGGCCCCGGCTACGTGGATACAGACATGACAGCTCACAAGGGACCGCTGACCATTGACCAGGGTGCGGTCACACCAGTCTATCTCGCTCTGTTACCCAGGGGATGTTCACACCAGGGACTTTTCTTCTTCCAGAAAGCTGTAAAGGACTTCTGGTAGATGTGGTGATGGGGATATGATGTTGTCTCTGGAGATAAGGGAAACTAGTGTAAAATGTATGACAATAATGTAATAGTCTTTTTGGGGTAATACTGCATGGAATTTCGTGTTAATAATAATAATATACATTTTTTCCAGTGGATACATAGCGCTTTGATATGCCATCCATGAGTCAGTGTTAGAGTTAGAATATATACAGGTTACCAGGCATTGACAGTGTAAGTTCAATGAGGCACATACATGTGGTTTAAAAACAGATAAGTTTATGTCTTCAAACTTTGTTTGAAGTGTTCTTCTGTTGGTGATGATTTCAGTTGAGGAGGAAGTTGTTCAAGAGTTTGGAAGCAGTTAAATTGAGCCGGTAACATTGTTGAAGGATGATGAAAAAACTGCGTAATTTTTGTATGAAATGTTACTTATTATATTCCTTCTACTGTACTAACCCTCTAACATGCAAAAAAATCCTGAAAAATGGTCAAACCACAAATATATTTATGGTTTTCTATGAAGGCGTCACTGTGCATCACCCTCTAACAGTAAATTCTCTCAACCAACTTTTGAATTTTCCCAACCGTTTTTCCATGAAAATTAGATATTAAACAGGCTTTTTAAATGTTTCAACACTTAAAGGTTTGGAATGGTATAATAGAGCCAATTCATCGCTTTATGACGATTTACATTCACCTAAAATTTAATTAAATTATATTAATATAGTTGGGAGAATTAAGGAATCGATCAGATAAGTTTTTCCCAATTTTTATCATTAATAATGGTCCGTTTTCACTCAAACTTTCAGATTACCTTTAATTGTACATCTAGCATTGAAGTCACTACCTTAGCACCATTTTCTCTCATCTGAACAAAGCTGCATCACTAGCTAGTTTGTTGTTGAGTGGTTGAATGAAGGTCACTGACGATGCTTCTAGTTTCTAGATTATAGTACTTTCTTTTCGGTTAGTTTACAACACAGATTATAACTTGTTTGTATGCCGCGCAAATAATCTCCCTGTGCCATTTTCTATTTACAATTGGATAAATATACATCTAACAGAGTATAGTGGGTTCATTCACTTGACTCGCAATCCATGCATATAACTTTTCAAGTATTACTTGTATATCATGTAATTATAATTGATGAACTTTGTACCATGGTAATACAGTTTATGTAATTATATAATCATCATTATCATCATCATTACCGTAAGCATTTGTCTTTCCCATGCTGTGGGGCTGAACATTTCATTTCCCATATGGCCCTTCTCCAAGCCTTCAGCATCCACCTGGGTGAGACCAGATGCTCTTATATCTTCTTCTAGGGTTTGTGATGTTTGCCACAAGTTTTTGTTTATATCATATATATGAATAAATAAATCAAATTAATGCTCAAGTGTATTTCTCCATAACTTTATTTTTTCTTTGTATACAGTCAAAATGGGTACGTATCTTTGTCTGGCCATATATTTCAATAATATAATACTATTCACTTGTGTATAGCTATTGAGATATTGATAGATCCTAAAATCAATTAGTAAATATACCTATCACAAAAGTATATTTTTGTACGTCATTTTTCGTAGATACCTTTTCCCAAAAATTAATTCGAATAATTATTTTTAAAGTAATTTTTTCATTGATTTCATCTTAAAGGGTAGCCACCGTATATGTGTGGGGTGGGGGAGTGTGCGTGGGTGCGTGTGCGTGTGTGCACGTGTGTGTGCTCGCGTGTGTGTGTGTATGCGTATGTGTGTGTGTGTGCGTGTGTTGATGTGCGTGCGTGTGTGTGTGGGTTCGTGTGTGTGTGTGTGTATGTGTTGATGTGTTGATGCGTAGGTAACTTACATAAGTTCCCTCTTGATTGATGTTATTCGGGGTTTTTCTTATCGCAGTTTAAAGGTGACCCAATTTACACAGCTCTGTTTCACGGGTCACCTTGTCTACTCTAATTCTGTCAAATATGTTAAATACATTGCTAATGTTTAATAAATGGGAGACAAATAAAGAAACCTTGAAGCTTTATGTTGTGAGCATTGATGCGTCTGTATTATGATGAAAAGAATGTGCTCAAATAGTGTGCCAATCTTAACGAAAATCTGATGATTTATTTTGTTGATTCTTTATTTATTTTTTATTTTTGTTGAGGTAAGGGGTATTCAATCCTCCTTTTGTTTGATCACAGTGTTTCGATAGACTATAACCAAATACCCTTTTCTATAAAGAACTCAAAAGGCAGCCTATTCCATTCCTTTATACAAAATATATAGAAAGGATTAAATGCTGTGCGAGTTCTAACAATTAAAGGTTGATGAACAAGGTATTTGTTTGGCGTGTTTTTTGTTGATGAATAATAAGAGTTTAAAACAAAATATGTTTTTTCTTCAGTATACAAGGTCGTGAAATAGCGTAGAGTTTAAACATCAGACAATTAAACGCTACTAATTTATTGAATGGTAAGATTTGAATTTGCAAAATAAGGGGGTACTGGGATGTCTCCAACTAAAATTAGTAATAAACCGTACATCTCTCTTCAGTATTTCTAGCTTATTCATGTGAACTTTGAACGTGTGACCCAATGCAACATTAAAGTACATTAAGTGAGGCAGAATAATGCTATTCATTATAAAGAGTTGACAAAATGTTTTAGTTAAAAAAGTCTTAGTTTGTAGAAAATCTAGTGCATACATTACTCAAATGACATTTCCATTATAAATATTCAAGTATTACAACGAGAAACTAAATATTGTCACTTCAAGTAATCACTTGCTTTTCACTAATCAATGGACTTAAAATGTTTGGAATTTTCTTCCCCCTCAATCTTAAAATAACCCCAATTTGATTTTTGAGCATTCATCAATACATGATTACAACCGAATCATTCACATAGCTTCTTTACTTCCTCATTTGCTGTTAAAATCAAGTCATGGGCATTTTATTCGAAAGCAAAAGGCTTGTATCGTCTGTAAAGAAGGAGTAAGAGAATAACTTTGATGAATTGAAAATATAATTAATACAAATTAAGAATTTATTATATTCAATGATATAAAAGATCAAATGAGACCGGTAGTCTGTTAACAACAAAAAAGAAGTAAAACAAAAACAAAACACGCAAAAATCATCATTTACCAATTTAGTCATTATCGTTACCACTATCATCATCATAATCATTACCATCATCACCATCATTGTCACCAACACCATCATCTTAATCATCATTACCACCGTAATCGTCATCACCTACATTACCATCATCACCACAATCATCGTCATCATCATCACCATCATATCATAGTGCTAGATGATCATCACAATTCACATTAAATAATTAGAATTTGGTATTCTTCATATAACATTTTCCCCAACTAGATAATCATGTATCTGATAAACATACTAATTCAGCAATTCGGAGGTTTACTAATTACTGCATTAGGCCCTAGGTGTATAACTTTATGAGATTCTCAAATTCAAATCTGAATGCAAATCCAAGACCAACAAATCGTGTGGGATTATAAGAGGTGAACAGTTCATAATTGCCGTAGAGTACCAGAGGCGGCCCTCCCGAAAAGTTCCCCTTTTTACATAGGAAAAGTGCCCCTTTAACTTTGTAAGAAGTAATAATACTAAATAATATTACAACGTTGCTTATAAAGCGCTTACCACCGAAGTCTCTAAGCGCTATAACAAACAGAAAAGACTGATAAACAATTATATATTAAACAACACAAAAAAGTGCAAATAAAACTACACATTACAATGCATATGAAATACACATCAATGTGAACAGAGAAAGTTAATCATTAAAAACAATTTTAAATAAATGTGTCTTAAGACAAGTTTTGAATTGGTTAACAGTTTGACAGTTTTTGACATTTAAAGGTAGCTTGTTCCAAAGTTCAGCAGAAGCTTTGGAAAAAGAGCGATGACCGTAAAAGAGAGTTGACACCGAATTAGACATGAGGTTTAATTGAGAAGATGAATTTATTTAATTCAAATGTATAAATGTTGTTATATATTGAATTGTATTGATGTTTTAATTCATGTTTTGTTTTTATGTTATATGTTTCTGTTTGTATCATGTGGAGGGCTTCGTTGTAAAGCAGTTTCTTTTAACTGAATCGGACTACCCTCCACTGTTTTATCAATTGTAATAAATAAAACATGAATAGTAAATAAATAATAATAATGACCGTAGATTACGTGAGGGTTTGTATTCGTGGATTAGTTCTTGCAGATAAATTGGTGCCAATTCATGAAGTGCCCCCTTTGACATAGGAATAGTGCCCCTTTTACTTTGTCAAGTGCCCCTATTAATTTGTAAAAGTGCCCCTTCCCCTTTTCAACTCTGTTATGTGCCCCCTATTATTTGGACACGTGCTCCTTTTCCTTCGACAAGTTTCCATTTTCCTTTGCAATAAGTGTCCGTTTTCCATTCTCATAAGTGCCCTTTTTCATCTCTAGTAAGTGCCCCTTTTCAGGTACGAGAAGTGCATCTTTTCACTTTTGATAAGTGCCCCTTCACCTCTGATAATTGCCCTATTCAAATCTGAGAGGTGCCTCTTTTACTTTGACTAGTGCCCCTTTTCCTTTGTAAGAAGTGCCCCTTCCCCTTTTAATAACTACACCCATTTTAACTCGGATAAGCGCACCTTATGTTTTCACATGTGCCCCTTTTCCTAATGATAAGTGCCCCATTCAACAAAGAACCTCTTCCCCTTCTTATAAGTGCCCCTTCTCTGGTAAATGACCCTCTCCAGGTACGAGAAGTTACTCCTTTTCACTTCAGATAAGTGCCCCTTCACCTCCGATCAATGCCCCTTTAAAATCTGATCGGTGCCCATTTTCTTTCAACTAATGCACCCTTTCCTTTATTATAAGTGCCCCTTTTTATTCACATAAGTGCCTCTTTTCACCTCTGATACAATGATACGTGCCCCTTTCTAATAAGGGACCTATCCCCTTTCATAAATGCCCCTTTTCACCTTTTATAAATGCCCCTATCAAAATCTGATTGGGGCCCCTTTCCGTCGACAAATGCCCATTTCCTATTCTCATGACTGCCTTTTTTCATCCCTGGTGAGTGCCTCTTTTTGAGGGTGTAAGAAGTGCCCTATTTTCACCTCTTTGTACTTTGACACATGCTCCTTTTCTTTTCTGATAAGTGTCCCCTTTTCCTCTCATCATTAAACGCGCCCCTAATTTCAAGCAACTAAGAGCAATTTCCTCCAAAGCTCGTTCGCTACGCTCGCACCTATATAAGATATACTTATATTACTTATTGAAGGTCTTTTCAGTCTTCCATTATGAGAATGTGCAATCCATCAGGATTGGGTTTTTTCCTCTTTATAAGATGTAATTTTTCGCACTGCGATCTCACAAATGTTAAAATTTGTCCTCGCTTGCAAATCAATTTTCAGACCATCACACCTAACTGCAAAGCATGATGCTTAAGCAATATCTTGTATGGTGTATAAAGTAAAACAAATATTGAAATCATCCCTGATAATGTAATCACAATGTAGGGTATATACCAATGTCTAAAAAGCTGTATATTTTCGCTCAAAGATTTCCCTTTATAGGTGCCCTTTTTTCTTGGTGCCCCCCCCCACTTTGGAAGTCGCTCGGCCGCCCCTGCCGTAGACCAAATGACAATCAGTCTTACATAACATATAAAAACACCCTCCGTCCCTCCCCCAACCCCCCTTCCACACACAGTAACAAACAAACAAGATTATACTTTTTTGTGATATATGTATTTACTAATTGATTTTTAGGATCTACCAATACCTCAACATAATACCCCCTTCATATACATCGCCAACTCGTAGTCAATCGCAAGCATCCTTAAATAACTTGCTGGTATCCGTAAATAACTTGTCACAACTCGCAGACACTCTTAAGGATTCATGAAAGGAGAGGTAAATTTTTTGACATGTCAACAATTTTCTTACGATTGTCCAGGATTGATTTTTCTGTAAATAACTTGTAACAATCTGTAAGTATCCTAAACCACTCGCAACAAAAGGTCACCATCTGTAACCTGCTCGCAAGAATCCGTAAATGACTCATAAAGTTTTTTTAAAATTGATTTCTTTACAGATTATTTACGGATTATTACGAGTGCTTCTGTTTTGTTTAAGATTTCATTTGGGTCTTGTTACGATGGATTTACGGATTGCTACAAGTTATTATGAGCACTTTACGTGTAGTTACGAGTTCTTAACAAATAGATACGTATACTTACATATTGTTTACGATTTGGGGAAAGGTATAAAAGCTGCAAAATCGTAAGGACTCGTAAATACTCGTAACTCATAAAAGCTTCAATGAATAGTAACATTCCGTTATATACTCCTAACAATCCGTAAAAAGCTCGTAAAATGTCCCTAGTTATCCGTTACAACACGTAACAAATCATGGAATTTCACCGTAAATACATCGTAATAACTCGTAATAATCCGTAAATAGCTCGTAACAACTCGTTACAATTCTTAAATGGGTCCTAAAAGTGGCCAAATCATAAGGATCCGTGAATATGTGCGATCCGTAATGACTTGTAAGAAAAATCTGTGTATGTGAAGGGGGCATAAGTGAGTTTTTAAAGATCTAGAGATCTAGATTAGATTTTAGACTAGATTTTATTAAAATATAGGGTAAGACAAAGATACATATCCATTTTGACTGTACAATGAAAAACAAAGTAGGGAGAAAAACACTTGAGCATCAATTTGATTTATTTATTCATATATACAAATATAAAATACATGTATAATCAAAATCCTGTCGCAAACCTCACAAAACCTGGAAGGAGACGCTATATAGAAGACAAGAGAGCATCTGGTCTCACCCGGGCGGATGCTGAAGGCTTTGAAGGGGCATATGGGAAATCAAATGTCCGAGCTCACAGCATGGGAAAGACAGATGCTTGATGATGATGATATATATATATACAATACATAATTACAAAAAACTTTATCGCCATGTTACAAAGTTCTTCAATTGTTATTACATGATACAATACTTGAAATGTTATATGCATGTTCATGAATAGATTGCCATAAGCTTTATTCAAAGCTAGAGGTACATATTTGAACGAGTTTAAATGAATAACAAAAAAGAGGGAAACTCAAATGTATAAACATGTTGTTACATAATCATTTCAATTAGAAATACACGTACTCCAAGAGAACACAACCACTTCAATAATTCACTTTTTCATGTGTTACGAATCTTAACTATTGTTAATCATATACATATTCATGATTATGTAAATGTATGCACATACGCATTTGATCACTTGGTGAAGGAGACAAAGTCACAGGTAAAACTTGGTTTGTTTATTTTAATACTGTTGATGCTTTTGTGCGTTGTGAGATGAAGGAGGGTTTGATTAATTAATTAAATAATCATCTTGCTGTGATACATGTACCGGTACTCAAAAACTTTGTGCTAGGAAAAAGTATGAATGAAATTCTTTAGTTACTTTAGTATGAGCATGATCTCGGCAATGCAAAGTTCCTTCCCTATCGGCTACAGTACAGCCCAGTTTGAAAATCAAACCCTACCAAAAATATATATGAATAAAAAAAGGTCATACTCCAGGTAAAGATAATAACTATTTATCATGCTCTACATGTGGGCCCTATAATTATAAATATTACCATTTAACCACCTGGGTGGAGAGCAGTAAATGTGGATGAATGCTTTGCCAAAGGACAATAGTGCCAGACTGGGATCCGAACCCTAAACCCTTGGATTGCGAGTCAAGTGAATGAACCACTATACTTCGTTACATGTATATCTATCCCATTATAAATGCAATAAGGAACAGGGAGATGATTTGCGTGGCATACAAAGAGTTAAAATCTGTGTCGTAAACGAGCCGAAAAGAAATTACTACATGTATAATCTAGAAACTGCTTGGATCCTTCCCTTAAACCCACTAGATCTACATACTGCTATCAGCTTTGTGGTTAAACAGCCTGTACTACCAATTTACATGTTTGAATGTTATTTGGAGCATATATGTAAAAAAACTCTGCCATTGGCTCTTTGCACAGTATGCTGCCTTTAGACTTGAGTACCATGTTCTTTCACGTTCTCATGCCACTCCTCTGATACGTAAACTCCAGGATACACGATCTCCTTGAAACTTCTCCTCCTGGTTTACAAAGTGGTCAACAACAGAGAGTTGTCGCTCAGGACGCACGCGTCTAGCATCGTCAGTGGCCTTCCTTCAACCACTTAACAACAAACTAGTAGCTGGTGATGCAGCTTTCTCTTCTACTGCTTCCAAACTCTGAAAACGTCTCCCTCCACAATTGAAATAATCGCCAACAGAAGAACACTTCAAACAAAGTTTGAAGACATAATATTATCCATTTTAAAACTATATGCCCTCATTGAACTGCTTGGTAAATTGTATATACCAGTATTCTAACTCTATAACACCGACTCTAGGATGGCATTTCAAAGTACTTTGTATGCTCCGGAAAAGACGTTATGTAAATTGCAACTATCATTGTTAGCAAGAAAGTCCATGCATTATCAGCCAAAAAGACTATTACATAAATGTTGTAGTTTGGGCACCTTTTTCTAAAGTGTCTACACCCATTTCCCTAATCTCCAGAGACATCACCACATCCCCATCGCCACATCTACCAGAAGTCCTTTACAGCTTTCTGGTAGAAGAAAAGTCCCTGGTGTGAACATCCCCTGGGTAACAGAGCGAGATAGACTGGTGTAACTGCACCCTGATCAATGGTCAGCGGTCCCTTGTGACTTGACATGTCTGTATCCACGTAGCCGGGGCAACACTGCATAAACAAGAGTCAATGTCAAAATAAACAACAACAGCTACATTAAAAACCTGGGCAAGTCAAAGTTATATGTCCAGGGGGTGTTTCACAAAGATCCTAAGTTGAACTTATCTCTAAGTTGGACTTAAATATTATGGAGAGCCATTTGTAGCCTTAAAATAAAATATATTCAAAAGCAAAAACTCAAGTATTTTAGACTTTTATAAATTCCACATCAAGAACATGGAATATCCTTGATAATCGAAAATATGAATGATTTGAATCAACATTTTATGCCTTTTAAAATAACTTTTACAAAATATTTTCATAGATGCTGACGGCTTTCCATAATTTTTAAGTCCAACTTAGAGTTAAGTTCAACTTAGGATCTTTGTGAAACACCCCCCTGAGCTGCCAACCTTGTGTGACCAAAAAAAGGAACCATGATGGCAAAAAAAAGGAATTTCAAGCAAAAAAAAAAGGAATTCATTAAAACGAAACTTACAACCACACGCGACACACTACCAATGCAGAAATGTCCATTCCCATGCTGTTTTTTCCATACAAGCAGGTATTTTTTTGTTATTTTGGTATTATCGGCATTTCATTCTTTTTGAGAATATTTTTCTCTTCAAGTATGTTTTCAAGTATGCTTTAAATTTAGTTTTCTATTGAATTTGTGATCAAATCAACATTTTAGGGCAGTTGATTGACGTGCGGTATGCAAAGAAAAAATAAATAAATAAAAAAAAAAAAAAATAATACAAAAAACAAATTAAAAAAACGTATTTTATGAAGAAAAAACGTACTACCGTAATTTAGAGAAAAAAACAGAGTAATTCCGGCAAAAACGTAGTAATTCCGGCAAAAAACGGAATGGTTGGCAGCTCTGTATGTCTCATATATTACTAAGTGTTACTGAATTGAATTGTGGAATTATGAACATAAATTGACATTAAAAAATCATTGTACATGTATTTGGTGTTTTCGGTGATTCAGGCTTTAGTATAGCTATCAGCTATCAGTTAGAGAAACCTTAGATATTATATGTTGGTTACACATGGGACAAAATAGCTCGGAGTAACCCATGTGTATAATTTGTTTCTTTTACGTTCCAGAGATGATATGTCTGCACATGTAAGGAGATTTAGAGAAAGTAGACTGAAGGCTTGTTCACATTATGCTGTGGTTTACGTTTTTTAAAGTGTACTGCACTGCACATTTTTGTATCTTATACATGCATACATGTATAAGTGAGTAAACTTAGGGCCTTGGTTGCGCTACTTTCACACTCACTTGCCATTCATTTAGGATAATAACAAAAACTGCTGTGGTTTACAATGAAATTTGTGAACGAGCCGTTTTATATGGTTCAGGCAAGTGAGGCGAGGAGAAAAGACGAAATATGAATCTTTAGTCATTTCTAAGTATTACTGAGGAAGACAGTTCCACTTACAGAGTTGATGCAAATATCTTCCCTGCTAGAGTCCTTCATGTTTTCTCTATGTGGATCCTATTATAAGAGCTAAAATACTATTTTGCATGCTTCAGATTTAAGAGTCATTTCCAAGTATTACTGAGGATTTGACAGTTCCACTTACAGAGTTGATGAGGATATCTTCCCTGTTAGAATCCTTCATGATGTCTTGTCCCTGGACTCTGGTAAGGGCTATCACACCAAGCTTGCTCACCCCATAGTTAGATGTGCCCCAGCCAAGCTCCTTTTTCTTCTCTTCTTTAGCAGCACTGGATTGGAATGATTCATTTCACATTAAAACCAATCTTAAATAGAAGGTTTCATTAATATTAATTATAAAACAATTTTTTGTAAGAAACAATAAAAATATTTCCATCGCTAACTGGTTACTTCATGAAGTATGTGTATCTCACTCTTCTTAATTAGTTTTTTGTTTGTTGCTTTTACATGTATATTCTTCTTTCCCCCTACACAGTGTAAAAGGACATATTTGTGGTACGTGTTTTTATAAGTATGGTATATTACTATAATTATCATCACTTTTATTTATTAGTAGTATTAACATTACTATCATTATTATTATCATCATTACTATTCTTCTTCTTAATGCTATTATCATTATTATTATTGTTATTATAACAAATACAACAATTCATATTTGCACATATTTTTTCACAACTAAATTCTTCAAAGTTACTTTCCAGTTTTCTATATATTACACCAACTATAATGTTTACATCTTGAATTAAAATTTTAAGCCATATGTTCCATTTTACTCCTGTTCTTTTGTTTATAATGCAGATGCTTTTATGTGATTCATGTTTCAAGTGGCTTTGGTGCCTTACAAATCTCATATATTATTAATATTATTATTATAATATTGACCTTACCTGATAAACTCATTCATGAGATCAATGACGCCCTGTTCTGTATTCACAGTTTTGAATCGTTTCTGCAAATCCGGACCAAGTTTCCCGTAGATCGATGAGCCAGCCTGACTGGCCACAGTCACAACTCTACAAAAAGAATCAAATTTTTAATAGCTACATTCAAGGGCATGCTCAAGATGCCAACAGTGTACGTTATTTATTAAATTACCTTTGCCTAAGCCCCGCAGCCTGCAGGCGCTGGAGGAATTCACAGAGTAAAATGCCACTAGGTACTACCTGGTTCAAGATAGTAAAAAATGTAGAGTTATGTCTTATCAAAGGACACACGTGCCGCAGCGGGACTCGAACGGCAAATCATGTGATCTACAGTCTGGTAACGTATTCCCTATACCTCAACATACGTACTTTAAAAATTATTTCAGCATTGTACCAGTTAGAAACTGTTTTAGTAGATCATATTCTTGATTAGATAGATAGATAGATGAATGGTTTATTTATTTAAAAAATAATAATCATTGTTGCAAAGCCAAACTACAATGAAAGAGTGCATTCAAAAAACTTAATCAGTACTCACAAAAATAACAATAACAAAATAATATTTTGTATCATACTGTATCTCAAAAATTTGGTGCGATATTCTACTAAGAAAAATGTTAACAAATGTAAAAGCAAAAGTTGATATATTTTATTCATAGATGTGATTATACCTGAATTATAATCTCATTACTATAATTCATTACTAGTGATCATAGCGTATTGAGAGAGATATATGTGGCATGTGCACTTGATGCAATCAAAGGTCAATTCATGGAGCTCCAAATAGTTCCCTCAATATGCAATCTCTATGTCACAACTATCTCTCTCGAAACCCTATGCCAGGGATATGTTTGCAAACGCAGGTGGCACTAAAGGCATAAGAGATCAAGCTACTGCTGCAGAGAGTTCAACAGGAGAGCCAGGCAGAGAAGGAGATAAAGTTTGGAGAGACAAAAAGAAATAAGAAAAGAAAAAGCCAATCTATGAGCAGCAATGAGAGCTATAAGTGGAAACCTGACTCCAAAGACGACAGCATTCTTCCCAATGTATGCACATTCTCCACTCCCTGGGGAGCATTCCAGCCAGGCGTCATTTTTACAAGCACTAATCTAAGCACATTAGCTTTCGCATCCTACCGGGTACCCATTTAACACCTGGGTGGAGAGTGGCAAATGTAAATCAATGTCTTGCCAAAGGACATTAGTGCCGCGGTGGGACTTGAATTGCGGACCTTGTGATCCACAGTCCGGTAACATATCCACTCGTCCACGACAACTCGTCCACGACAACAGCTACAAAATGTAGCTGAACAAATAGAAAACCTTCTCACCTGCCATGAGATCGAATGAGCGGGATGAGAGCTTGACACAGCCGAAGCGTGGCTGACACATTGGTTTCTACTGTAACGGGTGCCTGAATGCTATCTGGTTCTGGCGCAGCAGCCTGGTTAAGAAATGAAATGAGGAGAGAGAATAGTTTCTTTAATAATGAATTCAAATAGTTTTAAGGAACTAGAAGAAATGTGTTTATGATTACATACATTTCTGAGCTAATGTACATCGTGTAGAATATTGTTCTTTTCTTCACCTTTTGAAATCAAAATAGGCAAAAAGTAGTATTAACTATCAACAAATTGAATGTCATTTGAGTATTTTTTTTCATTATCTCTTGCTCTATTGCTATTGCTCTATTTCTATAATTAAGATACATTATTATTTTTAATTTTTTTAAATGTAATCCTGAGTTGGGACTGGGGGGGGGGGCAGTCAGAATATGATTTAATGTACACATGAGTGACCACAGCTTCTCCAAAAGCCCCCTAAAATGTTTTATCCACTGGTCAAATTCACACTCTTTTCGAGATTTTAACAAGTTTAGCCCCCTCAAACATATCCCCTAAACAAGGTGTACCTCAATTTATTAATTAAACTTCTAGTCTAAAAAGGTTACCCTAAATGCATTTTAACAAACTCAACAAACATACATCTTTCCCTGATGTTTTGCCTATTTGACACCTTCAATGCGTCATACACCTTAACCTGCAAAAACTACCTTTTTCATGCGTTTTTTCTTCTTTTGGACAAAGTATACTCCATGATTAACAATTCTTGCTTGAGGCGGTTTCTCTCAAAATGGAATAACAACACCAGTGCAAAAAGATACCTTACAATAATAATAATTACACTGTACAATAACAATAATTAAGATGATGATAATAATAATAATAATGATAATAATAATAACAATAATAATAATAATAACAATAATAATTATGATAATAATATAATAATTATATCAATAATTATGATAATAATAATAATAACAATACTGACAACAATATCTTTATATCTATACATATAGTCGATGTACCTTAAAGGCGATACCAGCATTGTTCACCAAAATATCTAGGCCTCCATAAGTATCCTGAAAGTAGTCGGCAACCTTTGAAATATGGTTGTTATTACAGATGTCCAGTTGAATAAGCTTTGGGTTAAGCCCCTCCCCTTTGAGCTCCTGGACCGCCTTCTCACCACGCCCCTTGTCCCTGCTGGCTAGATAAACCACGCCCTTTTCTCCAAATTCTTTGCACAGAGCTCGGACAATGCCAAAGCCGATGCCCTTATTGGCTCCTGTGACCTGGAATCGAAAGAGGAATAGACGAGGAAAAAAGAGAATTAAATTCATATGCCGGTAATAAATTTACTTTTGTGAAAATCATACAGAGTTATTGATTGTTTAATAGGATTTAATCACATTTACAGCTTATCTGTGTCGTCACTCAGAGAACAACCCATACTCTCATGGAGCTAGAATTGTGTCAATTTTGGCCATGGTTGACCACTTAAGTCTACTGCACACGAGGCGTTATTTATGTGCCTAAAGTAGGACTACCGGTACATCAGCTTGGTCTTTGACACAAGATTGTACAAAGAAAGATTGCATTGAATCACAGGTGCATGAGATATAAATATCAGAGAACAAGGTCATTATATCTATGATCCCGTTCTCATTCACTTTGTTGGAGCGGTCTAACTAAGACCCGTTCCTCAGGAGCGGTTCTCAGGTGAGTGAGAACGGTCAAAGTGGTCCAGGAAGTGGACTTTTGGACCGCTCCAGAAGACCACCTCGGGAGGTGGTCTTGAGGAACGGGTCTTATTAAGAGCGGCTTGGACTGCTCTAACGTGCAATGTGAACGGGCGTACTTTGAACGGAAGTGAGCTAGTGACGTTCGCGCGAAACATGTAGTACGGTACATACGGTTTGTATTCCGCGAAAAATTGACCCGCTGACCTGAGCTGCCATAGTAACAAGACCACTTTGACTCGCGAAGCAGTTTGAGCCATAAAAAACTGCTCGGAGTGTGAACGCTCTCAAACCGTTCCTCAAGACCCGTTCCTCTGGAGCGGTCTAACTAAGACCACTTTCAAAGTGAGTGAGAACGGGGTCTTAGAGAGTAGAATCGCGGTACAACCATGTGAATAGTCTTAAAAAGGACCATTTGTATTCTTTCTTGTTGATAGAGAAGTCCCTTCAAGTTAAAGGACCGAGAACCAAAAAAGTTTCAGACAGGTTAACTGTCTGTCATCAGGAGTGAAGTGAAGGAAGCCAAAGGTCATCATACTCATAGTCATAGCATGCGGAATATGGTGCAAGAGAGAGTTGTATCATCTTGTTTTCATGTTTTCATGCTGCCTTTCCCTTTCTTTTTTTCCTCACTCTCTCGCTCTCTCAATTTTCTTTGTTCCAACTTTCACCAGAAATAGGAAGTAGATAGTAGTCTAGGTAGATGAAATGCGAGGAAACAAGTAGTATACAAAGCCGTCAATCACCTAGTCGCAGCACCAATTCCAGACTACATCCAACCAAGACTCCGTTTAACACGTCAGCAACACCGACACAGATTCATGAGACCCGCTCCAACTCCGACAGCTACAGGCAAAGTTTCTTCCCAAGAACACTCCGGGTCTGGGATGAGCTCCCTACCAACTTCATTGAACTGCCCTCTGTGGAGAAGTTCAAGGGAGCCATCAGTTCCTAAATCATATTCATAGGAGGATCTGTTTTACACAACTTGTATAGATCTATATACGCAATTACACACGCTGCACTTATCAATCGTGACCACGGCACTATGACTATGAGAGACACCACACCACAATTTCCTTGTTTAGTTGCTGAAAAGGCTTTCGACGAGTACTGGCATAGAAGTAGAAGTAATACTAATAGTACTCAGTATAGATCTACTAAGTTATATTACTAATACGACTGGACCTAGACCCTATAGATTTTGCAGTAGCACTAAATCAAATGATTAATTAATTCCAAGCTACATAGTTAGAATAAGTAAGATAATCTACAACACGTCGGCCGATTTTATTCCCTTTTGATTTATCAAAATATAGATCAAGAGGTATCGTGGATCAACCATGAAACTTCTCAATGGAACACTTCAAAATGTACGCCAACGGCCAACTTAGTAATAGTATCCCTTTTGGAACAGACAAATGGAAAAGAAGGTGACAGGAGCGGCCCACGGGGCCGTAGACCGAAAATTTCTGTCTCTTTCGTTCGTTAGCCTCTGATTTGGGTAGGGTCGGCTCCTCTCTTTAGAGACAGAAGCCGACCATAGCGGCTGCATTGCAAACTAATGCCCGCGTCCGGGCAGTAAACTTAGTTATGCCCAAAATACTATTTTACCTGATGCATATCCGATGCATTTATTATTGTAAATTAGGCCTAGGCTAAACTACATCGGTTCCACTTACCAGATTGCGCATGAAGGTAGACGACGTCATCCATCGACTGTAACAGTTTAAAGTACGGCTGCAAAAATTTCAACACGGAGCTCATTTTCGGCTATGAAAATCCGGAAAAAAGACCCTTAAATGCATCATACAGTCAATCTGGTAAGTGGAACCGATACAATAATAAATGCATCGGATATGCATCGGGTAAAATGTAGTATTTTGGGCATAAGTTTACTGCCCGGATGCGGGCATTAGTTTGCAATGCAGCCGCTATGGTCGGCTTCTGTCTCTAAAGAGAGGAGACGACCCTACCCAAATCAGAGGCTAACGAAAGAGACAGAAATCTTCGGTCTAACGGGGCCGGGGCCGGAGTAGACAGAAATAACCGTCTGGTATGGGTCATTCTTTAATGAAACTGACATTTGTTGACATTCCCCATACACATATGTATAGAGGCGGTCAGAGGAGCCAGATGCAATCTCAGCGGAACAACCGTCGATATCAGAGACTGAAGCTTTCGGTCTAGGGCCGAAGCAGCCCCTGAACCATAGCAGCAGAGTCCTGCCTCCTGGGACTGTAGGCTGTAGCGGGTGGCGTGAGCGTGAGCCGTGACAGATTATTACTGACGGGATTTAATTCTGTCCTATGGCATTACATCATGGATGTGGTTTATTTGACACAAGACATGCAATTTATTGTCCACAATGCGATGAAGAGCTAGATAATCTTTTACTCACCAAAGCAATCGTTTTGCCAGAAGACATGTTTAAAGAATTGTGATTCCTTAATCTTAATGGCTGGTTTCATAACAAGTGTCTATGATACGCTGCGCGGGCTGCATGAAGATCTATGGCAAGCCAGAAGAGTGGAGTGCAAATTTATCAAATAAAAACGATACGAATTGTAAGACCCCGGAGTAAGACCCGAGGGTAAGAAAACTTGAGCTAGATATCCGATACTTAAAAAAAGTTATTAATTTCCAGAAAAATGATTTTGTCTAGATGCAATATTGCTTATGAAACTCCAAGTCACTGGGGGAGGGGGAGGGGTGAGGCTTATTTTGGTTTCATTATAATAATCGAAATGTGACAATACAATACACAATGTATATATGTCCTTAAAAAAATAAAAACATTACATTTTTACTTCTTTCTTTTACTTTGGACCATAGCTTCTTCTGTTGAAATATAAACCAGCTTGCCAGTGTCTGCAATTAGATAGGTCATATCATGCGACTTATTTGTTTTAATATTCGTTCATGTGGGACTTTTTATTACTTGATATCACCCAGGGGTGGTCTGCAAATTATGTTAACTTTCATCAAGTTTCATGTTAGTGAAAAGATGTTCATTGTCAATACATACATTACAATACACATTAAGGGAAGTCAGAAGAGATAATAGAATAACATTGGTCATACGTTTGCAATTTTGTAAGATTTCTTGAAATAATTATAGTATGTTAACAGTGTATAATTAGAAAGATAATGTCAGCTTTAATATTACCACAACCCCCTTTTTTTTGGGGTTCGTGGGTTTTGCATAATTGTAATTATTCTTTTCATTTTTATATATTTTTACATAGGCCTATGCGTTGCTTAAATTCATTAATAATCAAGAATATACCATATATGACCAGACACTATACAAAATCACTGAAAAGTCGCATGATGCGATTTTATCAGTAGGCCTATGTATCAAAATCATATAATTCCCCAGGTGTCAGGGGTGTCGATCACGGGGGATGGGGATATATCCCCCAATATTTCAGGTGGGGGAGGGCCTGTACAATCATCCCCAATAATTCACCATTAAACAAAACAAAATGAAGAGAAAATTAATGATGAGAGCCCGATGAGAGTAGTTAATGGTTATTACTCGCAAGATGACCATCAATATACACATTTTGCTATCTCATTTTCATAATACATACATATATAAATAGAAAACGAAGTAAATGAGACAACCGTATATGAGACAAGAATAAATTGAATTCTCGTTCATACGGCTTCATCAGGAATTGATGAATTTATCCAATTTATTCAATCAACAGCATCATAGAAATGCAGTGCGCCAAATGCAAAGCCGCAGCGTTAAAAAGCAACGAGCTAAATGTTAAGCGCGAAGCGCAAAAGTGCAAAAAAGAAGTAGAGAGTGGGAGAGAGAGATAATGAGAGACAGAGAGAATAAAAGCCCAGGTAGCAAGCCCATGTGGGACCCACATGGATCCTATATTCTCTGAAACATGGGCCCCATATGGAAAACCATCTGGGGCCCTAAGGCATCTGCACCCAAGAAGCATATGGGACCCATATAAGACAGATGGGACCCAGATGGGACCCATACCAAACTGGGCCCAAATGGGTATGCCCAGCTTAATCCCATCTGGTACCCGTATTGGTTAACCCAGATATATCCCATGTGGGTTAACCCAGATTTTCCCCATGTGTTACCCATATGGGCATATTCATATTCCACCCATATGTGTACGCCCAGCTCATTCCCATCTGGGACTCATAAGGGCTGGCCCAGATAGATCCCATATTGGTTACTAAATATTGGCCCCATATGGGATACATAAATGGGTTCCATTTAACAGCCCAGATGGCACAAGTGACCCAGGTCATCCCCATAGGCCCCATATGGGCTTGCTACCTGGGAAAAAGGGAAAAGGGGAAGAAACGGGCAGAAGAAAAAAGGAAGGGGGAAGAGAAAAGGATGAAAGACAAAAGAAAGAGGGACATTTATATTCCAGCATTTCCTTCAGGGAACTGATGTGAATGGGCGATGAAAAAAGAGGTTGACTTTAAAGTAACCTACAATGAAATATTGATCATGTTTATTTCTTACAATGTCAAAATTACTTTACGGGATCCCCTCCCTAAAAGCTTAGGCATGGGTGATGGTAGGTATGAGGTTTGAAGAGCTATTTTCCGAAAGGAGCAAAATCTTTTGATAGCAAATGGAGATAATGATATACATTTTTCTCTATTTACCTTGAACAAAATTATTAACCTAAATTACGAGTGAAATTATGAACACATGCATCCTTTAATAACAATTTTCCATAGACACCTGAACAAAATCGGGTAAACAAAGAGTTCTTTCTTAAGTTACACAGAGTCTCGTGCCTCTTGAAAATAAGCTCTTTGTATGTACATAAAAAAGCAATACAAAAGAATACTCCAGTTTGATATTTTGGAGAAAGATTATCATGTCACAACTTATTTTTGTTTTATTGAAAAGCTGATGTAGGCCTATGTATTGTATTCAAACGTAACAGGCATACGATAGTTAAGGTGTTTTTGAAGGTTAGAATGTTATTAAGTTTGAAGTTTTGTTTATAACACCCTTTCAATAATAATGCACCTTCTAAGACTGGTTATAGTTTTTTGAAAAAAATAGTGCTCTGGTCAGGGCCTTAGGGGAACATTATGCTTATATTTTAGAGCGTATCTGGTATGATAAGTATATCTGGGTGAAGAAGGAGATAATGGAAGTTTGTTGTTTGGTAGTTGGAACGTAAGTTTTATATTATTTTTTAAGAAACAGACAGTTTGTATGAGATCAGAGTGGAAATTTTCTGTCATTTTGAGAACCAAATTTTGCATCAGTGATATTCTGTTTCATTGAATTGAGTTTCCCGCAGAGATGATTCAGTTGGTTTAATTAAAGAAGGAAGAGAGTCAAATGAAGAACCAAAAGCAATATGTTTTTCATTTACTAATGAGAACTATGTTTCTTTGAGATCTCCTTACACAGAATATTGGAATGTGTTTTTCACGATGAATGTTGTTTGGAGACATCAATATTCATAAAATGTATGTTTCTATCACCAGGAAATAAAGAATTTTCTGTCTACATGAACCTTTCCTGGTTGCTTATTAATGCATTTGCCCACTGGTAACATAATACTTTCACAAGTTGATATCCCTCACCATTGGATTTTTTTGGTAATGTCTAAATTTCGTTTAAAAATAGATGATATCAGTCTGGTAGCCCTACACTGCAGACGAGAGTCAGGACTAACATTTAGCATGTTATTAATTTTATTACCACTCTTATATTCTCTGAAATGTTATCTTTATTGAGGGTGACTTGAAAAGTTAATAACTTGGAAGGGAGGGGGTGCAACCTGCCACACGCTTCTACCTCTTGGTTGCTTTCATCCACTGCCGAAAATATTTTGGCACCTATCATCCCCCAACCACGGATACAAATCGACACCGTTGATTATACATCTTATGAAAGAGTGTTTTATCCCAAATCATTTGGTATCATTTTTGTGTGGTATGTGGTCACGCTTGGATGAACAGGGGACATTGTTTAAGAGAGTGCAAAAATCAACTTGCGCCAAAGTGATGCCTATGTGATGTTTAAAAAAAACAATTGGGATTCGGGTATTAATTCGGTCTTTGCAGATCGAAATAACATCCCTATAAAATTAATCATGCCACACATATCAAAACACACACACACACACACGCACACACACACGCGCACACACACACACACAGTATACGCACACGCACGCACGCACACACGCAGACACACTTCCGCGCACTCGCACACTCAGATAAATGAAAAATACACGCAGCAAAGTCATTATTACGTAATGAACATTTATGTACAAATGCAAATTTCCCATTTAATATCAAAATGGAATTTAAATTCAATCATAATGCCATAATGAAAATTTGGTGCATTAACATCACAATGAGTTGTTTCTCTCAAGTCCTAAAGGACTCGGTCAGTCTGCATCTAAATGTGCTATGTGTGCGTGCGTGTGCGTGTGTTCGTGTGTGTGTGTATGTGTTGATGTGTATATGCGTAGATAACTTACATAAGTTCCCTCTTGATTGATGTTATTCGGGTTTTTGTTTATCGCAGTTTAAAGGTGACCCAATTTTAAACAGCTCTGTTTCACGGGTCACCTTGTCCACTCTAATTCTGTCAAATATGTTAAATACATTGCTAGTGTTTAAATATATGAGAGAAAAATAAAGAAACCTTGAAGCTTTATGTTGTGAGCATTGATGCGTCTGTATTATGATGAAAATAATGTGCTCAAATAGTGTGCCAATCTTAACGAAAATCTGATGATTTATTTTGTTGATTCTTTATTTATTTTTTTATTTTTGTTGAGGAGGGTTTTCAAACCTCCTTTTGTTTGATCACAGTGTTTCGATAGACTATAACTAAATACCCTTTTCTAAGAACTCAAATGGCAGCCTATTCCATTCCGTTATACAACATATATAGAAAGGATTAAATGCTGTGCGAGTTATAACAATAAAAGGTTGATGAACAAGGTATTTGTTTGGCGTGTTTTTTGTTGATGAATAATAGAGTTTAAAACAAAATATTTTTTCTTCAGTATACAAGGTCGTGAAATAGCGTGGAGTTTAAACATCAGACAATTAAACGCTACTAATTTATTGAATGGTAAGATTTGAATTTGCAAAATAAGGGGGTACTGGGATGTCTCCAACTAAAATTTGTAATAAACCTTACATCTTTCTTCTGCATTATTTTTAGCTTATTCATGTGAACTTTGAACGTGTGACCCAATGCAACATTAAAGTACATTAAGTGAGGCAGAATAATGCTATTCATTATAAAGAGTTGACAAAATGTTTTAGTTAAAAAAGTCTTAGTTTGTAGAAAATCTAGTGCATACATTACTCAAATGACATTTCCATTATAAATATTCATCAAGTATTACAACGAGAAACTAAACATTGTCACTTCAAGTAATCACCTGCTTTTCAATAATCAATGGACTTGAAATGTTTGGAATTTTCTTCCCCCTTAATCTTAAAATAACCCAATTTGATTTTTGAGCATTCATCAATACATGATTACAACCGAATCATTCACATAGCTTCTTTACTTCCTCATTTGCTGTTAAAATCAAGTCATGGGCATTTTATTCGAAAGCAAAAGGCTTGTATCGTCTGTAAAGAAGGAGTAAGAGAATAACTTTGATGAATTGAAAATATAATTAATACAAATTAAGAATTTATTATATTCAATGATATAAAAGATCAAATGAGACCGGTAGTCTGTTAACAACAAAAAAGTAAAACAAAAACAAAACACGCAAAAATCATCATTTACCAATTTAGTCATTATCGTTACCACTATCATCATCATAATCATTACCATCATCACCATCATTGTCACCAACACCATCATCTTAATCATCATTACCACCGTAATCGTCATCACCTCCATTACCATCATCACCACAATCATCGTCATCATCATCACCATCGATCATATCATAGTGCAAGATGATCATCACAATTCACATTAAATAATTAGAATTTGGTATTCTTCATATAACATTTTCCCCAACTAGATAATCATGTATCTGATAAACATACTACTTCAGCAATTCGGAGGTTTACTAATTACTTGCATTAGGCCCTAGGTGTATAACTTTATGAGATTCTCAAATTCAAATCTGAATGCAAATCCAAGACCAACAAATCGTGTGGGATTATAAAAGGTGGACATTTCATAATTGCCGTAGAGTACCAGAGGCGGCCCTCCCGAAAAGTTCCCCTTTTTACATAGGAAAAGTGCCCCTTTAACTTTGTAAGAAGTAATAATACTAAATAATATTACAACGTTGCTTATAAAGCGCTTACCACCGAAGTCTCTAAGCGCTATAACAAACAGAAAAGACTGATAAACAATTATATATTAAACAACACAAAAAAGTGCAAATAAAACTACACATTACAATGCATATGAAATACACATCAATGTGAACAGAGAAAGTTAATCATTAAAAACAATTTTGAATAAATGTGACAAGTTTTGAATTGGTTAACAGTTTGACAGTTTTTGACATTTAAAGGTAGCTTGTTCCAAAGTTCAGCAGAAGCTTTGGAAAAAGAGCGATGACCGTAAGAGAGAGTTGACACCGAAGTAGACATGAGGTTTAATTGAGAAGATGAATTTTTTAATTCAAATGTATAAATGTTGTTATATATTGAATTGTATTGATGTTTTAATTCATGTTTTGTTTTGATGTTATATGTTTCTGTTTGTATCATGTTGAGGGCTTCGTTGTAAAGCAGTTTCTTTTAACTGAATCGGACTACCCTCCACTGTTTAATCAATTGTAATAAATAAAACATGAATAAATAAATAATAATAATGACCGTAGATTACGTGAGGGTTTGTATTCGTGGATTAGTTCTTGCAGATAAATTGGTGCCAATTCATGAAGTGCCCCCTTTGACATAGGAATAGTGCCCCTTTTACTTTGACAAGTGCCCCTATTAATTTGTAAAAGTGCCCCTTCCCCTTTTCAACTCTGTTATGTGCCCCCTATTATTTGGACACGTGCCCCTTTTCCTTCGACAAGTTTCCATTTTCCTTTGCAATAAGTGTCCGTTTTCCATTCTCATAAGTGCCCTTTTTCATCTCTAGTAAGTGCCCCTTTTCAGGTACGAGAAGTGCATCTTTTCACTTTTGATAAGTGCCCCCTTCACCTCTGATAATTGCCCTATTCAAATCTGAGAGGTGCCTCTTTTACTTTGACTAGTGCCCCTTTTCCTTTGTAAGAAGTGCCCCTTCCACTTTTAATAACTACACCCATTGTAACTCGGATAAGCACACCTTATGTTTTCACATGTGCCCCTTTTCCTAATGATAAGTGCCCCATTAAACAAAGAACCTCTTCCCCTTCTCTGGTAAATGACCCTCTTCAGGTACGAGAAGTTACTCCTTTTCACTTCAGATAAGTGCCCCCTTCACCTCCGATAAATGCCCCTTTAAAATCTGATCGGTGCCCATTTTCTTTCAACTAATGCACCCTTTCCTTTATTTTAAGTGCCCCTTTTTTATTCACATAAGTGCCTCTTTTCATATCTGGTCATTGCCCCCTTTTCAGGTGCGACAAGTGCCTCTTTTCACCTCTGATACAATGATACGTGCCCCTTTTCCTTTCTAATAAGGGACCTATCCCCTTTTCATAAATGCCCCTTTTCACCTTTTATAAATGCCCCTATCAAAATCTGATTGGGACCCCTTTTCCGTCGACAAATGCCCATTTCCTATTCTCATGACTGCCTTTTTTCATCCCTGGTGAGTGCCTCTTTTTGAGGGTGTAAGAAGTGCCCCATTTTCACCTCTTTGTACTTTGACACATGCTCCTTTTCTTTTCTGATAAGTGTCCCCTTTTCCTCTCATCATTAAACGCGCCCCTAATCTCAAGCGACATAGAGCAATTTCCCCCAAAGCTCGTTCGCTACGCTCGCACGCATCTATATAAGATATTCTTACATAACTTATCGAAGGTCTTTTCAGTCTTCCATTATGAGAATGTGCAATCCATCAGGATTGGGTTTTCCTCTTTATAAGATGTAATTTTTCGCACTGCGACCTCACAAATGTTAAAATTTGTCCTCGTTTGCAAATCAATTTTCAGACCATTACACCCAACTGCAAAGCATGATGCTTAAGCAATATCTTGTATGGTGTATAAAGTAATACAAATATTGAAATCATCCCTGATAATGTAATCACAATGTAGGGGTATATACCAATGTCTAAAAAACTGTATATTTTCGCTCAAAGATTTCCCTTTATAGGTGCCCTTTTTTATTGGTGCCCCCCCCACTTTGAAAGTCGCTCGGCCGCCCCTGCCGTAGACCAAATGACAATCAGTCTTACATAACATCTAAAAACACCCTCCGTCCCTCCCCCAACCCCCCCTCACACACAGTTACAAACAAGATTATACTTTTTGTGATATATGTATTTACTAATTGATTTTTAGGATCTACCAATACCTCAACATAATACCCCCTTCATATACATCGCCAACTCGTAGTCAATCGCAAGCATCCATAAATAACTCGCTGGTATTCGTAAATAACTTGTCACAACTCGCAGACACTCTTAAGGATTCATGAAAGGAGAGGTAAATTTTTTGACATGTCAACAATTTTCTTACGATTGTCCAGGATTGATTTTCCGTAAATAACTTGTAACAATCTGTAACAGGGGCGGATCCAGCCGGCGCGGCAAGGGAGGGGCCTAAAAGGGCGAAAATTTAAAATCGTGCCGGTCGATTTTTGGCACCCGAAATTTTTTTCCCTCCGGGAAGGGTAATTTTTCCACCGCCACCCCTTAGGCGCCAGGGTAGTGAGCACAATTTTTTTTGGCACCCGAAATTTTTTCCCCTACGGGAAGGGTTATTTTTTCCACCGCCACCCCCTCTTGGGCGCCAGGAGGGCCCAACTTTTTTTTTAAAGGGTGTTTTTACCTGTTTTTTTTTGCTAGGGGAGGGGGCCCGGGCCCCCTCCCTGGATCCGCCACTGATCTGTAAGTATCCTAAACCTCTCGCAACAAAACGTAACCATCTGAAACCTGCTCGAAAGAATCCGTAAATGACTCATAAAATTTTTAAAAACGATTTGTTTACAGATTATTTACGGATTATTACGAGTGCTTATGTTTTGTTTAAGATTTCATTTGGTTCGTGTAACGATGGCTTTACGGATTGCTACAAGTTATTATGAGCACTTTACTTGTAGTTACGAGTACTTTACAAATAGATACGTATACTTACATATTTTTTACGATTTGGGGAAAGGTATAAAAGCTGCAAAATCGTAAGGACTCGTAAATACTCGTAACTCATAAAAGCTTCAATGAATAGTAACATTCCGTTATATACTCGTAACAATCCGTAGAAAGCTCGTAAAATGCCCCAAGTTATCCGTTACAACACGTAACAAATCATGGAATTTCACCGTAAATACATCGTAATAACTCGTAATAATCCGTAAATAGCTCGTAACAACTCGTTACAATTCTTAAATGGGTCCTAAAAGTGGCCAAATCGTAAGGATCCATGAATTTGTGCGATCCGTAATGACTTGTAAGAAAAATCTGTGTATGTGAAGGGGGCATAAAAGAGTTTTGAAAGATCTAGAGATCTAGATTAGATTTTAGACTAGATTTTATTAAAATATAGGTTAAGACAAAGATACATATCCATTTTGACTGTACAATGAAAAACAAAGTAGGGAGAAAAACACTTGAGCATTAATTTGATTTATTTATTCATATATACAAATATAAAATACATGTATAATCAAAATCCTGTCGCAAACCTCACAAAACCTGGAAGGAGACGCTATATAGAAGACAAGAGAGCATCTGGTCTCACCCAGGCGGATGCTGAAGGCTTTGAAGGGAATGGGAAATCAAATGTCCGAGCTCACAGCATGGGAAAGACATATGCTTGATGATGATGATATATATACAATACATAATTACAAAAAACTGTATCACCATGTTACAAAGTTCATCAATTGTTATTACATGATACAATACTTGAAATGTTATATGCATGTTCATGAATAGATTGTCATAAGCTTTATTCAAAGCTAGAGGTACATATTTGAACGAGTTTAAATGAATAACAAAAAAGAGGGCAAATCAAATGTATAAACATGTTGTTACATAATCATTTCAATTAGAAATACACATACCCCAAGAGAACACAACCACTTCAATAATTCACTTTTTGATGTGTTACGAATCTTAACTATTGTTAATCACATACATATTCATGATTATGTAAATGTATGCGCATACCCATTCAATCAGTTGGTGAAGGAGACAAAGTCACAGGTAAAACTTGGTTTGTTTATTTTAATACTGTTGATGCTTTTTGTGCGTTGTGAGGTGAAGGAGGGTTTAATTAAATAATTAAAAAATCATCTTGCTGTAATACATGTACCGGTACTCAAAAATTTTGTGCTAGAAAAAAGTATGGATGAAATTCTTTATCCCACATCGACAATACTATTCAAAATGGTATTTTGACATAACTTTAGTATGGGCATGATCTCGCGGGCAGTGCAAAGCTCCTTTCTTTTCAGCTACATTTGAAAATCTAACCCTACCAAAGTATATATGAATAGAAAAATGCTTACCAAAGGACATTTGTACCAAGCTGGGATCCGAACCCTAAACCCTTGGATTTAGAGTCAAGTGAATGAACCACTGTACTTTGTTACATGTATATCAATCCAATTATAAAAACAATATGGGAAAGGGGGATTATTTGTTTGGCATACAAAGAGTTAAAATCTGTGTCGTAAATGAGCCGAAAATAAAGTACTACATTAATCTAGAAACTGCTTGGATCCTGCCCTTAAACCCACCAGATCACCAGAGCTATCAGCTTCACGGTAAAAGGGCCTGTACTATCGAGTTACATGTTAAAATGTTATTCGCTCTTTGGCTCATTGCACAGAATGCTGCCTCTAGACATGTTCGTTCACGTTCTCATGCAACTCCTCTGATTCGTCAACTCCACTGGTCTCCTTGAAACTTCTCCTACTGGTCTACAAAATGGTCAACAGCAGAGCACCAAAGTACGTTGAGGAGAGACTTGTGAGATGTTCCCGTTCAGGGCGCACAACGGCGGTCTAGCATTGCCAATGACCTTCCTTCAACCACTCAACTAAAAACTAGCTGGTGATGCAGCTTTCTCTTCTACTGCTTGCAAACTCTGAAAAAGGCTCCCTCCTCAATTGAAATAATTGCCAACAGAAGAACACTTCAAACAAAGTTTGAAGACATAAGATTATCCATTTTAAAACTATAGAGTACCGTAGCTGTGACATCATAAAAATCTATTTTAAGAATTTCTAAATTTTAAGAATTTTTAAATTTTTCTTCATTTTCCGAAAGAGCATAAAAAATAATGTCCAAATATCAAAAACCAATCAAAAAAAAATGTTATGAGCCAGAGCCAGAGCAATATAACACTGAGCTCCTATAGGAAATCTATTCATTCTAATGGTCATATCTCAGCCAATATTTGACATTTTCAACTAGTTTTTGACATTTGGACATTATTTTTATCCTCTTTCGGAAAATTAAAAAAAAAATTGTGAAATTCTAAAAATAGATTTTTATGATGTCACAGCTTCGGTACTCTTTATGCCCTCATTGAACTGCTTGGTAACTGGTATATATTCTAACCGTATAACACTGACTCTAGGATGGCATTTCAAAGTACTTTGTATGCACCGGAAAAGACGTTATGTAAATTGCAACTATCATTATTGTTACGATACACGCGATATCCGAATATCCGGTATCCGTGGTAGTTGAATAAACAACATGTCTACCATAACAAACCAGTCTGCCGACTCCATATTATACTGAGTAAATCTACCAATACTAAGACCCTCAAACGCATCATGGTGGCAGCTGCTGGGATCTTTGAAATCAACTTTGACTTTTGATTGCACAACTTGATCCAGTTCACGAAAGTTGGGAAGTATAATTTAGAAGACGATTTTCGTAAAGCAAAATTGCGTCGTTCTTTTGGTCACACGTATCGTATGCATAGTGTGTGTACCGTACAGCACAGTGCCTGCCGAGATACTGATGCTGCAATTTCCCGATTATTCGTTCGTGAATTGTGATGTGTGTATGAGCGTATAAAGGTTCATAAAGCCTGCTCAAATCAGCCTAATCAAGTTATAACTGTGCTCAATCACTGACACAGGGGTCTGCATGATAACTAAACTAAAGTAGATATTATAGTTAAACTAAATCAAAGTGTGAACATTAAACCTGCTTTCAGACAATATTAATACATATCTGGTGTGAGGACTGTCACTGTCAGACACTGAGTGAGAGTGATCAACATTTTCATTGCATGAGACACCTAACGACATTCACACAGGTGTGAGAGCGTACACAAGGATACGTGTACAAACTATTATCAACACCAGCCGGTTAGGAACTGTTCACATGAAGATTAACAACACAAATATCTACACTCATTCGTTTAATCTGTCGTAACCAATACGTACATGTGAACATACACAATGAGTACCAAGTATCCAGAGATGAACTGGGAGGCTACAGACCTACCCGAAGAGTTCAAATTATTTAAGCAAAGAATGGAGCTTGTGTTAGCAGACCAAGATGTAACTGATGATAAGAAAAAGGCTATCAAAATCAAAATCGCTATAGGCAACGAAGGTTTGCGCCGAATCAATACGTCGGGGCTATCCGAGACCGACAAAGACAAACCGCAAGAACTGTGGAAACTGCTAGAAACACAGTTAAAGGTCAACATCAATTTTCGGGTACATCGCTTAGAGCTGATGCGATACCGGCAGAAAAAAGATGAGAGTATCGATCAATTCGTTACTAGATGTCGAGATAAGGCAAACACTTGCGATTTCGAGGAATCCGAACTCGATGAGCGGATCATGGAAATAGTGATCACTTCAACACCGATTGAAGAATTTCAGAAAGCCTTATTGGATCAACCAAAGGGATACAAGATTGAGGCAATCTTAGTAGAGGGTCGAAAATATGAGGCAGTTGCGGCGAGCAGAAAATGCCTACAAACGCTTGATCCTACCGAACACATAGATTCATTCAAGCGGAACCAGGGACGAAAAACATGTAGAAACTGCGGACGTATCCACAAACCTCGTCAGTGCCTGGCGTATGACGATGTGTGCCATGCCTGTGACACAAAGGGCCATTGGGCCAAGTTCTGTAGAAAGGCTAAGAATGATCGTAGTCGTAAATCAGATCGTAGATCACATGACCATACATCTGATGACCGTAAATCGAAACATGGAAACAAGTCACGATCAAAATCTAAAGGTCGAAAGTATAAACCGATAAGCGAAATGGATACTAAACATGATACTAGCACAAATAATGATCATCAATCAACAGCAGATCCATCGAACTTTGCACAATTCGACACCATAAACACGATCGAGCCATACACAGTGATCAATCCACAGGGTACAGTAGCTTATGCAAACATTGACATCATATGCCCACAGAGAACAGGACAGCATAAACTATACCTGAAAATAGACTCAGGGGCAAGCGCTAATACTATCACAGTACGTACAGCGAAACAAATATATGGTGACAAGTGGAAGTCAGTAGTGAAACGTACACCAGTTAAGCTAGTAGCATATGGCGAAATACAAATACCATGCTGTGGTACACTAGACATAAAGTGTAGATACAAGAGTCCAGAATGGTTTACACATACATTCTATGTAGCAGACGTCAATGGACCAGCTATCCTAGGGTTGTTAGGGTGCACAGATCTCGGAATTATCACAATCCACACAATGCACAAGGACACACCTACACATACACCTATCACAAGTGTTAGTGACCTTAAACAAACATACCCAAGTCAGTTTGATGCCATAGGAAGCTTTAACAGGAAAGCAATGCTGCATCTGAAAGATGATGCAGAGCCCACCATAGATGCACCTAGAAAGTGCAGTGTCCACTTGAAGGACAAGATCAAGGCCGAACTTGATAGCATGGAGAAACAAGGGGTTATCAGAAAGGTAGAACACCACACAGATTGGTGTAGCTCGATGACCACTGTTGTGAAGAAAGACGGATCCATACGGATATGTCTTGACCCCAGAAGGTTGAATGATGCCTTGAAAAGGTGTCCACACAAAATTCCAACCTTGGAAGAAATCCAACCGATCTTCGCAGGAGCTCAATTCTTCTCCAAGCTAGACGCAAAGGCTGGATACTGGTCAGTACACCTAGCAGAGGAATGCCAAGACCTGACCACCTTCAGAACACCATTCGGAAGATATTGTTTCCAACGATTACCCTTCGGCTTATGCACAAGCCAAGACATCTTCCAGCAACACATGGATAGGATCGTCCAGAATGTGCCTGGCTGCGTATGCATCGCAGACGACATTGCGATTGTCGGAAAAACAGAGGAGGAACACGACAAGAATCTTCACTTGCTCATGGAGACAGCAAAACAAGAAGGCCTCGTGTTCAACAGTTCCAAGTGTACTATCAAGAAGGAAGCTATCAGCTACTTTGGATCCATGTACACTAGATCTGGAATCTACCCAGATCCAACCAAGGTTGAAGCTATCACAACAATGCCTTCACCCAAGGATAAAGAGGATGTTCAGAGATGCCTAGGACTGTTTACGTACCTAGCAGCATACATTCCTAATCTCTCAGAAAAGTCAGCACCACTTCGTGAACTCCTTCACAAGGACATTCCATTCGTCTGGGACGAGGATCACGAACATGCCTTAAACAGCCTGAAAAGCGCAGTCTCATTGGGTGCATGCCTGCAGTTCTTTGACCCAAAGAAAGAGACAACCGTTGAGGTAGATGCGTCGATGAAAGGGCTGGGAGCATGCCTGCTCCAAGATGGCAAACCTGTAGCTTTTGCATCCAAAAGTCTCTCCAATGCGCAGTCCAACTACTCGAACATAGAGAGGGAAACCTTAGCCCTAGTGTTTGGTATCAACCGATTCCATACTTACCTATTCGGGAAGGAATTCACTGTGATAACCGATCACAGGCCCTTGGAGATGATTTGGAAGAAACCTCTCAGAAGCGCACCACCCCGTCTACAGAGACTTCTGATCAAGGTACAAGGATACAGATGCCAAGTCAAGTACTGACCTGGGAAAGAAATGATTCTTTCAGATACCTTGAGTCGTCTTCCTAACCCCAAGGAAGCACGCGATGTTCCGCTAGATATCAGAGTGGAATCCATCTGCTCCGTAGAAGACACTCATGAAATCGACCTGATCTTCTTTGGACAAAACAAGAGAGCAGAACTCCAGAGGGAAACGTTGAATGATCCAGTTCTTAGGTCATTATGGCAGATAGTCACTCAGGGTTGGCCTGAAACCCTCCAGGAGCTGCCGACATCCCTAAGACAATTCTGGTCTTACAGAGACGAGATTGGAGTATCACAAGGAGTACTCTTCAAAGGAAATCGAGTGATCATACCAATGACACTTAGGGAGGATATCCTTACACAACTCCACCTTGGACACATGGGAATCGAGAGCACACGACGACTAGCTCGTGAGACAGTGTTCTGGCCAAACATCAACAAAGACATTGAACAGCTCATAAAACAATGTGATGCATGCCAGGAACACCAGACAAGGCAACAGAAGGAGCCGTTGCTTCCCCATGATGTACCTTCAGCACCTTGGACTAGACTGGGAACAGACTTGTTCATGCTCAACAGACAAGAGTATTTACTCGTCACTGACTACTACTGTAAGTATCCGATAGTCTACAAGCTGACTGACACATCAAGTGCTGCAGTAGCTAACGTGATGAGTGGAATCTTCAGTCTATTTGGTCCACCAGAGGAGATAGTATCAGACAACGGTCCACAATTCGTAGGAAAACATTTCCAGGACATGTGCAAGAAGTGGTCCATCAAACATACCACCTCTTCTCCGCACTATCCAAGATCCAACGGACTAGCCGAGAGGATGGTTCGTACCGTCAAGAATCTGTTGACAAAGTGTTCACAGACTGGCCAAGACAGTCAACTGGCTATGTCACACCTACGAGCAACACCTGTTGACAGTCACATGAGATCACCTGCAGAGATGTTGTTTGGAAGACCCATCAAAACAACACTCCTAAGTCATTATCTTTCAAGAGAATCTACCACCACTGATCATCTCTTGAATCGACAAAGCAAGATGAAAGAAATGCATGATCGACATGCAGGTCCAGATCTTCCACCACTCCACGTAGGACAACCAGTCAGAATCCTACATCCCAAAGATCATACGTGGGTACCAGCCAAAGTATCCAAAGTCTGCGACGAACCTAGGTCGTATGAAGTATCAACACCCAATGGAGGAGTCCTGAGACGCAACCGATCTCACCTGCGGGAGATTCCGTCAACCCACCTCCAAGGCGTGTCAGGTTCGACGAAGACTACACTTCATCTACTCAACCAGACACACCACAACAGAATGGCAACGACCATCAAGCAACTTCAACACCAGAGACTTAGAACATTCAATCTAAAGAACCAACAGCAAACTCGCAAACCACAACTAGATATGGACGCAACATCCGAACACCAGCGAGATACATGTTTGAAGATTGAAAATGAACTCTTAAATAACTTGAAAGTAGAGAGAAGATAAAGAAGAACACAGAAGACGCATAGTTTAATGTAGTCTAAGAAGTTTATTGTTCATATGCATGTATAATCATTGTACAGTATTTTTGGTATGACAAGCATTATGTTTACGAAAGTCACGAAACAGATGCTAGCCAAAACATGTTTTGTTTGGAAATTGATTTTTATAAACAAATCAAAGTATATCAAACTATGTTCAATTTCACAGGAAACGTTATGTGAAGTTGAAAGTGGAACGAAATAATTATATAGACAGTTAAATACTTATTCGTTATTACAATACAAAAGAAACGTATTGAAAACAAAACAAGATTTCATGTTATTTAACCTGATTGAAAAAAGTTAATTTCAGAGCAAATTACCAAAACTTGCATACTACCAAAGGTATTGTTTTCAAAGCAATATGTTTATATTCGTCAATCAGTGATGTTCACTGATTCCCAATCTTTCAGAGGAAGGGGGATGTTACGATACACGCGATATCCGAATATCCGGTATCCGTGGTAGTTGAATAAACAACATGTCTACCATAACAAACCAGTCTGCCGACTCCATATTATACTGAGTAAATCTACCAATACTAAGACCCTCAAACGCATCAATTATTAGCAAGAAATTCCATGCATTATCAGCCAAAAGACTTATTACATAAATGTCGTAGTTTGGGCACCTTTTTCTAAAGTGTCTACACCCATTTCCCTAATCTCCAGAGACATCACCACATCCCCATCGCCACATCTACCAGAAGTCCTTTACAGCTTTCTGGTAGAAGAAAAGTCCCTGGTGTGAACATCCCTGGGTAACAGAGCAAGATAGACTGGTGTAACTGCACCCTGGTCAATGGTCAGCGGTCCCTTGTGACTTGACATGTCTGTATCCACGTAGCCGGGGCAACACTGCATAAACAAGAGTCAATGTCAATAAACAACAACAGATATATTAATATCTGGGCAAGTCCAAGTTATATGTCCCATATATTACCAAGTATTACTGAACTGAATTGTGGAATTATGAACATAAATTGACATTTAAAAGTCATTGTACATGAATTTGGTGTTTTCGGTGATTCAAGCTTTAGTATGGCTATCAGCTATCAGAGATATACTGAAACCTTAGATATTGTTGGTTACACATGGGACAAATTAGCTTGGAGTAACCCATGTGTATAATTTGTTTCTTTTACGTTCCAGAGATGATATCTCTGCACATGTAAGGAGATTTAGAGAAAGTAGACTGAAGGCTAGTTCACATTATGCTGTGGTTTACGTTTTTAAAGTGTACTGCACTGTACATTTTTGTATCTTATACACGCATACATGTATAAGTGAGTAAGCTTAGGGCCTTGGTTGCGCTACTTTCACACTCACTTGCCATTCATTTAGTATAATAACAAAAACTGCTGTGGTTTACGATGACATGTGTGAACGAGCCTTTTTATATGGTTCAGGCAAGTGAGGCGAGGAGAAAAGACGAAATATGAATCTTTAGTCATTTCTAAGTATTACTGAGGAAGACAGTTCCACTTACAGAGTTGATGCAAATATCTTCCCTGCTAGAGTCCTTCATGAGTTCTCCATGTGGATCCTATTATAAGAGCTAAAATACTATTTTACATGCTTCAGATTTAAGAGTCATTTCCAAGTATTACTGAGGATTTGACAGTTCCACTTACAGAGTTGATGAGGATATCTTCCCTGTTAGAATCCTTCATGATGTCTTGTCCCTGGACTCTGGTAAGGGCTATCACACCAAGCTTGCTCACCCCATAGTTAGATGTGCCCCAGCCAAGCTCCTTTTTCTTCTCTTCTTTAGCAGCACTGGATTGGAATGATTCATTTCACATTAAAACCAATCTTAAATAGAAGGTTTCATTAATATTAATTATAAAACAATTTTTTGTTCGAAACAATAAAAATATTTCCATCGCTAACTGGTTACTTAATGAAGTATGTGTATCTCACTCATCTTAATTAGTTTTTTGTTTGTTGCTTTTACATGTATATTCTTCTTTCCCTACACAGTGTAAAAGGACATATTTGTGGTACGTGTTTTTATAAGTATGGTATATTACTATAATTATCATCACTTTTATTTATTAGTAGTATTAACATTACTATCATTATTATTATCATCATTACTATTCTTCTTCTTCTTTTAATGGGCTGTATATCATACAGACCACCTTATATTTGTTAGAATCGCCTTTATTATTATGGGCTTATTTATCAGTGGGCTGTATATCATACAGACCACCTTATATTTTTAAAATTGCCTTTATTATTCTGTTATTATATTTTTCTTATTTCCACCCACTTTTTGTTAGCAAGATAACTTAAAATGGCTCAATCATATGCCTTGAAATTTGGCACATATATGTATCGGCATAAGGACAAAGTAAAATAAGGTTTTCAACCTTGACCTTGACTGATGACGTCATCTAGGCGCCATTTTGTGAAAATCAACTCATGATCATATCTTCATAACGGAAAGTCATTTCTCATTCATATTTATCATGATCAAGGTCAATATCCGTCCGGTCAATTTCAGGTCAAAAAAACGCGCGCGTCACGCGCGCATTATTAGCGTTAGCATTTCATAAAAATCGCGCACACGCGCATGCGCGCGTTTTCGTTCGTCACGGCCGAACGCAAAATAATTCATCCATTTTTTTGACATGATATTCCCATTTTTTTTTGAATAATATAATACCATGTTTATCTCTTTATGACCATTAATAACGGAATGAGCGTCCATTCAATATAAATGTCCGTGCGCGCGAGCTCTTGTAATACATAGCATATATGGGCAAAAACATGCCTATACAAAATTCACTGTAACTCTTCAGAATGGATGGGAACTCCAATTTTGTTTTCATATTTGGATAGATGATGAGTCGGAAATATGATTTCATGTCTCATTT
>CP137683.1:13613806-13916766 GCA_037976565.1 Mesocentrotus franciscanus
GACGTCATCTAGGCGCCATTTGTGAAATTTTTAATCTACTCATGATCATATCTTCATAACGAAAAGTTGTTTCTCATTCATATTTATCATGATCAAGGTCAATATCCGTCCGGTCAATTTCAGGTCAATAAATGCGCGCGTACGTACGTCCGCGCGTCAGTGCGCGCAAAATTAAATGCTCAAATCGTCTCAAATTCATTTTGCATGGTTTTAGGCCATTTAAGCATTGTCAAAAATCGCACACGCGCATGCGCGCGCGTTTTCGTGCGTAACGCCATCACACAACATAGAATCGCCATTTTTTTCTTTCATGATATTTCTTATTTTCCAAACAATTTGATACCATGTTTATCTCTTTATGACCATTAATAACGGAATGAGCGTCCATTCAAGATAATGTCCGTGCGCGCGAGCTCTTGTAATACATAGCATATATGGCAAAAACATGCCTATACAAAATTCCATTATAGCTCTTTGGGATGCACCAGGACCCCAACTTTTCCATATTTGGATAGAGTATGAGTCAAGATATGATTTCATGTCTCATTTGGCCATTAAGTATATCGTGACATCATCATAATGGCCTTGAAACTCAAAATACGAATTTGCATATTATGTGTCAGCATATTTATTGAAAATTGATGTATCTCTGTAAATGTTGTTCATTTTCTTCAATTTTGATATGTTCTAGCTGAGACAATTTTCTAAATGTAGTGCACAATTTTCATTTTGACAAAGGCATCATGGCGTATTTTTGCGATTAAAGGAGGCATGTCAATTTTCACATTTTGCGTGTATTCTCTAAGAGACATGACTTTTTTTTAAAAACTGGATTCTACATTCCGTCTTTCGCGAGCAATATCTCCGTTGTTTTAGTTTTGTTTTCGCTGAGCTTCGAGTATGTTGTAGCTGAGACAATAAGCTATCACAAATGTGCCCTTTATTTTTCGATCAGATGCCGGGATCATGCTCATATTTCACTTGCAAAGTGGATTTGAAATTCCATTTTCCGTTCACGTGTAATGTCTATGTGGATTATTTTGGTATAGTGGTCATAGCACTTGCCTCCCATTTCGGCGACCCACGTTCGATTCCTGGTGGGTCATTTCTTTTTATCAATAACTTATAGAATATGTAATGTGTATGTGTATGCCTCAATCATTGACAATATAATCACTAATATCGCTGAAATGATTCTTTTCCTACCTTCTTCTTCATTTACTTCTTCATAGTAGTAGTGGAAGTAGTAGTAAAGTAGTAGTAGTAATAATAGCAGCAGTATCATAATCATTATGATTATAATTGTTATATTTATTATTATAGTAAATATCGTAATTATAATCATTATTATAGTGATTATTTGATATTGTTATTATTCTTATAGTTATTTGTATGCTTCTTCTTCTTAACATAATTATCGTATACACAGTACGTCATGTGTCAAGAATTTATTGCTATGATACATCAAGATGTCTACAAAACTGTCAATTCGTTGCTGAAATATTAGCCAGCCAAAGAAGAAACATTAGATTTCTATTTTAAATTGAAATAAATTATATAGGACAAATAAGTAGAGAATACAATCATGATTTTGGTACTAGGGATTAACATGGACATAATGCACTTGTTTACATGACCACATTATCTCTTATTCATTCTCCTATGTTTTCTGACTGTTTTCAAAACAATATCATGTTTGTCGATCATAGTTCTATGTAGCGTGATGTCTCATGGTAATTTAAGCAATTTAAGCAACAATTTCTGAATTTTAGCGACAATCGTTCGCCATTGCTGCTCTTTATTACTACTGTGACGTGCAGTAATTACAAATTGAAATTTCAGGACTCATGATAAATTCGTTTAACAGTTGATTCAACTTGTTGGTTCTATTGTTCGGATTTTTAGCAGAGCGAGATAGAAATTGACATTGTCATGGCTTACGACTTTGCATTAGTGTTCATCGTCTCTACAATGCTATTTGAACAATATTTGGTGACAAAAGACGGCATTTCTATGTAGCGTCAAAAGAAGTCAAATAACAAAAACATGGCAGATAAAAAGATCCTCAGTACTGGGTCTAATTATTTAAAGAAAACTTAATTTGAACCCGGCCATGTTCTCTCTCTCTCTCTCTCGTTTGTCATTGCCTTCAATCTCCTCTTCTTCATTCTTACCACGGAATATGTAATGTGTGTATGCCTCAATCATTGACAATATAATCACTAATATCGCTGAAATGATTCTTTTCCTACCCCTTCTTCTTCATTTACTTCTTCATAGTAGTAGTGGAAGTAGTAGTAGAAGTAGTAGTAGTAGTAATAGCAGCAGTATCATAATAATCATTATGATTATAATTGTTATATTTATTATTATAGTAAATATCGTAATTATAATCATTATTATAGTGATTATTTGATATTGTTATTATTCTTATAGTTATTTGTATGCTTCTTCTTCTTAACATAATTATCGTATACACAGTACGTCATGTGCCAAGAATTTATTGCTATGATACATCCAAGATGTCTACCAAAACTGTCAATTCGTTGCTGAAATATAATCAAGCCAAAAGAAGAAACATTAGAATATCTATTTTAAATTGAAATAAATTATATAGGAGAAATAAGTGGAGAATACAATCATGATTTCGGTACTAGGGGACTAACATGGACATAATGCACTTGTTTACATGACCACATTATCTCTTATTTATTCTACCTGCAATGTTTTCTGACTGTTTTCAAAACAATATCATGTTTGTCGATCATAGTTCTATGTAGCTTGATGTCTCATGTTAATTTTTAGTGGAAAAGCAATCTAAGCAACAATTTCTGAATTTTAGCGACAATCGTTCGCCATTGCTGCTCTTTATTACTACTGTGACGTGCAGTAATTACAAATTGAAATTTCAGGACTCATGATAAATTCGTTTAACAGTTGATTCAACTTGGTTGGTTCTATTGTTCGGATTTTTTAGCAGAGCGAGATAGAAATTGACATTGTCATGGCTTACGACTTTGCATTAGTGTTCATCGTCTCTACAATGCTATTTGAACAATATTTGGTGACAAAAGACGGCATTTCTATGTAGCGTCAAAAGAAGTCAAATAACAAAACATGGCAGATAAAAAGATCCTCAGTACTGGGTCTAATTATTTAAAGAAAACTTAATTTGAACCCGGCCATATTCTGTCGCTCTCTCTCTCTCTCTCGTTTGTCATTGCCTTCATTTTCCCTCGCTTACTTCATTAAGTTCATTGTTACCACGGAATATGCAATGCCTGTATACCTCATGTCAATTAGAGTCAAAGGTATAACTGGTTGTTGTCCAGGGTCAATGGTCAAATTGTCTCAATCTTCCATACATCCATAATGATCAAGGCTAAACAGTAGAAACTTGACATATGGATAGATCATAATGGTAGAAGCATTTTATATAACAATATGAAATCGTGAAAATGCATTCTTCATTATGTAAATCATTAGCATACGTATCACCTAATTCGTCAAAGTGACGAATTCAAGTCTAGTTCATAGTTGGATAGAGTATGAGTGGAGATATGATTTCTTATAAAAAACAAAATCTAGAAAATGCATATTTCATTTTGATATTTAGATTTGAGGGTCCAAGGTCAAATATACTGTACATGGTTTCTCTAAAACCATGCATTGTATAGACTAGAAATTTGGCACACTAATAGACCTGAATAAGAGGATTATTTCAAAACATAAGGTCAAATCATGCCAATGTTATCTAAACTACTTAGTATGTCACTAAACATGTGTGGCATGCACTTGGAACAGCCCACCTATACTTGTTATTAACAAGTATTACATGTCTAGTTATGAGGTGGGCTGTATATCATACAGACCACCTTATAATTTTGTTAAAATCGCCTTTATTTATTTATTTTTCTTATTTCGACCCACTTTTTTGTTAGCAAGATAACTTGAAAATGGTTAAATCAAATACCTTGAAATTTGGCACACATATGTATTGGCATATAAACAAAGCACAATAAGGTTTTCAACCTTGACCTTGACTGATGACGTCATCTAGGCGCCATTTTGTAAAATTTTCTGAAAATCTACTCATGATCATATCTTCATAACGAAAAGTCGTTTTCATTCATATTTATCATGATCAAGGTCAATATCCGTCCGGTCAATTTCAGGTAAAAAACGCGCGCATGCGTACGTCCGTGCGCGCGCGCGCAAAATTTCAAAATGTTCCAAATCGTCTCAAATTCATTTTGTATACGTTTCAGGCCATTTTAAGCATTTTATAAAAATCGCGCACACGCACATGCGCGCGCGTTTTCGCGCGTAACACGATTATACAACATAAAATCGCCATTTTTTTCTTTCATGATATTTCCCATATTTTTTCGAACAATTTGATACCATGTTTATCTCTTAATGACCATTAATAACAAGATGAGCGTCCATTCAATATAAATGTCCGTGCGCGCGAGCTCTTGTAATACATAGCATATATGGGCAAAAACATGCCTATACAAAATTCATTGTAACTCTTCAGAATGGATGGGAACTCCCAATTTTTTTCATATTTGGATAGATTATGAGTCGGAGATATGATTTCATGTCTCATTTGACCCTCAATTAACTCATGACGTCATCATAATGGCCTCCAAACTCAAAATTTCAATTTGCATATTATGACGTCAGCATATTTTTGGAAAATTGATTGTATCTCTGTAAATATTGATCGATTTTCTTCCAAATTTTGATATGTTCTAGCTGAGACAATTCTCTACAAATGCAGTTACCACAATTTTTCATTTTGACAAAGGCATCATAGCGTATTTTTGCGATTAAAGGAGGCATGTCAATTTTACACATTTTGCGTGTATTCTCTATGGGACATGATTTTTTCTCAAAAAATGGATTCTACATTCCCGTCTTTCGCGAGCAATATCTCCGTCGTTTTAGCTTCGTTTACGCTGAACTTCGAGTATGTTGTAGCTGAGACAATAAGCTATCTCAAATGTGCCCTTGATTTTGTCTTAAATTTTAGTTGGACCAGCCCACCTATACTTGTTCTAAACAAGTATTACAAATCTAGTTTATTTATTTTTCTTATTTCGACCCACTTTTTTGTTAGCAAGATAACTTGAAAATGGTTAATTCAAATACCTTGAAATTTGGCACACATATGTATTGGCATATAAACAAGGCACAATAAGGTTTTCAACCTTGACCTTGACTGATGACGTCATCTAGGCGCCATTTTGTAAATTTTTTTGAAAATCTACTCATGATCATATCTTCATAACGAAAAGTCATTTTTCATTCATATTTATCATGATCAAGGTCAATATCCGTTTGGTCAATTTCAGGTAAAAAAACGCGCGCGCATGCGTACGTCCGTGCGTTAGCGCGCGCAAAATTTCAAAATGCTCCAAATCGTCTCAAATTCATTTTGGATACGTTTCAGGCCATTTTAAGCATTTTATAAAAAATCGCGCACACGCACATGCGCGCGTTTTCGCGCGTAACACGATTATACAACATAAAATCGCCATTTTTTTCTTTCATGATATTTCCCATATTTTTCGAACAATTTGATACCATGTTTATCTCTTTATGACCATTAATAACAAGATGAGCGTCCATTCAAAATAAATGTCCGTGCGCGCGAGCTCTTGTAATACATAGCATATATGGGCAAAAACATGCCTATACAAAATTCATTGTAACTCTTCAGAATGGATGGGAACTCATATTTGGATAGATTATGAGTCGGAGATATGATTTCATGTCTCATTTGACCCTCAATTAACTCATGACGTCATCATAATGGCTTCCGAACTCAAAATTTCAATTTGCATATTATGACGTCAGCATATTTTTGGAAAATTGATTGTATCTCTGTAAATATTGATCGATTTTCTTCCAAATTTTGATATGTTCTAGCTGAGACAATTTTCTACAAATGCAGTTATCACGATTTTTCATTTTGACAAAGGCATCATGGCGTATTTTTGCGATTAAAGGAGGCATGTCAATTTTTCACATTTTGCGTGTATTCTCTATGGGACATGACTTTTTTCAAAACTGGATTCTACATTCCCGTCTTTCGCGAGCAATATCTCCGTCGTTTTAGTTTTGTTTTCGCTGAGCTTCGAGTATGTTGTAGCTGAGACAATAAGCTATCACAAGTGTGCCCTTTATTTTTCGATCAGATGCCGGGATCATGCTCATATTTCACTTGCAAAGTGGGATTTGAGAATTCCATTTTCCGTTCACGTGTAATGTCTATGTGGATTATTTTGGTATAGTGGTCATAGCACTTGCCTCCCATTCCGGCGACCCAAGTTCGATTCCTGGTGGGTCAATTTTTTTTTTTTTTGCCGTCGTTTTGAATTTGATTTTATGATCTTCTTCGACTATTATAACATATTATCATATACAATCACAAACAATGTAATAAAATGCCTAATTTTGCGTGTTATATCTATGGGAGAAATATGTCAATCGTTTGAGTACAACCTTATGGGAAATCTGAGTCCTTGTCGTGTATTAATTTTTTATTCATAGTTGGATAGAGTATGAGTCGGAGATATGATTTCTTATAAAAACAAAATCTAGAAAATGCATATTTCATTTTGATATTTAGATTTGAGGGTCAAAGGTCAAATATACTGTACATGGTTTCTCTAAAACCATGCATCGTATAGACTAGAAATTTGGCACACTAATAGACCTGAATAAGAGGATTATTTCAAAAAAATAAGGTCAAATCATGACAATGTTATCTTAACTACTTAGTATGCATGTGTGGCATGTACTTGGAACAGCCCACCTATACTTATTAACAAGTATTATATGTCTAGTTTTTCTTATTTCCACCCACTTTTTTGTTAGCAAGATAACTTGAAAATGGCTCAATCAAATGCCTTGAAATTTGGCACACATATGTATAGGCATATGGACAAAGCAAAATAACGTTTTCAACCTTGACCTTGACTGATGACGTCATCTAGGCGCCATTTTGTAAAATTTTCTGAAAATCTACTCATGATCATATCTTCATAACGAAAAGTCGTTTCTCATTCATATTTATCATGATCAAGGTCAATATCCGTCCGGTCAATTTCAGGTCAAAAACGCGCGCGCATGCGTACGTCCGCGCGTAAGCGCGCAAAATTAAAAATGCTCAAAATCGTCTCAAATTCATTTTGATACGTTTCAGGTCATTTTAAGCATTTTATAAAAAATCGCGCACACGCACATGCGCGCGCGTTTTTGCGCGTAACACCATTACAGAACATAGAATCGCCATTTTTTTTTTCACGATATTTCCCCATATTTTTTCGAACAATTTGATACCATGTTTATCTCGTTATGACCATTAATAACAAGATGAGCGTCCATTCAAGATAAATGTCCGTGCGCGAGCTCTTGTAATACATAGCATATATGGGCAAAAACATGCCTATACAAAATTCATTGTAACTCTTCAGAATGGATGGGAACTCCCAATTTTTTTCATATTTGGATAGATTATGAGTCGGAGATATGATTTCATGTCTCATTTGACCCTCAATTAACTCATGACGTCATCATAATGGCCTCCGAACTCAAAATTTCAATTTGCATATTATGACGTCAGCATATTTTTGGAAAATTGATTGTATCTCTGTAAATATTGATCGATTTTCTTCCAAATTTTGATATGTTCTAGCTGAGACAATTTTCTACAAATGCAGTTGTCACGATTTTTCATTTTGACAAAGGCATCATGGCGTATTTTTGCGATTAAAGGAGGCATGTCAATTTTTCACATTTTGCGTGTATTCTCTATGGGACATGACTTTTTCAAAACTGGATTCTACATTCCCGTCTTTCGCGAGCAATATCTCCGTCGTTTTAGTTTTGTTTTCGCTGAGCTTCGAGTATGTTGTAGCTGAGACAATAAGCTATCACAATGTGCCCTTTATTTTTCGATCAGATTCCGGGATCATGCTCATATTTCACTTGCAAAGTGGGATTTGAGAATTCCATTTTCCGTTCACGTGTAATGTCTATGTGGATTATTTTGGTATAGTGGTCATAGCACTTGCCTCCCATTCCGGCGACCCAAGTTCGATTCCTGGTGGGTCAATTTTTTTTTTTTTTTTTTTGCCGTCGTTTTGAATTTGATTTTATGATCTTCTTCGACTATTATAACATATTATCATATACTATCACAAACAATGTAATAAAATGCCTAATTTTGCGTGTTATATCTATGGGAGAAATATGTCAATCGTTTGAGTACAACCTTATGGGAAATCTGAGTCCTTGTCGTGTATTAATTTTTTATTCATAGTTGGATAGAGTATGAGTCGGAGATATGATTTCTTATAAAAACAAAATCTAGAAAATGCATATTTCATTTTGATATTTAGATTTGAGGGTCAAAGGTCAAATATACTGTACATGGTTTCTCTAAAACCATGCATTGTATAGACTTGAAATTTGGCACACTAATAGACCTGAATAAGAGGATTATTTCAAAAAAATTAGGTCAAATCATGCCAATGTTATCTTAACTACTTAGTATGTCACTAAACATGTGTGGCATGCACTTGGAACAGCCCACCTATACTTGTTATTAACAAGTATTACATGTCTAGTTTATTTTTCTTATTTCGACCCACTTTTTTGTTAGCAAGATAACTTGAAAATGGTTAAATCAAATACCTTGAAATTTGGCACACATATGTATTGGCATATAAACAAAGCACAATAAGGTTTTCAACCTTGACCTTGACTGATGACGTCATCTAGGCGCCATTTTGTAAAATTTTCTGAAAATCTACTCATGATCATATCTTCATAACGAAAAGTCGTTTTTCATTCATATTTATCATGATCAAGGTCAATATCCGTCCGGTCAATTTCAGGTAAAAAACGCGCGCATGCGTACGTCCGTGCGCGCGCGCAAAATTTCAAAATGTTCCAAATCGTCTCAAATTCATTTTGGATACGTTTCAGGCCATTTTAAGCATTTTATAAAAAATCGCGCACACGCACATGCGCGCGTTTTGCGCGTAACACGATTATACAACATAAAATCGCCATATTTTTTCTTTCATGATATTTCCCATATTTTTTCGAACAATTTGATACCATTTTTATCTCTTAATGACCATTAATAACAAGATGAGCGTCCATTCAATATAAATGTCCGTGCGCGCGAGCTCTTGTAATACATAGCATATACGGGCAAAAACATGCCTATACAAAATTCATTGTAACTCTTCAGAATGGATGGGAACTCCCAATTTTTTTCATATTTGGATAGATTATGAGTCGGAGATATGATTTCATGTCTCATTTGACCCTCAATTAACTCATGACGTCATCATAATGGCCTCTGAACTCAAAATTTCAATTTGCATATTATGACGTCAGCATATTTTTGGAAAATTGATTGTATCTCTGTAAATATTGATCGATTTTCTTCCAAATTTTGATATGTTCTAGCTGAGACAATTTTCTACAAATGCAGTTATCACGATTTTGCATTTTGACAAAGGCATCATGGCGTATTTTTGCGATTAAAGGAGGCATGTCAATTTTTCACATTTTGCGTGTATTCTCTACGGGACATGACTTTTTCTCAAAACTGGATTCTACATTCCCGTCGTTCGCAAGCAATATCTCCGTCGTTTCAGCTTTGTTTTCGCTGAGCTTTGAGTATGTTGTAGTTGAGATAATAAGCTATCTCAAATGTGCCCTTGATTTTGTCTTAAATTTTAGTTGGACCAGCCCACCTATACTTGTTCTAAACAAGTATTACAAATCTAGTTATTATTATTATTGTTATTATAACAAATACAATAATTCATATTTGCACACATTTTTTCACAACTAAATTCTTCAAAGTTACTTTCCAGTTTTCTATATATTACACCAACTATAACGTTTACATCTTGAATTAAAATTTTAAGCCATATGTTCTATTTTACTCCTGTTCTTTTGTTTATAATGCAGATGCTTTTATGTGATTCATGTTTCAAGTGGCTTTGGTGCCTTACAAATCTCATATATTATTAATATTATTATTATAATATTGACCTTACCTGATAAACTCATTCATGAGATCAATGACGCCCTGTTCTGTATTCACAGTTTTGAATCGTTTCTGCAAATCCGACCAAGTTTCCCGTAGATTGATGAGCCAGCCTGACCGGCCACAGTCACAACTCTACAAAATGAATCAAATTTTTAATAGCTACATTCAAGGGAATGCTCAAGATGCCGACAGTGTACGTTATCTATTAAATTACCTTTGCCTAAGCCCCGCAGCCTGCAGGCGCCGGAGGAATTCACAGAGTAAAATGCCACTAGGTACTACCTGGTTCAAGATAGTAACAAATGTAGATTTATGTCTTATCAAAGGACACACGTGCCGCAGCGGGACTCGAACGGCAAATCATGTGATCTACAGTCTGGTAACGTATTCCCTATACCTCAACATATGTACTTTAAAAATTATGTTTTCAGCATTGTACCAGTTAGAAACTGTTTTAGTAGATCATATTCTTGATTAGATAGATAGATAGATGAATGGTTTATTTATTAAAAAAATAATAATCATTGTTGCAAAGCCGAACTACAATGAAAGAGTGCATTCAAAAACTTAATCAGTACTCACAAAAATAACAATAACAAAATAATATTTTGTATCATATCTCAAAAATTTGGTGCGATATTCTACTAAGAAAAATGTTAACAAATGTAAAAGCAAAAGTTGATATATTTTATTCATAGATGTGACTATACCTGAATTATAATCTCATTACTATAATTCATTACTAGTGATCATAGCGTATTGAGAGAGATATATGTGGCATGTGCACTTGATGCAATCAAAGGTCAATTCATGGAGCTCCAAATAGTTCCCTCAATATGCAATCTCTATGTCACAACTATCTCTCTCGAAACCCTATGCCAGGGATATGTTTGCAAACCCAGGTGGCACTAAAGGCATAAGAGATCAAGCTACTGCTGCAGAGAGTTCAACAGGAGAGCCAGGCAGAGAAGGAGATAAAGTTTGGAGAGACAAAAAGAAATAAGAAAAGAAAAAAGAAAATGGAAAGAATACTCCTGAACCAATCTATGAGCAGCAATGAGAGCTATAAGTGGAAACCTGACTCCAAAGACGACAGCATTCTTCCCAAAACTCTGGTTAAGATTAAAGTAAGTACATAGTCAGTGTCTGGCCAAATTGTTAACAAAAAAATAATAATAATAGCTAGTTCTTATATAGCGCTTTTCAGGGCAGAAGGCCCTCTCAAGGCGCTTTACAGATATATATATTACTACCCCGGTCATCGGATTCAGGCTTACCCGCACACAATGTATGTACATTCTCCACTCCCTGGGGAGCATTCCAGCCAGGCGTCATTTTTACAAGCGCTAATCTAAGCACATTAGCTTTCGCATCCTACCGGGTACCCATTTAACACCTGGGTGGAGAGTGGCAAATGTAAATCAATGTCTTGCCAAAGGACATTAGTGCCGCGGTGGGACTTGAACTGCGGACCTTGTGATCCACAGTCCGGTGACATATCCACTCGTCCACGACAACTCGTCCACGACAACAGCTACAAAATGTAGCTGAACAAATAGACAAGGGAAACGCTCTCGGCGGTCTCGCCTGCATTACGCAATTCGTTATGATGAAAAACTGAGGTTGGGACATTATTTATAGGCAGGGTGGCCCATTAGCAGGCCCCCAAATGAAATTCTTTGAATATAATCATCATTTTTAAGTGAATATTGAAAAAGAATCATCAGAATAATTATTTACTATTATTTGTACCAAGATTGATAATTTTCATGAAATATGAACAAATAACAAAAATTGATTTATTAATTCTCATATATAGTTGTGAAAACATAATCCAAGTCCACTGACCTAATATGACCTTTTACCTTGACTTTGTGACCTGGAATTTGTGTTAATGATTTGTGATACTTGATGACCCTTGGGTACAAGTTTCATGGAATAGGAATGTATACTTTTAAAATTATGATAACAATTCAAAATCTTAGCCTGATGCCACAACAGTTTGTTGACCTGAAATGACCTTTGACCTTGACCTAGTGGGCTGAAATTCTACCCACATGATGGGGGATACTTGATAACCCTTTAGACCAAGTTTCATTGAATAGGACCTTATACTTTCAAAATTATATTAACAATTCAAAAACTTAACCTTAGGTTAAGTTTTTGATGATGATGCCACAACATAGTCTAAGTTTGTTGACCTTAAATGACCTTTGACCTTGACTTTGTGACCTGAAATTCTCCTCACATGATTGGGAATACTTGATAACCCTTTAGACCAAGTTTCATTGAATAGGACCTTATACTTTCAAAATTATATTAACAATTCAAAAACTTAACCTTAGGTTAAGTTTTTGATGTTGACGCCGCCGCCGCCGCCGGAAAAGCGGCGCCTTTGTCTCGCTTTTTGCTACGCAGGCAAGACAAAAACCTTCTCACCTGCCATGAGATCGAATGAGCGGGATGAGAGCTTGACACAGCCGAAGCGTGGCTAACACATTGGTTTCTACTGTAACGGGTGCCTGAATGCTATCTGGTTCTGGCGCAGCAGCCTGGTTAAGAAATGAGGAGAGAGAATAGTTTCTTTAATAATGAATTTAAATAGTTTTAAGGAACTAGAAGAAATGTGTTTATGATTTACATACATTTCTGAGCTAATGTACATCGTGTAGAATATTGTTCTTTTCTTCACCTGTTGAAATCAATAGGCAAAAAGTTGTAATAACTATCAACAAATTGAATGTCATTTGAGTATTTTTTCATTATCTCTTACTCTATTGCTATTGCTCTATTTCTATAATTAAGATACTACATTATTATTATTTTTAATTTTTAAAATGTAATCCTGAGTTTGGATAATGCCTGGGACAGGGGAGTCAGAATATGATTTTATGTACACATGAGTGACCACAGCTTCTCCAAAAGCCACTCTTTTCGAGATTTTAACAAGTTTAGCCGCCTCAAACATATCCCCTAAACAAGGTGTACCTCAATTTATTAAACTTCTAGTCTAAAAGGTTACCCTAAATGCATTTTAACAAACTCAACAAACATACATCTTTTCCTGATGTTTTGCCTATTTGACACCTTCAATGCGTCATACACCTTAACCTGCAAAAACTACCTTTTTCATGCGTTTTTTTCTTCTTTTGGACAAATCATACTCCATGATTAACAATTCTTGCTTGAGGCGGTTTCTCTCAAAATGGAATAACAACACCAGTGCAAAAAGATACCTTACAATTATAATAATTACACTGTACAATAACAATAATTAAGATGATGATAATAATAATAATAATAATAATAATAATAATAATAATGATAACAATAATTATGATAATAATATAATAATTATATCAATAATTATGATAATAATATTAATAACAATACTGACAACAATATCTTTATATCTATACATATAGTCGATGTACCTTAAAGGAGATACCAGCATTGTTCACCAAAATATCTAGGCCTCCATAAGTATCCTGAAAGTAGTCGGCAACCTTTGAAATATGGTTGTTATTACAGATGTCCAGTTGAATAAGCTTTGGGTTAAGCCCCTCCCCTTTGAGCTCCTGGACCGCCTTCTCACCACGCCCCTTGTCCCTGCTGGCTAGATAAACCACGCCCTTTTCTCCAAATTCTTTGCACAGAGCTCGGACAATGCCAAAGCCGATGCCCTTATTTGCTCCTGTGACCTGGAATCGAAAGAGGAATAGACGAGGAAAAAAGAGAATTAAATTCATATGTCGGTAATAAATTTACTTTTGTGAAAATCATACAGAGTTATTGATTGTTTAATGGGATTTAATCACATTTACAGCTTATCTGTTTCGTCACTCAGAGAACAACCCATACTCTCATGGAGCTAGAATTGTGTCAATTTTGGCCATGGTTGACCACTTAAGCCTACTGCACACGAGGCGTTATTTATGTGCCTAAAGTAGGACTACCGGTACATCAGCTTGGTCTTTGACACAAGATTGTACAAAGAAAGATTGCATTGAATCACAGGTGCATGAGATATAAATATCAGAGAACAAGGTCATTATATCTATGATCCCGTTCTCATTCACTTTGTTGGAGCGGTCTAAGACCCGTTCCTCAGGAGCGGTTCTTAGGTGAGTGAGAACGGTCAAAGTGGTCAAGGAAGTGGACTTTTGGACCGCTCCAGAAGACCACCTCGGGAGGTGGTCTTGAGGAACGGGCCTTATTAAGAGCGGCTTGGACTGCTCTAACGTGCAATGTGAACGGAAGCGTACTTTGAACGGAAGTGAGCTAGTGACGTTCCGCGCGAAACATGTAGTACGGTACATACGGTTTGTATTCCGCGCACGAAAAAATTGACCCGCTGACCTGAGCTGCCATAGTAACAAGACCACTTTGACTCGCGAAGCGGTTTGAGCTTTAAAAAACTGCTCGGAGTGTGAACGCTCGCAAACCGTTCCTCAAGACCCTATCCTCTGGAGCGGTCTAACTAAGACCACTTTCAAAGTGAGTGAGAACGGGGTCTTAGAGAGTAGAATCGCGGTACAACCATGTGAATAGTCTTTGAAAGGACCATTTGTATTCTTTCTTGTTGATAGAGAAGTCCCTTCAAGTTAAAGGACCGAGAACCAAAAAAGACTTGACGTTTCAGACAGGTTAACTGTCTGTCATCAGGAGTGAAGTGAAGGAAGCCAAAGGTCATCATACTCAAAGTCATAGCATGCGGAATATGGTGCAAGAGGGAGTTGTATCATCTTGTTTTATGTTTTCATGCTGCCTTTCCTTTCTTTTTTTCCTCGCTCTCTCGCTCTCTCAATTTTCTTTGTTCCAACTTTCACCAGAAATAGGAAGTAGATAGTAGTCTGGATAGATGAAATGCGAGGAAACAAGTAGTATACAAAGCCGTCCATCACCTAGTCGCAGTACCAATTCCAGACTACATCCAACAAAGACTCCGTTTAACACGTCAGCAACACCGACACAGATTCATGAGACCCCGCTCCAACTCCGACAGCTACAGGCAAAGTTTCTTCCCAAGAACACTCCGGGTCTGGGATGAGCTCCCTACCAACTTCATTGAACTGCCCTCTGTGGAGAAGTTCAAGGAGCCATCAGTGCCTAAATCATATTCATAGGAGGATCTGTTTTTACACAACTTGTATAGATCTATATACGCAATTACACACGCTGCACTTATCAATCGTGACCACGGCACTATGACTATGAGAGACACCACACCACAATTTCCTTGTTTAGTTGCTGAAAAGGCTTTCGACGAGTACTGGCATAGAAGTAGAAGTAGAAGTAATACTAATAGTACTCAGTATAGATCTTCTAAGTACTATTACTAATAATACGACTGGACCTAGACCCTATAGAATTTGCAGTATCACTAAATCAAATGATTAATTAAATCCAAGCTACATAGTTAGAATAAGTTAGATATAAGATAATCTACAACACGTCGACCGATTTTATTCCCTTTTGATTTATCAAAATATAGATCAAGAGATATCGTGGATCAACCATGAAACTTCTCAATGGAACACTTCTGTAGTGATAGCTAGTTAACAGAGTCTGCAAATACAGACTAGCATGTACAGCTAAATATAGAATGACCTGCAACCCATGACTCATGCCAGGTCATGTTATGAAACAATGAGTACTTGTATAATACATGGATACAGGTACTTGTATAATACATGGATACAGGACTACAAAGATGCTTGACTGACAGTGCCTCAATAAAGCTATACAACTTATTAGTTCAATCAAAGCTCTCTAACTGGTCTTTTATAAGAACATAATATGGTGTCAGAACTTGGCAGCCAGTGTTTGTGCTGAGCAACCCAGCCTATATGGAGGATTCATTGAAATCAGGCCAGTTCAATCCAATCTTCTTTGTGATGTGGGAGATGGTGAGAGGGCTTAGAGTCTAAGTGTATGTCCAGTGAATGTAGTTATGTCCATAATAGTTAGCGCTGTCGTTGTATGGATTGGAGAGCGTAGTTCTGTGCCGGGCCATTTCCAGTATAACGGGCAGTAAGCGTGACATATATGGGACATGAACATACAGAATAACTCAGTGAAAGTTAATAATTGAGCTTAAGTAATTGTTGCAAAGATACAAAAAGAAAAAGCTATTTTTACGCTGTTCATGTGAGTAAGTACACTAGACTAAGAAACACTTAACGAGAAACAAAATGGCAAATCTCAGTCAACCGCCTACACTCGACTTAAAGGGAAATATTTCCGAGAACTGGAGAAGATTCAAACAGAAATTCATTCTATACAATGTTGCCTCAGGAATGTCTGAAAAAGATGAAAAGTCACAAACATCAATGCTTCTACACGTGATTGGTGATGCTGCCTTGGAATTGTATAATACGTTTGTATTTGCTGAGGGTGAGAGCATGAAGCTTGAGAAACTGTTGGACAAATATGAGGAATATTGCAAGCCGAAACGTAATTTGACGTATGAGAGACATAGATTTTTCACAAGATCTCAGTTAGTGCATGAGAGTGTTGATCAGTACGCAACAGAATTGCGGAGTCGTGCTCAGTCGTGTGAGTTTTCCACGTTGAAAGAGAGTCTTATTCGGGACAGAATTATCTGTGGTATTTTAGACGATGGTCTAAGAGAACGTTTGTTGAGGCAAGATGATCTTCCATTGGATAAAACGTTGCAAGTATGTCGTGCGGCTGAACAAACTCGAACGCAGGCACAAGCGTTGAGTTCTGCAGGGGAAAACGCCTCAATTCCGGTAGATTCTTTCAGCAAGACTAAGAAGAAGTTTCCTGGTTCAAAGTCAAAACGGTCAGAACCTCAAGGTCGTACTAAAAGTAAAGCATGTAGCAGGTGCGGAAACCGACATGGCAAAGACAAATGTCCCGCACAAGGTCAAACGTGCAAGAAGTGCGGTAAGCAAAACCATTTTGCTAAATGTTGTAGAACCCTAGTAGCCAAGGTCAATGAACTGCAGCACTTGGAGGTAGATTCAGAAGGTTTCATGATTTGCTCTGTCGAATCAAAAGAATCCAAGGACGAATGGATAGTTAATCTACTAGTCCATGACCAGCCGGTTGACTTCAAGATTGATACTGGTGCTCAGGCGAATCTTCTTCCTGAGACAGTCTTTCACAAATTGAAACCAAAACCAAAGCTGCAAAAAGCCAAAGTGTTGTTGACAGGTTATTATGAGACAGATATCCCAGTCAAAGGTCGTTGTTGTGTACAAGTTGAGTACAAAGGGATCAAACACAGTGTGCCGTGTCTAGTCATTCCTGGAAATCGTCAGCCTTTTTAGGATTACGGACGAGTGAAGACTTGTATCTTGTGAAACGGGTTTGTCATATTGAAAAACAAATTGCACAAGGAACAGGTAAAAGTGTAGTGCAAGACTTTCAAGATGTGTTTGTAGGTCTAGGTTGTCTTCCTGGTAAACACCACATCACATTGAGCGAGAACGCACATCCTGTTCAACATGCATGTCGCAAAGTTCCATTTCCACTTCGAAGACGAGTTAGATAAGATGGAACGAATGGATGTAATCACACCAGTTGATGAGCCAACTGATTGGGTTTCTTCTCTCGTGGTGGTGATGAAAAAGAACGGTCAACTCAGAGTCTGTCTAGATCCAAGAGACCTGAACCGAGCAATCAAAAGAGAACACTATCACTTGCCATCAAATGCTGAAATAACTGCACATTTTGCAGGAGCCAAATACTTCAGCAAATTGGATGCATCTAGTGGTTTTTGGCAGATCCAACTAGATGACGAAAGCTCCAAACTTTGTACGTTTATCACGCCATACGGAAGGTACAAGTTCTTGAGACTACCTTTTGGTATTTGTAGTGCTCCGGAAGTCTATCACAAGATAGTGCATCAACTGTTTGCACACATTCCGGGAGTTAACACAATGATGGATGATGTGATTGTATGGGGAACTACCCAACAGGAGCATGATGACAGATTGAGACAGGTTCTCAGCATTGTGAGAAAAATGAATCTCAAGTTGAACAAAGAAAATGCGAGTTCAATGTCAAGAAACTCACATTCATTGGTGACTTGATCAGTGATCAAGGAGTTCAACCTGATCCAAAGAAGGTGTCTGCTATCTTGAACATGGAGAGACCGAAATGTCGGAAAGATGTCCAAAGGTTCTTGGGTATGATCAATTACCAAGGGAAGTTTATTCCAGATCTGTCTAACAAGTCAGCAGCGCTGAGACATCTACTTGACAAAAAGAATGTGTGGACATGGGATCATGCACAAGAAGATGCATGGAATCAGCTGAAACAAGCTCTGATCCAAGAGCCAGTCCTACATTTCTATGACTGCAAGAAACCAACCAAGCTGTCAGCAGACGCATCAAAGGATGGTATTGGTGCAGTGCTATTACAGCAATATGATCAAAATTGGGTCCCGATCGCATATGCATCTAGATCAATGACTGATGCAGAGACTAGATATGCACAGATCGAGAAAGAACTACTGGCAATCACATATGCATGTGAAAGATTCCATCAATATATCTATGGACAACAAGTAGAAGTGGAGACTGATCACAAGCCACTTATTCCACTGTTTGTCAAATCACTGGGTGACTGTCCCCTACGCATTCAAAGGTTACTCATCAGGGTACAGAGATATGATCTCAAGGTCTTGTACATGCCTGGAAAGTACATGTATACTGCTGATACATTGTCCAGAGCAGTAGATCCAAAGGCCGAGTTGAATGCCGAGACAGAGGAAGATATCAGAGTCTACGTAGATGCTATTGTCAAGAGCATGCCAGTTACATCGAACAAACGAAATCAGATTGTCGAAGAGACAAAGAAAGATGGTCAACTGCAAGAGCTGCTAGGCATCATCAGAGATGGTTGGCCAGAAACGAAGCAGCAATGTCCAGTTAGAGTCAGGGAATACTGGAACATCAGGAGTGAACTCTCTGAAGCAGATGGCATCATCTTCAAAGGCAGCAAAATAGTAGTTCCCACTACTATGAGAAGGTTCATGCTAAAAAAATCCATGAAGGACACTTAGGCATCGAGAAGTGTAAGAAACGTGCTAGAGAAGTCATCTATTGGCCCAGAATCAACACAGACATCACTGAAATGGTCCAAAGTTGTACTTCTTGCCTAATGTACAGACCGAAACAGCAGGCTGAAAGTCTATACATCCTCATGCCGTGCCGAACCGCCCGTGGGAAAAAAGTTGCTGTTGATTTGTTCACGCTGAACAATAGAGAGTACATGGTCATCGTCGACTACTATTCACAGTTCATTGAAGTATGTAGTATGACATCAACTAGAAGCAAGGCCGTGATCAACCACATGAAAGCAGTATTTGCTCGCCATGGAACACCATGTGAACTGATGTCGGATAATGGTCCTCAATTTGCAAGCCAAGAGTTCCAGAGCTTTGCAAAAGAATGGGATTTTCACCATACTACGTCAAGCCCATATTATCCACAATCCAATGGCCTCGCAGAGAATGCTGTGAAGATTGTAAAAAATCTCATCTCAAAGTCACAGCATAGTGGACAAGATATCCACAGGGCTCTACAAGTCTATCGCAGTTCACCACTAGCATGCGGAAAATCTCCGGCAGAACTCCTATACAATCGTCGACTTAGATCGAATCTCCCCATGCTTGACAGTTTACTCGACAACCAACGGATCGATACTCGATCAGTGAGGGGAAGAAAGGAGGAGCATAAGGTGAAGCAAAAAGAGCGATTTGACAAACATGCTCGAGACTTGTCAAAGCTAAAGCCTGGAGATCATGTCATACTCCAAGACATGAAAACCAACACCTGGTCGAAACGTGGTATCATCAGGTCTGTCCAGAATCGAAACAGATCATACCAGATCGAGACAGAAACAGGCGAGATACGTCGCAGAAACAGACGTCACCTCAGGCCAGTCCCACGTGAACAACAAGCCGAGTCTATTCCACTACCAACACAGGATGACTTCGAGCGTGATGACAGTGCAGAAGCTACAGAGCAACCAGCATCTGAAAAAGCTCTACTACACCATCAACCAGAACAAGAAGCGGACGCGTTATTAAACCGCCAGATCGCTTGAACTTGTAAATAAATGAAAGCGAACCACAGAGAAAGACTTTCGCGTTTTGTAAATAGTTTATGGTTACAGAGTTAATCTTGGACTCTAAAACATAACTGCAGGATAACATGAGCATGATATATATATTTGCATGTTATAGTTTATCAGTATAACCGGATTTAATCAGTCACTTTGATTACGAAAATCAACAGATATCACTCAACCTCAATGGAGAATTCTAGTTTCGCGAATCGCAACCTTGAAAGATATTGACTGTCGCGTAATAAGTTATATATTTGAAAGCGACAGTACTCCAGCTTTAAGGGACAGAATAATGCCCTAGTACAATCGCGAGTGTACGGGTAGTCCACCCTGTCACTCTGTACAGTTTAAGAAGTTTTATATATATGTATATGTAAACCTCTTTTAAAGAAAGGGAGGTGTAGTGATAGCTAGTTAACAGAGTCTGCAAATACAGACTAGCATGTACAGCTAAATATAGAATGACCTGCAACCCACATCTCATGCCAGGTCATGTTATGAAACAATAAGTACTTGTATAATACATGGATACTTGACTGGAAAGATGTCTGACTGACAGTGCCTCAATAAAGCTATACAACTTATTAGGGCTTAATTGCAGAATACCCTACCATATTGTTAGTCTTCATATATTAGCCGTAGATATAGATTGTGATTTTATTGTTTGCGATAACGGTGATACAGGTATTGAAGATTGTATAATGCAAGTGTTTGAATTCATTTGGTGGATGAAAAGTTGAATTCTACGCCGTTTTGTGCGTCATTGCAGCGCTGAATTTGGTGTGTTTGTCGCTAATTTGTGACAAATTTAGATGGCTTTCCTGATGGTATTTCATGCAAAATGTCTGTTATATTGATAAGCACTGATTCTTGTCCTTACCTTTGTCTTGTTTATTGTCTGTTATAGTCATTTAATAGATGAATTACTTGAATTCTGAGCACATTTCAGTAACACAAAATGTCCAGCCCGTTCATAGTCCCACACACGTATTTGTTTGTACCTTGTGCCCTCTCTTACACTGCTTAGTCTGCGTTCAAAGACCCTATTAGATATTTTAATCAACAAGTAATGTCTCGTTCTAAAAATACATAAGAAAAATAATAGTTTTGTGCTTTTTTAATTAACAAGTGATGTCTCGTTCTAAAAATACAAAAGAAAAATAATGTTTTGTGCTTATAATAGTGGAATGTCTCGTGCTAAAAATACAAAAGAAAAACAGTTTTGTGCTTAGACTAGACTAGTATTGGTGGGTGGTCGATGGTCGTTGGTCGTTGGCTTCTTTTTAATATTTGTGAGTCTTTGGTCGATGGTCGTTGGTCGTTGGCTTCTTTTTAATATTTGTGAGTTCTTGGATGATGGTCGTTGGTCGTTGGCTCTTTTAAACAAATATGCCTCACTATTTGGTCGATGGTCGTTGGTCTCTTTTTCTAATATTTGTCAGACTGTTGGTCGATGGTCGTTGGGTCGTTGGTCTCTTTTTCTAATATTTGTGAGTCCTTGGATGATGGTCGTTGGTCGTTGGCTCTTTTAAACAAATATGCCTCACTATTTGGTCGATGGTCGTTGGTCTCTTTTTCTAATATTTGTCAGACTGTTGGTCGATGGTCGTTGGGTCGTTGGTCTCGTTTTCTAATATTTGTCAGACTGTTGGTCGATGGTCGTTGGTACTCTTCCATTGGCTTCTACTAGTTCTATATTTCTAATATTTGACTGTTAGTTCTAATTCTGTAAAACCGTGGTAGGGTATTCTGCAATTGTTCCCTTATTAGTTCAATCAAAGCTCTCTAACTGGTCTTTTATAAGAACATAATAACTTCAAAATGTACGCCAACGGCCAACTTAGTAATAGTATCCCCGCGCTCGGAACAGACAAATGGAATAGAAGGTGACAGGCGCGGCCCCCGGGGCCGGGGCCGGAGCAGCCAATGAACCATAGCAGCAGAGTCCGGGGACTGTAGGCTGTAGCGGGTGGCGTGAGCGTGAGCCGTGACAGATTATTACCGACGGGATTTAATTCTGTCCTATGGCATTACATCATGGATGTGTTTTATTTGACACAAGACATGCAATTTATTGTCCACAATGCGATGAAGAGCTAGATAATATTTTACTCACCAACGCAATCGTTTTGCGAGAAGACATGTTTAAAGAATTGTGATTCCTTAATCTTAATGGCTGGTTTCATAACAAGTGTCTTATTTTTTCGTACCACGGCCACGTAAGTCCCCTGCGTATTTTTAGTAGGCGGCGCCATATCTACTATGACGTCACTCGTAAATAATTAAGAAACGAACCGAACAAGACATTATGCTAATAAAATTAGCTCACTCTTTACCATCCAACCAATCAAATACAAGTAAAAATATATAAAGGAAGGTTTCCCTACCCCCAAATGAATATTCATATTGCCAATTTGATACATAGTTTTCAAATAAACATTGAAGATAACTTGACGTATATTCAAATTTTAATAGACCATAATTTTGGCAAAAATCACGAAAATTGAAATTTTGGTGTAAGGTTGTAGAAAAATGATTATAAACTCTTCTTCTCAATTTTTGTATGTCATGATAATTTTAAAAGCATATGAATGAGAATTTTTACTGAAATAGTCCATTGACCTTATTTTCGTTCCAGTTTTTTTTGGCATCATGGCCTTAGTTTGAATACGACAGATTTTGAGGTATTTTTTATTCATCGGCGCTACGCGCATTTCGAGGCCGTGTGCGTCGGGGTGGAGATTTTGTCCCATATTGTATCAAGGTTGCGTGGATTTGCGTGCTTTTTAAAGCATGTCATTGTGTATGCAGGAGAGGTAGGTAGATCCTAGTCAGTCACAATCCTATAGATCCTGTCAGGCCTAGTTAGATCTACAGTTGACCGAGAGGGATCTCATTATAGCTATAACTATATAGATCTAAGCCTTTGCTTTAATAAGATTTTGCTTCTGAATTTATAAGTTGGAGAGATAAATGGACAATTAATGTACGTTGGGAAGCTACAAAAATATAGCCTATCGGTATCAACACACTGGATGGGGATGCATGAAGGGCTCTTATAGCTGTTACTTTAGGCTTCTAATTTTAACTCTGTTGTAGTGCTAGACAATTTTTTTTTCTGTTCGAAAATTATGAATTAAGTTATGAATCTAGGTCTAGAATTATTATTAATTGTCTAGCAATAATTTAAGTGCAATACACAGGTATTTATTTTTGCTAAATGTCTGTAAATATGTAGGCCTATTCTTGTTATTTATTTTATACAGATTGAATTGTCACTACGACCCAGTCTAAAGAATAAAACGTCAAATCCAGTTTTATCAAAATCACATTTGCTAATTGAACTTAACTCATGTTTATACTGTATCATTCAATATTCAATATTCAATACCAAAATTCAACCTCTGCTTGTAATATTTAAACAAGCGAACCTAGAACTGATTATTTTCCCATTCATAAAAAGAACTAGATTCAACTTGACCTCGGAAAAGTACTCATAAATTGCCTATCAAGAGAACAATCATTTTACTCTTGCTTGAAATATATGCTATATATCTTGTCTACTGACATTTTTTTTTTGCATTTATTAATAATTAAACACAGCATTTATGACTGTATTATGATCTAAATGACCATGACATTGCTTTTCTAATGTCGTTTTATACCATTAATCCAACGTGTTACACACAATATTCGATGCTGCGCATGCTACGTAGGCCTATGTATAGGATAGTTCCCGCCTCGATCATACATGAATATTCAAGAGAAGACTTTCCCCGACCCTGCGTAATGAATATTCATGAAATAATAGGAATCTGGGCTCGCCGTGGTACGAAAAAATAAGACGCGCGCGGGCTGCCCATGAAGATCTATGGCAAGCCAGAAGAGTGGAGTGCAAATTTCTCAAATAAAAACGATACGAAATTGTAAGACCCCGGGAGTAAGACCCGAGGGTAAGATAAAACTTGAGCTAGATATCCGATACTTTAAAAAAAAAAGTTATTAATTTCCAGAAAAATGATTTTGTCTAGATGCAATATTGCTTATGAAACTCCAAGTCACTGGGGGAGGGGGAGGGTGAGGCTTATTTTGGTTTCATTATAATAATCCAAATGTGACAATACAATTCCACAATGTATATATGTCCTTAAAAAAATAAAAACATTACATTTTTTCTTCTTTCTTTTTCTTTGGACCATAGCTTCTTCTGTTGAAGTATAAACCAGCTTGCCAGTGTCTGCAATTAGATAGGTCATATCATGCGACTTATTTGTTTTAATATTCGTTCATGTGCGACTTTTTATTACTTGATATCACCCAGGGGTGGTCTGCAAATTATGTTAACTTCCATCAAGTTTCATGTTAGTGAAAAGATGTTCATTGTCAATAAATACATTACAATACACATTAAGGGAAGTCAGAAGAGATAATAGAATAACATTGGTCATACGTTTGCAATTTTGTAAGATTTCTTGAAATAATTATAGTATGTTAACAGTGTATAATTAGAAAGATAATGTCAGCTTTAATATTACCACAACCCTTTTTTTGGGGTTCGTGTGTTTTTGCATAATTGTAATTATTCATTTTTTATATATTTTTACATAGGCCTATGCGTTGCTTAAATTCATTAATAATCAAGAATATACCATATGTGACCAGACACTATACAAAATCACTGAAAAGTCGCATGATGCGATTTTATCAGTAGGCCTATTTATCAAAATCATATAATTCCCCAGGTGTCAGGGGTGTCGATCACGGGGGTCGGGGATATATCCCCCAATATTTCAGGTGGGGGGGGGATGGCCTGCACAATCATCCCCCCAATAATTCACCATTAAAACAAAACAAAAGTGAAGAGAAAAATTAACGATGAGAGCCCGATGAGAGTAGTTAATGGTTATTACTCGCAAGATGACCATCAATATACACATTTTGCTATCTCATTTTCATAATACATATATATATAAATAGAAAACGAAGTAAATGAGACAACCGTATATAAGAAAAGAATAAATTGAATTCTCGCTCATACGGCTTCATCAGGAATTGATGAATTTATTCAATTTATTCAATCAACAGCATCATAGAAATGCAGTGCGCCAAATGCAAAGCCGCAGCGTCAGTTAAAAAGCAACGAGCTAAATGTTAAGCGCGAAGCGCAAAAGTGCAAAAAAGAAGTAGAGAGTGGGAGAGAGAGATAATGAGAGACAGGGAGGATAATAACCCAGGTAGCAAGCCCATGTGGGACCCACATGGATCCCATATTCTCTGAAACATGGGCCCCATATGAAAAACCATCTGGGGCCCTAAGGCATCTGCACCCAAGAAGCATATGGGACCTATATAAGACAGATGGGACCCATACCAAACTGGGTCCAAATGGGTATGCCCAGCTTAATCCCATCTGGTACCCGTATTGGTTAACCCAGATATATCCCATGTGGGTTAACCAAGATTTTACCCATGTGTTACCCATTATGGGCATATTCATATTCCACCCATATTGTGTACGCCCAGCTCATTCCCATCTGGGACCCATAAGGGCTGGCCCAGATAGATCCCATATGGGTTACTAAATATTGGCCCCATATGGGATACATAAATGGGTTCCATTTAATAGCCCAGATGGCACAAGTGACCCAGGTCACCCCCATATGGGCCCCATATGGGCTTGCTACCTGGGAAAAGGGAAAAGGGGAAGAAACGCGGGCAGAAGAAAAAAGGAAGGGGGAAGAGAAAAGGATGAAAGACAAAAGAAAGAGGGACATTTATATTCCAGCATTTCCTTCAGGGAACTGATGTGAATGGGCGATGAAAAAAGAGGTTGACTTTAAAGTAACCTACAATGAAATATTGATCATGTTTATTTCTTACAATGTCAAAATTACTTTACGGGATCCCCCTCCCTAAAAAGCTTAGGCATGGGTGATGGTAGGTATGAGGTTTGAAGAGCTATTTTCCGAAAGGAGCAAAATCTTTTGATAGCAAATGGAGATAATGATATACATTTTCCTCTATTTACCTTGAACAAAATTATTAACCTAAATTACGAGTGAAATTATGAACACATGCATCTTTTAATAACAATTTTTCCATGGACACCTGAACAAAATCGGGTAAACAAAGAGTTCTTTCTTAAGTTACACAGAGTCTAGTGCCTTTTGAAAATAAGCTCTTTGTATGTACATAAACAAGCAATACAACAGAATACTCCAGTTCGATATTTTGGAGAAAGATTAGTATGTCACAACTTATTTTTGTTTTATTGAAAAGCTGATGTAGGCCTATGTATTGTATTCAAACGTAACAGGCATAAGATAGTTAAGGTGTTTTTGAAGGTTAGAATGTTATTAAGTTTGAAGTTTTGTTTACAACACCCTTTCAATAATAATGCACCTTAAAGACTGGTTATAGTTTTTTGAAAAAAATAGTGCTCTGGTCAGGGCCTTAGGGGAATATTATGCTTATATTTTAGAGCGTATCTGGTATGATAAGTATATCTGGGTGAAGAAGGAGATAATGGAAGTTTGTTGTTTGGTAGTTGGAACGTAAGTTTTATATTATGTTTTTAAGAAACAGACAGTTTGTATGAGATCAGGAGTGGAAATTTTCTGTCATTTTGAGAACCAAATTTTGCATCAGTGATATTCTGTTTCATTGAATTGAGTTTCCCGCAGAGATGATTCAGTTGGTTTAATTAAAGAAGGAAGAGAGTCAAATGAAGAACCAAAAGCAATATGTTTTTCATTTACTAATGAGAACTATGTTTTTTGAGATCTCCTTACACAGAATATTGGAATGGGTTTTTCACGATGAATGTTGTTTGGAGACATCAATATTCATAAAATGTATGTTTCTATCACCAGGAAATAAAGAATTTTCTGTCTACATGAACCTTTCCTGGTTGCTTATTAATGCATTTGCCCACTGGTAACATAATACTTTCACAAGTTGATATCCCTCACCATTGGATGATATCAGTCTGGTAGGCCTACACTGCAGACGAGAGTCAGGACTAACATTTAGCATGTTATTAATTTTATTACCACTCTTATATTCTCTGAAATGTTATCTTTATTGAGGGTGACTTGAAAAGTTAATAACTTGGAAGGGAGGGGGTGCAACCTGCCACACGCTTCTACCTCTTGGTTGCTTTGATCCACTGCCGAAAATATTTTGGCACCTATCATCCCAAAATACATCTTATGAAAGAGTGTTTTATCCCAAATCATTTGGTATCATTTTTGTGTTGTATGTGGTCACGCTTGGATGAACAGAGGACATTGTTTAAAAGAGTGCAAAAATCAACTTGCGCCAAAGTGATGCCTATGTGATGTTTGAATAATTAAAACAATTGGGATTCGGGTATTAATTCGGTCTTTGCAGATTGAAATAACATTCCTATAAAATTAATCATGCCACACATATCAAGACACACCCGCACACACACACACACACACACGAACATACACACGCAGTATACGCACACGCACGCACGCACACACGCAGACACACTTCCGCGCACTCGCACACTCATCCTGTTCATCCAAGCGTGAACACATACCACACAAAAATGATGACAAACGATCCGGGATATAACACTCTTTCAAAACATGTATGATAAACTTTCGTTCATAGCTGACTTTTAAAATAAATGACAATTTTCTGAGTGTAAACTTTCTTTTGACTCACAAGGTGTAGCAAATACTGACTAAAGACTGCAAAACACTTTTAGGCTCTGGAGGGCCCAAGAGTGCGGCGTTTAGACTAATAAAAATGCAAAAATCTTCTCGCTCGGTCGCTACGCTACGCTCCCTCGCACAATATCCTTCAAAATGTCAAGTAAGTATTGTTAAAAATCTGTATTCCGTTGGTATCACGTAAGCACAGTTTACTCTGTATGTTTACAAGATTAAAAAGTATACAAATAGATCAGTGCTACAAAAATAAATATCCCGCTTGCTCTTTTAAGGAGCCCCTTCCTGCCTGGTTATAAACATAATTATTGTCGCCTAAGGGGAAATGGTGTACATCTTTCTAAAAACATTAAGTCAAGGGCCTTCATTACATGACTAATTGTCAGCACTTTAATGTGGCACTCACATTCTAAAAAGTACTATAATGTACAAGATACCTTTTGGGGGAGAAATACGTGTTTTAGACGTGGTAAGTCATTTGCCATCCTTTATGAAATAGGTTTCAGACTTTTGCAGATTATTGGATAGATACAGATTTCTTTTGAAAATGTAACTCATTTGGCATAGAAAATGTAAAACCAGTCGGTTTTGATTTTTTTTTTTTTTTGGGGGCAAAAGTGCCATTTTGCATGTTACAGGTATTCTGTAATATCGGTTGGCTTATAATAGTTCACTACCACATAGTCTATATATTTGCCATTTCAACTCCCATATAGCGATATCAATATACATGTACATGACAGAGGCCTAGAGTGGGAAATAGAAATCCCATCCATGCCCAAGCTCCCTACTTACTAAAATTTACCTACAACCTTCGGACTACACACTAATTACAGGCAAAGTAAAAGTGAATTATGAAAAAAGTATATTGCTGGTTTTTTCTTCTTTCTTTTGCTAAGGAATGTAATTTTTTAATACAACAAAAATCTGTGATGGGGTAGTCACTTCCGGCACCTTCGCCCCTCTCGTTCACTATGCTCCCTCGTCCCTCGCATTTCGCCCCCCGTCATGAAAAGAAATCGTCGCCCCTGCAAAGGATGCATGTTTTCATTAATTCATGAAACGATTTAAACGCTCTTGTTGAGTCTGTTTATGCACCTATCGTACAAAGCCGTCAGGCTTCGTACGAGAGATGCATACAACCTGAACCATTTATAACCTTAATCATTTGTATAATCATGATGAAAAATCATCACAATATTGTCTGTCTGTCTGTAAGGGTAATAATCATTTTTTTTATGCAAAGTGCCTCACCACATCCTCGTCTCCAAAATGAAACTATGACATCGTCTTAACAAAAGTGACTGTCGCTTCAAAATATATACTTGTTTATTATAATACATGTTTCATATATGTTTTGTAATTACATCATTCAATAGCATATTATTCTTTTTTTCTTTTTATAAAATCTTTATTCAGATACTAAATCACGGATGACATCATACATAATTATTTACAACAAGCAAATCATCACATGCTTAAATAAGATCAAATTATATATCTATATTTACTTGAAAGCAGATTATAAATGCATTTCCTGTAAATCATTAATTATCTTCATCCACTTAATAGTATTCGCATCTATTTTCTTTGTTTTATTTTCTTCAACTTCTAGTCTGTATTTTAACATAATCAAGAAATATTTCCCTATAATTTTTGTTGCTACATTTTTATTAAATTTATTTACAACACTCGCTTTATAAATTGCAAATAAAGCATAATGAAGTAGTAAATTAATATTTGTAACATTTTCCCTTGTGTCATGAAAACCATATACAACACAAAATGGGTAAGAATTTAAAATTAGAGTTACATGATAAATTGATTATATTTCAATAACATTCCAAAATGGATAAATCTTTTCGCATTAAAAAAAAATACATGCACTATGGTACCAGTTTTGTTACAGTAATAACACAAATCGTTTTCTTTGAGTTTCCATTTGAATAAATTAAGAGGTGTTGGTAAAATATTATACATGAATTTAAAGTTGAATTGAATCAAATAATTATCACGAACATATTTCAACTTAAATAATTTTACAAGTTATTCTCCGATTGCCACACAACATCTACGTAGTCAAGATGAGGTAGTATTGTAGAATTATAAATCAATAACATTTGAGCCCACAACATTATTCGTAGTCGAATTCGAGTCCAGATTCACCCAGCCTCTCTTCCAGTTCCTTATCAAGTTCTTCGCTTTGAGCCACCGTGAAATAGTTCTTCCAGTCTCCAATGACGCCTGGATGAGGAGGCGAAGCACAATAATAATAATTACAATCGAGGACCAGGAGCGGTTCCAGGAGAATAATCCTGGGGGAGCTTAGGAGGAGATTGAAGGTTCTTGCATTCAGTTTGCACATGTACCTCGCTTAAATTCATTTATAATCAATATTTTTGTTTTTACGGGGGTGGGACTACAAAGACAATCAATTACATGAATCATAATGAACTTTGTGACATATTTCATGGTACTTACATATTACCATTCGTGCAATCTGTTCAGGCCGCATAGTGGCCGGAACATATTACCCAAAACATGGAAATCTTCAACTGACTGTATAAACCAGTTATTCACCCCGTGCTTATGCCGCATTAATCTTGTGCGTGGACATTCTTCTGAAATCCACGGGAAATAAAATAGTCAACAACTCCTATAAAAGACAACGCTTTTCAGTTATTGTTTCAAGGACTGCTCTACCCTTTATCAATCTTAAGACTTGTACATATCGTTTGAAACCGTCTCTATCCTTTCAAACTTGAGAACTCTTTCATTCACCCGGTTTACCTTCTCAAGTTCTAGCTTTGCCTCTGGTATACCTGTACTTCATTTTTTGTTGTTGTTGTTTTTTTTTTTTTGGGGGTGTTGCCCCAAATCTATGACACAAGCAAATAATAGCAATGATTACCCTTTTGGAAATAGTTGAATTTGCCATATGCCTTGCTGAAAAGATAACCATCTTCTTCTGTCTCTTCCAGTCTCTTCATTTCTTTCTTGATTTTGTCGATGGACGTCTTTTCGACGATCACGTCTCGGACCTCGTCTGAGATTGGGTGATTGATGAACTCGGCAATTTGGGTGACGATCTTAGCAGGATTCTGCACGATCAAAGTTTTTCATTGATAACGTTTATGTAAGAAGCTACACTCTAAAAAGATTAAGGTAACATTTTAATATTAATAATAACAATGAAAACATTTATATTGCGCACGTATCCATCCAAGGGGATGCTCAAGGTGCCTACAATCTAGTATTATGGCTGCGTCTCACGAAACCGTCATAAGTACAAGTCCAGCGACATCCCATTGAAACGCGTGTTAAACTTAATACACGCGTTTCAATGGGATGTCGCTGGACTTGTACTTATGACGGTTTCGTGAGACGCAGCCCTGACTTTACCCCTAGGCGCTAAAATCAGTCAAGGAATAAATTCCTACGAGCTACTAATTTTCTACAACCGGGTGTAAAGTGGCAAATATAGATTTATATCTTGCTAAAGGACATTAGTTCCGCGGCGGGACTGCGGGACTCGAACCGCGAACCATATTATCCACAGTCCGGCGACGACACCCTCGTTATGTGGTGGGTAAAAAGACACATGCATGTTTGTTGAGTATAAATTGAATCAATATTGAGTAAAGTGTACCCAAAATTGGACAAAATTTATCCAATATGGGGTAAACATTTACCCAGCAAACAATTTTAGAGTGCATGAAACATCTGTTTTTAATGTTTTTTTTAAATAAAAACAGTAAGTTCATGATTTTGTCTTCGTCTACTCAGAAATAAGCACGCCATAGCATGAAAAAAAGGCAATTCGATAAATTGGCGTTCGGCAATTAATTTGGCTCTTCTGAACTTTCACGTGATTACATATAAAGTTTAAAGTGACTCGGTAACATTGCCTCAGATCCTGAAACAAAATCCTGGATTTAGCTCATGCTGCAATCACAATTATAAACCTTTCGGTCAGTCAGGAATCCCATGACTTTTACAAGCCGATCGCCTGTCAGATTATCAAGATATATTTATGATTGGAAATCGAAATTTCATTTTTTCGTTTTCCTAACGGTTTTTATAACACTACAGTCAATTTGGGGAAATGAGTATGGTAAAATCGGTCACTCAAAGATTTTTACTTTTTTGAGGCACTTCATTTTTTTTTAGGGCTTCAATATTACACCATATCACAGACACTGATAACAGGTAGGCCATGCATCTCAGATTTAACATTGTGAAACGATGCCTTTAATACCAGTCATGTAAATAAAACTGACTGACATCGATTGGGAAAAGTTGCCTATTACATGTCATTTTTATTTGTCATTCATAAAGCTTCATGTTCTATTCGCATAATGTTAAATTCAAATCAAACTAGCAATAGAATGCAGATTTCACGATTCTTTAATAGATATAAAAAAGTAACCACTTATTCACAAGACTTTTTACAGTTAAATAGAATTCAAAATTCTTTTGGTAAGACCGGGCAGTATCCTCGCTATATAAACGAAATTAAAGACCCTATCCGATGAAAAAACAACTTGATATAAATGGAAAACTGAATGAATGTAGAAAACAAATATAAAAGAATAAAAAGTATTTACCCCTTCATTATTGCACAAAAGCAAATTAAAACCTCATTTTCCGCACCCCTCCAAATTACGGGTCAACAGGGGTCAAATTTGCCGCAGTTACAGTGACGACATCATATGTGCTCGCTTATTAAGCTGAGGCGACGAACCGTGCTTAATTAATGCAAAGTCATTGTGAATATGCGTACTCCACATACGGTGATGTCATCAATTCGATAGCTAGTTTTTGGGCGACAACTCCCGATTTTCAAAGCTTTAGATTTTGAGTTTTCAGAGAGCTGATACTCCTCTGACAGACACTAAAATGGCATATAATTGATATTATTGTAATCTATGGCTTATAAGCTTTCCGTTGATGTATAATTTATCCATTTCATTTTTCAGTTCGGATATGGTCTTTAATCATAATTGGGTTAATATTTCTTACTTTTTTCATATCTTCGTATTTCAAGAAGAAAACATTTTCATCGTTCCTGAGCTTCCAGTACGAGAGAACGTGCCGGTCCCAAGCACCATAAAAATCTAAATGAGAATGTAAAGAGAGGTTACCGGAACACAATTTTAAACAATAAGTTAAATATCAATGGCATAGCTACGGAGGCGCCCTCGATCGAAAAATAAAGAAAGAGAATTCAGTGACAAGGAAAAAAAGAGAGAGAGAGAGAGAGAGAGAGAGAGAGAGAGAGAGAGAGAGAGAGGGGGTAGAGAGAAAGAACCCCTTGCACACTCTCCCGATCATGCCTATTCCCAGAATATGTTAATTGGCATATTTTTCACCACTTAGTATTAAAGACCGGTGCAAAACGACTTAAATTATGCTGGGTATACATCATAATTATAAGGCATAGGACACCGTGAGCTACATGTATCGTGTTCTGCGTGAGAGCTTGAAAAAAAAAGGGAGTGGGGTTATGCTACGTTTGCTATAAAAGTTAGTTGGATAGTGAGAAACAGGGCATAAACGAAAAAGGAATTAGGTGAACTTAGTACTAATAGGATATTAAAATGGCCCTTGAGTTGATTTTTCGAAAATAGTTGCGATCGCGTTTTATTCGAGGTAACCACATCAGTATTAATACTGTTTTTCCTAAGGGCCATACAATCATCATTACCCTAGCATTGCCATATTTCAACAGTCAGAATGCATACTGCATATATTAAGTGTTGCTAGGTAAGGCAAACCATAATATTCGTCCAACCTGGCAACGACTAATGTTGCAGTTCGGATTCTATTGTCTATTGAAATACTATTATTCTTATCAGGTGAATGAAATAGTTTGTATCGAGGCACTTCACAAAGACGCATGCATTAAATTTGGTAACATTACGAAAATAGCCTATTGTCAGAATGTATATTGCTGGCACTTTCGTTGCGAGGAGCATACGTCACATCCGTGCGGCAATTTAAATGTTTTGCTTGAAATGACCGAAACGAAAATCGCTCTTAAAAATCACCTGATTGAAGTGTACGTCCGTGATATTTTAGCAGTTTTAACCTTTGATTTATTACAAAATGCCATAGTTTTTTTAAATTGGAGTGGACTTGGGCTTTAAATGCTCCCACGAGACGAACTGGTATTGGTCAAAATGGCAATTATGCTTGAAGGTTCGAATCTCTGCCCGGATATCCACAGCTGTTTCTCTCCAACCACGTGTTAAATGGATATCCGGCAGGTGTATTCTTTGAAATGCCTTGTGCGCTGAAAGCGGCTGCTGGAGCTAAAGCTAGGGTGTATCCAAACCTCTTTGGATGTGCATAGGGATGTAAGATCATAATGTGATTATTATGTCCTTTACAAGAACGGATTATTATCATTACCATTTATAATTAGTATCATAACAATTATTTTATTATTTATTACTATTATTGTTATTTTAATTAAAATTGTTATTATCATTATTCTTATTATCGTAATCATTCTTCTTCTTCTTATTATTATTATTACCATCATAATCATCATCATCATTTATCCCACTTACATTCTTCGGTGAAGATTGAAGCATAAATCATAGGCCACGTTACAAAATTGGACGCTGGCATCTTTCCGATGAATCTAAACAAAGATGCTAAAACATCTTTTGGGTTCCTGGCACTGTAAATGACCTGATAAAATAGGAATAACAAGGATGAATATTACAGTGGTAATCGTGATATTATGCTATAACATTTACTACTACTACTCTTACTTTCAATACTACTAGGCCTATTACTACATCGGCGTATCTGAAGAAACCTGCTCATTACACGACCTACAAAATATGTCTCCTTTTCAAATGTTCAAACTCACGACCTAACAGACACCTGGAATTATTAATATCCTTGTTTTTTGTTTGGGGTTTTGTTGTTGTTTACTTTATTGATTTTCAGAGAATTTTGTAGTAAAAATGGAATTTGAAAAAACAGATAATCCCTTTATTACTTTAATTATTTTATTCGTTTGTTAATAACTTTATATATTACATTGCTTACCAAAGAATTGTGAAGAAGGAGGGCACTAACAATTTTTTTTCTTGATCCGCCCCTGTTTTAATACACTCACATAACTCATTACTCTGACACATAAACGCATGTAGAAGCCTTCTACCCTCTACCCTTCCATGAATGTCCTTCCATTTGGTTTAAAAACATACATGCCTGTTAAAGGTTGTGATTGATATAACTGTTGGCAAATGTGAAGGTGAAAAGTAGTGGAGAATTGATTTATTGATTGATTAATTGATTTTATTTTCCAAGCCTCCAAAATATAACAATTTACAAGAATAACAGATCAAAATTAAGTCAGCTTGAACAGGATAACCCACAAAAGCTCGAGAGCTTATTTCCAGTGGGGTCACCGACATACGTGTACAACATTAATAAGTTAAAATTGTATTATTTATTTGCTTCAAGTACTAATTGGCACAGTTGCTTGTTTACTATGCGTGCAGATTAGCACAAAACAATAGACATTCATTAGCAGGAGGATTGCTTTTTGCATAACGCAAGTTTTTAGAAAAGTACCCATTTCCGGTCTAGAACAGGTACATGGTAGGCCTTTTAACACATTTATGGATTAATTTTAATCTTGAATCCATCGGTATAACTATCCCATGATGCAATGTGGCACAAGTAGGTCATTTGCATGGCACATAGAGGCAGATTGAGTTCTGGTTAAGGTAACAAATATTTAGTGAGCTCTTTTGAATTTATTTCTGTCAGTTTTGAAGAAAGAAATGATAGAAATGTCCCCTGAAAAGGGTTTCTCTACAAATGCCTACATATTCAAAATACAACAAGAAATAGCTGAAGTATTTGGGCCAAACAGTCATGCCACGTAAGTGTCTGGTCCCATATACCTATTTCTGTGTCAATTTCATTTAATCTTAATCTTCTCAATCCCCACAGTATACAATTATTTTTATGCAGTACCTAATCAACATTTCCCAAGTGCTTCAAAGATGTTATCACATGGACAATACCCAACTTGACATCCTTAACCCATGAGTGGTGCATCGTAGGCCTGCGTCACCGCATAACTCCCCGTGTGCAATGGGCGTAACGAATCTGGTGGGTGTTTCACAAAGACTAAGATCGACTTTAAGTTGGACTTAAATATGGCAGGCCATTCATGCCACTGTTTGCTCTCACCATTATGATCTTTAGATAATATTTTTTCCTTCAATAATGAATTATCAAAAAATGTAAGTTCTGTAGATTTGTGACCATGATTTGTACGTCTCTTGAAAGACGATTGCCAGTAAATGGTGCGAGAAAACAGTGGCATGAACGGCCTGCCATATTTAAGTCCAACTTAAAGTCGATCTTAGTCATTGTGAAACAGCCCCTAGGACTCTGACCTTGGCTTTTGCATCAAATACACCAGGTGGTAGGAGCTCAAGAGGAAGATGAGTGAACATGATACGTGGTGACGGCATCTTGTCCAACTGTTGATAGAACTTGACCAGAGGAACACTGTCATCGAATGCATCTTTGTCGATGATAGTAAAGTCGAGATGGTTTTTCAGGGTGTCTCGTTTAACGTTCTCCCAAACCCCGTCGGCCATGATAAGTCCTGCTGTCTCAGTCACCCAGTGGGTTCCTGGAGAAAAAGGGAGGAAGACATTATAAAGATTTCGTTTTGAGTTGATGAAAAAGAGCCTTTTTGATTAATGCTAAATACATATATGTATTTTAATTACACACGCACACTATCATATACATCAACACATTGGGTGATTTCACGCTCGGTGTTGGTGTTTAGAGACAATTTTTTTTAAAAATTGAAACCGAGCTCTAACACCAGTTTTAAAATTAAGGAGTCAGCACTATTCTCGACGAAGAAGAAATAACCTGAAAAAGAAACGAATAGATTTCATACGAACAACGTTAGTGGGGTGATTAAACATTGAACTGAAAATATTCCCATGTTCAGGAAAGTGCAGAATAAATTATCATACGATATTGGAAATCAATTGAGGTGTTACTTTTCTTCACATTAAGATACGAGGTTTCTGTTTTCTTTTGTGAGGTAGTTACTAGTTTTTGGAACCGCTTTCTTTATCAGTAGAGTACTTTGAAGATGTTTGCGTGTTGAACTGCTGTTATAAAATGAATATCAACGAGTAGGAAAAAACCTGTGCTCTTGCACAGCACAGGAGGAGTCGGGTTCTATAGACATCTCTGGTTTGAAATTGCCCAAATGTGTGTCGATTATAAAACGCTTACATTTCTCCCTTATTGAATATGCTTTGATGAATTTGTGAGGAGATCCCTCCTGCTACTTTATTTTCGGAAAGACAGTGTTTTTGTGTGTGTTTGTCTAGCTTTTAAATTTCTGGGGGGGGGGCTGGGTGTGCTATAAACGGGGAGCTAGGTGGGGAGTATACGCGGCGGCTCTGCCAGACTTATGACAAATACATCTCTGACATTATCTTTCAAAACATACAAATCATGCAGAACATTTTTGTTTGATTTGGACACTTTAGACAGCAATGTCAATATTGATTTGCGCACGAAAGTATGGGTCTTATCATCAATACATTACATTGCCATTCAGTGAGCCTCACTCGGCCTTCCTATTCTTTTGTCAATAGTCTTAGCAAGTAAAGTGGTCTTGTGGAAGGACATTGGGGCCATTAGTCTTGTCCAGACGGAGGCAAGTTACCCTAGGGTAAAAAGGTCGTGTTAAGAGCTAGGCGGGGTAAATATGGCGGGCCAAGCGTGCCACTATCCGTACAACTATACAACTATACGACTATACGTCTATCCAGCCAGCCAATCAGAACACAGGAAACTGTATATCTATACAACTATACCAGTGGCGGATTCAGGGGGGGGGCACAGGGGGCACGTGCCCCCGCGGTAAAAAAGAAAGGGGGAGGGGGAAAAGCAAGATGGAGAAAAGGAGAAAAGGGGGAAGAAAAAGGAGGGGGAAAAGAAAGAAAGGGGAAGAGAGAAAGAAGAAGAAAAGAGGGAGGAGAGAAAAGAGAAGAGGAGAAAAAGGAGGGGAAAAGGAAAAAGGGGAAGAGAGAGAGTAGAGAAAAGGCGGAAAAGGAGGAAAGGGGGAAGGACGGGGAAGAGAAAAGGGGAAAAGGGGAATAATGAGAAGGGAAAAGGAAGAAAGGGGGATAATATTATAAGAAGGTTTTTCCGTGAAAGGGGCGGGGGGGGGGGCACGCAATTTTGCAGTGTGCATAACATGGGGTCTCTTGCCAGGCGGGGAAAAAATTCAGACAAGGATTAAGAGTCGAACGAATCGTCTTCTTTCTCGAATAATATTTAATGAATTATCAAAGCTTCCGCGCTTTGCGCAGGAGGGTGAAAACTGAATTCAGACAAGAATTAAGAGTAGAGAACGGTACAACGAGTCGTCTTCTTTCTCTCTAATAATTTAATGAAACGTGAAAGCTTCGACGTGGTGACTCCACCCAACATCCCCCCTCTCTCTTACTCCCACCCCTCTTCTTTCAGGCTCTTACCCCTCTCTCTCATCTCTTTCACCCCCGTTTCTTTTGTTTCCCTTTTCTCTTTTTTTTTCTTCCTTTTCTCCTTTTCTTTCTTTTCTTTCTTTTCCTTTCTTTCCTCTCCTTCCTCTTTTTCTTTTTTCTCTTGATTTCTTCTCTTCTCTTTCCTTTCTTTTCCTTTTCTTTTTTTCTTTTCTTTCCCTTTCCCTCTCATTTTTCCCTTCCCCTTTTGTCATTTTACCCGACAGCAGCGCAGTTTTACCGCCAATATCCTGACAGGTGTGTGTGTGTGGGGGGGGGGGATGTCACACCCACCCCCTTTAGCGACGCCCCTGGTTATTATCTTATTATTCTTTTAAAAGAAATGCAATTCCTCATGCTCTCGCACCTCTCTTCTATCGTTGTTTAATTATCTTTCATTTCTTTTTCTTTCTCCTTAAACTCACAAAAAATCTCTCTTTCCCCCTTTTTCCCGTCTCTTTTTTTTTTATTCTTCTTGTGCTTTTTTTTTTGGGGGCTACACGCCTGGTAAGAGGGACCCCATATTATGCACATTGCAAAATTGCGTGCTACCCGCCCCTTTCCCGGTCAAAAAAACACCTTCTTATAATATCATCCCCTTTCTGTTCCCTTCTCATTATTCTCCTTTTCCCCCTTTTCTCTTCTCCGTCTTCCCCCTTTCTTCCTTTTCCGCCTTTTCTCTCCTCTCTCTCTTCCCCTTTCTTCCTTTCCTCCTCCTTTTTCTCCTCTTCCCTTTTCTCTCCTCCCTCTTTTCTTCTTTCTCTCTTCCCTTTTCTTTTTTCCCCTCCTTTTTCTCCTTGTCTCCCTTTTCTTTTCCCCTTCCCCTCCCTTTGTTTTTACCGGGGGTACGTGCCCCCTGTGCCCCCTGAATCCACCACTGGTATAGTTGTATAGATGTACAGTTTCCTGCGTTCTGATTGGCCGGCTGTATAGTCGTATAGTTGTATAGTTGTACGGATAGTGGCATGCTTGGCCCGCCATACACCCCGCCATATTTACCCCGACTAGCTCTTAACACGACCCCAGAGTAACTTGCCTCCGTCTGGACAAGACTAAAGGATCATTTTCGTAATGTAATCAAATTTAATGCATAAGCCCCGTTACAAATTATTTCATTCACCCGTTACGAATAGTCAGACAGCGAATTGCATACATGACGTGTTGCTAGGTAGGACAAGCCATAGGCTATGTTTGTCCTATCTAGCAACAATTAATGCATGCAATTCACATTTTGACTATTGAAATGCAATTATTCGTAACATGCCTTTGAAATAATTTGTAACATGACACTTAACAAAGCTTTGTGCATTGAATTTAATTTCATTACGAAAATGGTCTATTACGGACATACATCTCAATTAAGTTTGCTGAGTTGTTGAAAGATGAATAAAGAAACATCATAAAGTATCACTCATCTTCACTTCTTGTCCTTATCTCTTGTTTTGCTAATTTGCATTGTATGAATTACATAATTACATTATGCATATATACTTCTGTGCGAAAACTACTTTCGACATCACTCACTTAAAACCTGAATAGGCCATTTTCGTAATGTAACTAAATTTACACTTAAGTGCCTCGATACGAATGATCTCGTTCCTCTTGTTTCCAATATTTGTATTTCAATAGTCAGAATGAGAAATAGGGGTTCATTTTCTACTCCACAAACGACCATGTGCTACACGAGCGGCGCATCCAGATCTTGGCCTCACACAACTTACTGTTATTCATATACTTTTATTGAGGATGGCTGCTTTGCGTTAAAAGGAGGGGGGGGGGTGGGAGGAGCATTATCCAAAATGACTTATTTGAGGGAGTAAAACAAAGTAAGCCTTTGGAAATAGGTCTACACTAGGTACCCTTCTTTACTTACAGTGATTCTCAACCTAACTACAAGTGAGGATGCATTTTGGGGGATCGGAAATTACCCCCTTGCACCTCGTTCAAATATGCTAGTATTAAAGGTGACGTCACCCTGAGCTCACCTGATTTGGGAGATGTTACTATCAGGATATCATCTGGTCGAAACTTGAAAGACTGAAGGTCCTCCACCACCTCTGGAAGCGAGTGATTGGGAAGGGTAATCCCCCTGTGCTGGTGGACCGTCATCCGTGATTGGGACAGAACTAGGTCTGGTCCAGTGTCAGTCGCCATCTTGTTTTCTTTCTTTCGGAACTTTGATTCAAAACGACGGATAGATCGTGAAGTGCAGGCACCACAGATGCAGCTCGATACGAAACTCCGTATTCTAATAATTCAGTTAACCGTTACCCTGGGTCAAAGATAACGTTGAACACAGGAATAATTAGACCTGAGACTAAATTCCTTTTTGAATCTGATTTTGAACAATATCGACGGGTTTAAAGTTTAGTAGAATACGGGCCAGAGAGTTGTTAAGCGTGCATTCGGGCGTGTCGAGTGCTTACAGTACAAGTTTGTATCTATAATTTCTCGTACTAATCCATTCACCCTTTACAATCCTTATAATGCCAGAGCTCATAACGTACATACTAAACACATTAAACACACTTCTACACTGTCGAATATTATTGGGTAACGCTTGACCGACGAATAGTAGCCGCCCGTTCATTCGATTCGATCATCAAATTAACATTCCAAATACATTCATGTATACACAAGTTTTATTATGATACTACACATATCACACTGAATGTATCTTTCTGTAACAAAATATATGTACTAGTTAACCGAGAGCCCTGTAACAGTTATTCTGCGACAAGTGGGTCGAGGTTAACAAAACAGAGATAAAACTCAATGAGCAAAAATTCTCGAAAACCTGCAGGTAAACTTTTGCGGAATAAACATTACACTTACTTTACACAGAATACCCCAAATTGGAACTTTGACGTGATGAAGGCGCAAGCTAGAATGACTCCACAAATCTCCACTACACTCTAAAATAGCCAGAGAGTAAGCTCGATGATTCTCCGCAACACCTAAATACAAAGTATCCCTAATCTATAAAGTCTTGTTTGTATTGTGGCAAACGAATACGAATGTAAATACGGCTATATGAGATGTTTAAGCTCGACCAAATAAAAGTAATTTCTAGTTTTCCGTCCCTCATGCATGTGTGGGTGTGTGTGTATGTGTGAAATAATGTGACTTTTTATTCCTGTTTTTTGGTACTTCCTCTAAATATGGAATGTTATTATTTTTATCAAATGTTGATTATGTATTGATGTATTGATTAACTAAAGCATCAGTGCTTAAAATTCATTAGCTAGTTTCGGGAATGGAGCGTGTGCGCTATCATGTGAGGATTATCAATTGAATCCAATGACCAGAGTAATAATAATAGTACTAAAAATGTAATTACAATGTAAAGCATTTAGAAACGTATTACATGTATTAAGCGTTATACGAATGTGACTATTATCATTATTGTTACAAGATAAGTCAACCCAATGACTTTGCTCGAAAGACTTTGTAAACTCCTCAACTTTACAATGCGCAAAGTTCAGCTTGATATCGATTGTAACTCTCGAGTCAATATTGATCAAAAAGGTTAATGCTTAAGTGCCTCATACGAATTGTTTCATTCACCTGACTGTTACGAATAATTGGATTTGAAAAGCCAGAATACAAATTGGGGCGGCGGAGCGTCTTCCAAAGTGGGGGCACCAACAAGGGCACTTTCTGAGAGAAAAAGGGCACCTACAAACCTCAAAGTTAACATACTCATTTTTAGACATTGATATATACCCCTACATCGTCATGATTGTGATGACACTACCAAGGATGACATCAATATTTGTTTCTCTCTTTACGTGGTACAAGATACTAAGCAACATACTTTGCAGTAGGGTGTGATGGTCTGAATATTAATATTCGAGCGAGCGAAGCGAGAGAGCAAAAACTTTAAGATTTGTGAGGTCGCGGTGCGAAACATTACATCTTATAAAGAGGACAAAAAACGAACCCTGATGAGTTTAAGCACAATCTAATGAAGAACGACTAAAAGTTCTTTTAATAAGTAACATAATTATAACAACTAAAAATGCGAGCGAGCGAGCTCTAGGGAAAATTAAAGAAAAGGGGCTCAAGTCGCTTTGAATTAGGGGTGCATGTTATGGAGAAAGGAAAAGTAGGCATTTATCATTTAATTATTGTGCAAGACGAAATACTTCAGCATTTCAGGTTCGTGGTACACTAATCATCATAAATTTAATTGTTATAAAGCGTCTTTTAATAATGTTGAATTAAACGATTGCTCAGTCACGTACTATTAATAGTATTAACAGTAATATGTAAGTACACATATTTAGCCATATTCAACGATCAGCTTTGTCCACCCATAAACCCATAATTTCCGGCTGCACTAACATTTCGTCTTTCACATTTCCAGACCCATCCGACGAATTACAATGATGAGCTTGCTCAAGCAATCGGTGCTCTACCAAGTTTCTGGAGACTGCTGTTGTCGGATCCTAAAATGGCGTACAATTTTTATGTTGGTCCAACCTATCCTACATGGTTCAGATTGGTGGGTCCACATTCTAGACCTGATGCCCGTCAGAGGATACTGCAAAGAGGCTTGTAGTCTTGTGTTTCATCGGCTTCCTTCCAGCAGTGCTATTATGGTCATAGATGTTAGTATGGTCATAGAGTTTATCTGAAGTTTATCACCCCCGAGCCCCACGCCGTTCAGCGAGCCCTGGCATATGTTACGTGGTGTTAGGTAGGACAAGCCATAATGTTAGTCCTACCTAGCAAGAACTAATGTATGCAATATGAATTCTGAATATTGAGATATATTTATTCATAACAGGTGAATGAAATCACTCGTATCGACATGCTTCACGAAGCCATATGCATACATTTGATTACATTACGAAAATGGCATATTACTATTAGTACTAAATCCCGCCATTGTTTAATGTTATCATCCAGGGGCATATAACGAATTCTGTATAGAAAAAAACCCGGGGAAAAAGGTCGGAAAATCATCGATGAGAGAAGAATAGCACATATTTAGGTGCTACTTTAGGGCAAATTGAAAGGGGGACACATTTTCCGTTTAAGGTATGTTAGTTCCAGCTTTTCCTTGTCATATGCCGAATGTGAGGGGATTTGAAGAACAAACCTTTTTAGGAGATAGTTCTATATACATATTCCTCCAAACTAAATTTTAAAAAAATGAAAATCTCCCAAATTTATTTCTTACCTTAAAGGTATAGACCAGTTTTGGAAACGCCCCCCTCTCAAAAAATGAAATGGAAGCTCTTATTACCAGTCATGTGAAAGAATATGTTTTGACTAAGACGTAATGATAACAATCTTGCCGGGAAACCGCCTACTAATTGATATATTTGGTAAATTATCATATCGATCCGGACTGGATAGATATCGCGATCGCGTATATAGTCCCATATACATCTTTCTGTGTACAGTGCTTGTAACTTTACCAAGACTGGGCCAAATTTCTTATCATTTTGATGATTCCAGATTTCCAGAACCTTGCAGTACACACCAATACTTATATGCTAGATGATCAAACTTTTCTGATCGATTCCACAACGTTTCTTTCCTAATGCAATCGCATGACCAGAGCTGGTCTATACCTTTAAACCCGAACTCAACTCATTCACTCAGTCACGCACTCTGGCAATCAATGATTGGCCAATTATGACAATAATTTCTTGCAAGATGTATATATTAGTATAAGTTCAACATGTCTTCAATGAAGCTCAGATATAATGACCACACTAAACGACTATGTATGCAGCTCATGTTCATGAAGATGATTTATTAATATTTTGATAACAAATACGATTATTGCACTCAATAATTATGAACAGTTATATTTACATCGGAAGTACAGTAGAAAATATATACACTTTTATGTACACATTTCATATAATACACTTTTAGTAGATCAAACTATTAGGTCGCCTGACTAAAGTGTGAAATAATCTAATATTTCCAATTTGAATTATTCGCAAAATCACATAGGCGACCACTATTGAATAGCATTGATATTTCAAGAATAAGATAATACATTATAATAAAACAGACTTGTGTACATAAATGATATCTTCATTTGGACAGCGTTTATCAATGCGGGTAGCGGTATACAGTATTAACATAAGCCCTCTTCAAATCGAAATTAGCTCAGTAAATACCGTTAAAGCCCTTTTCTTTTAATAACATTTAAATTGAAAATCAAAAGTTTAATAATACACAAAAATAAAAAGTCTATGCATAGATTATATGGACTACATTTGTTTGACTAGGTTTTAAAACAAAAAACTTTTAATAATTCGACTCTAAGCTATAATTATTTCTCCTATTATGTATGGCATTCGAAATTCATCGAAGTAATATTTCAACTTTTAAGAATCAGCTCTAAATGGATGAAATTATGTCTTTATAAATTGAATAAAGAAAACGATGGAAATACAATCATTATATTTTAGAGGGCAAATTATTTTCACGTCCATAGATTATGAAATGAATGTGTGTTTGCGTGCTTACATGTCGTGTGCGTGCGCGTGTGTGTGTGTGGGAGAGAGAAGGGGGAGGGGGAGAGGGAGAGAGAAATAAAGAAAGAGAGGGAGAGAGAAATAAAGAAAGAGAGAGAGAGAGAGAGAGAGAAAGAGAGGAGGGGGGAGGGGATGGGGTGTGGAAGGGGGTTAATGTGACCAAAATCAATGCTTTTGCAGCGATTCGTATACATTACACTATTTTTTTGATAAGGGTCAAATGACATATAGCATTTATTCAAGGCGCATGCCTTCATTTGCATCAGTTCAACATATATGTATGAATATTAACTTGAGGCTTGTAGTGAAACTACAACAAGTACAACACGATTAAAAGTGAACAAATATGGCAAGAAAAGCAACAACTCAACAATTTATCTAGAGCGATGAACAATAAAAGTAATATTGGCATTAAGGTACATTATGGAGATGATTGTGCAGTGAGACTAGACATTGAATAATTTCAGTCCCCTATTCATGCCGCACGGTTAATGTGCGAAAGAAACATGCATTGGGTATTGTCTTTCAGTTCCAAAAAAAAAAAAAAAAAAAATCACCAGTTGCCAATTTTATAGGCTGAAGGTTTTCCAACCCAATCCAATACACAAATTATTAATTTGTAGCAATCACATAGTTATGCATTCATTTATACATGACAGTCTCTATATAGTTTCATTGTTTAAATTGTTTCTAAGATTAGCATTAAAAGATATTAAGCCTTGTATTTTCCTTTTTACTTGAAATTCAACTGGTTGCAATATAATTTTCCGAAATAAACAGAATTTCAAGTAGCGCCTTTAACTACGGTTACTAAGCGCTGTACATATTGCTCGCATGTTATATTTACGCCACTTAAAAAAATGTATTACTAACAAAAGACCAATTGAGCCAATAACATAAAAGTTGTCTTGCAAATTGAATTTGACTTCAGAAGTTTTCAATATTCTGATTACGTTATAACTGTAATGGCATTGATATTAATTTTTATAGTGTTGAAAGTCACTGTGGCGTAACGTTCTTAGATTCAACTTTGTTGACCTTTTCCCCCTTTAATAGTCGATATAAATACAAAGTGAAAATTTAATTTTCTACTCTAACTAATGTTTCATGCGGGAAAGCATTCCATGAAACAGAGAGGAAAAGTTAAAAACGGATGCAACACACTTCCAGATGCTGTATAGGCCAGATTCCAGACGACTTTCGAGGAGAGATCACTCCGGTTCTCCGTGCTCCAATTACCCGCTTGCTCCAAGCCGAAGTTGATCCGATCCCCGAATCCGAATCGGCCAGATTCCGGATATTTCCGGACGTCGTTGTTCGTTACCGTGTTAAAGTGCCCCCACGCAGTTTTCAATGTATTCGAAGTAGGCTACAACAAATTTACTATCAGACATGAGCCAATCAGTGTTTACTGATGTCAGTTTTTATAACATTGGCGCTGATTGTCTAACAGCGAACAATTGATTGTATATCACGCGCAACAGGGTAATGAGAGCCCCCCCAACAACAACAAAAAATCCAAATGGATGACATTAATTAAGCCTATCTTCAGTAAAAGTAATGTTATATTTTCATTTCATTTTATCTTTCATTTTCAATAATTCAATCATAGCTATATATTCGATTACACGTTACATAACGTATGTTTGTACTTCTGACAATTCAGATATTTCAATTCATTGTTATCAAAGCTTGGCAAATAGAAATCAATTGGAAGCCATTTCGGAAAGACTAGAAATTGTATTGCAGATACCAACATATTTAGAATGGAATATATTACTATAACAATGTCTAAAGATTCTATTTATTTTACAAACGTTGCAATATCACAGTCATTTTATCCATTCATTATTCAAAATTATTTATTTCCAATTTGTACATTTTGAACAATGTCTGTCAAAGATGTGCGATTTTTGGTATAAGCCACTAATTTAAAGACGAATATATGAAGAGCAACCCTGCAAACACTCTTGTGCGCGCAGTTAGTTGCTTGAGAATCAATTTGGAATTGATCGGCATGTGCTATAACTGTAGGGGTCGTACTTTTGTGATCTTGATGATTCGGAATGGCCCATTTTCTTCCTCTGTTCGGGAGTGATCTTCTTCCGCTTGAAGAATCCGATCTAAAGAGAGAGAAGGGGTTAGAAAGGTAACAAAAAACAACTACCATTACTTCAAGCAACAGAGAACATGCATGTCTAACTACTACTAAGTTAGCGAGGAGTACATTAAAAAAAACATGAGAAAGGAGAAAGATAACTCCACGGTAGTCAAATGAGACGAGGACACATTTTCTCAACATCTAAATTTACTTACTAGAGACATAAGTTCACTAAACCAGAAAGATTGTCTATGATAAAATTATAATCAGACAGCCATTGCCTGAACAAGTGAAAGATTTTATCTTCTTTTAATTCTCGCATATTTTTCCGTAATTGCAGAAAATAATCATCGTAACATACGAATAAATGAAGATCTAATTTTCCTAGGCTTTTCTACGACTAATGTCTATTTAATCATAATAAACTCTTCATTTTGGTAATCTTATTCTGATTAGCAAAGTTAAATGTTAAGCGAAAGGGTTATTGTCTTATTCCGTTCACGTTGAATTTCCCAGGAGTGGCTTCCTACAGCCATGTAATGGCTCATAGACATCTCGAATATTTGGTCCACTTTTCCCTAATTAGCCCAGGGTCCTTTTTTTACTAATAGTTGGTCCATTGTTCTCAATTTTGGTCCATGTTTTCTGTCCCCATTCGTTGGTCCTATACTCTTTTTCCTATTCTCATTTTGTTATCATCACACAATCCCTTAACCATGTTGATACCGACACTGCTTCATGTGTTCTAGTAGGGGGAAGTTAACTATTGCATGCAAAGCATTTTCACTAAGAGACTGGTGTAATACTTTCATAGTATTTACATCATCAATGCGCACTATATATTATGAGAAAACTAAAGCAATCTCTAAGTGTATATGAAGGGCTACCAGGCACAAAGAACATGCTTTTATTTTCTCTATCTACCTATAGCATACCAACTATTTACTCGAGATACAATCAAGGTCAAGAACTAAGAGAAATTGGATTATGTTTGTGTGATTTTTTTTGTTAGTCCTAGGTGGAAAGATGGATTTGCTTTTAGTCAACGCGAAAATTAAAAGTTCCGCTTGTGTGCATGTACATGATTGTATGCAGCATCAAGACTTATGCGCTGTACTGAAATAATAACCGTATACAATATAGATATGAATCATATGCAAGAATGACTCGCCATTCCATAAGATACAGTGTACCATATTGTTGCATGCCTACGCCAAACATCTACGTTGTAATGTCTACGTCATACAATTTATGTGTATTTTAAAATCTAAATATCCTTTAAAACTTTAAAACATATGTATTTTCAAAATGAATACAAAGTTGCTAATGTACTATTATGTTTTGTGCAAGTTTTTTGGAAACAGACATAGGCCTAAATAAATTAATAATGTAGTCTTTTTAATCAATCTCTTGATATTCAAACTTATGACCATTTTCCTCTTCTATTTTCTTTCCATCCTTTTTCTTTTTCCTCCCTTTCTTGCTCACCTTCCACAAGATGAGAATTAAAAGAATAACAATAAGAAGTCCAACGGATGCAGCTACTATATAAATCCAGATTGGAATGCGGGTCTTCTGTTCCTCTACTTCCACATACTCCGATACATTCGTTGTTATCTGTAACACAGCGAAGAAAATATCTGATTAACAAGATTTAGAAGCAAGAGACCATTTTCGTAATGTCATCAAATTTAATTTTTAAATCTGTCTTAAGTGCCATGTTACAAATTATTTCATCTACCTGTTACGAATAATTGCATTTCAAATTGCATACATGATTGTATGGACAAACATTATGGCTTCTCCTATGCCCAACAACACGGAATGTATGCGATTCGCATTCATACTATTGAAATACATTTATTCGTAACAGGTGAATGAAATTATTTGTAACGAGGCACTTAACAGAGGTTTGTGCATTAATTTGATTACATTAAGCACATGCCCATTAAGAAGGGCGTACATATTTAGGTGTTACAACATTGCCGAAAATAATTATAGCCCCTGTTTTTGTGACTATCCGGTTAGTATTCAGTTTGGAAAGTCAGATCATCGCAATTTAGTTGAAAATCTCCAATAGTTAACCTCAGCTCTTCGGACCATTTTACTGATGTTTTGATGTTCGGCGAACTATTGGATAATCTTGGATTAATCAGATCAAACAAGTCTACTAAAAAAGTGCACAGATAGTGAACGCATCTGACACAATTCGATCATATTAATGATATTAAATATACTTGAGAAAATCTCGTAATCTATAAACAATGTTAAAAAAAAAGGTTTCATGAAATATTCGTGACTGAGCAACATTGTTTTTATATCTCAACTGTCTCTTGTTCTCTGTCTGTCTGTCTTTCTGTCTCTCCCCCTTCTCTCTCTCTCTCTCTTCTCACACCCTTTCTCTCACTATATCTGACTTACCGTATAATTGGCGGCAGGATTAACATCGAATGGAATGGCATAGTAGCTACCTTTAGTTATACCTGAAGCACGCGATGATATCCTCAAATTTGTAAGGTTTGCCTGCAAAAAAAGGATATAAAAGTAAAGTGATTTTGCTAGTTTTCACTCGAAATGGTGTAGTACTAGAAAACATAATGTAGATAAAATGATGTATTAATAATCTATTTAGACCTCGGTCTATTTTTAATGTCTTCTTACTTAGAAGTTTATAGCCAATGTGAAGTTTGAATAATATTTGAATGGAGCCTACGATTTCGCGTTTCAGAGAGTGTGAGAGATGAAGAAGACGAAGAAGAGGGGAAATAAGTAGTGGAAAAGTAAGAGCAAATGTAGGAACAGGAAAACAAGTATGGAATGAAAGAAAGAACGTACGAGTCAAAGAGGTCGCGGAAAATAAAATTTGTGGGAGAATAAAAATCAATTCACCACTGATATAGAATAGATAACGAACAACATATCAACATCACCAGCAGCAACAACAACAAAAACAATACACTTGATAAAACAACAGCAACACGTGTGTGTAAATACCATTAAGTAGCATTTCATTTACCTCAAGTAAAGTATTTATCCATAATCTGGACTTGATACTGATAACTATTTCTCCTTTCGCTGTGCTCGTCGCTAGAAGGCTGTCCAGTCTGCACGTAATGGTTGCACAATTGCCCAGGGAGCAGCATTGCATATGGTGTGACGTCATAGCTGTGTTAGTATCCTTGCAATATGATTGGTCAGGACGGATCCCTGTATCCTCGTACATTACATCCGACTCCATCTAAACGAATATCCAAAAAACAACAGAATTCAAACTGTAACATTTATAATCGACATAAGCACAATTTTCAAATCATAGAACATTTTCATTTCTCAAAAGGCAGAACAATATTTGCTCTTAAGTGAAAAATCATGGAATGATTTGAACTTCGGTGGCGGATCCGAGAAAATGATGTGGATTTGGAGTTAGAAAGAGCATCTAAAATCGAATAAAACCTGCCTTTCAGGTATTTTCCGACTTGTGCCCCTGAAAGTTAATGAAATTTGGGGTTTATATGTTACCACATAGAAGTCACCCACTGTATGCAGAGCCACACATCTGCAATATACCCGTACAGTCATTATACAGAGTGTATGTCCCTTTTTGGGCGCAAATTTGGGATCCAATATGGAGGACATTTAGCACCCAAACCATTTGAAACATTATCGAACAAATGCTATATAAACGGAAAATTATTAATTGAATGACAATATGCTCTGATATGTTGTAAAATAAAAACAAGAAAATAACATATCGCATTATTTTCATTGCAATTTCTTCTGTTTGACCAAATGATTCCTAGTCATGTGACCCGCGGTCCTCCGATCAAATTTCCTTCTTACCGGTAAATTCGCTGGGTTCACGTACGCATTGACAGTGCACATTTGGCCGTTGTTCATTGAAGCCCTGGTGAGGAGCAGCAAAAGGGTGCCATTGTTTGTGAACAGAGGCCATTCAATATGGACGATGGTGGGACCAATGTGGGATGGTCCTTTATTGATGAGCTGAACAGGAAAATAATAAGAAACAAAATAGCATTTCAGAAGCCTTAGTAGATAGGCTTCTATTACAGTTAAGTCCTTGATTATTTTAGACATTGATCATCAAACGCGTGAACTATTACTATAACCAAATTACATACGTTTTCATTTGTATCATATATCATCATCAACTTAAATCAATGATTGCTCTCTAAACATTTGCAATCCCTCTGAAAGTCCATCTATCATTGTTAATCTAGTTAAACTGTTTGAATTTAGCTAACCCTCCCCAAGAAACAAATGTATTTCGTGAAAGCATTTGAAATATAATGCACGATCATGACACAACTCACTAATGATGATTTTAAATGGCAAATCTTAATCTGACAGCATTAATGTTAAAAGTAAACTACTGGCCTGAATATTATGCAATCGTTTTGACAAGGTAACTTGTGATCTTCTAGAACTAAAAATTAGCAGCAGTAATTTGAAATTTGAAGTTTTTTTCTTCTCAAGAATATCTTCATTTTCTCTTAACGACAAGATAATAATCAGCGCGATCAGTGTTGTTTGTATATAGCTAAATGATTACCGAGAAGTAATGACTGATTTCTGGTCCGACATCGTCGTAAGAACTGATCGTACGATCAAGAGGATATTGTTCGGGACGAAACACGACCTCTTGCGGATTGGATAACCTGGGAATGACAATGAGAGAAAATAAAACATTCATAAATATTCATGGTGCAAATAGGATGCTTTCCTGTTGCCAAAGTTCGCTTCCCTTCCATACTGTCATCTGTTTATGGTTCATAGTCTCGGAGCCTGTCCTGGCTATCAGCCCATCAGAAAAGACCGGTTTACTAACATATTCACATTTATATACCTCACTTAAGAAATCCAGCCATCTGATTGGTCGAAATTGCAGTCGTTGTTTTAACTATTCCCGAAAAATGCCAAAGCCATGTAATAGTTCGAGGGTAAAATCCCGGCAAAATTCCAATTACCGGGAAATTAGTTCAGTCTTGCTGAAATACCCATTGGTTTACGTGTTAAAAACTGGTTTGTGCGAGCACGGACACCATAAGTGTGCGAATAATCGGTCGCTAGCTTAATTTACCAATTTTTAATACATCGTAGCGCAGACGACCGTACGGCAATCTCTATCGTACTGAATTCCAAACAAGGCAAAAATGGCTGAAGAAACTCTCCCAAGATTTCAACTTCTTGATGATGATGATCAAATGCAAGACTTGATTAATTCTGCTGACAGCAAGCACACCAATGTAAGGTCTAATAATAGTCAAATCCAGTCAGTGGAGTCCCACACATTAATTGTTGTGTACTAGAGGGGTCTAGAGATCTACTGTCATTGACATTGTACTGAGTATTAAACTTTACCGCACTGCGGTAGACGTAGTCTAGACTACTTTACTTGGATGTAGAGACGTAAAGCTTGTAGCTTATTTGCCCCTCGTCACGTTGGGTAGTCTCTGATAGGGTGAAAACTTGAGTGGATGGGTTTTCCAGTGCCTCTCAACAACAGAGTTGAATATATTATTAGATCTAACACTAACTAGATTCTATGTCTATGTGTATTTAGTATTTATTTCTGCTCTTCCTGATCTACCAGTTCATTGGTAAGTTGACTATTTTTTCGGCATATAAAAGTATTAATGACTGCTTTAATATTCGAGAAATAGTTGTTTTTATACGCTCTCGGGAAGGTTACAATTGGGCTATTGCCCTCGGCACGCCTCGGGCAATAGCACAATTGTAACCTTCCCTTGAGCGTATAAAAACAACTATTTCTCTCAAAGCAGTCATTAATACTACATTATGGATGTTTCTTTCCTGGGGACCTGGGGACCTAGTGACTAGGTCGCGATATTTGATGATAATTTCACTATGGACAATTTTGTTTCACAGAAATGCAGACAGAAATGCAGATCAGCATCTTTTGCACTTCACAAAATTGGGAAAATTCGCAATCTGATAGATAAACACACTACTGAACGCTTGATTCATGCTTTTGTGGCGTGTCATCTTGATTTTTGCAATAGCCTCCTTTCTAGGATTTCGGCTCGTCAAGTGCAGAAGATGCAGGTTGTGCAGAACTCAGCAGCTCGTCTTATTTATCGTATTAGGAAACATGAATCTGTGTCTCTTATTCTAAGAGACCTACACAGGGTACCCATTTACTCTCGCATTTCATTCAAAATATTGTTGTTAGCTTATGGATGTTTTTATGATTTTGCGCCTCCTTATTTGATAGAGCTGTTAACATTGTACATACCTTCTAGAAATCTTCGTTCTAATAAGAAAAAATTGTTTGTTATTCCACCAGTGATGGCCAGGTCATATGGTGAACGCAGCTTCGCTCACACTGCCTCAACTTTATGGAACAATCTCCCGGAACATCTAAAAAATATTGACTCCATTGTTAAGTTTAAGATTGCTTTAAAGACGCACTTATTTAACATTTAATTCATCCATTTTTGTCTGTTACCCAGTACATCTTGTCTTTGTATTCTGTTGTGTTTTTCTCTAGAGCGCTTAGGGACATGTTTTATTACTATGTGTTATGCGCTATACAAGAACGGTTAATTATTATTATTATTATTAGGTATTCCATTAACCTGTTCTTAATGAATGAACTACGGTACCTGTAATCAAGTCTACATACATTACTTGTTGCTATGTCGGGTAAGCCTCGGGCAAGCTTTCAGGTTGTCAAGAACAACCTTTCTTTAAACAGTATGCATACACTTTGAATATGTTAGTAAACTGGTCTATCTTTCAGTCACTTAGACCATAGAAGTCCCTGACGAAAAGGTTGTTAGTCCGAGCTATCCATAAGCTTTAGCCTTCAGAGCTCCCGAAACAAACCCCAATTCAGGTCGATTTCATCCTATCAAAGCTCATGCAGCAAACTTTGTCCACAAAATTAGCCTGACTGTACATTACCGAACACAAGGAAGTTCTGTCTAGATATGGTCGTCAGACGAACCCCAAACTTGGGTCATTTTCCTTCTTCACATGGACCAAATTTTGACAGAAAGAAGAAATATGACTGCACATCGAAAAAAAGCATCAATATTTGACAACAAAGCTTTTGAAGGGGAAATTGTCCAGAAGAGTTTTAGTTATGCTGAAAGGTAGCATGGGGGGGCCCAGGGGTAGGTGTTTTGCGGGTAGTTATCCGGGGTTAGTTCTACTGAAGCGGTTTAAAGTGAGTATTCTTACCCTATGAGTTCCATAGAGGCGACAATCTCGACTGGTATGAGAACATCCATGAGGTTGTCCCGTCGGGTGCTCTCCCGTTCTGCTTCAACACTATACAGAGTAGAACACAAGGAAGAAATTCACATTGGTGTATTAGGCCAGAATTAGTGTCAAAGCCATATTGTTAAGGATGTGATTTTCTATGGGGCAAATCCACATTATCAAGAGTGCAATAAATCAAATGTCAGGCAGTTGATGAATACCCAATAAAATCAATCAACTTTCAAGAAACCGCCCAAAGACGGAGAAATTCTCGAACAAATACTGTCTTCTTCCGAACCGCTCTCCGATCCTCGAAGTCCATGCCACTAGAAAACCCGAATGATACGATATCCCACCAGCTTGTGTGGATGCTTCTGCTGCTCTATTGCAGAATAAATGCAACTTCTGGTAGGGCATGTATCTGTAACCCTTTTTAGTAAAAAAACAAAACAAACTAATATCTCACAATAGGTCTAAAATGAATGAATACACAGGCCCGTTTCCTTCTAAAAGGAAGACAAAATGTATACAGATTCTATTCAGCTCATATGACTGATCAAGGATGTACAAACCCGAGTATGTAAATATTCATTAATAGTGATAATGTTAATGAATAATAATATTCATAGTTACCTTTGAACTTGCATAGAAAAGGTCAAGAGGTCAACTTGTCCCGAAAGGTTCACATTCTCGAATTCAACACGAAGCTTTAGCTGCAAGAAAATGTGTAGAAATGTTTTGGTGAAAGTGAAAGACATAAAATTACAAACGCACAGAGTGATTTTTATTATCATGGACTAGATTTATTATCTAATTGCCTAAGTGAGAACTGTTAAACAAAAGAAGGGGAATTTGAAATGGGAAACCCAAAGGTGAAACATAACAAGTAGAGCATAACCGATGTCGTTAGGCGCTAGTCGTAAATATCCCCCACATTTTAAAGGCAAAGTTAAAAGAACCAAAACCTTTCTTTCTGAGTATTTCATCAACCTACCTCTGCACCTGCTGGTAGGGGATTCCCCACAGTGCACGTGACCAGAGAAAGTTGTACGTCATTGGAACACGAAGCGATGAAATCGTGAATCTGAGTTGGAAAATCAAAAAACTTAAAATGTTTCTATTCATAGTCACATCAATTACAAACAAGGCAATCCCATGGAAAATTTCTGTAATGGATAGGATTGAGATATCCCCAATGAAATTGGAAGTGCCCCAATCCATGGTTCTATGAGAGAGAAAGAGAGTGTGTGTTCATGACCGATCCAATCAAATCAAATTCTCTTTTCGCTTTTCCCTTCCCTGCTTTTATTGGACGTCCATTTTGTTTCTCTCACTATACTTCTACACATGGGGGATGTTTCACAAAGACTAAGATCGACTTTAAGTTGGACTTAACTATGGCAGGCCGTTCATGCCACTGTTTGCTCTCACCATTTACTGGCATTGGTCTCTCAAGGGACGTACAAATCATGGTCACAAATCTATAGAATTTTACATTTTTTGATAATTCATTATCGAAGGAAAAAATATTATCTAAAGATCATAATGGTGAGAGCAAACAGTGGCATGAACGACCTGCCATATTTAAGTCCAACTTAGAGTCGATCTTACTTTTTGTGAAACACTCCCCTGTTATCATATTCTGTAACAATTACCATAGACTGTAAAACATTTAATGATACATTATACATAAATAAACTTTGATCTTTTACTGAATGCCCTGTGTAGTAATGTTTTAGTCACCACTTTCCTCCCTTAATCGTAAACGGGCCACACTTCCTGCGTAGAGATACTTTACGTACCCCTCTGAGTTCTTGTGCCTTCTTAAAAAAGAGAAGCTCAGGAACATACGAGTATAGTCTGGTTTATGCCTTCCCATTTATTGCGGAATTAACTGGTATCCTTCGGAGCTTATGATGCACATTATTATGTTTTTGACCCTTCCCCCAATACATAGACACACATCTTCGCTAGCTGGTAGTTTACTTCATAAACTATGTTGTGCTTTCTTTACCAGCAGGAGAAGGGCGTAAATCTCAACTATATATATTCGGAGTGAATGGTTCAGATCTGAGGTTTGAACCCTAGACCTTCTAAACAAAAAAGTAATACTCCAGGAACATGGTATAATACTCACCAGTCGCAGTTGTTCTGCTTTTTTAAAGAGGAGCTCCGGAGGGGTATGGATCTTGAGTCTTGATTGGTAGGCATCCTCCCCATGGTTTGTGATGGTAATTATCATGATGATGTTCTTCCTGTCTCCGACGAATAATCTTTCCACATTCCTAGAAATAGCGAAAAAGCAAGTAAATAATGACTTGTGAAACTGCAGGTAGTGAGTAGATACCGAGGCTTATCTCTTTGTATCCCCTTTTCTATTGCAATTTCTTGATTACATCTCTTTTCGTTTCACTTCCTTTCTTCCTTTCCGCCGTGAGTAATGCGATTCGATGTCTTATTAAGTTATCTACCACGAGTCCTCAGCTATGCTTCAAACGTCATAACATAACATAAAGCTGTGCTATATTATAATCGAAGCTGGAAATGTTTATTTCAACCCATCTTACCCTCATTATGTTCAAACTTCTTCAAAAATACTTTATACGTATATTTCCTTTTCAAAGCAGTAAGTATATTTCCCACCCGTAGGTACTCGCAATCTACTTCCAAATGTTTTTTTTTAACAGAAAACGACAACAGTCTTCTTACTTTGTGACAGCAAGTCTCAAATCTGGAACACAGGTGAGATTTTGGCAATTATTCAGGATAGGAACCTACAAAAAAGAGAAACATAAGGAACAAAATAATGCTTTCAGAATATCTTAAGGCACTGTAGAGATTCATCTGATTGGTAACGATGACTAATAAAGCAACAGTTATTCAGACACAAAATGACTCTCAGTTCATTTCCGTTCAGTTCAGTCTATTTCTCATACATGTATTTTACATTTTACATTTGCAATATTTTATACATGAAGAAAATAACATTACAAAGATTTTACAAGTAAACATTTAAATACATTTAAACGTACATTATTATTTCATCATAGACCGTTGACAGCAATAGCGCCAGCTACGATGAGAAATCAACGTGTGATATTGATGTTTCAGTGCAAACATTTAGTCCAGAGCCATGCGGCCCTAAAGCAAGAGAAGGTTTACCTAAGAAGCATACTGATGTGTCTCAAAATAAAATTGTTTTGAGCCATTATCTTCTCTCTCTTCGTACTCTTAGAACGTTAGATATGAAAAACACATTCTCTATAATAGACAATTAAATTTTAAAAAATATATAAGCAAATTGAGGGCGCTCATTGACTAAAAATGAAATAAGAGATACAGCTCCATGATGAAAACAAATACCCCTACTTAGAGAAAGATAGACATTAAAATCAATGTGCTTTAACACAGTGTAAACGCCCCAGTGGCTCTCAACAGATTCTACTATCGGCGTCAACGCCAGAAGGTCTTACCGTTAGTGATGTTGAGGCGGGGATGTTCTGGTTGAGAATAGGTTGTATATCGGCTGGTCTGAACAGTGTACTGTTGATCTGGTCTGTCACGAGGCGATAATCGGCTCTCATGGTGACAGGTGTGAGCTTGTCTTGGATTGAATTCTAATGGGAGAAGGAGAAAAAGGGAAATTTTTATTACAAGTGAAAATAAGCACATTTACAATGAACAATGCATCTTCAGTTCTGATAGCGATGAAAAAAAAGACTTGGCAGATTAAAATCAAACTTACGCAACATATAATTCAGTTATATTAATAAATATATCCTATCATAATTATATCCCATAGAAGTCATGTCCAGATTATGTAGACTGCACGTCATTTTAATGTTCACACATTTCAATAGGCGAATCATTGTCTCGTGTTAAGTTGAATATTCGTAGGTCTTTGCGATCGTGTTCGAGTAATACCGTTGCCGCCCCCATCATGATACAAGTGCCCCTCTATGATCCATGATTTTTTTTTTTTTTTGGGGGGTGTTGGTACTTGGGAGTTCTTGCATGCACTTTCTACAAGTGCCTCGCAATTTTTTCATTTTACTTTTTGAGGGACTTGAATTCTTTTTCCCTGGGAGGGGGTGGGTTGAGCCCTCAAACCGTACAACTGCGATCTACGGATGCTTACCGGGATGTATGCAACATGAGAGAGGCATATTTCAGACCCAGTAGAAATATTAACGCGATCTCGGATCCCAGCAGAGTCGGGTTGGTCAAGCAGTTCAAAGTAACATCGCTGACTGACGGGGAGTTTAGCATCGGCAATCAAGTCATAATCCAGAACTACAAAGGAGACAACAAATATGACATAGGGGTGATGTTTACATGATTTTCATATCGCCTGCTGAGTCCGAGAAGGTCATCATAATCAGCGGCGGATAGGGACTGAAATCCGTTGGGGAATTAAATGTTTTCGTGTGTACTTTTTGATCAACTAGCCCTAAGACCACTAACGGACCAGACCTCAATCCAAAGTATCTCCTCGCGAGGATAGCTCCTCAAAGCCCTGTTGCCAATCCGCCCCTGCATAAAATGTGTGTTAAACGCGATTAGTTTACAGCCTCTTGGCTTACACCAGATAACATGATATTTACGATTGACATACATTTCTATATAGTAGATAAACTTAAGAATATTTCCATTTACGAGACCTAAGAGGGGTTTTGGAGAATGATATTACACGTTGTAGTTCGTGAGCTGTGCGAACAAGTAGGCACTCCGAATGAGTAGGTCTTCTAAATCGGAAATACAGATTAATATCATAGATGTGGAGAAAGGGAAGGGGAAGTGCGAAAGAGAGTGGAAGAGAGGGATAGGGAAAGAGGAAACAAATATAGAAAGAGAGAGAGAGAGTGAGAGGGAGAGAGAGAATGAGAGGGAGAGTGAGAGAGAAAGGGAGAGTGAGAGAGAATACATCAGAATTGCAGAGAGTGCAAATGAAAGGGAGAGATATTATAAGTTCTAAAAAAAACCTTAGATGGGTACTTACAAATTTCCTCTGGTATATTTATCCCCTCGAACGATAAACAGAGCGTCACATTGAATCTATTCCATGAGAATCATAAAAAGGAAGAGATCAATGAAAATAAGGATGAAAAAGAAGAAATCAAATTCTTGTAACACAAACGTTATAAAATGTACAAAGCTGGCTTTATTACTGACTTGACTGACTTAGGTGCATAGGACGGTGTGTCCCCTTGCTCCCCTACGAGAAATCATGCTCCATTCTGATCTGTACAATTATTACAATATATACAATTTATTGCATTTCCTATTTAGAATTGATGGTGAGTTCTTTAATTATTCAATATAAAGATATTGGTTTGAGAGTGTTTTCCTTCTTCAGAACTAAGAAAATACATAGCAGTACAACTCCTACATGTCACAAGAATATAACTACAAATTACACTAGCCAATGTAGCCTTACGTCTTTCGGATGGTGACGTTAAAGGTCTGTCCCCAGACATAAATAATCATATCTGATTGATACACGTCTGTAAAAATCTAAATTACACACACTGTACATAGGAATATATTTTGTAGGAGTCACCTTCTCAGCAAAATACTAGGTTTACAACCCACAGAGATAAAAAGGCAAAGGAGAATAATTTGTAATTTTGATAAAATGTTCAACTTGGGTCTGGCTCTGTTTTAAAGAGGGAGAAGGCAGCTCCCCTCCTTTGATTTATTAGCAATATAATTATAATAATAATAATAACAATAATTCTGTTTTCCCAGGGAAGTCTCATTAGCTTCGATGAGGGCCCTGCAATTAGTATTACCCCAGCGATTGCCAGGTATCCTTTTACACTTGGGTAGAGAGTGGCACATGTAGATTAATGTCTTGCCAAAAGACGTTAGTGCCGGACCGAGATTCGAATCCTCAACCCTTGGATTGAGAGTAAGGTGAATGAACCACTTTACCACGACACCTCCACAATAAATAAGCAGAGGCCTACCGTGGTGTACAAACATTGCGGGTTCATTGGTGTTATGGGAGATGAAATGCGAAATAACAAGGCAATAGAGTTGGGGTTGGAAGGGGTTAGTATTATCTTAGTTTGACGTTGTCCTCGCTTTTTCCTTTCTTTATCTCCAAAAACGATCGCAAAGACTTTCAAGAAATCAAATCAATGCCAGTTCCAATACATTGTTGTATATCCCGTAGAAATCATATTTGGAATTATGTAATACGTAATCATCAAGGTCAGACATTTATTACGGTGATTGAGAAGGCAATTGAAATAGCATTAGGTTGATTTTCAGAAAGTCTTGGCAGTCGTGTTTTTCTTAGTTTTTTATTTTATTTATTCGCAATAATAAGGGTAGGGGCGGGGGCAAGTGCCCCAGTGCCCATGGAGCTACGCCACTGTCGATATGTTAAGGAGGACTCACCCGAGTACCAATGCACCACTAGGAAGCCGGTAATTGCGTTCCTTGAGTCGAATTCCCTTCAGATCAACGCTAAGATGAGCGGAGACATCCACAACCGGTCTCGACCTGGCAATTGTACAGAAATAAATCATGAAAAAGTGCATTTATACAAAATCTAATCAAAACGTCAAAGTGAAGATTGCGAGAGAGTAACACCGACACTTCGAATAACCTTAATATCTTGGAAAGTTAGAATGCTCTCAATAATAGCATTTTTCTCTTTGGGATCAATTTTAAGAATACTTCTTACATACTTCTGTAATAGTATGTGCACATCGTTTCAGTTGATGCAACTAGTGATATATCCCTTAGGCAACAACTTTGACGAGGTACTTTTATCTGTTTATTGTGGATATAATTTTTTCCCCAATAATAGCGTGATTATTTTTAAAATCCAATCGCTGAAAACCTCAATTAAATGTTAGCTTGTAAGTATTCCAACGCCATCTACGGTAAATATTGTAATAGCACTATATTATCTTCGTCAAAATAAGACAAAATTACGATTTTCTAATTCCTCTTGAAATAATTATGCATAATATGTACTCTATATTTTTTCTGTTTATCCTTAATAACGAATATGATGAGTAGAGTAAAGTGTGAGAGAACAGAGAGAATTAAAGCTAAATTTCATTGACTCATTGATTATTTATATTAGGGTCTACTTCATTGAGTAACTCCAGAAAGGTTCGTAATGGACACCGATGACATTGGCCCAAAAATATCTACTCATCATACCCTTAAAATGTTTTCATTGAAATAACAAGACAACCTGCATAAAAAGTAAAAAAGAAAATCTTGGCCTACTCGTGCTAATAACAAGGTGTTATCGATGCAGGATTAGTGAATGTATTTGATAAAGGTATCAGAAGGTATAGAGATCTAATATAGGTTTGTACCGGTACTGCTCACACGACTGCAGTTTCCCGGGCTTCTGTTATGTATTGCAAACTTTGTACGAGCTTTCATTTGCATGTGAGCAATTCATTATACGCAGGGCAAATAAATAAAAACACTTTTAACCGATTATTGAAGAGTAACACCGATTTAGTTGGCCCTAACACTATACTATTATCATTTCCTCTTCCTAACACGACAATCATACATGTCATAAAAACTACGTTTCCTGCGTTTATCATTTTGAACATAGCACAATAGCGCGTGTGTGTAGGATTAGCTTTCAAACAAAAAGTAAAGCTAAAATCAGGATATGTGTATTATAACTGCTGGTAGTTAATGCCAGACTTCATGTAAACAACATTTTAAAAAAATGCTGGTGGTACTCAAATAGTATACCTTCATCGTTTGTCGACATTGCATGTTGAGTGTTTTTGTATTGTGTTTGAAATTTATTTAATTTTAAGGGCAAATCCGTCCTTTACACCCAGAATATTGTGCTCGCAATAAAAGTAAAAGTATTATTTGAGAGGTTTATCGCATTGGTTGTGTAAAAATACCAACAACAAATAAACGAAAACAAAAACAACAACAACAACTAGAAAAAAAATAGATATAGGATTCTATACGTACCTAAACAAAGCAACCGTTGAAGCCTTGTACATCCCTACAACTAGATCTGTATTATAGTAGAATAGAAGAAGGGGAAAGGGTAGAAAGGTGAAGAGGAGTGGAGAAAATGCGATTTAAAGTTAAACCGAAAGAAGAGTTCCGTTAAAAGTAAACAATTTGTGACCTGTCTCGTTATTAACATTCCTTCATGGAAGAATAACTTATAAGCAATAAAAATTATAAAAAAAAAAAAATATTGGCCTCATATTACAAAATTCGACTTGAAAATGTTGTAAATATTCTTATGTCGCATGGGTGATTTACATTATACGTTGAATCTTTAAAGGGATCTTCACTGCACAACCTTTGCTCTTTTAGTACATCCCTCTACTAATACCCCTTTTCATGCGTTTATATTATATCTCATTTTTTAATATTTATGATTGAATCAACGCTTTTATGTCTGTTATAATTAGGAGAAAGAAAGCAAACAAATATGTAGCTTATACCTCCGTCACATTGCCAAACCGACTCCACACCGACTCCAAAACCGACCGATTTTTGGTCATTTGGGAGTAACGCAATATTTTTATATCGGTCTCGTAGGTTGAATAAGATGTTAAACTTAACATCTAATTTATTCGTACCCCTTGTAAATTTGATATTTCTTTTGCTTTTCGTAACCCAATAACGAAAGGTGAACTGGTTGAATTAGGGCCTTTGTTGAATACTTTTAGATGTTAGCTTTAATATGTCACATTATCAAGAAACATAAATCAGGACAAATCACTTTTCACCTATTTAAAAAATACAAAAATTGGTAAGGGTATGAATAATTTAGTGAATTATAATTTAGTGAATTCGGGCCATATGTTCAGATCCGAAATTGTGTTTGCTAAAAGTAGGAATAATAAAATTTGAGAACTTGAAACTTGAAACGTACCAGGATACTGATTATTATCCATGTCCATTCCAGACGAGAGGGAGAAACCAAAGGTCGGTAAGGTCAACCCTAAGGTCAAAGGGTCAAGTACCTGCAACATACAACAAATAAGATATTCTGGTTAGATATATAATTTCAAGTTGGAAGTCTTAAATTAAAACTTGAAAGACGACATGAAGTCGAAAGATAGAAGTACACCATTTTGCGAAAAATCTCGGAGTTTCATTTTGCAGAATATACCTTTGCGTCCACGGACTTTGGAGGAGAGTGGGTCCTGATCTGAAGAGGCACACGTATAATCAAGGGGGAGAGGAGGGGTGTTAATCTGCGTTACTCGGTGAATGAAATGAGCGTTAACGAGAGTTAACGGATTTGGTTAGTAGGTTGCAGGAGAGGTCTTGTCTTCTTTTCAACCCCGTCCTCTCCTATCCTTTCAGTTTATCCTCTTTTCTATGTTCCTATATTTCCTTCGTTTATTCATCATTTGAAAGGCGAGGGGGGAGAGGGGGAGGTATCCCCGTGCCCCCTGTATCTACGCCAATGTATAGTGATTACCTGTGTTGCTGACTGGTATAGTCCCTGTCTCCCGGAGCTGTGGAAGATATACACCCGTCCAAGACCCGTCTCACCATCATGAGGAGCTCCTATGGCTAAATCTGCAGAGAGAAGTAAAACAAAACATGACGATGATGTCGATGATCACCATGATTTAAAGCCATAGAGACGTCATTTCCCAATCTTGTCTTAAACAAGATTTAAAAAATGAACTTGCTTGTAACTTTTACAATCAGAGAATGAGGTAGCGAGGGTCCAGCACCCCCAATTCCGCACTTACGGGGGATTTGAGATAGATATAATGCAACAGAACAAGGTCATATAGAGAGGGGGTATGATCTTTTTTCATGCCTTCTGTCTACTCTTTTTTTCTGTTGAATTGAATTGAATTGCAATAGACGTTTATTGTACTAAAAACACTTTCACAGTCCTATATGGCTGAATTGCGGTAGAATTTACAGTTCAAATTTTCTTTTCTCTTTTAAAATTTTACTTTTTAAATTTTTGCTGTTGTTTGATGATAAAATAGTATGGTCTTTTGTAAACACAGGCCTGCCTCATCCAAATATTTTTCTCTCTGAGGGCTCTGCAATCGTAATATTTACCTCGGCAGGCCTACCATACGTATATTAGCAGGTACTCATTTACTTCACCTGGATGGAGAGTGGCGAATGTAGATTAATTTCTCGTCAAAGGACATTAATACTTATTAATAGCCGACGTATTAATCACTGTACCTTTGAATCCGTCTTGGTTAACGTCTCCTAGTGGAGCTATCGAGAAGCCAAATCTGCCGCCTGCTCGCTTCCCTGTCAGAATCTGAGGTGCTGCAAAGGTACCCTGTATGAGGTACAACATCACAGTTTGTTTAGTTATTACTTTAACAATCATATTACACATTATTGTTAATGTAGTGATGATTACTCCAAATTTGTACGAACGATTTTTTTTAAATCTGACTGATCATTTTCTCTAGATTAAAAACAAAACAAAATATGTACCAGATATTAATTTTACAACAAATCACCCACAAAATGTATGAATTTAATAATGCCATTATGCATAGTCTTTCGGTAGGTAAGGGTTACTCCCAAAATGAAGAATAACTCCAAGATTTATGAGTTTGAAAGAATGTTACTACTCACATCGCCGTTATTTTGATAGATGTAAACCCGGCCAACATCGTGTCGCTTGTCTTCCATATTACTATACATAGGCGCCGAGACGATCAACTCATCAAATCTAAGGAACAAAAGGAAGTAAATTAATATTAATTCATCATACAGATTGTAATTTGATAAGTTAACGAACAAAATGAACGGAAATGATATAATGCCGGTGAGAACGAATTCTAGTTTATGGTGCTTTATTATGGCAAAATGTTATTTCGTCATCAAGGAAAGCTATAAAAACTACAAATTTTACATATTTTCAAACTTGGGAGGGAAGGGGGGGGGCAGTGGGACATCCAAGTAGACCGGCAGTGATAAAGGTTCACTAGAAAACACACAGAAAGATACATAAGAAAATATAGAAATTAAGAAAGTTCCAAGAGGTCCACGATTCCGATGACCCACGAGACCGAAGTACCGGAAAATAAAGCAATACATCATGGAAGATGTCGACGGGGCACAGTATCAATCCCCGCCTCACAAGCCTATGCAAGGATGTGCTTGCTTTCTTAACAGTCTAGTGAAATAATCGTCGACACAAAAACAAACAAATATAAACAGACAAACAAACAAACAGACAAACTAACAACAACAACAATAAAAACAAAAACCGTACCCATCGCCGGTGAGGTCTGATCCTGTCGCCGAGTGTCCGAAGTATTCTCCCATCTCTGATCCTTGCATTACATTTATCTCTGACAAAGAAACATCTAAGATAGATACCTGCAAGACAAGAACAAGAATGGTCAGTCGGTGATTCCATTCTTATAAAAACGGTTTAGTTCTGGTGGAAATTAATTTGTGCTCTTTCTCATTATTTCTATTCTTATGTGAACGAATATCATAGCAGCAATGTAAAAACAAAAATGAATATAAAGCCAGTCAAATTGAAGATACGACCAAAAGGGTAACTATTTTAAATTTTGGACCAAAAGTGATGCCACATGTGTGTGTAGTCCCATATATTCATGACCGTAAGTAGTGATTTTCATTGTTTGTAAGCCTAATTTTTAGAACAATTCAGTCAATTTGAAATATTGGAAAACTTCGAAATACATTATTTAGTCTCTGTCCATTATCATGACTGCCTTTCCTTAATAACTTCTCGCATTCCCATCACTAAACTTATTATATCGCTTAGATTCTAGAGGGGTTACCATAAGACTTAAATAATTATAAAACCATGACAAATTTGTTTCTTTTCAATAGGATATTAATCATTATCTATAACCAAGAGTTTAGCAAAAAAAGGAATAATGCTTTCTTTTGTACAAGGCTCATATGAGTCATATCTACCAAGTATTATTTCTGAGATACGTTATTTGGCTTCTTATTATGACTACACCAATATTATTTTGTGATATATATTAGACATGATATGTATTCTTTAAATATAAAACATAAACCAACAAATGTGATATAAGAGTCGCCTGTTGGATGTAGCAGGTTCACTAGTAACCATATACTGGCTTAAATTTGTATAAAGCTGACTCAATCTGCTGGGTAAATATGAACTGTTGAATTATGCATTATGTAATAGAGGCGGCAGAAGCCACGTGGCAACCTCATGTTACTGAAATAGAAGAAAATTATTTTGGCAGCAAAGATAGATTATGTGTAGCCCCATGCACCTGTTTTGGTGTCAGTGACCTCAGCTTACCTCATCCCTAATCTGAAGATGATTTACAATATCCGAACCTGGATTTTCCACTAAGTCATAACTTTCTAATCACAAATTTATTTAAGAGCCAGGTTCGAATTCAGATTCATCTATTTAATATTTTCGAAAAAATAGTCTATAAAACAGAAGTTGCATGACAGAAATACATTTCTCTGAGGATCATCGTCAGTAAATGATGTTTGATCATTATTTGAATTTGCCCAAATTTTGAATAATATGTCTCTTCGAATATACTGGTATCATTTGACAAAATTACTATCAGGGTTGGGGTATCCAATGGAGTCATGTACGTCCAGCCTATGAAATGGGGGTCAAGTTGCGTGCGTGTGTGTGTGTGTGTGTGTGTGTGTGTGCGTGTATGTGGGAAGGGGCACCGGTCGATTAAATGTCAATTAACAAGGCAACAGATTAAATAAGGGGTGCGGGAGGTGGCCCTATCATTTCATTTCTCTTCTCTTCCTTTTCCCTCACACCCTTTTTTCTCACCTTTTCATATCTCTATCATTTAGAGTATCCTCTTTATTTCGCCATTTGAGGGGGAAGGGAATTAATATTTGCCAAAATGGTCAAGTTTTGCTCAAGCACTAGTAAAGTGTGATCATTATTGGACATTACCAAAGTTGGACATAAATTTCCCAAAGTTGGTCGGACTCATAATTGCCCTCACGATGGGCAAATTTTAAACAATATTTAAAAGTGTTGTGAGTGAACACCCCCGTGGAGGAGACCACTGACTAACTGGACCCCTTCATGACTATATCCCTAAGACAAGCCATGGGAATGCATTGACTCATCATGCCTTTTTCAAAGCCTAAGTATGAGTTTAGCCCATCGAGTCATATTTGAGTTCGACGATAATAGCCCCAGACAAATTTTTATTTTACTCACCATGCCTCTATTGAGGGCTCCGCGGGGCGTCCCGACTATGTACTCATTCAGGGTGTCCCCATCAAAATCACCGAACGACACGGAATAACCTGTAGGACGCGAGAGCAAAAAGATGACATTGATAATTTAGAAATATAGAAGTACCTCTTCGGCATGGGTAACTAACTATATGTTGGATTAAAAAAAACTTAAGACATATTGATGAAGACATAATGAGAGAGAGAGAGAGAGAGAGAGAGAGACGGAGAGAGAGGCTTCTATTAGATTATCATAAATATGATGGAATATAATTGTCATTTATTTGATCTAGATATCGAAACATTTTGACGATTTAACAACAAAACACACTAAATTCTGAAGACTACATAAGCATATAAAAGTAGTTACTTTATTTGATCTGATTTGATTCCTTGCTTCTTCATCACTACTCTAAAAATGTGAGATATGATGACATGTAGTGAATACGGAATAATAAAAATACTAACAACAATAATACTAACAACATTCCGTTGTTTATATAGCGCTTAATACACCGAATATGTCCCTAAGCGCTTTACAGACATATTATTCACCCCGGTCATCATATTCAATTTGCTCGCACACAATGTATGCACATTCTCCACTCCCAGGAGAGCATTCCAGCCAGGCGCCATTTTACAGATACTCACAAAGGACGTCAGTGCCCGGCTGGGATTTGAACCCCGTACCTTGAGATCTACAGTCGGGTGACTTATCCATTAGACCACAACGCATGTCTCATGTCAATGAAACATGCATTGCCAAATTGAAGGCGTGGTTGAGGTAAACTTCATTTGTATGATAATTATAGATATAAGATATGTTTTCGGTACACACTAAATCTTTGATTTCTCTCAAATGTGATTTCTATCTGGATTTTTACACAATGATGAAAATCAACATACCTCTGTAATCGCTTACTTGTAGATTCTTAGGCTCTCGTGATTCATATGAACCGAGTGATTCATACAGGGCTGCAACATGGACTTGACCTACAAGGGAAAGATAGCAGAGATGCACATCTTATGAAAATTCCATAACTTTGAAATTAATTGCATAATTGCACAATCGAATCATATTCGCAATGATATTTTGTTCTTAAATTCCCTATAACATCGCCCATTAGTTCCACATTAAACTCCAGTATATTTATTTTTGAGCTTGTTATCATTTCGTTAATCAGTTCTCTCTCTCTCTCTTTCCCCCCAAAGAACATTGAACACATGATTTATGGAGCTATCACATACACAGTGCGATATTGATAAAAATATCATCATCATTCAAATAAGAATCAGGTCTACACAAGTTGAATATTATTTACTTCGTTACATCTGCCACGTCTGAATGTAAATCATGTCATGTTTTCAAAAAATATATTTTGAATTAGCACATCTGACATAAACCAATAGAAATACCGAAGAAGGCATGCCTTTCAAAACAAAACATAAATACACAATAAAAATATGGCATCGATATAATCATAGATTATGAAAAAGTCATAAAATGAAACTTGCTGGCAGATGTCAACCTTTCTCTTGTTTTGTACTCACTATATTATTGATTTGGTCTTTGCCGAATGAAATCAATATAACATTAACACTATTTCAGGATATTATCAATAACAACAAGTCATAAAGCCAAGGCTATGATCTAATAATATCTAACCTCGTGACACACAGTATGTATTGGTCTCTTGTTTATATGACAAATTGCGCTTATTTAGCAAGTCATGTAAATTTTTGTGTTCAATATATCATATGAGATAACGTGTACGGTATCTACAAAATATATTATTCAGAATAGCTTATGCAAGGTTTACTTGCAGATGAAATACTATGACTGACAGGCCTTCTCAGAAGCACCTTTCTTGTAGCTTCTAAAGGATGTTTTACTACTACTACTATTACTACTACTACTACTACTACTACTACTACTACTACTACTACTACTACTACTACTACTACTACTACTACTACTACTACTACTACTACTACTACTACTACTACTACTACTACTACTACTACTACTACTACTACTACTACTACTTCTACTTCTACTGATAAATACACAAATAAGAGAGTAAATAATGGAAAATGAAAGCACAAATTACTTAGCACAATACTAAACTTTCAAAGCCCTGCACTATATGACATTTATCAACATTTGAAGAAAGATATATTAAGCTGTTCGTAAGACTGATATACAAAGCTCTGAATATTACCTTTTCCTTTGAAATTTCCCACAGCTCCCATGAGTATTTCATCCTCCGACACTGCTGCACTTAGACCTAGCTGGCAGGACAGAAACTTGGTCGAATCTGAAAGAGATAGATTCATAGTTTATCATCATCGTTATCATCATAGTCAAAATGATAATGATGGTGATGATAATATTGTTATTAATAATAAAAATGATATGATGATGACGACGACGATGATGATGATGACGATGATGGTGATGATATTAATAATAATAATCATTATCATAATAATGATGATAAAAATTAATATAACAATAGGACTATTACTAATACTTATGCTTACTATTGTGTGTGCGTGCGTGTGAGAGAGATAAGAGAGAGAGAGAGAGGGAGATGAATATTTTTATAATAAATATCATGTTTTGTTTTCTTTGTATCTATCACAGTCATTATAGATGATTCATCGTTTGGTACATTCATGTTTTACGAAAATGGTTTAAATTCATACTTTCCCGAACATTTGCAATCGTTTTAAGATGTAGGTCGCAGGATGACGTTTGGACTATTACCAAGTAATGTACCAAGTAATGGCATTTAGAGAAGGGGAAGCTGACATGCATGATCCCTGCATGGCAGCGGTACGGGACAGACATGTTTTCCCCTTCCTTGTAGATATTCCATCTTGTCACTCACAATACGTCTTTACAGAGCCAGAAGGGCGTTAACTCTGTGTTAACGTATATGAATCAACGTCCTTCTGGCTCCAAACAGACGAATCACGTACAATGATTTGGCATGTATACCTGTAGTGAGAAGGAATGTTCTATACTTCCTGTTGTGCATAATGATGTTATGACGATGTCGAGTTTTAAAGTGGCTGTCACCGGGGGGTGGGGCTGTGTTACGTACTCCCCATTTCCATCAAATTTTGAAGGGACGGGGGAGAGACAGAAAAGAGAGGAGAAACAGAACGTGGAAAGAGAATTGTATGACCTCCTTCCCCACCCTCCCCATAATCGGCGACCATGTTAACCCTGATTCTAATCACGCAGAAAGACTGGTGCCCCCAATGATGCCAGTACCCCATAAAGGACCGGACCAATGCTACGCCACTGAATTGTCACTATCAATGTACCATGCACGGCATCAAGATATCACGATCCAGGTGCCATAAAAACAGTTTTCCTTTTCGCATTGTCATGCCCATCTGTTATCTTGATGCAAAGGGAATACTAGATCTAACGTCCCTTGACTTGATGGTGTTGTTGATGGTGTTGATGATGATGATGATGATGATGATGTTGTTGTTGTTAATTACATTCAGAGGCTTAAGTAAAGATATCGTCATTTATTCGCAAATTTGACTTAATTGAAAGAAAAGTATTTTGGTGACTAAAAAATGAACATTGATAAATAAAACTCATGTTATTATTCCTAAATGATCAACGAAGTGCAACGTTAATGATATGCCAGCATATAACCTAAAATAAACATGAACAAAATATCGGTTGCTCTGTCTCATGGACGTTAATTGATTTAAGGCAAAGCTCAACAACGTGACGCCAATTCCAATTGTAGAGTAGTTTATTTTATTCCACTATGGTAAAGAATACGTTAACATTTTGATATCAATTAAACACTGATCACCTACAAGTGAGTTCTAATCATAAAGCAGCTAATCCCATTCCAGGTACTTAAGAATAATACTAATAATTAGATCGATTTACAACTACTCAACTGCTCTGTAGTGACCCCCTATAAATACATTAAGATTTTAATACCAATTAAACACCAATCATCTCCACATCATTAAGCATAATAAAATTGTCAATCAGGGGTTCAACGACCGAAGGTAAACGTTCATGATGACGAGCAAGTTTACCTGGATGAGTGGACCGACTCAACGCCCCACAGGCGCCCAAGTATTACGTAATGAGAGGAGGTGTAAACCTCTACGGTGATACAGTTAGAATGGTCTACACAGGATATGGTTGTTAAAATGACTTCCTAATTGCCACTGGCTCTGCACTTGGTCTATCGAAAACTCTTTCGGAAACTATTCCGGATATCCAGGAAAAGTTTAAAAGTGATCGGGAAAAGACAAGAAGCTGTCTTGGAAGATCACAGACGTCCTTCATCTGTTTCTTGTGACCGGCAGAAGAGCGGTAAAGGAATCATCGATGCACATTAATTGTCTAGAAAAAGGCATTTAAAATGTTTTGCCCTTGCCACGCAAATAATCTGTCTGTGCGACAGTGTACTTATCATAAATGCTTCAAGATTATTTTACTTTTTCTACCGCAAGATTAATCTATACCGGTGTTATGAGGATTGCCATGAAGATAATCAGTAAAAACCATTTCGGATATCCAGGAAAAGTTTAAAACTGATCAGGAAATACAAAAAGCTGTCTTGGAAGTTGAAATGGGTAATTTTGCAAAGCCATTGCGTTACACAAAGCAATCCTTCCGGCAACCGGTGTCTATTGTTTTGTGCAAAATACGCGTGTGGGAAATGAGCGACCGTGCATAGAGGCGTAGAAAGCAATCGAAGTTTTAAAGTATGTAGATCACCCTCATTGTTTCAACTATTACTGAATGTTCATAATTTATTTCCCATAGATCTAATACGGGAACCACCTGGTCCCAGCAGGCAATGCGGATAAGAGTGATGTATTATATTCCTCTACACTACTTCATGATTTTAATATACAAAACTGGGAATTGAAGAAAAAAAGAAAGAATGGCCGAACTTTGTTTACAAGTCAGTTTTCTCGTTCAGAAGACAATATCTGCAGTTGTCTCCATTCCTTTCTTTGTTTATCTCTCCTTTTTGGGGTATCTGCCTGATGCATTTCAATGTGTAACAGCTAAGAAAAATAAGTCAAGAAATACAGTGAAATGTAAATCATTTAATAGTAGCCCTGACTCACGTGCTTAAAACGCGGCAACGTATTTTTATTCTTCAGTGAAAGTGATTTCCAGCTGGTTTGTTGATATTTTACGGGTCTAAACAAACAAACCAGATTCTCTCGAAATTCAAATCCGTATCCAGAACTAAAGATTAGCTTTAAAGAATGATGTTAAACGTGAATATAGAATCCCGAATCATAGGGCCAGATGAGACCATGACAGGTGCATCCAGTGGGGTTTGTAGACTACATTATTCACTGGCCGTAGTCATCATACGGGTCATATGATGACCATGAAGCATGAAGGATAGTGACCCTAGGTAATCATAGTCCAGACTGCGAACACTGATCCGTATCCTTCTAATTGAAAGAGAAGGTCGAGTTCTGAGCGCGATCATATAGACTTTCGCAAATTGAACGTGAGGCGAATTTCTATAGCCACGTGCGTCGCCTTTTGAAATATGCAACCATTACAATGAGTTGACATAGGCCTTTTAGACATTACATAATTCGGTCAACAAGATATTGAAACTGCACTTGAGCTGTTATTTAGAAAGTCCTTGCAATCATGTTTTGATGACTGTTTTTCAGTAACAGTTAGTCAATTTCTTATCATTTTGCTGTTTGCAAGACCTCATTATTCTCATGTACTACATACTTACTAAACTGTTCACATATTTCCTTGATTTATGACCGGGATATTGCAATTGCATCATGATAGTAGTTGTTGCAAAGTTTTAATTCTCTAGAAAAGAGGAAAATCTGTGGATTGTGACAACGTGAAGTCATCAAAACGAATCAAATTGACAAAAATCTACTTGAAATCACGAACAATGAACATAGATTTGGGTACTACATGTATAAGGGCCTACATAAACACGTTGGATCAAAATCTGGTCCCCACTATTTCTAATGAATGTTTAAATAGGTGAGCATTTTAGTCATGATCATTTTCCTGTAACTGTGACAGTTCTACGAAGAAAGCCTATTTAAAAATTTGGAATTAAAACATAAAAGCTCACATAATTTATGTTTCACTTCTACCAGTACTTAACCTACACTTTAAGATTTTATACGAAATTTTCGCCATCTTCCCACGGGTGCCACCATGCTTATGCGTGACGAAAGATAATGAGCAAAGGATGCTCCCTTTTAATAGGTTAATGAGGTAATTATTAATTACTAGTACATCGTCATACAGCTCATCCTAAGCAGGGCGAGTTCTGGTAATGAAACGGCATTTTGAGAGAACCTGACGTAAGGTAGAGCTGAACTGTTTACCATGTATTTATCGTAATAAAATGTCATACTTTTTTAAATCTACATGTAGGGTGGTATAGTAACAAATATACGTATATCATAAATTATGTCAGACCTATTTCGTATCTCAACTGTCTTGATTGTACAGTATTAGTAGATGAATAGTTTGGGCGAGCGAAAGAACGACAAAACTAATAACCAATCAACAAAACACATGCAAATGGTAAAAGACAAATTGCTGTGGGGATGAAAACGGAAAACCTAGAAGATATTTTGTTTTTAATTTCACCCTTTCGCTCAATTGACTCCCTTTCTTTCCTTTCCCCTTTTCCGTGTTTGTGTGTGTGTTCGTGTTTGTGTGCGTGTGTGTGTGTGTGTGTGTGTGTGTGAGGGGGGGGGGGTTGCATGAGACGACCAGTTAAGAGCCCTGATCACGTGTATTTTAATAGGGTACAAATGGCTTAGTATACTTTGCTTTGACCCTCATGACCATCAATCTCTACCACACTTATATTTGGGCTTATTCCAGACAAAGTTTTGGCTTATACTGTAGTAGAAACATTTTGACTTGTTTTACTCACCTGGATCCAAGCAGGGCGTGTATTCATGAATCTCTGTGAAGTTGCGTTTGGTGATTATACAGCCACCAACTGGGTTCCTCATCGTCAATGGCGAAGATGATGGATAGACAAGCCAAGTGTAAAGGGGACGGCACACCTGTATCAAATGAGAGAAAAGTAATGAACCCCTCAGCTTGAATATTTTAATTGTGGAATTTAGGGTCAAATATCTTGTTGTACATAACGAGACCGTTTTGCATGAAACTATAAGACTAACTTCTGTATAGTTATTATCTTAACTCCTCTAAACAACCAACAGGCAGGTTCTAATTTAATGAAAGAATATACATGCGGATATCAACAGCCTAATATCATTATCTTTATCTACATTCTCCTTTCCTACCCATGGCTACTCAATGTGTCCTGCCGTCTGACTTTTGGGATGAAATATGCACTGTCCCACATGCACATGCACTGTCACACCTTGCTTCTTCTGCTCCCTTGTCTATTTCCTTCATAAATATTAATCTTAGGGCATCATTTTTAAATGCCTAGAATTCCTTTGGGTATTTTTGTATAGAGATTAAAAGCAACTAACACAATATTAATAATGATAATAATAATAATCATCATAATCCGTTCTTGTAAAGCGCATCACATTATGATATGAAGTCTCTATGCGCTCCCAACGGACTTTGGATATTATTACCCCGGCTTTATATGATTCTTCTCATTAAACATATGTGGCTGTGTATGGATATGTTCATGGTCTCCTGAATGAGTAGGATGAGTCAGCAGTTTTTTTTAAACTGATCTATATTTTCCATTCTCAATCATGTAAGGTAAATGCGTACCCTGGTAACCGGGAGGTACCGGGTTCGAAACGAAGACGATGCGCTTGTGCCCTTTGGTAAGTCATAATCCTCTTTACCAAGCCCTAGGAGAGCACTTACAGCCTTCGGTCCCGTGGTGGCTTACTTAAAAGCACACGCATGCTTTCTCAGCAGTCAGGTAAAACAAGCCATCACATTTCTTGATTGATTGAGCGACGTACCATGAACATGATGGTGTAGCTCGATCTAAACTAAAGCCGGGGCGATGTAGATACCTCGTACGAAGCACAGAGGAATATACAGTTAACAACTAAATCATTCATACCCTTACCAAGTTTCGTCATTTTTAAAAGTATTTAAAGAATTTCTTTGCCCCTATTTTTTTTGTATGTGGCATATTAATTAAAAGATTTCTTCTGAAAGTATAAAAAAGGGCCCTTATTCAACCCCTCCACCTTTCATTCTTGAGTTATGAAAAACACAAAAACATCACATTTACAAGGGGTATGATTGCTTCTATTGTTAACCGTATGTGTATTGTATAGTTGCGCTATCTAATATGCATCGAATATTATCATCATATAAGTAATTAATAGTATACGTACTACCACAGGGCTGTCTGCTCCTCCGCTGTGCACAGTTGCTCCAAACATTTGCCCAGATTTGTTGGTCATCTGTTCCCCATTCTCTATGACATTACCTGCATGAAAAGTGATGAATTTACATTATATTGACTAGAAATGAAAACGCTTGAAAATGGAGGTGAAATGAAAACGGCGTACGCCGAAAAGAGTATTATTCAAAATTAAAGGAATACAAAATTAAGCTAAGTTAAGTATTCATCTTGTTCATTGGCAAATGGCGTAAGACCGAGAGATATGTGTTACGAACATAGCTCGAGGAGCTCATTTAGTGGTGGCAAGATGCAATGACTGTATTTCATACATCTTGGTATTAACCTGAAATATTTCCTTTAAAAATAATTTCTCTCTCTATCTCTCTCTCTCCTTTTCTTCTTTTTAACATAAATGGTCATTAATCTTTATCTGTTTGGATGTTGACGACATTTTGAGTACGATAGCTAAATTTAATTTATCTATTAATTTTGTATTATCAAACAAGGTCGGAACTAATTTCGAAAAATCAACAAAATGGCAACTTCAATACCCTATTTTACATCCCATAGTTCGGATTACGTTATAATTCATTGTCATGTTCGCACATTCCAATGGGTGAGGCACAAGGCTATTCAAATTGCCATTTTTCGAGTAGTTGCGATCGTGTTATTTATTTATTCCTTTACTTGGGGGGGCGGGGCGTGATTGTCACCTTTAATGATGATCATACCCGCTTGTTCTCCAAACTCGACAACCCTAGCCAGGTTTGATATCTCATTGTAAAACATCGATTTGATGAGTCAGTCTTACCTTCGGGGTCTAAGGTTACTTGATGACAGTCCTCATAGGTCGATAATGATGTCAATGGACACTTGTAGAGGGCGCCCCCTGCCTCTACACCCGGCTGGTTGGTCTGCGCTCTGGGTGCACCAACCAGTAACCTGAAACACATACATTGTAACGGAAATCATAAGTATTTATGTTGCTATTTCTGTGGCTGAGCTTAATTTACGAATATTTTAGAAGAATTTATCTGTTGCAAGAGTCCGAATTTGGAGAGGCACACTCCCCATATTTCTAACATGCGTGTGCTGTGCCATGGGAGCAGCAATTAACATGGTTGCAGAAACGGTCTTCCGTACATTTTCGCCTTTCCTAATGGGATACGCATCGACCTCCTTCGACATGTACATGTATAAATGTGCACTGTTACACAAATATTGCGTATAAAGTTGAGACATAATTGTGCACATTTGTCCTCGATATCGGGTCAACCAAGGAGGTAGGATTTTAGACTCCTTGCCACCTTGGGTCAACTGAAACTGTCCTTTTTCATGATAAAATGAGAATTACTCTGCATAATACGCTGACACATACATGTAGGGTACGAAGGGGAAAGATTGCAGTTGGGCCTTTTTACGACTTCAGTTCTGAAATGGGGGAAGTGTAGTTCTCATATATATATATTTTTTTTATTACTATACATGCATTGTATGTATAGGCCTACTCGAAGCACCCAATTTGATAAATAATCGTATACGGAGGTAAACTTTTATCAAAATATACTTTCCTTCTTTTCAGGGATGCCACATCTGTTTATGCTTCTTGTCAAACAGAAGAACATTCTTGTAGTAATTACTCATCTCATCCTCTCATACGTGGCATTTTTATCATCATGAATCGATCAAAGTGAACTACTTTTTTTTTCTTTTTTGATATGCTACAGCTGCTTATGTTTCGAGTAGCACAAAAGAACATAACCCTCATGTCATGCCCCGTTTGTGTTCAATAGTTGTCATTATTTTTTTTCTGAATGAAAGATTAACAGGACACTTGCGCACTTGTTCCATCAAGGTTATATAACGACGTCACCGAAGGGCAGTTCAAACGCCCCCATGACCCTGTTACTTGGTTTAAAGCCCCATTCACATAATGACGCGTGAACCGCTTGAAAATAACCACGGCGGCAAAGTAAAACATATTTTCGGTTTAAATGAATTAATGGAAAATGAGGTGAGGTAAAAAAAAAAAAAAATGTGCGAAATAAAGGCCCATAACATTGCGGCAGAAAATATCTGGAAGTAGTTGGGAAAGATAGATTTTGTAGTATATATGAAATGATGTATCCCACTCGTCAAAATGGTGAGAAATTGACCTAATCTTGCTGACAGTTTCTTGCAAATGAGTATATGGGACTACACACACATTTTAAAACCAAACTTTTCAGATATTGCTCGCCATATTTCGAATTCGAGAGACATTTTTACTATAACATCCTTCTAAACTGACATTAAAATGAACGAGGAAGCTCACAAATAATTTTGCATTTTTTAAACTTCAGAACTCAACCTTCTCTTTAATATCACTGTTTTTGTATGTATAATCAGAAAGACGCTAAAGTACTGTAACAGTTCGGCTATGGTTTAAGAGATTTATCGACGATGTCACAACAATCGCGCTGTGTTTGATCATCCACAAACAAAAGAGTCGCGCAGTACAATAGCCCAGTTCATCGAACTACAAATAGTCACTTCCTCGATTAACGATATAAAGCCGAAAAGGGAAGCGGATGATTAACAAAGGATTTCCCACATTTTGAATCCACAAGTGTCACCGGGGGACGAGTACAAGCAGTATGACTGAGCAATCAGTGAAAATGGTTGCTCATGACAATGAGTATATGCAATGAATTCGGAGAATTCAATGGAGATATAGTTATTCGTCTTAACTTATTTATTTTCTTTTATAATTTGTTTCTAGTTAAAACACAATGCTGCCAGGAAATCAAGTTTCAGGCTTACGCTTATGCCTCGTATATCTTATTAATGCAATTTAGGTTTAATATATGCACCAAGTATGTTTAACATAATGTTAATAACATTATTCCTTACACATTATCTTCTTATGCACTGTAGTAGAAAAATGGTATCAATTCGCATTCATGCCAATAAGATTTGAATTCAATTTCAAATGAAGCAGTACATTGTAAATGCCTCGTTTGCTCTTTCTTTTAACGTACTGCATTGCGCTTCTGTTTTTATATTGAAGATGGCCGCTTTAAAATTATATATTCTGACCTAGCCCTCATGTATTTTGCAGCCTACTTTATTTATCCTTTACAAAAAAAGAGGAAGTATGGAAAAACATCAATCTAAAAGAAAAACCTTAGTAAACCCATTATAATCCCATTTTCCTTTTTCCAATGCAAACTTTGATACTAATGATTGTTTAATGCTTTGAATTTAGAGCACGTCATGTCCAATAAGGAAGGAAAGTCATTTACATTACATACTCTCTCTCTCTTTCTCTCCTGCTCCCTAGTCACTTTTAAACAAGACAAATGTACACGACCTAATTATCAGATTTCAATTCGGTAATGATCTCGTCACTCGCACGGCAGTATGCTAATGCCATTTTGATAGGAGATATTCATTGGTGAAATTGGTTACGATGATTGATATTAAATGAATTACAATATTTTTCGATGGTTCAACTCAGTTTTTCAAAGAGATGACTGAGTTCAGCAAAAGTTGAAACAAATTTGTGAGTGTCCACATAATCTCCTTTTCAATTCGGAGGGATATCACAGCAGAAATGTCCAATAAACGTGACAAAAAGGAACGTTCTTTAAGTGCATCCATATTTAAATTATGACTAGAAATAGTTTTCTACTTCGGACCAAATTTTGATGCAAAAGAGTTACCAATGCTTTTGTCTTAGAACATACATTTCCCACATCTTCTACAAGAAAATATTTTGATTTGGAAACTCGCAATTCACGGTAAAGAAATATTTATTAAAAAAAACTGTGATCTTATGAGTCACCCCCTCCTTCCCCGTCTCTGCCCCCTCCCCTGTTTAGCAAGCATGGCTGCGCCAGTGCCCAAAATATAAGACATGTCAGACAGTCAGACAAATCTGTTGAATGATCACGGTCATTGTCGGGTTTCCATGTTTAAAGGAGTAACTTGTCGCCATGCTGGCACATCATAATATGAAATCAAATCTTTACGACCTTAAGGCTTTCTGGTATACTGGTCATGCTGGTAGGATAAGTTACTAAGGACATTTGGACCTGGTATTGTACGTGATCTTCACACTGTTAAAGTCAAGTCCAAATGATTTCTTATATGCTAGCAACGTGGGCGTACGGACAATGTTCTTCAGGGGTCTGACGTCTCTTTCAAGTTTCTAAATCTTTACAGCGAGCACCAATGTTGAAATTATATTTTGAGGAAATGTAATTCTGTCATCAAAATAAACCAAGGATGATCTAAAAGACTCAAATAAACCACTTCACTGTCCGGGTATAAGTTGTCGGTTCCTTGAACATTTCGTACGCCTTTGATTAGCAATATAACTCTTTGAATAATTTAAAGATAATCACAATTTGATTTTAGTGCAAACAGGAAATATTTGTTTGTTGTTGTTGTCGAACTAAAGGTCTTTCGTAAATATGGAGTTAATTTCGGAACGAGGAATCAGGGAGCAACAAACATAATCCGCTCCATCAATTGTTTATTTTGGCAATTTAGTCTTATTTTTTGTTTTTATCTATTTGTGTATTTGTTTAACTTTTTCACAGGTACCATTCTGAAAAATACACTGTGTCATAACAGGACTGCTTCATATAACAACAGACAAATTGTCTATATAATTTTCAAAAGAAAATGTGTATGTATGGATGAAGTCCAAGCAAAGACCCTATACATGTTCATTGGAAATAGCATAAACATAAAAAGATTAATCGTGTGAAATGTATTCGCTAGATTTTATGGAATCCGATGCAAAAATATGTACTCATATTAACTCCGTGTTTTTAGGAAAAGGTTAGGATATTTTAGTAATAAATTGTAGAGCTTGGGCATAAATCAACCTATTTATGACAAGTATTCTGTCAAGTTCAAGTGTAATTTGAGGACTGAAGGTCAATTTGAAGTGCAAGAAGAGAGAAAAACAGAAACCATCATCAATGCCAAATCTATAGCACGTATCTAACTAAGATGGTGGTGGTGAAATTAGTTCCCCGAGATGCAAACGCGTTGAAATGGATCCAGCATACGTTTTATATGACGTCACAATTACTCATACCCTCGCAAATTCCCCGTTTTCCACCCGTTTATTGCTTTTTCCTTTCCCTTTTTTCTTTGAGTATTTATATTTCCAGCCTTTGTGACACTCGTTCGTATTGACTTGATATCAAGTTCATTTCAAATCGCTGCTCGTCATCTGAAGATAATATTCAGAGTAACCTATGGCGCCTGAGTGGATAATTCGAGAGAGGATATAATCCTATTTCACGATCACTTCTTAAAGAATATATTTACCATTATCTTAATATATATTTTGTATTTCGAGGAGGCAATGGAACCTAAGATATATTTTGATATTGAATTTCTATTAGTAAGTTTCTTTGATGTTGAATTGTATAAAACTGAAAAATTCAAAGGGGAATATTATAAACACTGATAAAAATAGGAGCAGATAACGGTTTTCATACTATTTAATGTATTCAGTTTGAAGGGATGTTTAAAAAAAATCATTCTTACAATGCGATTGTGTTTATCACCTTACGATATTTATTAAAACTAACGTCCCTTTAAGATTCTTGGTCGTTGATTGAATACAGATTCAAGCAAAAACATGATTCATAATGATAATAACAATAATCAAATATGATGATAAATTGCTGAATTTATGAGGCGCTGAAAGTATATTATATTTTACTATTCATTTCCTGAAATAACAAACTTAATTTTCTCTCTTTCCTTTCTTGTGCAGAAATTTTGGAAGAATGAACAAGAAAATGACTGCGCAATGACTAATGACCTAAATTCGCCAATCAAAATGCCACTGAACCTTTTGAAGAGCCCTTCAGCCTTAAGGAGGGAACTTTGGTCGTGGATTTTGAGACATTCTTGTTCTTCTTCTTCTTCTTCATCAGTCAGCTGCCTCGAGATTGTGACATCTGCAATTCGCATCAATTTCAAATAATTCCCCTAATTCCATCATCCCTTGCCGTTTCTTCACAGGAATATGATCTGCTCGAGCCGCCATTCTTTAATGGAATTGCCTTCCAAATGGGACAGGTGTTTAAATAGGAATATGACTCATTTGGAGGATACTTCAGATTTTAATCGAATAAAAATATTCCTCACTCCCCGCTGTCCATCTTCACGGCATGCATGAATCACTGACGGAGTGTTTGGATATGGATGGCCACACATATTGTCTTTCACATCCCCAATACAGTATTTGTTTTTGTGATTTTTATCTTTGTAGTAAGAATAATAATATACAATATTAACAACAGAGTTCATATTACTAACTTAAAGAAAACCCCTACGCGCTTTAACAAAAAATAATGAAAGAGAGGTCAATACTTGACATAATTACTTTTGCCTGTTACATGGAATATAATTACTGAGAATCAAATAGTTACTTTCAAATGCAATTATAATTTGTACAAATTACAAGTTATCATTCGATTTACACAAACTATTAATCTGGTTTTAAAAGAATCGATTGTACAAAGTCTAGGAAATTATAAAGGATAGATACATAGATCAAAATAATGATGTCGGTAAATGGAGTAAAGTTGTAAAGTTGGAGTACATTCTCTTCTCTTCCTCAATATTTTTAACAATTTGACCCTTGGAAATCCTGGTCAGAATATGTTGAATTCAAAATCTATTATCATCTCTGAATAAATGTTATCTATACATCTGTTGCATGTATTCATTCGCTCAGAGTTTGTTTGTGTATTGTGTACTTTATGAGGGGGCACAACGGTGATTTTTGGCTGATGGGACGCCGGATAACAAGGCCATGGGGTTATGGCAGGGTGTGGGAGGGGGTCCCATTATCTATTTTTCACTTTGAAATGTCCCCTCCCTTTCATTCTCAATCTTCCCCTTTCAAAGTCATTTTGTTCCCCTTTTTCGCCAAGTGATGGAGGGTTGGGGGTGATATGCTCCCATTCATCCCTTGGCCAATCCGTTGCACTAATGTAGCATATTTTCGTTGATTGATCGAGTGATATATATACACGGTAAAAGGCCCAAAGAATCACAAGACCAGTTTCCAATAGGGTCGTGTCAAACATGTCCAAACATTGCAATCACACGAAGCATTATTCTGTTTGACATAGTGCGAGATGTGGGGCAGCAATATAGGTTCCCTTTCGTAGAAACGAAGCCCCTTCCCGTCCCTTTGGAACAATAAACACATACAGGTGAATAATCTTCTTCCTCTGTCTTATACTATAGTCACACCGACAAGACCGACACCAGACCGAAAACAAAACCGAACATAATACCCAAGTCACACCAACGAGACCGACAATAGACAGACTACAGACCCAACAAAATATTACATTACCACCCAAATGGCCAAAATCAGTCGGTTTGTCGGTGTGACTGGGGTATGACATATTTGTTAACCCGAATGGCCACGATTCGTTCGGTTTGGAGTCAGTTTAGCGGTGTGACTGAGATATGACATATTCCGTTACCCCGAATAGCCACGAGTCGGTCGGTTTAGAGTCGGTTTGGCGGTGTGACTGAGGTGTGACATTATTATGTTACCCAGAAAGGCCACGATTCGGTCGGTTTAAAGTCGATTTGGAGTCGGTTTGGCGGTGTGACTGAGGTATTAGAAACCCCACGTAAATACACACAGGTGAAAACCATGACTCAATGTTTGTTGTGCGGTTTTCGGAAGAGTTGAAAGCGACAAGTAGGTTCCTGAAATGCCTGCAGGGTATGAGGTTGGATTTTCCCAGAAGATGAACAAGATACATGTACATGTAGATAGCGAAGACATGAATGTAACAGGGATAGAATAGGTAATCCGTTTCTATAACCTTCAACCAAGCACATGCGCGTTCCTTTCATAGAATTCTTTCCTAACTATTGACGCCCCCCAACAAAAATTATTTCGAAGTTATAAGCAATTCTTTAACCTTGACAGGTAAGTGTAAGTCCAATATGGTGATATACACGTATAATTTGTGATTTTCCCGAACACAAGTAGTTACCTGAAGAATTAAACTGAAGAGGTAAAAATAATAGCAAATTGGCTGAGGCTTCCTGAAAAATCACAAATAGTGAAAGGAACTACGCACGGATATGGATACATGGGACTACACAAACATGTAATGATGATAAAAACGGTGCTTATAAAGCGCTTTCCACCGAAGTCTCTAAGCGCTATAACAAACAAAATACAATGATAAACAATTACATCAAAATATTGACCGTTTTTAAGTCGAAAGTTTTAAACTACGTTAGTCATACTTTTGGGGAATGAAGTTATACCACCTCCCTGGTTATACCAAGAGCATTGCTTTTCATGTGACATTGCTATTATGATGAGCCCCACATGGGAATAAGAGGAATGATGAAGTAAATTCACAGATTATTTTTTCACCTTTACCAGAAGTCAACCTTCTCTACATGGACGGAAGTAGGTTAGAGACTCAGCTCTATGCGACAACCGACTGGACGCGCGTCTCCATGCACCGGAGATATATAAAAAACACGGGTATTAGGACAACGCTCATAATAGGATATAAAAAATTTGGTGAAAAAATTTAAAAATATTTTAGGGTATTTCAAAAGCTATCTCTTTCATGTGACATTTCTACTATAATAATCTCCAACATGGGAGTTGAAAAGAATGAGAAACTTCACAAATTATTTCCCACCTTTACCAGGGCCCCGTCTTATATGAACAGTTGCGATTAATCGCAACTTGTTTGCGATTGATATCAATCTCACCTATGTGGTAAGACATAGGAGTGAGCAAACTTGAGATTGATACGGATCAATCGCAACTCATTATAAGAAAGGGCCCAGATATCAACGATCAGATTTGGTCAGGGTACATGCAAATAGAACAACGCGTTTCTTCACTGGAACCTTGTCCAGGCACCTCTTCGTCTTACAGGAAGAACTCCAAATCCCAGATTCTCATCTCCTTCTTTGTTTGTCCAGTCTAAAATTAATTTGTGTTAACCTTGTCGCTTTGCTCAAGGAACCGATGTATCACCGTCAATTCTAGCCTGCAGGCTGGCTAGCTAGCAGCAAGGGATTGATCCTGGAGAAAGCGTGGGAGGCGGAGGGGAGGGCACAAGGGGCACGTGCCCTGGCAATTAATCTTGTTATTTAAGCACATATAGAAGTTCCTAGTCAATTTAAGACTTAGAAAAAGGGCACCTAAAATGAGAGAAGGCATTTCCATTTGTTTGTCAGAGAATTTTAAAGAAAAAGGTATCCAAATCTTCTACCACTTCTAGTTTTGATTGTTAGAGAAATCTTGCAATACACATCATGTGCACAGTGGAATGTGTTCCAAATCGCGTCCAAAGGCAGCAATTCTAGACTCCTCCCCTAATAAAGGACACCTGAAAAAATATGTGACAACCCTTTTCTATTCCTTGCCAATGAATTTTGGAGTAAAGAGCCACCCAAATGGGCTAGCTGCTTTTTATTTGTCAAAGACACCCCTGAACATGTGCTAGCTTTTCATTTTGCTTGTCAGATAATTCTTAGAGTAAAGAGCCACATAAGATATGTGATAGCCTCGATTTTTCCTTGCGTGTCAGACAATTTTCAGACTAGACCCTGCACCCCCCACAGAGAAATATCCTGGATCTGCTACTGATCAGGTCATCAGCATAGGCGGAAGACAGAAAATTGGGATAATTCGGCCATCGACCCATTAAGCCCATTTAGATTCGGCGATATCTAGAGCTCTCCACTAATCACTGTTGTCTCGAAAACTGACCACATCGAAAAGCAGTCACCATGGTTACTGAAATTTAGTACAGGCATAAATTTTCCAAATTATTAACTTCTTCCTGCGCGGAGGTTATGTCTTTCACTTCAAATGGCTTAGTTGTTCAAGAATAAACACATATTCTTACGAAAAAGAAAAGAATTATCCCGTGTTTCAAGAAATTATTTTAAATGTGATGGTACTACAAGAGGTTGGTCTCAAGTTGGTCTAAATTTTTTTAAATTTTTATTGGGTATGTAATTGTTTGAAGATTTATATAATGTTATGTTATATCAGTGTGTGGAAACATATAAGGGTCATTTTTATTAGTTCAATCTTGCTCGAGATTAAATTGCATTCATAAACCGATAAATAATGACACTTTTCAGAGAGATATAACAGAAACGACCTGGAAAAATTTTAGACCATGAAATTTGCCGCCCGGAAATGTGGAAATGACAAGTAGCCTATAAGAAGTTCAGTTAAGTTTATTTAGTTGTTTACTTAGTATATATATCTAGGACATAACAAACAAAACTAAGCCAAAGAAAACACGTTTGAACCCAAATAGACTCTTGCGTGCATATACTTTTCCTTTCGAACTTCCTATGCGGACTGGATTTCTTAAGAGACATTTTCTGGTTTGAGTTCGTTACTAAAGAGAACGTTGGCCTGAATAAACCTTGTGAAAACCTCGTCTTATGATAATTAATAACATTGACTAGTTTTAAAGAGGCCATATCCACACGGCAAGGTGCTTAAAGCCCACAGCCCACTATACGATCTGAATACGATCCGATTGTGGAAGAATTTGCAATAGCATTTGATGTGAACATTCTAACTTTAAACATTTTAATGATCAAGGGATAATCATATAATTAATAAAATCTAAATTTCAATGGATTTTGTGCTTCCTTGGAGAAGGAAACGCTAAATCGCCTCAGTATCGTAGCGACGTCAGACTATAGTAGTTTGACTGTCTACGATTTGGCTTTTAATTTTGACTAAAAGGCTTAAATTCACTACAGTTCCCATTGTTAGTGTTCTTATAATTTTGTAGAACCTAAATAAAAAATATGTTTGTTAAGATTTCCAGATCTACTATAATTATAATTTCTTAGAAAATCGTTTTGCAGGAGGATCGCGTAGTGTGCGGTAGGCTAAGGCGCTTCGATATTACCTCAGCTATAGGCTAGTGCATGCTCACATCATTCTATGAAATCCTTCCTACCGGTACACATGGACTAAGATCGAATTTAAGTTGGACTTAAGTATGGCGGGCCATTCATGCCATTGGTTGCTTTCACCATTGGTCTCTAAATTATAATCTTTAGATAATATTTTTTCCTTCAATAATGAACTATCAAAAAATGTAAGCTCTGTAGATTTGAGACCACGATTTGTACGTCCTTTGAAAGACAAATGCCAGTAAATGGTAAGAGCAAATTTTTTTTTTTTTTTTTTTGCCTTCGAAAATTGTAAACAAAAATTCACCGCCACCCCCCCCCCTTGAGCGCCAGGGGAGGGGGCCCGTCTTTTTTTTTCCCCAAAAAGGGTGTTTTTACATGTTTTTTTTTCTAGGGGAGGGCCCGGGCCCCCCCCCCTGGATCCGCCACTGGATAGTGGTAACTATGGATTTATGTCTTGCCAAAGGCTCGAACCCAAGTCATTCGCATCTCCAGTAAAGTATTTAAATCAGTCGACTGCGACACCTCCAGGAGTTTCGATTGATCCGAGTCGTTAACACTAGTCCTCCAATGAAAAATGTTTATTTCTTCTGTTAACGGTTGAGATTTTCTAATATATAGTAAACTCAATGTTGAGTTGCGATCAATTAGGATCAATCCTAAAGCCTTCCAGTTTCGACCTGCGATTGATTATAGGATTTTGTTCGATTCTTTTCAGTCACAACCACTTTTAAGACAGGTAATGTATGTTTCATTTGTTTCACTTCATTTCGCTTTATCCGCTGCAGACTGTAAGAGGTAAATAAGTAGTTCTGTTTTAAAAGAGATTGTTCAAGCACGCGTTGTTCTTTTCAAATAAATTACAAAAACAAATAGACAAAACAAAAACACAAACAAATAAAACAAATAAATGAACAATCAGCTCGAAATTACAAAGAAACAAGCAATACTCTGTAAAAAATCACTTCAAAACGCACCCGAAATTCCAGTGGACGAGCATGGAATTGAAAACATTCCACATGGATTACGTGTTGACAGACAAAGAGCATTACAAAATGTTTAATATACCATCATTTTGGATCTAATCATATGCCTTCAAATGATGATAATCATCATCATTTACAATAACCTTGACTAGATATGTGAACATAATGATGCATGTGTAATAACAGAAAATCTGTGTTATTGTGCATTCGGGAGCACTCTGACATTGCATGCTGAGGCCTGGGTGATTAACTAATCGTGTGAATTAAACGTTAATCCAGAACTGATTAGTAGACCAAGCCTATGTGGGTTTTCTAAAATACTGAACATTATAAAGGTCAATTCTAACGAGATTACCCATGACAGTCAACTTATAAAAACGGGTGTAGAATGGTAGGCAGGGTAATTCATGATTTAGAGGTTGCGCTATAAATTTGCCTCTCTAAGTTATTTAGTTATTGGCTAAAATACAGTGATTGAACATAAGTAATATGATGTGTATGCCACCTTTTATTATAAAGACAATTCGATTCTTCTTATCATATAGATTAGTATTTATTTTAAAAAAAAACTGTACTTTCTCTTATTCTAAAATTCTCAGTATTCATCTCAACAAAAGCATCATGGTTTGCAATGACAAAAATATCTCCAAAAAAACAAAGAAGCAAAGCAAAAACAACAACAACAAAACAAACCAAAAGACAATTATAAGCTTTGGACAAAATATAGGCCCTTTTCATAGCAGTTCTCAGGAACAAATCATTGAAATAGGAGTATTTAAGTGGAAAATCATGCGTTCAAATTAGGCCTACGCTGTTGGAGTCTGAGGAAGAAAACATAATATAACATACATGCCATATGGAACATAGTGGATTCATGTATCGTTTCGTTCCGTTTATTTTATTTAAGCACGGTGGCATACTTCAGCCATATGGCTGTTCTTCAGCATGGCCGTGCATATATAAAAACAATCATATTTTTTTACAAATAAACATACATCAGATTCACATGATTTACATATAAAGTTAAATAAAACATACTCATACATATATAAATATAGGTTAGAAGGCGAGAAATCCAAACAAGCCCTAATTTAGAAAAGAAGAAAATGAACAGAAAAAAGAAGAAAAAATCAGTTGTTTTGTTTGCTAAATTTAAACATGATATCACAAATATTATAAGCTCCTTTTGAAAGCATAAGTTGGTTTACATTTAGTTTCTACCGGCAATTCATTCCATAGTTTGCACCGTAATAACTTAAACTTGTCTTTTTACAGCACGTTTTAATGTTAAGGTTTTCGCTCCGATTGTTAAGCATTACGTTACTATTAAGGCAACGACCTATATTTCAACTATGTGATGTCAATTACTTTATACCGATCGGGCGTCATCATTAAAGGTCGACGCGAACACTAAAACATTGAAAAAACGCCATCCCACTTCATGTGGACTACGAATTTTTCTCGGGACATGTAGGCCCAACGAAAAGAATTTCCTCAACTTCGGGGCCGTTTGCACAATGAATATGAAAAAAAGAAATATCGAAATCGTTAGATGGATATCATTCATTTGTTGTTTATATTATGGACCCTACTGATTGTAAAATTTATTTTTACTTTTTCGTTACCACCAGAATCCAAGAGTACATAAAATCGCAACACACCCTCTTTCTCTTTAATCTTCTTCTCAGGAAAGTCGGCAGCAATCTCATATTTTTTTGTAGTATTCGTGACATCTTGGAACAGCATCCACGTGTTATTGTTCCGAATGATTAATCAACAGTTATGTAGTTCTTGGAAGCTGAAAAAGGCCTACAGATGTAATCACTTACTTAGGCCTACTACTCATACCGGCATTTCAATTAACTGTAAATGTCGATAGTTAATCATCCCTCACTAATAGATATCGTGCACATGTTAGAATGCTTTCTGTAGAAATACACGGCTCATTAAAAAAAAAAGTCAAAAGTAAAACAGATGTAATTTAAATGTAAATGTATTCGTTATCAAGACAAAGGGCATTATAAAGGAGGAAAATAAATTAAAATGAATGAAATAATGAGCATTTTGTTTGATTCCGTATATGAATATGCCTTTCAGCGCCCCCAAAAAACTATTATTATATTATTAATAAGTCTCTGTTTTAAATGAAAATATAATGATTTCAGTAAAATGTTATGAAGTCTATTTGACTAATAGTAGTGACTTGCACTATTTCAAGGGTTGTCTAAGTTTAATTAATGTCCATGATACTTCAACGAATTAAGGCAATTTATTGACCTAATTGAATTAAGTTAAACGGTCGAACGGTCTTTGTGTGTGTTCCGCAATGCATTTGCTGCAAGGACGAATAATAACGGTGACTTTCATGCAAGCTGCTCGTAATATCTCTTTTTAAAAATAAGATAAATAGGTTTTCTGGACGCTGAAGATGTAGAAATGCGCAAACCCTTCTTAAACAAACGTGAAGTTAAGAACTGAAGGTTTTAGGAGAGACCCTAGAGAATATTGGAGTGATATCCGGATTAATTATCACCTCATCCTAAATCCTTGAGATTCTTGCGGCAAAGTTGGAAGAAGAATTATGATTTAGAAAAATAAAAATAAAAACGCAACCCCCTCTCTCCCTCTCCACCTCCCCTTCCCTAACTCCCTCCCCATACCCTTTTTGTCTGCGTCTCTCTGTACCTCTGTCTCATTTTCGCCTTCTCTTGCCCCCCCCCCTTTTCCCACCGCCCCTCATTTCTATTATTATTTTTTTCTTCTGTATCTGTCTCGCTGTAGCTGTACCCATCTCTCCTTTTCGCTTGTGGTGGTGGGAAAAGAAAATTGGAGACTGAATACAGAAAGACAGAGATAGCAAACCAGGATAGGGAGGGTGGGTGGCCGAGAGAGAGAGAGAGAGAGAGAGGGGTATTGTATCTCATTTTCTGTGTCGGCCTTTCTGTTTCTCCGTCTCAAACTCGCTTTCTAATGCTCCTCCCTTCTCTTATTACACACAGATGATTTACTACTGCCGTTTAATTAGAGCCTCGTTTCAGATACATTGCATGTCTAATGCAATTACTTTTCTTCAAACAAACAACCGTTTCAAAAAGTTTAACAAATTATAAACATTAAGTACAAAGTATCGGTGTACTTTAAAGTACGTTGACATTTGAGAAAGAATATTTGCCCAAAATCACCTCAAAATTGTAACTAAAGAAAAAAGAATTTAAAAGCAATATAGTAGCGAATTTGCAAGAATTTCGAAGGGTATGACGTAAATCAAGATAAACCATGTGTGCTATAAACACAGGCATTGGTGCATGGACCAACGGTTTACATGAGTTGTGTTCGATAACAAGAAATTTATAACTGTTAAAACAGCGCATCCCAATTATAGCTGAAGCTATTAATATACCATGTATACAAGAAGAAAATAGGCTGTAAAGAAATTTGTGCGTTTATGGATATAATCGGTTCATCCAGTTGACTTTTAAAGCATTGTTACACTGTAAACAGATACTAAGCTTTATGCATACATTTGAGTTATGAGCATGTTCATTTGTTCTAGTCAACGTCCCAAAAGTTATGTCAAATTAGAATTTCTCCATTTGATATTTACACAACACTACGACTCGTGAATACAACTTTCAAAAAAAGATAACTTTCATGAGATATTTTTGTTCGATTTTGTTTAAAAATTCCCGAATCTGTTTTTTGTGTATTCACTAATTTAAATACAACTTGGGAGGAAGGTTGTATAGAACTCTATGCAACACATCAAAACAAACAACGAAATAGACAAACATTCAAACACACAAGCAAGCAAACAAACGAACTAACATAAATATACAGTAATAGCAAACAAACAAACAAACATACATACAACCAATATCTTAAACTAATTTTTCATTACAAAAACGACAAAGTTTTCATAAAATGGGTACTGTATCTATATATAATGGACATGTATGTTACACGCATTTTGTTGGAGCCTGGCCAACATTGTCGAATATTGGCAAGATTGAATCAATTTGTTTTCAATTATTCTTATGTGTTGAAATATGTTATCACAATTCTGTCGCATGGCCAGTACTCAGCCTGATCTATAACCCGTTGACTACTGAATTGTTTAATTCCCATAGGCTTAATACATGAGCCATCCTGTTCCAAGGGTCAGTGGGTCAGGCTGGCTACTGTCTGCTATGTCTGTTCAAAGAAATATGTTGTGATATCTCCTTAGTCTGTTACATGAATTCTTAACAGTAGGCCAACTAGCATAATGTATACATCGTAGGAGATTAGCACGATTGAGCCACTTCGTTATCATTTTGATGAATCCAAAGCCTCACAATACATAATAATTCCAATGTGCTATTACTAGACTTTTTTCCTTTAAATTAAGTCATATTAACAGTTAATAACTTCATCATTAAGGGGATGGCTACTGTCTTTCATGTCTGTGACATGGAGTTTGCATTAGCTGATATAGTTAGTATATACGTTGTCGAAAGTTAGCAAGTTCACTTCATCATGATATTATCATGTGCTGCAAAATTACATTTCTATCCCACAGTTCAGACACATGAAATGCTCTCAATTTCATCATTAAGATGGCTTCTGTCTCTCATGTCTGTTACATGGCTTTAGAAGTAGCCTAGCTAAGCCTAATGTATACATCGTTGACAAGTCTCATGACCGCATGCACCTTCCCGTAATTACGGTCATCATCGTACCCTCGCTTGTCTTCACATCATCAGCAGCGTTGTACGGTAGACATCGGGGGATAATGTCTGAGACAGATGGCTAGCTCATCGTCGATATTGCAAGTGGTTTTCTGATTGCTACTGCACAACATTAATAGCATGTTTGTTCTTTCTACAGATGCCATGGTGCAACAAAGAAGCGAAGATGTAGGACGGAGATTTCACTTTGCCCTTTTATCGTTTAATATTTTTTGTCACCCCATCCTACGCAACTGTCATGGGCTTAAGGGCGTTACAGCCTTGACTCGATGCCATCAACATGAATATACACTTGTCCTTAAAGTTGGAATAACAATTCTATACCGCTTTTCTTGAAAGGATTGTGACAATATGATTTATTGTCGCTAGACATAATTGATGTCTTCTCATAAACGTTATTGATCAATCTGTATGTCTCTGTGAATTGATTAATAACGTTCTGAGAAGATATAGACGTTATCTATCAATAACAAATCACATTGTTACATTCATTTTCATGAAAAGAGGTATGGCAGATTTATTCCAACTTTATGGGCAAAGAGGAATTTAACAACTATCTTTTCATTAAGTATATAGAAATTGACAGATCTGCTGTTTGTGATGCATTTCTCTGTTAGGCCTAGGGGTTGCCTACAAACGGGGCGCTGCTGCTGTCCATTTTAAATGGGGTTAGCCTACATATTCTGCAAGCAAGATAAACAAAATCGGCCATTTATTCAAATTTACCAACAAAAGTATTCAAAGTAGAACAAAAGAAAAGAAAGAAGGAAAGAAATAAAGAGAAGTAACTGTCGACAACGATCACAGATCTGCTGACAGAAATTGGGAACGGGGGCTAGCTGCCACCCCTTCTAGCAACACCCCTGTCCTCTGGGAGACAAAATGTGCCATTTCTAAAAGAGTTGTAACGGAATAAACTTGATCGCCAAGACCTCAAAAATCACCCTAAAGCTATTTCAATAACCTTGTGCGTCACTTTTTGAAACGTGCGAACGTGACAATGACATATATTTCATCATTAAAAGATGTTTTCTATAGGCAATACAGTTACTGCATTAAGCTGATTTAAAAGACTTTAAAAACGTTAAGGGCGTTAAAAGCACAACGAGCGGGAAGACGAAGAAGCAGAGAGAGAATGCTACAGACGAGGAAATGGGAATAGGCGACGGATATATTTCTCAGACACAAAGAAAATAAAAGATGTGAAGAGAAAAAACGGAGATGGGAGGGTACACTATACAGTCACAACAGGGCTAGAGCAACAAAACTGACCCCCAAAAATCTCCTCACCACATTTTATATATAGGAAAACAAAACGACGATTTTAATTTTTCAAACAAAGCGCTCACATGTTAAAAATTAGGACGGTATGTTCCCGTCCTCCCCTTTTTTGGGGCGGTGGAGGGCTGTTTTCAATTATCACGTCTCAAGGTCTGACGGCAACATGTATACCATGCACGTTGAATTGAGTCGTATTGTCACTATCTGGTAGGAAGATTATGTGCAATGCTCATTAACTCGGGAAGGGCGCTCATTATTGCCGTGATTAGTAACATTCGCTTGAGGGGATGTTTAGAAAATAAGGTGACATATTCAAGTCATTACGATGACAACCATAACAAAGACTCGCTCTGCTTCCCATGTGGAGAGAGAGAGAGAGAGAGGAGGGGGAATTGAAGACAGACACTGCGGAATGGTAAATTAAAGTGATGAGGCTTAGTGGATGTGTCAGCTGTATAATACTCGAGCTTACCCTCATGAAAATGATCACATTTGACTGCCAATATCAATGAAAGGAGCTTAATAATGATAACAAGTATCATTCTTTTTGTTTTGTTTTGTTTTGTTGTAGACTTTAGGCATCTCCTAAAAAGAAAATCTGTGAAAACGGTATAAATAGGGTTTCAGAACCTTATTGTTTGTTCAAATAGACATTCTTATACGTTTATATAAGGCAGGAGAGGGAAAGAGAGAGAGAGAGAGAGAGAGAGAGAGATGGAGGGAGAGATAGAGAGTCTCGGCTGAAAATACGGGTACTACAATTTTTTTCTCCATGAAGTTTCTCAGTTTGGGAATCAGCAGACTTCTTGACACAAAGAAATATGTCAACTACATTTGTATGTACCACATAAGGAAATGCTCAGTTAATAATGAAGCCCAAGATGTGGCCAAATTACACGCTTAATGGGTTGTGAGTATGCAAGGATAAAGTCAATAGTGTAACTAATGTTCTCAGCCAAAATATGTATGTACTATAATCGTAATAATGCAATTAGGATTTGGGATATTCTCTGTTTCTACTTTCTCAGTTTGGGAATCAGCAGACTTCTTGAGACAAAGAAATATGTCAACTACATTTGTATGTAACACATAAGGGAATGCTCAGGCTATACTCAGGCGTACCTGGCACAAGATACTTTTGATCCAAGCCTTCTTCCCTGTATTTCTGTGTTCACTTTTTGAATTATGATTATACTTGAGTGCCTCCACTTTATCCTACATTATGTCATGTAGTTTATACTCTAATATTCATACAACGTTTTGCCAAAAATATAAAAGAAAATGAATATATTGCTTGTAAAAAACGTGTGAAAAAATGTATACCTCATATATGTATATCTTCGTAAGGTTTATGTACAATTTGCTGATTCTGTTGTTATGAAAACAGTCACAATTTTATTTCTCATAAAGTAGACCCCCAAAAAAAAAAATACACCCATCAAGACGCAATAAACAACACTATACGAATGCTCTGTTCATGAATACACAATGTGCACTATACTATATATTTGAATAAGGGTGTTTTCTAAAGAAGAGACTGCAATTTTCTTTGAATTGTCGCTAGGCTACTGTTATTTCCATTGATCTTACGAACTATTTGTCGGTTTGAATGACCCTTGTTATTGAATTGCAGGATACAATTGACAATTTTCTATCTCGATAACCCCAAGGTTTCGAAATACCTCCTGTTTCTTTGTTATTAGATTCCCCCATTATCTCCGATTTCCGTCTTTGCATAAACAGTTTTCAGTCGAGTTAGCGTACTTGGTAAAAGTAATAGAATCAGGTAAAATGTATCGTAAGCTTTTGTAAAAGGTATCACTTTCCTTCATGTCACTATTTGCAAATTAGATAAATTGTGTGCTTGTACTTTATAACATTTACTGCCCCCTTTTCTTTGAAAGAGAAACCGGAATTAACTACCTGATTATTATACATTGTTGCCCTTAAAGTCGGGATGATTTTTTTCTAATCTCCGTTCATGAAATGATCTTTACAGTTCTGAGAAGATACACATTTTAAATATAAAAAATAAATTATATCGTCACAATCATGCCATGAAAAGCGGTTAGAAAATTCATTGCAACTTTATGGGCGACTGTGTAGGTTGGATTAACGACCACGAGAAAAAAGTTAGTTTAGTGATATCAGTTATTTTGCATCAACGTTAGATGCCACATGAGCTACAATATTATTGACACAAGGCATCAACTTGTTTTTATGTATAAGATGTACTGCTCGTGTCCTTTAACCAAAGCTTTACATCGTAACCCGCAGAGAGATACACCCAGACATGATAAGATATTGTTTCAGTCCCACGTGCAACTTTCCACGTGAGTGTGATCTGTTAATAGGCCAGGTATGAATTTGGTAGCCCATCTGGGCTTTCATTTCTTTCACATTCATGTCCCCATTCTTCAAGGAGGAAGGGATGAAGGGAGGATCAAAAGGGGTTTCTCCCGAAAATTCACCTTGCGAGTCAATTCGTAATTTATTCAATTCATGATTAGATTTCCCATCGGGCAAAAGAGAAGCTTTCGAAATTTTGTTTCTTATAATGTGTCCCTCTGTTCCAATGCCATACCCGATTAGTTTATGTACAGAATTGTCTGTTAAGCAGCATGTACTTCCTATTAATCGGTTGCCACATCGCCATGTACTTTGTTAACTTATGGGGGGGGGGGTAGAAGGAAGGGAGATAGCGAGAGAGGGCTAAAGTGGAAGAGAGAGAGAGAGAGATAAAGTAAAAGAGAGAACGAGAGAGAGATATAGTTAGACAGTGGGGGAGACGAATGGATAAGGAGAGAGAGATAGTGTAAGGGAGAGAAAGAGATAGAGAGCGAGCGAGAGAGAGAGAGAGGGGTGGAGAGGGGGTGAGGAGGGGGAGGGGTGTGGTATACGAGTCATGTCTCATCTTTAACCACAGTGCTTCGGATGAATAACCCATAATAATATGAGTTGTTAATTAACCAACACTGTACTTTTAGAAAGTTGAGACATCGCCAAAGGACAATGACGGCACAATAAAACATGTAGCTATCACATTATAACTCGCCAACTCTTAAAACATCAACCAGGAACAAAATGTGGGGTACTAATTTCTCAGAACTTTTCCTCGTAACATTTGATTACTAATATATTTGTCAAAAAGTACTATTGACAGAAACTTGACTAATAACATGATTACTATTTCATTCGGCATGAAGTGCTATCTCTCAGAAACTTCACTCGTAAAATTTGATTACTTCTATATCTGGCATTACATGTAGTTACCATCATTAAAAAGACGTATTTTTTTCTTTGAAACCAACAAAACAGGTTGAAAGGACGATTCTTTGAGAACTATCTAATATGATACCTGTAATATTGGATATATTCGTACTGTGATATAGATAGAAATATTTAAAATATTTTACTCTTCTCAACATTCTCAAAAATGAACTCGTGTACCGAAATCCCCATTCATATAGAGAATTCAAATAGAGAATTCAACATATATAGCGGGGGCATAAAAATAAATTTGAAAAAAAATGTTTAATAGATTTATGTTGCCGTTACAACATTACGGCGAGTTGTAATACTTCATATACTTTTGTAAATTATGAATATGTTCTTCATTTGATCGTCTGACATTAAAACTTGTTTTATCTTTTTTCCTCTTTATGAGATATAAAAAGCTCCGATCCTTGTGGCTTTCATTTTTCATTTATTATTCTAAAACCACATTTGGATTCGTATTCATATATTTACTGAGTTTCCAGTCATGTTAATGATTCCACTATTATAAAAATGACATGAACATTCTTCCGTTTGTGGAAGGTGTTATATGGCCAAGGTAACGTTATGGTTTAACGCTAAACGCTGATCAAAGAACGGTTAACGTGTACAAGGACGTTAAAGCACAATTACATCTTGAGCCGTCATTAGTTTGGCATTACCACTATAACATCAGCTAATGCACCCAAGGGATTTCGACTTTCAAAACGTCATTAAGTTGTTATTACCACTATTATGATATCGATGAGACTACTTGCAGCCTATCACGAATGCTGGTATGTGTACACCGTGAATTATACTCAGTGCATATTTTGATGAATGTGATAATGAAAAAAAACACCTGACATTATTAATCCAGGTTTGCAATTATCAAAATTACCACAGTAAATAATTCATACCAAGCATATACAACAAATTGAATGCTCAAAAAATGGAGGTCGAATTGCCCTCCTTTTTAGCTTTATCGACCGCTATTGTATCACATTAGTTTTGTCAAACTTTTTATCCATAAATCTAAGAAATTAAGGTTAAAATTAATACAATGGAAGGATCCCTAAGGGTGCAAAATTGAATGATTTTTAGGATACTATTCTTACATATTACGCTATAATTACATTATAAGGTTCGTTCAGAGTGCAAGTTAACCCTTTATCATGTTTCAGGCTCAAATCATCAAGCTATTTGAGCTACTCTGTACCGTGTTTGGATACAAATCTGAAACCTTTATCTATTAGTTTGTATTAAGAATTGAACAAAAATAACGGTCAAAAGACGCACATGCAAAAGTCTCACCAAGGCGTACCTACGGCTGACTTAATTAGACCAATTAACATCATGTGGCTTTAGGAGATCCCGCCCTTGATAACCCGGAGTGCAGAAAGTTTGAACACTGTAAATCCAAACAATCCCCATCACGATGTTTCGTTTGTATTTTTAAAAATACTTTTATATTTCATATACCAACAATAATTCCGATATGGAGAAAATAATTTAAAGTTTTCAAACACTTCTCGAAAGCTTCATTTGTATTATTTTGCTTTAATAAGGTTTATATTTTCCCCTTTCTCTATGCTTCGTAGTAAATTTTGCTTCGCATCTATTATAATAGATAAATGTACTGGAAATAATGTAGTAGTAATAATAGAATAGTAATAATGGTGGTGTCGGGGGGAGGGGAGGAGGAGAAGGAAGAGGTGGAAGAGGAGGGGGGAGGAGGAGAGCCGTATAGCCAGTACTAGTACTAATTAAAGATATATGTCCCTTTTGCAGCCAACATCAAATTCTGTAGAACTTTGCAGGAATTATAAATATGTCATGTATGTCCTATCTGTGAAATTTAAACATTAGCAGTGTCCTAATATTCCAATTATGCAAGGAAACCCGTTTACTTGCTAGACTTCACTGTCAGACACTGTTGAGTGACTGACTGACTTTTATTCATGATCTTTGGTAATAACATACATAAAATGAGCTGTAAAGGGTACATGAGCATTTGTTTACATCAATAACCCACTTCTTGTAATGGCCAAATTAAACTGATTGAATCTTTGCGCAGCATAAAACGTACGACCATTCGGTACAATGTTCTGAAAAATCAGACTATTACTTACTGGCTCTATAGCTCCTAAGTCGATTCGACAACTAATAGTCGTTATTTTCCCACTTAAAGACATTTTCAAGCCCCCTTTTTTAGGGAAGTTCTAAATTAGTATTGTCTTTCAAATGCCGTTGGAATTTAACCTTTCATTTTTTTGGCCTGCAAATGGGACATAGTACCTTTAAAGCTACCTCATTCGTGAAGTACAAGTAAATCCATGGGGAGGTCAATGGTATTTGGTCATTTGGGGTCCCATAAGTCACCATGTATTATGGTTTGATGAATATAATCAAAGTATTATTTTGTCTGTGCTTCAAAGGCTTTCAAATGAATGCAATCATCATATATATTCTAATATCTTAGATGTGGCCAGTAACGTATGGGACAATATAGCCCCATCTTGCCCTCATGCTCGAAGAAATCCCTCTCATTGTTGATCATTACTCGCGAATCCAGGTTAAACTAACTAACATGATGGACGTATTAAGTGAAGCCAGAATCCAAGTTGAAGTTACCAAGGTAAATACCACAAGCAAATTCTCACCTCACCGATGCTCAACTTTAACAGGGAAACGGAAAGTGACAACGAGCGATAATTACGTCCATTTTCATGTGGCGTTTCCTTTCCTCGTTCTGATGACGTACATACTCATTATGCTTTTACCACTCACAGTGTGAAGGTTACAGAAACTCATAATTTAATTATTGGCCATTTCTTCAGGTCAAATATGGAAATGATATCACTTTCTAATGCTTCATTTGGCATAATTGCTAAAAATAAAAACGGGTGTGGCCGCTTCAATGGAAATTGTATCAAGTTGCATTTGCATTTGTTATAGAAACTCATAATTTAATTATTGGCCCTTTCTTATGAATATAATAGAATAGTATTTGAAGGTCAGTTATGGAAATGATATCACTTTCTAATGCTTCACTTGGCATCATTGCTAAAAAAAGAAACGTGTGTGGCTCTTTAATGGAAATGGTATCAAGTAACAATTGCCATTTCGCACGAACGAAAAGTAGATTAAGTGCTATAAGTGGCAAGTTTCTTAGAATTGCTAGCAACCATCTACACAGAACTTAAGCCACCATAAAAAGGTCTCCACGATAAAAAATGTCCATCTGTTTGGAAAGAAATCAGGTCATTGATACACAGGTCTCTTTGAAATACACTTACGTTGGAGGAGGCGTGGTGGCTCAGTGGTAGAGCAGTGGTCTCGTAAGCGGGAGGTCCAGGGTTCGCAATCAAGTTGATGCGCTATTGCACTTTGATATTCATGCATTGATACTCATTACCAATTCCCTCGGACAGGACTTAAAGCAATCGGTCACGAGTATGCTTGCTTACAAGCATACGTATGCTTTCCTAGCAATCGGGTTAAACAAACAAATCATCAAACATACTGACTCTATATACAGCCACGTATTTAAAAGAATATCGAATGCGATATACAATGGTGGATTTGGTATCATGAAGTTTGATTTGACAGAAAATGAAAATATTATGACTAGATAAACATTTTGATACGGAGAGCGATAGAAAGAAATGATCAAGAAATAAGCCCACTAAGTAAATTTTACTTGATTGGATGGTATAATAAAAACATATAAAAACCAATAAAACTGTTTCCCTCTGATGTTTAAAAAGTATGAAACAACCTCCCTGAAACTTTATACTGTCTAATTCTATGAATGTGGAATCCCATTGTGAATACGTATCCAGGAAAGCACGGGTATGAGTGAAAGTGTACTTTTTGGTAAACCAATTTTTGTAACCTTTGGGTTTAAAGGACTTTTGTGATACTTGCACAACGGTAATCAAAATGACATTGAAACTGAGTTTATCAGATCAATGAGCTGACGGCAAATCAATTTGTTACAGTGATTGAAGTCCAATTACAAATGGGTCATAACAAAGTTAAAATTGTTTTTACAGGATTTGTAGCCGATGGATTTTCACGAATCAACTCAACTATATAATCATATCTTGTAATTCACGGTCCCATCCTATCAAGACCTTCAATTGATTCGAAAGTATCCCAAGTCCTGAAAGCTTACGATCTACACCTCTCACCTAAATATATGCGATTGATATCAATTTCATTTCATTCTATTTTAATTGAACACGGAGACAGTGCATGGCTTCAGATTACGAGCGAAAACGACAAGGGAAATAATTTGATAGTGATAAAGTTTGATAGACTTAACAAAGTTTTAACAATTTTTCGACCTCTCATAATATTTTATTTTAACATGAGTAAGGAGATAGAATAACTACAGTTCAAAATTGTATGAGGATAAATTGGCATCTACAGTTAATCTTGGGTTTTGAATGACATCGGAGAGATTCAAGATAATAACAATCTAAAATCTGAATGAAACCCAAGAAAATGTGAAGAAAAACACCGAAGGCTTATTATCTAATGCTTACATTAGTTTCAACAGAATGATAATGTTAAAAGAAATATCGAATAATTTTTCTTATCTTTAATAAAAAGCAAACGCACACGCTCAAAACGCTTCTAAATAAAAAAAAATAATGTCATGCCAATTAACTCTCAAGTGTTTACAGCTTCTTTTCTCCCTTTACATCCCTTCCCTCATCTACGGGTCATTATCAAAGACTCGCCCAGATAACGGAAACTAGAATGGGAAGTTCGTGATAAAAAATACCGCTTGCCTCCGTCATTCAGACAACATACAAGCGACATACATTGAATGTTTAAAGAGAAAGATGTGTTCTTGGAAAGATTACAAAATGATGTGTGAGCTTTTTCACTCTTTTCACGTTAATGTGCAAGAATATCGTTAAAAAGTGTCCTCTGAAAAGGATAGCTCTTAAAATGCCTTCATCTTAAAAAATTGACAATAAATATCTGAAGTGAGTGGACCACGCTTTCATGCCAAATGTTTGTGTAGTCCTATAGGGCCTATACACATTTTAGTGTACAGTGTATATGACTTTCAGCAAGACTGAGTGGATCTCTTATCATTTTCGACTCTTCACACCACTTGGATTTCTTAAGACTTATGTTCTAAAGTGAATTGTTATGGTATTAGGACATTTGAAATATTTTATTCGTCCATCAGTGGGAGATGCATGCCCCTTTAACACGAAATGACTACTATATAATGCGTGATCTTAAAAAAGAACACTTCATCATTTTGTTTCAATTTGTTAATTCGTCATGTTGCTATATTTATTTGTCTCATGAAGTGTCTCTATTCCAAGGGCAGTGTGTATGAGTTACAGGTAATATAGATTTGAGGTGAGAAGGCCGATGTTACATTCGATTTTCTTCTTTAAATTTACAAATAATCTTACAAACAAATCATTAAGCTAAACAAAATAGCTATAACCAAATTCTATTGCGTAATAAGAGAAATACTTGACCTCATCAAAAAGGAATGATTAGAAAAATTTAATAATAATAATAATGATGATGATGATAATAATTATTATTATTGGATGCTTAAGGCACCTACAAAAAAACTATCACTACCAGGGCTTAAGCCCAGCTGTCCTAACTGGGATTCGAATCGCAAACCCACATTATTTAGCAGATAGCACTTATTTGTGAAAAAAGATTTAAAAAAGAATGCAGTAGGCATATATTGTGCCATTCGTGAATCAGAACGATTTAATTGTGAATACTCACTAAAATCCCTAAATGGGCACTGCAGTGTGAATTTAATACGCACTATCACTAAAAATTAATCACAATTTTTTGTTGAGTTGAGTGATTTTCATTCATATCGGTTCATCAAATATGTTCTTTTATCTTTTTCAAACTATGTAGGATTGAAAAAATAGGAATAAAACAGAATTGGAGAAAAATCTGATTTATCCTGTTAATTTACAAAAGTGTGTACTGATATAGGTTATTGCATTGTAAAAATATAAATATTCGCAGTTCGGCGGCTCGTCGCAATGAAAATCTGAACCGGACCATTACCCGACAATAAGTTCTGCAACATAGAACATAGTCATTACGACATGAACCCTCCATTCCGTGGCTTGTTTAATAAACCTCGGGCTCTTGACCCAATCAAGGATCCTAACTCCTTGGCTTAATTAACCAGACCAAATAATGTGAACAGGCGGGACCCGTCTATTACATTACATACAGTATTGGAATTCCAGTGCATTTAGATTAAGAACGAAGACAAATATGAAAATGATTTGATAGTGACAGAGTTTGATAGACTTGACAAAATTTTAAACAAAATTTTTCCACCTTTCATAATATTTTATTTTAATATGAGTAAGGATAAAGCATAACTACAGTTCGGAATTGTATAACTTGACATCTACAAGTTGATCTTGGGTTTTGAATGAAATCCGAAAAATTCAAGATATATATGATCTAAAGTCTGAATGAAACGTAGGAAAATGTGAAGAAAAAACCGGAGGCTCATAATATAATGCTTACATTAGTTTCAACGGAATGATAATGTTAAAAGAAATATCGAATAATTTTTCGTTACTTCTATAAAAAGCAAACGCTCACACAACACACAACCACCACCACCACCACCACCGGGAACGAACATTAATTACCCCCTCCGACACAAATTAACAAGCAATCAATTACCCTCCGATAAAACAACCAACAAACTAGCCCCCCTCCCCCTGAAGGAAGTTATACTTATATTATACTACTTACATGTTTTCTCCCATTTCTCGATGCATGGTAAGTGAATATCCAAAGTAGCTTCCATCGGGACCATGCCGAATAATCGGTGAAGACACATCCGTATTAAACGCTTCACTGGAAACAATACACCATCCCATAACCACCAATACCAATGAAGTCCTCGAGATAGTGACCATTGCAAGAAATGATTCTCTTGTTCTCTTATAAACCTGGTAAGATCTGTGAGCGCTGTGCATTTTGCATTCCATATTGACTAGTTTTACCTCACATCAAATCTCCGAATCGAAATGGTTTTCCTTATGATATTTAAAATCCCTGGTCAACTTTTGATGACCAGAGTACCACAATTTAAAGTATAAAGGCCTGCGATATGGCTTGAACTCTGAGTCCAACCCCAATTAGTTGTTCAGACCCTTTGATAAGGGCGTACCCTGTTCGCGTTTGAGGAGAGTTGTCACAAGTAGAAATCTGCTAATCGCGTCATATTTTCCCCGGGATGGTATTTCCAGATACCTTTGTTGCGAACAGCCAGGTCGACTCACAAAAAGAAATGGTTGACCTTAAAGATAATATGGTTATTTTTCGCGATGTGAACAAAACTTCGACCAGTCGTGTCACTAGCAGAAGCCTTCACCTTAGCTTTCACTGTTCACTATTTTTTTTTGTTTCCTTCTTGATTGTTTATTGAGCCGCGTATCAATATGTCCCGTTGTTGTCATAGTATGTATCCGCTTTCACATATTCTTTTGAACTCTGTGGTACTAAAGGTTAGGCCTACACGATTTTGTTCTTGGTGGGTCTAAATCTCTTCTGATGCATGACATCGTTTAGTCATGTTAAATCCGTTGATGAGCGAGTTGTCCTTTGTAAAATCCCGTTCTGCCGCGATGAAAGATAAAGCAGTTCTCATCAAAGCAACATCAGTTAAATTAATAACCAAATGGAATTCCTCGTCAGAAAAGGATGAAACTACACATCGACAAAGAAAAAAATTACAATACTTGGAACCTATCGTGTTGACTTAGATAGGCGGAACCAATAATTCGAAGGGAAACGAGACAACTGCCAAGATCACTTATTGCATCAATGTTTAAGAGAACAGTGATGTTAAAACTTCCCCTTTCCTAGGTTTGACATCACACATTGTCCAAGTTTCATCCATGGATTGGTAGGTATGCTGGCAATCACGGTTCTGTCCTCGGAAGCTTTTTAGCGGTAACTCGAGAAGAAGAAGAAGAGATTTGTCAGCTCAAACGGCTGGTCTGCCTTCGGTGCTTAACTATAGATAAAAGAAAGGTTGTAACAGGACGTTGTCAATTCCTCGTCTTTCCTTGATCTTTTCTTGCACAAGTCTGCCAAGATCAAGAGTTGAGCGCAGTCAAGACTCGACGAACAATCAATCGGCAAAGCGAAGGCGGCTGAGCGGCTTTCTTACTTTAGACCCGGTTTCCGTCATACACAACTAAAAATTAATTGATTGGCGTATGCGAGCGCGTGCGGTAGTGTGCGTGCGTGTACGAGCACATTGTGTGTTGTGTGTGTGTGCGTGTGCGTGCGGGCGTGCGGGCGTGCATGTGTGTGTGTGTGCGTGTGGGTGCAGCGAACTACATGTCGGTCATGACCGTGCACAGCCGATTGTGTATTCCCTTGGGTGTATTACATGTACATCCGAAGTTTGTTATGACGAGAAGCGTGTAACGTGCCCAGCATGCGCACTTTCTGTGTTTGTTCCTGTTATTCGATCAGCGCATGCGCACCCAACGACGATACATATGTGATTAAAAAAAAAGTTATTCAAGTCAGCCTCAAAAGCCTTTTTTTCCCAATTTATTATTCAGGGACCTTACAGCCTTACAGGCAATAGGCCAAGTGAATGCTATACATATAGACAAGGAAAACCTACCAGTACAATTCTTATCAAAACAACTGAAAAGTCGTAAGTACCGAGGGAAACTGAGGAGTTAGATATACTATCATTTTGTATGAAAAAACACAGATGTTTGAATGTCCACAATTTTACGTCATTATGCTGGGGCAAGTTTCGATTATAGTCCTTATCAAAGCTGTTGTGCTCTCTGCTTCGATTTTATTTTCATTCTATTTTATTTACTAACAGCAATACAGTAGGCCTAATACATTTCACACAATGTGTTTACATATACAAGAAGAGAAACTATTGGTTGGTAAAAGGGGCCAGATAATAGCACATGTGCTAGTAGAGCCTAACCCCTTAAACAGCTAAACAAAGTATTTTGGTACGAATCAGTTTAGAAAACGTAACAAAACAAAAATAATGAATTTACTATAATTACAATCGATACTTTAAACAATAAGAATACTTAACAATGTCTTTTAATATACAAACTGATAATGTAAAATATAATTTGTGCAGAACATAATTATGCAGATTATTCAACTTGATATTTCATTCATGATTTTTTCAACAAATGACTTTCGTGTAGAGCTGACTAAAAAGCAATGAAAAGTTCGCGCGGCTAAATTTGCACTGTCAAATTTGCATTCAGTCTTTACACAACGCCGCTCTCATATGGCGCTCCCAAAATGGCGCCAGTCGCTAAAGCAGTCCTACGTCAGGCATGCGACTCCTTGCTTGCCACGGGAATAATATGTAATGTTAACACTTATTATTGCATTTAACTTTTGCACAGTGTCCATCTAATATGCTGCGTCAGTGGCTGACGCAGTCCTACGTCAGGAAAATGGGAACGTGCGTAATTTAAATTGTTTGCGCAGATCATTTCGTATGTACTCTTTGTACAATTTAAGTCTCACATAATTATGGCGCGTCAACGACTCCGCCAGTCGCTGACGCAATCTTGCGTCAGACTAATGACTCCTCATGTGCAACAGGCATATTACAACAAAGTTCTTCAGAAACAGAATAGCATGCGCTTGTGTGCTTCAACGAGAGTAATGTAGTTTAATCTTGTAAGAAGTTTTATTGAAGGCACGATACAGATGTTGTCAGGCATCTGTCAAAGAGTCACGTATCGCGCACTCTTTAGCGTCTCATTTTATCCATTACTGGTGAAAGAAATAATTACAGGTACAAGCTACTACATCTTTAAAGATGCAGTTGACTTCTAGTCGTGCGATCGCATTGTGAAAGGAACTGTCTGTAATCGATTTGAAAGGGTGATTTGTATGTAGCACATTATTGAATGTGTAGCACATCATTGGTGTATATACTGGGAGGTTTTGGAATCTAGAGAATGAAAATAGATTGATTTAGGCTTACTGAAAGTCAGAGGCCTCATAGATGAGGGTATATGGGACTATACACACATGTGGTATGAAGCTGGCTTCCGACACTTTAGCCATTCATTACACTATTTTGTATATGAGGGCACTTGTAGAGCAATCCCTTCCATGAGACATTTTTTATTCTAGAATATTCTTCCGCAATCACCTAACAAAGAATGAAAATGCTCACAAATTATTTTTGTTCACCTTTTCCAGAACCCAACCTTGTCTTTAAAGACCAGTGCCTGGAGAGGGTTTAAAAACAGCATTTGGGGTAATTGAATTACCTATTTTCTAGAATGAGCATCCCCTTGCCTTTTAAGGATACCGCTCTACATGTAATATATACCGGGATGAATATGGCAAAATGCTCCTGCATGTGACAAAGATTTCATTTGTCACGTTTAAGTGAGAAAACAGATGAAGTGTTACTCAGAATATCACAATCCTTGCTGATAGGTAGCGCGAATGAAGGAGCGAAAGTACCCGCCTACCAACGGTGTAGAGCTTAATAATGACCTTGCTTAACCTGCTTTCGTATAAATCATGGCTAAAAGTGTCGCTAAAGGGTATTCAACCAATCCCATAACATAAATCTATCATATTTTCCTATTTTTAGAGGAGGAGAAAATATTTCTGTAGGCTACTTTTGACATTCTCTCTCGCAAAAAAAAAAATGTTTGAGAGGAGTTGTGCTGCGGTATTCAAGAGAGACAGGGGAAAAGTTATGGAGAAGGTGGGCAATGATTGTTTTAGCTTTACCATTCGTTTTAAACCTATGTGGATGATTGCCATTGCAATAACAGGATTGATCTGGGAATGCCCTCATTTTTAAACCTTACAGAATTTCGATGTCACCTGTATGTGAAGTCCCATGTAGACCTACGCACTATCTTTCTGCAGATTTTTTTCAAATTCCTTTTGATTTTCAGCACGATTTAAATAATTTTGTTATCATTTTAATCAACTACAAAACTTTACTACTATACACATTATTATAAACCATTCCAAACTTTCAAATGTTTTGTTTCATATATCGATTCAGTGAAAAAGTACTTAATTTTTAATATCTTTTAATTTTTTACGCATCGTGGCCAAATCTTAAGGGTATACGACCAACCTTCCCCCAATACTTGTCGGTATACCTACTTTTAATATCCTCTCTTTCATAGAAAATGATGAAGGTATAACTTGAGACTGTAATATATAATGGCGTTTTGATCTTGCTATATACCGACGCCAACATCATTAAGGGAACGACAGAACTATTAGGAACATAACCTTTAAACACCGTTCATGTATGTCGAGGCTGATGTAATGAATGGACTCCATTCAAGAGTGAAGAGGGGGTGCACCTAAGCCCATACACCTTTGGCATTAATAAAAAAATAGAGGGTAGTTAAAGGGGTTGTTCAACTAAACAGAAGATCACAAATGAGGCAACAGTTTAGTTAGCGTACTTACGGTATTTCAGAAGACAAAGCTGGGGCATATTGTATTGTACAGATTATGGTACCATTATTAAGCATAGGAGAAGGTTGACCATATTGAGATTTATAAAAAGAGAAATCAGCATTTTAAAGCCTGGAACGCCGCTGGCCTCGTTTCGGCTCGTTGTGAGGGACGTTTAGAGATTTCAGGGGTGAAAATAGATCTGAAAATTGTGAATTCTTTCTATTTAATTTGTACAGATAACACGCCTTTAAATGATGTGAAAACCTTTCTTCTTTCTATTTTCTTTTGTCCTATTTTCATTTATTAGTGAGAATGGAGATGGTTATCGGGATTCTCAAATCCTGTTCCTGGGATATATATATATGTCTCTCTCTCTATATATATATATATCTATTATATCATTTGAAGAAGGACTGTCGGGGAAAAGTTCGGCCATATACCCCTTTCGGCAAATCCTGGATCCACCCTTATACCGGGAATAGCATACCCGTTACTTCCTGATAGATCTATTTTATCATTTGATATGCCACGGTGACATTGACATTCACCGTGATTAGTTTCGGTCCGTTTATGAAGCAGTACTCTGCAGCAACGGCTCGTTAAGCTACAACGAAAGACACCTACAAAAATGCCACAAATACCGACTGTAGAGTAATAAACTTGATCTTGAGTTGCGATGATTTACTTGTGCTTCGCGAAAGAATGGCGTGAAGTAAAACATTTCTCGAATGCCTGAGATTTGTGTCATGGAAGTTCGTCTAAAGCCATGGTTTGATGGCAAAGACTCTTGAAAACCAACCTAAGGCTATTTCAATAGCTCTGTCCACCACTTTGTGACGTATATGAACATTACAATAACGTATTATACAGTCCAACATGATTTCTTTGGGATATAAGATAGACAATTGTAAATTTGCTCTTGACTTGATTTCTCGAAAGTCTTGGCGATCGTTTTCTTTACGCCTCTGAAGGCGAATTGTGCATTTTAAAGTACGTTATGAGTTCAAAGAGGCGTATATGATACGATAGTAATGCCTAGGTCACATTTGCCGCGGCCGCCGTGCGGTCTAAAATATCTACGGCCAATAGCAATTATAGGGCCGCCGCAGCATTCCCACGGTCACATACGGTAGCGGTCACATATGTTAGGGTAGCCGCACGGCGTATTTCGAATTTTTGTAGAGAGAAAACCTGCGGCTGCGTACGGCCTTGAAGTGATGACGCACGGCCGCCTTAGGGCGTCCCTGCGGCGGCCGTAGGTTTTTGACAAATACCAAGGCGCCCGCAAGGCCACCGTATACGGGCGCCGTAGGGCCGCCTTAAGGCTGACCTAGGACGCCCGTGGAATTTCTGCGGCCACCGCAATTTGTTTTGGGTCCGCAAATGTCAATTATAATTCATAAGACCCTAGAGCAGCCGCACGGCAAACGCAAGGCCATCGTACGCCCGACGTATGGTCGCCGTGGAACCACTCTACGGCATGGATACGGCGTGTATAGTCGCTACGGCGAACTTAGAAATCAAAACAGTTAATGCCTAGGTCACATTTGCCGCGGCGGCCGTGCGGTCTAGTATATCTACGGCCAATAGCAATTATAGGGCCGCCGCAGCATTCCCACGGTTACATACGGTAGCGGTCATATATCTTAGGGTAGCCGCACGGCGTATTTTGAATTTGTGGAGACAGAAAATCTGCGGCTGCCGTACGGCCTTTGAAGTGATAACGCACGGTCGCCTTAGGGCGTCCCTGCGGCGGCCGTAGGTTTTTGACAAATACTAAGGCAGACGCAAGGTAGCCGCAAGGTGCCCGCAAGGCGGCCGAAGGGGGACCATACGGCGACCGTGCGGCCAGACTGATGCTCCCGCTTCACCCCTGGAGTATATAAAACGCAAGGCCATCGTACGCCCGACGTACGGTCGCCGTGGATCCGCTCTACGGCATGGCTACGGCGTGTCTAATCGCTACGGCGAACCTAGAAATGAAAACAGTTATAACTCCGCGTTATAATTCCACGGCGACCCGTACGGCCTGTAAAAATAGAGATACGCCCTAGGGTGACCCTGAGGCCACCGTAGATTCTCTGCGGCCGCCGCAAGTATCTCTCGATTTCGGGGCGTACGGCCGCCGTATCCTAGCCGTAGAGCAAATGTGACCTAGGCATATAACTCCGCGTTATAATCCCACGGCGACCCGTACGGCCTGTAAAGATAGGGATACGCCCTAGGGTGACCCTGAGGCCACCGCAGATTCTCTGCGGCCGCCTCAAGTATCTCTCGATTTCGGGGACGTACGACCGCCGTATCCTAGCCGTAGAGCAAATATGACCTAGGCATAATGCACTAAAACTGAAAATCTGACTTTGAGTACGAAATCTAGAAAGCTCGTTTTTGAATTCCTATCGATAGAGAAGTGAAATACAGGTTTAAATAATTTGTTTAATACGAGGCATATATTGTGGAAATCTCGTCAAAATCCTTAGTTCACCGCCTGATAACTTTTTTTGCAATCAGATACGATTACGTAAACTGGAGTTAAAAATATCTGTGAATTATGATAATTATCATACCACAGGTATTCTATACATCACGCAAAATGGACTTATCTACTCTAAAGCCGGAAATCAAATTGGATTGGTTTATTCGATCTCACCAATAACCCCGTCCTCCATCATGCCTATATCCATATATATCCTGAAAAACCTGCTTTAAAGGGTATAAAACATATTATCATAACAAATCGGGCGAAATGACGATCTGGCCATCTGTTAAATAATAACAATATTTACTGTCTGTATGCAGATTGCATGTGTAGGTGGGTATAATGTGACGTGTGTCTTTCGGCACAGCTTATGTGTAAATTCGTTCATATTACGTTGAGGTTGGGGGTTAATGCCTATAACTATTTATGGATATGAGGCCAATTTCCGGGAATGCTACCGTCCAAACCAGACCAGTCACGGTAGGATTTGTGAATGACCCTATTGTCACAAAAAGCAAATCAACAGCAAACAAAAACAAACAAACAAACAAAACAATTTGTGAATTCGTTGGTATAAGGAGTGCGAACGCATAGGTTGTAAGCTGAACGCTAAGTTAAATGTGTGAACGCTTTCCCGATCCCGTTCGATAAGTGAATTGTGGCTAGCCAAAATTATCAAGTTAACACAAAAACAGCACAAAAAAGCAGCAGCAGCAACAATTAAACAACAAAAACAACAGCAATAACAACAACAACAAACCATTCTCTTGTGTGATTCCATAGATGTTATCAATGCATGTACTTTCACTGACTGCCGGTGTCGCAGGCGATTCGTTCCGGGTTCCGTATCCATCTACACCTGGGTGGAGAGTGGCAAATGTGGCAATGTCTTGCTATAGAACGTTAGTCTCGGGCTGGGATTCGAACCCTAACCCTTTGATAGAGAGTCAAGTGAATGAACCACTATACCACGACGCCTGCCCATAGAAAAAAAGATAGTTTATCATGATTAATCGGGAAGGGGAAGGGATATGGAAATGCTCACTTCTTTGAAAATTTCCCCTGCCCCAGACGGCCCCTGGAACCATGCTATGAGTGATGTCCAGCTGGACCATGGCGGGTACATGAAATTACATCCGTACGGGAGATTCTTGACGTAACAATACAGCTCGTCATTTCCGAATTCATTTTCAATTAGGAAATTCAGGTTGTCTTTCAACATATATTTTGTTCGTTCCTATTTTGGATTCAGTCGCTTGTCGTCCATTGTCTGGTAATAGCTGATGCATATGATAGCCCAAAGCGCTCACATCTGCTACTAATTTTTGCTGAGAAAATATCTTTCCAATCAATACGTCAGCATCGAATTATTCGGGTTGTCAAAAAAATACCATCGAGAGTTTTGCTCCCAATACTGTTTTAATGTAAAGAACTAGGACAGTAGTCATGGCAGTCGTAGTAGATATTTTTGGGGGACTAAACCTGGTAATGTTATTTTATGTATTCATTTTGTTTATTTATTTAATATTTAGTTTTCTATTTATTTGTATCATCATTTTTATTATCATTATTATCATCATTTATCTTTATTATTCTTATTCTTATTCAATTTTTTTGTGGGGGTTAGGTGAGTCAGTATATTTTTGTGATTGAGTTGTCATTTATCAGATATTCTATATTAAATAGAAGTACAATGTGTTTGTGTGTGGAGGGGGGGGGGTGGCAGTCGTCGGAAATATTAATGTCACCAGTATAATGAAATCATAATGCCTGTTTTACACGGACGTCATTTGTTTTGACGCAGGACTGCGTCATTGATTTAGGCGCCACGTGAGAGTGATATCGTAACAGTTCAAACGTTGCTCCCTATTATTGGTGCATGCACTAAATTGCCTTTACAAACTGTTTAGGATGATTAGGGTGACGCAATCAAAATACGCTTCGGCTGCAAAGGGCAATACAATATGCCACAAATCCGAGAAAAACTCAACACTGAATACGATCGCAAAGACTTTCGAAAAATCAACCCAAGGCAATTTCAAAAGCCTTGTGCGTCACCTATCGAAATGTGCGGACAAGACAACGACGTATTTCGTAATCCTAACATGATTTCTATCGGATATAAAATAAAAATTGAAATTACCCTTAAGTTGATTTCTCGAAAGTTTGTGCGATCGTGTTAATGATATTCCATACATTTTCTCTGTAAAAATCAGGAGACCGATTCGAGAACGATTTATAGTTATAGTTACCGTTGTCGTTTTTGGTCAAATGGGAACAGCCCTTTAAAAGTAAAAGTTACAATATTAATGACGAGAACCGTCAGTCAAAGTTGTCATCACCCGTGTACCGAAGCGGGACACTAGGCCGATAGGTAGGCTGCTGAGCCCTGTGGCATTGTGGGTGTGAAACGAGTAGGATTATTACCCGTATTGATGGACCGTTTGAAGAATCCAACCCAAATTCGTGATTCCTCTTTTAAACCAGAGTTTACCAGACTTTATAACTTGATTTTTATAACTTGATTTTGGTTCGATTAATGTAGCTGAGAATTCTTCATCGGTCTCAAAAATAAAACAATACGAACAATATAGTGAGCAAGAACAAAGTCGTCCTGCTACACCATTAATTGTCTCTTTATACCTGGGCCCCATTTCACAAAACTTGTCATCAGTGACAAATGACAGTTTTTTGTTATAAGCTAGTGAAATCCTTGCTTCTGATTGGTTATCAGCAGATTTGTCACTGATTTTTTTCATTTGTCATTGAAAAAAGGCTTTGTGAAACGGGTCCCTGTTGATCAATAAGAAATGAGGATATTTAACAAAGAAGATGGACCGTGCAATAATTTCTCATCTGATGGAATTATCCGAACATTACACTTTTGATCAATCCTTTTAACCTTATCGTTTACTGGAAGGCAATACAGAGAGGAAACAGGATATCACCGCAAATACAATGCAGAAGAATAAACTAGCCACTGTATCTCTTTTTCAATGATCGATTAACCTTTAAATTGTTTCCTCTAGAAATAAAAGCTACCGTTGTAATTGTCTGTTTATTTCATAAGGTCACGAATTGTATATAACTCTATAAATCAAAGTGCACACATGCAGGGTAACAATTATGAACCATACAAATACAAATTAATAAAAAAGATGCCTATATTGTTTTATATATACAAGATGTTTACCTGAGGCGAAACGGATGCAATATTTTGCGACTGAGGGCATTTCTTTCAATCTCGATTAAAAACAAAATGCAAGTAAAAACAACCCCCCCCCCAAAAAAAAAAACAACAACAACACACACACACACACACACAATCAAACACGAACAAACAGACAGACAGACAGACAGGGGAACAATAATCCGATTTTTATGCATTCAAACACTTTGTTCTAGTCATACATAACCAATGGAAATGCTTTAACGGGACTTCATATTCACGATCCTTTATCAAACTAATATTCCTTGGTCCAACTTGACAGTCATTCCCATAACCATATTTAGATACGTCCTCGGTTTTGAGTGGGATGAAATGGAATTTCTTCGATTGGTCACTTCTAAAGTTGAAGTTGAGTTCTGGTCATTCAATTACACTGTGGCAGAAACGTTCCTTGTGTTTTGGAGAAAGGAGGATTGTGTAGTACATATGATAAAAAATTGTATATTGGCCATGATGGTAGGGTTTTGAATGAAACTGATATTACAAGTTGAATTAATCTTGATGAAAATGACATACAGTAATTAACACAGCACAGAGATAGGTACATGGGACTATAATACGCACTCATGTGTCCTTAAAATTCCAAAGTTTCAGATAATTTGTCATATTTTGAATTTGAGGGCATTTCAAGGGAAATCCTTTGAGTGAGAAGTTACCACTCTGAACACCTTCTACATAATAATAAAATATAAGGATATAACCACAAATAATTGTTTACTTTTACCAGAAATCAACCTTTGCTTTAAATGACCATTTCTTTATAACGCTCTCACTTCGCTCTCTCAAGGTGACTGACCTTACACATATGACCGACTCACTGCTGAGGGCTAATATGGCATGTCTCAGTTGGACTTCATTATTAAATTCCGTCCTGATTCCCTAATAAAACGCTGTTGGATCTATGCCTTCGTGAGCGAATTAAACATCTGATATACTGATTAAAACTTGTTCGATGTCATTTTAATGACATTGACGTGGCGATTCAGACATTCCTCTGCATGTTTCTATTTAATGCATTCTTTAATTTTTATTTGCCAAGACGCGTATCGACGCGAGGTGCGAATAATGCAAACGTCTGTAGGTGTAGAGACTGATTTTCTATTAAAATAATTTATTGAGGTTTTAATGGATGTATCATTAGAAACCGACGTTATCCTCAAAAGTGGAGTAAAAGATTCCCTGTGGTCATTGAAAATAGAAGGACATAATATACACATTTAAAGTATAACAATAGTGGAAATTGAATAAAGGAATATTCATTTCGGACACATTAGATGAAGTACGCAGACAAACAGGGAGAGAGAGAGAGAGAGAAAGAGAGAGAGAGAGAGAGAGAGAAAGAAAGATTGAGAGAGAGAGAGAGAGAGAGAGAGAGAGAGAGAGAGGATGGGGGAGAGGAAGATGGAAAGAAAGAGAGATGAACTACACAGACAAACAGGGAGAGAGAGAGAGGGAGAGAGAAAAGAGAGAAAGAAAGAGTGAGAGAGAGAGAAACAGAGAGAGAGAGAGAGGGGGGATGGGGGAGAGGAAGAGGGGAAGAAAGAGAGAGAGGGAGAGAGCGTGCAGAGTGGTATGAACAAAATGAGGGAGGGAGAGAGAGAGAGAGAGAGAGAGGGGGATGGGGGAGAGGAAGAGGGAAAGAAAGAGAGAGAGGGAGAGAGCGTGCAGAGTGGTATGAACAAAATGAGGGAGGGAGAGAGAAAGAGAGAGAGAGAGAGAGAGAAAGAGAGAGATAGAGAGAGAGAGAGAGAGAGAGAGAGTGAGTGTGTGTGTGAGAGAGAGAGAGAGAGAGAGAGAAAGAGAGAGAGAAAGGTAAAACCAGAACCAACTAACCATAATGATGCATGGTAAAATTACAACTCTATTAATAACTGATAAGATAGCACCGCTGCAACTTCTTCTTAAATTGAATCTGGGAATGAGTAGTCTGTTAATCTCATTAATGTGAGAATGGATAGTAACATGATCTCACTATCCTAAACAAGTATTCTCTTCACTGGCGTATTCGAAGGAGGGACAAAAGGGGTCATTTACCCCTCCTGATAGGACAAAGGGGAAAACTAGCTTTCACTTTGTTGCCTACGAGTAGTTAGCAGATTGAGGTCCAAATTAAAAAGTTACATTCACATTACATTTCCATTATGCGACCTCGTCCATTCTCACATTAATGGGGTCTTCACACATCACTTCCAATTAAAGATAAAGTTGAGTTCTGGTCATGCGATTGCATTGTGAAAGAAACGTCGTGGAATCGATCAGAAAAGGTTGATCATCTAGCATATAAAAGTATATAAGTATTGGTGTGTACTGCAAGGTTTTGGAATCATCAAAATTATAAGAAATTTGGTCCAGTCTTGGTAAAGTTACAAGCACTGTACACAGAAAGATGTATATGGCACTACACGAACATGTGGCATAAAATTCCGTCCCGATTTATATGATGTTACATGCAATATTTAGAATATTAAGGCATTTGAAGAGCCATGCTTTTCAGGGAACATTTTTTCTCTGATGTTCTTCCACACTTGCATAATACAATGATAACGCTCACAAATTATTTTTCACCTCTTCCCAGAACTCAACCTTCTCTTTAATGGTTTACTTTAAGAGAAGGCTGAGAGATGACAAAATAATATGTGACTTTTCTCATCCTCTTCATGTTTGTATGCGAGAATATCGTGACAGAAAATGTCCCCTGGGAAGGATTGCTCTTCAACTGCCCTCACATTCGAAATAACTAAAAAGATTAGACTAAATTTTGAATGTATTGAATTTACACTCACACATACCCATTTATTTGTACAGTGCACGTGATCTTCAGCTTTTTGGCAAATAAATACTTTCTTTTCATTTTTCAATACCTCACAGTGTAAATGTAATAAAATATTTAGTCACATGATATGGAATATTAAAGAAGAGATGAAATGAAGATGACTTAATAGCATTAAATATTGGCGCACGTGCGTGACTAATACACCTAGGTGGTATCATAAAAGGAGAACAATATATAACTCGCCGAACACAGTTAAAGATACTATGTCCCTTTTGCAGCAAACATCAAATTCTGTAGAACTTTGCAGGAATGATGAAAATGTCATGTATGTCCTATCTGTGAAATTTAAACATTAGCAGTGTCCTAGTATTCAAATTATGCAAGGAAACCCGTTATCTTCTAGACTTCACTGTCTGACACCATTGAGTGATTGACTTACATATTTTTTTCTTTGGTAATAACATACATATAATGAGCTGTAACTTGTACATGAGCATTTGTCTACATCAATAACCCACTAATGGCAAAAATTAAACTGATTGAATCTTTGTGCAGCATTTGTACGACCATTCGGTAAAAGGGTCCGAAAATCAGAGTATTACTTAAGTGAGTGCAATCACTTAAGTCGATTCGACAACTAATGGTCGTTATTTTCCCACTAAAAGCCATTTTCAAGCCCTTTCGTTTTGAGGGAAGTTCTAAATTAGTATTGTCTTTCAAATGCCGTTGGAATTTAACCTTTTCTTTTTTTGGCCTTCAAATGGGACGTAGTACCTTTAAACTAATGTGCCAGCCAATAAAGAAGATAGTACTATACAGGAAATCTTAGAATAAATACGAAAACACACTCAGATAACCATATTTCCTGCAATGGGAAATTGTTTGTTGTTGAGTATATATTCAGAGAGGAAAATGATGTATGCCAAAAGCAATAAATCACGAGTCGGCGATGAAAAAATAAAAATAAAAAAAGGATGGCAGGAAGTGATTTTGAGGCGATAAGAAGGCTTATGTTTATGGTACCTTTAATTCTTAATGATATAAATGAGTTTTTGTTTAGTTCTTTACGTTTCCATTCCTCAATCGTTAATAAGTGTTTAATGCTAAAAATAGAAAAGATCCTTTTGGAAATGTACAATTTTCTCCAAGAAATATCTCCAACCTGTTGGCACCTTAAAATTCCTGGGGATCAAGAGTGCTTGATTCATGCTCTTACACTCTAAAAAATCAAGTGCTAATTTTAGCACCTCAAGATTTGGAGGCAGCACCTGTAAGGGCACGCATAGGGACTGCCTAAATTGTGCTAAAGTAGCACTTGTACACGTGCTATAATTCAACACCAGTCCAAGTGCTACTTTAAACACTTTAAGTGTAAGCCTTTTTACACTTCTGGTGCTATTAGACGCATGCAGCTCGCAAAAACCACACTTCTAGTGCATTAAATAACCCCTTTTAGAGCCCCCAAAACGGCACTACTAGTGCTAACACTTTTGCACCCAATATAGTGCTAAAGAACACACACAAACAGGATGCACAAAATCACACCTGTAGTGCTGAAAACTCACCCTTCTGTTATTATTATTATTTTCAGCCTACTTTAAGCACCTAAAACATACCCCTCAAGACGCCACATGTCACACTCATGGTAACGAATGGGTAGTCACATATATGAGTTAAAAAGACTCACTTCTTTATTGACAAAAACCATTGTAAAATCACAACATCCCTTCAAAAGTAATACATGTATTTGTATCAAAGGGTAAAAACACAAAACTGTTTCATGCATACTGATAAAACATTAAAGCTCAACTCAGCTGCTCATCACTGGAAAGTCATCATAATGGATAAACAGATCAAACATGATAAGCTAATACAACAACACTGCAGGATTCCAGCAGTCTGTGTCTGGTTACAGAGCATTCTCACATTAGGTTTACCTTACTGCAATCTAACTCACATGCATTTTATACATTGTGACATATGTGTTATATATCAGAAGGTTCAATAAAGCCTGAAAAGTAACAAATAATTTTCCAGGCCCGGTAAATAATAATGCTGTTTACATTATGTCTGCACTCCTAATTTAGTAAAGCCCTCATACAACCAAGACAAACAAAATACATATTATTATGTTAGTCTGAAGTTTTTACTGTTACATTGAGATTGCACATTTCTATGTCAATTACATGCAGTGGTAGTCTTGCTGCCATGTAGAATGTTGGAAATGGTATCATCATGCACATTCAAGCAGAATTATTAGGCAATGAAAAGAATACCTTCTCAGATCCCCGCTCTTTTATAGCCGAGTGGCGACCTATCTCATTTGAATTTTAAATTACTTTGAATTTCTTTTGTGTGAAGCACTGCCTTGCACCTGGAACGCTGGTGCGCCTGTGCATGGAGCGCCAGCACTACCGGTGTTTATTCAAGTGCTAAAACAGGCAGGGTCACACTTAGGGTGCAATTTCTCGAATAGCACGTGTTTCCAGCACTCATTTTTCTGCTCGTCATCGCTTCCCAAACGCTGCATGCACGCCAAGGGCTACACTTGGCACGTGTGGTGCAAATTTGTACCCAGCACCCGTGATTTAGCACTTCATTTTTTAGAGTGTAAGAGTGATGTTGTTTGATCACCATAGCAATATTTCCTGGTGGGGGAATGTATGATTGAAAATACCTAGTCTGTTTGACCTGCATTCAGTCAACAACATAATAATTCATAACCCTTGAAAATATGATATTTTTTGTTTATTTTCCATAACTAAAAAATGAAAGGTGGACTGGTTGAATAATGACTTTTCTTGAAAACTTTTAGCCCTCAGCTTAAAATATGCCACATTCTTTAGAAACATACATCCCAAAGTTTACAAATAGATTTTTCACATACTCACAACAAAAAAACTTGTTATGGGTATAAATAAGTCATTCGTTTACTGTATGTAACACTGGCACAGCAAGAGTTAAGAGTAAAGTAGTCATCTGTCAACATCAATTGATAGTAAAAAAAACCACAATATTAGATAGTTTGCCAAAAAAGGGAATCGGTGGTAGATGTTATCTGGGCCTGACGCTATATTACAGTAAGTTTTGAAGAAAAAAAAAACGGATCCAATTTGAGGCGTCGCTTCATCTTAGGAGGGGGAGGGGGATGTAGAGGATGATTAAACATTTCTACAAGTTTTTTGCCATGTCAGGTATCAAGAAATAACTTGTGAACGATACCAGCAGTTCCCATGAACAAGAAGGGTACTAAATATTTGAGGAATTCCTATACTATACACATGTATAATTAATACCTTGTTTACTCTACATTATATAGATTTATCGCATCATATTTTACATTAATAGCCTCCTCCCCACAATAAATAAGACTTTGTCCCTGGTAGCTGTCAATAAACCATTTTAACTTCCTCTGCGCTGGTTAAAATTGTATAAATATGCCTCCGATTTATCGTCAAATTTGATTATGTACCAATGAATGATCATTATGTTTTATATGCTTACGATAACAGAATTCTACAAATCAGCAGTTTATCTGCGGATGAATTTTAAAATAAACCTTTATCTAATTAAAATTATCTTATTTTATTTTTCTTGGTTTGTAGTCTATTAATCTCATCACTGTTAGAATGGATAGTAACATGATCTCATGATCTGGTGTTGGTTTGTGGCCGCTAATGATGGTAATATCTCTTTTCTAAAAACAGTTGCTGTGTTTTATAAATGACACCAAAGACAAATTAGAGAAGCATATGAATTTCACACATTTACATCGGATAAAGCATACAGTTAATTCCCAGATTATCAATTCCTTATTATTCATTTGAAATATTATTGGGGCGCAACTACCTCTGTACCCCGATCGACCCCCCACCGTCTTTAGGATCATATTTATGTTCATTTAGATTTCAAAATAATTATGTCTTGTTTAAAATAATGTGTATGCCTGTTCGTCATACCAATTTAAGGTCTCACAAGGGGGATTCGAGCTGTTATTTGGAAAAAAACCTAATCGGCGAAGGGATTGTTGCCCCGGTCATCATGTATTAATAGCCACGCGGTCATGATTATATTAATTAGATCAACTTTATAATTGTCCATTTCTTTTGTTGCAATCTCAAGTTGTTGTTTATCCGGGTTTTTTCTCAGCCTGCAATAAGATAACAAATTACTTTGTTTTTTGTGAGTTTTACCAACATATATATCCTGTTCAGTGTTAAAGGAAACTCCACTTTAGCTCCATACACAAGGGACTTTGTTGTTTTTCGGTCGGCAAAGATTTTCAAATTATTAGTTTCCGTGTAATATCTTGAAAGTCAGACGAGTCTGCCAAAATGCACACAAGGACTTTCTTATGGCAATAACATATTATTGGCCTTATTGAAAAAATATGAAAGAAGACGCAAATAATCCAATTTGTAAGAGATTACGGATGGATAGGAAGAGGAAGGGGCGTGGGTGATGCTTAAAGTTAAAGTAGATATTGATTAAAATGGACATTGCATTTCAAATAAAAGCTCATGATCTAAAGAAAGTGAAACTTGTCATATCGTTTCCCTAAAAACACATATGTGACCACAATCAGACATTTAAAATTGAATCTTGACACCCCTCAATAAACGAAACCGAAATCATACAAACCGGGCGCTTCGATTATACGTAGGTGATTGAAACAATGCCACTTCCGGATTCACCAACGCCGTATCAATACACGCTAGACGATCGATATTTGATTTTATGTGATTTTGTTGGTCAGTGTGAGTTGAGCACGAATGATGAACGGCAATAGCAATCGCAGTATTACTTACATATTATGTCAATTTTCATTGATTTCTTTCATCTGTATAATTTCTTTCGTCCGTTTTATGTGATAAGCAACATTGTACTTTCTTCTCTTTTTAGTTTATCTTCATCTCATTCAAAGAACATACATGGAAAACAATCAAAACATGCAATAAACCTATACAGCAAAAGCCATAGACTCCATGTAGTGGTTACGAGCTTTTGTTTTTGTTTTTGGAACATGCTACAATCGCCTACGTCACATTATATTGGGCGTTTTATTGGTTTTATTTGGGCGAGAAAATGAATGATAAAAAAATTGTTTATCTGGTTTATTTACGACTAAATAAAGTATTAAAATAACCTGAAATAATATGTTCAAAATTCCTGAGGTCATAAGCTTTCCATAGATATATAGCTATATTTTTTTATAGAATGGCTGCTTTAAGTTCTTCACATTGAAGTTTATTTTATTCAAAATTTTAACTCTGAAGCATTACAAGCATTAAAAGTGCAAAATCTAAGCCATTACAGCCGATCTGCACTAGTTTGGCCAGGAGGGATTAGACTCCCTGCATGGTAACTGGCAGGTGGTTATCTCATCAAATCAGCTCTCAATTAACATAAGAAAAAGGGGACCATGGGGGACCAATGGTCACCGGTTAGGCATTGTTTACTATGCAGAGGGCGCAAGTAGCTATAAGTAGTGCAGTGGGGCTTTAAAGCAAAGCACAGGAGTGATGGGTTGAGGAATAATATCAAGGTTGACAGATAACACAAACAGCATGGTTTTCGGCTTTCCAATAAATGATCTGGATATACCTAATAACTGTTGTTAACGAAGGCATGTGCTTTGACAGACATCATTTTCAAAATGACCTTCAACCTGAATTTGGTTGGGTTTTTTTTCATTTCCGCGATGGTTATCATTCAATCAGAGGATAGTGGTGAATAAAATTGTGACCAAAATGATTCTGTTTACGGAAGAGTGTTGTTGAAATTTCATCATTTCATCAACCTGCTCCCTAATGGCCATCAGACATCCGGACAACCGCAGGGATACATCCGGACTTTCATGGTCTCTTCCATTGACTGGTATGTAACCTGTCTCGGGAAGAAAAAAAAACATTTTCAGAGAGAATTATTTTTGTTTAACTAAATGGAATGGAATAGTGAATTGTTTATTTCAAACTGTCCATGATTATTGTTTGATATTGGAGGTGTCCCGATATATATTGGTTCATTATTAACTTGCATCTCAATCCAAGGTTGAGGGATCGAATCCCAGTCCGGTACTATAGCGCACTATACCGTTCTTCTGCAGGAAATAAATCCACATTTCCCACTCTCCACCCAGGTGTAAGTGGTTACCCGATATGTCAGAGTGCTACATATTATGTGGCCGCTTGGCCATGACAGGGGCAATAAATGTGGAGCGCAAGGAGCGTCATGGCACACCGGACATGTTTTGATAAAAAAATAAAAAATAAAAAATAAGCCACCATTTTATTTTATGTTAATCAATTATCAAGGACTATGGTGATATTTAGTATTGGCTTCTGCAAGGGTTAAGTGATTGAAGATATGGTATAAAAACTAGTGGTGTAGCATGAGCCAAGTCATTAAGTGCGCACAATGGTATAGTGGAGGAAGGGGAGGGGGGCTCATTGGTTTTACTAGGTAAATGAAATGAGGGGGAGGGCATTGGAGGGGAAGGGGGTTGCGCCCATGTAACTGCGCAAGTACAAACAACCCCACATTTCATAATGTATCCAAATATTGCAGTATCTGGATTGAAAACTTGGCCTAGCTTTTGTAGGAATGGCATATATACATGGAGGCTAAATGTCTACTTAAGTTTAAAAACCAAGAACATTCGTTGAAATTAGAAACAACTGCTAAGTGGAAAGAATAAAGGAAAATCCGAGGGAATTTGATTCTTTTTGACTGCCGGATATCCTGCGTCGTGCGTATAGCCAAACCTCTCAGCCATTTGTACAGTCTAGTCTAGCCATGCTAGCCGCAGCCACAGACGGGTGTGGAGGTCGGATTCAGATTTTAGTTTACGTTTATTTCAGAATTCCATCAAAGTATAAAGACCTTAACATGTAAATACATGTCATGTAAATTGTTTACAATCTGCCAAAAAATACGGCGAATGGACATAGAAGTGGAAATGCAAGGATTAATTGCCCTCAAACAACAACAAGAAAAAAACAAAAAACAAAAAGAAACATAATAGAAAAATAAACATACAGATAAACCGACAAATGATAGACTACACCCCCTCCAATTTTTTTTTTTATAGAAAGCTCATGAGTTTGTCGGTGCAAACAAATCTTCCCTGTTCATATATCTCATGGTTACACAAAATAGGAATACCAATTTTTGAATGATAGAATATCGTAATCAAAGCGAGTTCTACATGATTCATTAGAAGGTGATTTTGATGTCAATGATCATATGCGAAATGACAGGAAATTCATTATTGGTCTCGTGATTATAAATCAATATCACATTTCACCCACTCGTCTATAAAGTAAGAGTTCGCCTGTCTAGGGAGCTCCGGGTTTTTTCTTCTAAGGAGGCTGGGCAATTTTTGGTTTATCCATGAATGACTAGAATAACAAACATATAGTAGAACCTTTACCGGTGAGATTTATCAAGGAAAATGAATGATTTTTATATGCTTTTGAAAGTTTGCTGCAAGAAACTTCACTACTACGGGCAGAATGTTTGTTAGCACATGGGGAGTTGTGCATAAATGTTTACCATTGATGCCCGCAAGATGACGCTGTTTTTCAATGCGTAAATATACATAAGTGAAACTCATGTACATGTAGGTAATACAGTATAAATCTCATACAATAGGACCACAAAGAATTCTCCATTAATAATAAGGGCTTTCTATTAAAAAGGAGTGTGGGCGAATAAAGCCCATTAAACCACAAAAAACAACAACAACAAAGAAACAAACAAACAACAGCAATAACACAAACTAGAAGAACAAAAACAAAAAAGCCAAATATATATGCCTATTTTTATTTCATTTCAAGATTGTTTTTCTTGAAATTTCGAGAGCTTTTGCTCTGGACCCTTCCCCAGATGGTTCCACCAGGTTAGTAGAATCAATTCTAGTGTGCGTGTTGACTAAATTAGCAAATGCCTGAAGCATATCCCCGATGTTATGCTTGCACCGTGCTCCTAAATGGTGTTAGGTACTTAAAGCTAAAGACCAGTTTTGGAAACGCCCTCTCTCAAAAAATGAAATGGAAGCTCCCATTACCAATCATGTGAAAGAATATGTTTTGACTAAATACGTGATGATATAAATTTTGCCGGGAAAGTCGGGAAACCGCCTACTAATTGATATATTTGGTAAATTATTATATCTATTGGGACCAAATAGATATCGCGCACGTGGTCGCGTAGTCCCATGTACATCTTTCTGTGTACAGTGCTTGTAACTTTACCAAGACTGGGCCAAATTTCTTATCATTTTGATGATTCCAGAACCTTGCAGTACACACCAATACTTATATGCTAGATGATCAACCTTTTCTGATCGATTCCACAACGTTTCTTTCACAATGCAATCGCATGACCAGCACTGGTCTTTATCTTTAATACATTTTGTAGCTCTATTTGCTAGATTGACCTACGCGTTTACTTTAGGATGTTTGCTAACCCTTAGAAAGTGATGAGATCACCATCAAATGTAGTGGGTCAATCTAGTCTGAAACGTTCATCGCTTTTGGCGACATCTCTAAGTGGGCCAGGAATTGAGATAGACGTCATATTTATTACCATCAATACGCGTTAGATTCAATCGTATATGAGCCAGGAATTCGGAACCTAAAATTCATATTCTGTTGATCTCGTGAGTTGCTGTTTTAAGCTTGACATTTCTTGAAAAAAATTGACAAATACAGCAGATAATTACAAATCAATCTCGATACATGAACCACGTCTATCTACTTGATCATTTTGGATCGGATGGTCTTATAGAAATTGTTGTTCAATACAGATTTGAAGGAGATTTTATCCATTAAATTAATTTCAAAGGATCAAGGAAAAATACCATATCAACTCTGGTAAGTAACTGTTTGCAGTAGCATCATTTATTTCATGACATTTGTAAAGAATCTGGTTTTAAATAGACATTCCTTCCAAAATTTTGTTTAAATAAAATATGTACTTCTTTAAACAAATTTCCAATGATAAATTGAGGTCGTATTTATTTCACAGTGACAAATGAACATAAATGAAAGACATTCTAAATGTGCATAAATTTGTTTCAAAATACTAGATCATACCAATGATAATTGTTGTGTTTCAATACAAAATTAGCCTACTTTGTCTTTACTTTGTCATGCTAGTTTGACAAAATGAATAATAATTATACCCTTACGAGTCTGCCAAAATTAAAACATAGTTTGCATCAGGGAAATCCTATTACACAACACTCCTAAACTCTGTCGTGGTATAGGTTTGATTGATACATTTTTTCCATTAAAGATAATGATTTTGTTTACAAGTACATGTCAATGTATACACTTCGTGCACGTGACGCGTGAAATCTGTTGTGTTCGGATCGCTTGCTTTCAGTCTAACTTTACTTTATGTAGTAAATCTTTTTTGTCAACAAGCACGTGAGGAGATCGGGTAATCAAAGGTATGTGTAATTGTATACCCAGAATCAAAATATGAAAGGGTCAGAAGTTCGAATAAGATAACATTACGTGAGATGGAGAGTGGGAGAGAGAGAGAGAGAAAAAAAAAAAAGGCCACGATGGAATAACAGAACACGTTGATAATCGCATGACATGAATGCATTTTGCTCTTTACTTGAGCATATCATGATTAATTCAATTATATTGTATGGTGTTTTCTTCTGACAGAAATTTTTATTGGGATAAATTTCATGCTTTCCTTTTTCTTCTTCATTTTCTAGCTCTCGTAGGAAAGTAATAAGGCCACACCATGGACGAATATGAGGTAGGAGTAACTATTCAGGAGATCCTGATGTACACGACAGATGACATCGAGGGCGCTGCAACCACTCGTCCGGCGCGTGATACCATACCATCCTATGATTGGCTGTGGGATCCAGTCACGTGGTCATGGTGGGAGATCCTACAGGCGGTGTTCGCTTCGTTAGGTATCGTCGGGAACCTTCTCGTCATGATCGTTCTGTTTCAGAGGCGGGCGACGAGAAAGTCGGCCGACGCCCTCATCGGTGCCTTAGCAGCTGCTGATTTCATGACGTCACTCTTCATGATACCCCACTCTAAACCAAAAACAGTCCCCGATACTCTTCTCGGTCGCCTTGTTTGCAAAGTTCTTCTCTCATCCGTCTCCGTGTGGGTATCCATCATGGCATCGGTGCTCACACTCACTGCCATATCAATCGAAAGGTATATTGCAGTGGTATATCCTTTCTACGCAAAACGTTACCTGACCGAGCGCCGTACGATAATTGCTGTGACTTTTATCTGGTTATGTAGTTTCATAATAAATTGCCAATCATTCGTTGTCACGACTGTAGATCCGCTAACCCACAACTGTATAGTGAGATACAAATCCCCGATTGCGCAGAAAATATTTGGTATCTGCGTTTTCCTGATTCTCTTTGTCTTCCCAACATCAATAATGCTCATCTCTCAGATTCTTACCGTAAGAGAACTGCAAAGACAATCCATATACTTTGCGGACGATATTAGGACAGATCGATCAAGTCCTGCTTACAACCTTCTCCGCGCCAAAAAGTGCGTCGTGAAACTCCTTCTCATAGTCGTATCCATGTACATAATCTGTTGGGCACCCGACCATCTCGCCTTCTTAGCTTTCAACATGAATATCTTAGACGCCTCGTTCCTCTATAGCCCCTTGTATCAAGGGCTAGTCGCTCTTGCGTTCTTCAATTCTTGTGTAAATCCTATCGTCTATGGCGTCCATTATCCCGAATTTAGAGCAGCTCTCAGGGCAACGTTTTGGCAGTCTTCGAGTTCCACTCGCCGAGCGTCCTTATTTGGTCCGGACCTGAGTTCTAGGACATGAGCTCCAGGACCTACGTTCCATGACTTTGGTTCCCGGGCCTGAGTTATAGGACCAGAGTTCCCGGGCCTACGTTCGAGGACCTTGGTTCCAGGACCTGCGTTCTAGGACCTGAGATCCAGGTGCTGAGTTCTAGGACCTGAGTTCCAGGACACGAGCTCCAGCACCTATGTTCCATGACCTTGGTTCCAGGACCTGAGTTACACTATGGAAGAGGTCAACAGCAGAGTTACTGCCCCGGATTGTCAGTCCTCGGTCCGATATGTATGTGTCATTAAGAATAACGCATATAGTCAAGCAATAGAGAAAGGTGAAGGGATATAGAGAGAGTATGAGGAGAGAGATTATTTATTATTCAGAGAGAGAGAGAGAGGGGGGGGGGATTTAAAAAGAAAAGGACAAATACCTACATACTAATTAATGGCAACATATGTAATAATTAGAGTTTTCAGCTATTTGACTTATCAATGTAAATATACATTAAAAAACTTTAGTCTTTGCATGTACAGTTGTCCATATCGTCTTACCGTTTTAAGGTTAATTCAGTTTTAGAATTATCTTATTTTTCAGAGTGGGATGAAAAAGCATATTTTCGTGTAAAGAGTCATAAAAAATTATATATCACTTTAAATACGATCAAATTCGCTGCAATTATTCAATTTCATAAACACGTATTATAGCTCATTTTCTTCCTCATTTTTTTTAAATTGAACTTTTTAAATTTGGACTGGGATATTCATGGTGACATTTTGAATACTATTCAATGCATTTCAATACTGATAATTTTTGCATTGAGGGTGCAACTTGAAAATTCTTTCAAGCACGTGTTTTCTACACGATTAAACTGATACCTCTACCAATTATCTTAATTCAAGACAGAACGTTCATGTGGACGTATATAATATATAGTACATAATTATGATAGGCCTACATATAATTTAGTGTAAACGTGTGCACTATTTAAAATATTGTCTATACCACACATGTCATGAAGTCGCGTACGGTGTACCACCTTCGTGTTAGAATGTGGATTATCATTTTAAACAAATTTCCAATTTGGGAGAAGGCTGTATGGTTTTTCAAATTATAACATTTAAAAACGAACAAATTCAGTTTTCAATCAAAAGTCTTTATTTAAACGAAATTGAGAGAGAGAGAAACAGAAAGAGAGAGAGATAGATAGATAGAGAAAGAGAGAGAGAGAGAAAGAGTGGGAGAGGGGGGGGGGTGAGGAGACTGAGACTGACAGGATGAAGACAGAGGATGTGTGTGGGTGTTTGTAGCTGAGCATGCGTAGTAGCTATCCGTGAGATAAGGGAACCAAGCTTTGTAATGTTCTAACACACGTGCATAACGCGTGACCTCCTAAGCCTATTTGAAAATTCAAGTTGTGTTTTTCAATAAATTTTTATTCCTTATTTCTTACTTTTCTTTTAATCTGTTTAATCACTTCGTCAAGGCATGGCGCCTAGTTTAGAATTATCAACCTAAGTTGACTTTAAGCTACTTTCTCTCAAAATACAAATTCATTACCATAACTCGAGATTAGCCACAAAGAGCGTTTAAATCGTTTTTAAGAAACTATATTTTCTATTTCATCTCATTGATTTTAATGGTAATCATGATTTTTCACTGATTTCTTTTAACTTGATCGTTGTTACATCAGTCGACATCTTAAGTAGAATATCCCTTTCCGTCAAAACATAGCCCTTCTTTATTTAACATTGGCGGATTCCCCCCCCCCCCCATTCCAAAGGCCTCTGGATTTGCATTTAAGAATTCAATAATTTTCTTGAACTTTCAACTATAACAGCAGTGTTTGCCGCACAACACAACTAGCGAAATAAACATCCATTAATTATCATAATTTTGATATTGCGACAAAAACAAACATGGAAGAGAAGGCCAGCTGGGGCATAAATCATACTCATAGTCAATCAGCCAAACATTAAGTATCATGTTTTGTTAACACGTGTAATGAATCCGTTAGTTTACCTTTTGATCAAGCCATTAGATATGATGGTTAGATTTATGAAGTGACACCAGATCCACTTGTGATCAGCCTTTCTACGCGTGGTTCTATCGAGAATTAGCGTGGACTGGGACCAACAGCTGGCATTCAGTGCCAGAGGCCTCGGTCCATAAAAATAATAATAATGATAATAATAATGGGTTCTTGTATAGCGCTAGTTCAGACTTGTCGATTTAAAATAATTAATCTTGAAAAAAAAAATGTTGATAGTTTTTGTATTGACCAAGAATAAAGGATGGTGTCAGACTTAACAGATGACAGGTTATGAGATATAGTGGGAAAGAAGGTTAAACTGAAGTGGATTCTGGTATGTGGACCTTGGCAGGACACCTGAGTAGAAGAAGAAGAAGAAGAAGAAGAAGAAGAAGAAGAAGAAGAAGAAGAAGGAGAAGAAGGAGGAGAAGGAGGAGAAGAAAAAGCAGAAGAAGAAGAACAAGCAGAAGAAAAAGTAGGAGAAGAAGAAGGATAAGCAGAAGAAGAAGGAGAAGGAGAAGAAGTAGAAGAAGGAGAAGTAGAAGGAGAAGAAGAAGAAGAAGAAGAAAAAGAAGGAGAAGAAAAAGAAAAAAGAAGAAGGAGAAGAAGAAAAAACGAAGAAGAAGAAACGAAGAAGAAGTAGACGAATATGAAGAAGAAATAAAGGAGAAAAGAAAGATTTTTCGATTAATCCCCTAAATATTGATCTCTTGGGAGATATTCTAAAGAAAGAACTGATCTCATGTTGACCAATTAAAGAAGAAGAATCGACTGTCCTTTAATCAAATCACGTGACCCAAATCTGCTGATAACCAATCAGAAGCAAGGATTTCACTAGCTTATAACAAAAAACTGTCATTTGTCACTGATGACAAGTTTTGTGAAATGGGGCCCTGTTCGTGCAGTAACATTGCCCGGAAAAATTGGGAAAGGGTGATTATATAGTTCATAACAACTGCTGAATAGCGTGGAGTTTTGGAATGGTTACAATGAAAAGATATTGACCTAGTCTTCCGGACTAGCAAATGCACTGCATTCATAAATGGGTACATGGAATTACAAAACCGTGTTTGGAACAAACTTTTGGGGTTTTTTTTGGTAATATTTCGGATACGTGGGCATTTGGAGAGCGAAACTTTTCAGGGGGCATTTTTACTACTGATATTCCTTCATACGGACATAGAACGAAAGAGCGCTGACAGGTTATTCTATTTCTTTCATCTATGCGAGAACCCAAACTTCTCTTGAATGGAGGTGTCGTGGAATGGTGGTTCATTCACTTGACTCTCAATTTAAGAGTCGATGATTCGAATCCCAGCCCGGCACTAAAGTCTTTTGGCAAGGCATTAATCAACATTTGCCACTCTCCACACCCACGTGTAATGGGTTCCTGGAAATTACAGATGTAATGGTAATTGCTAGGCCCTCATCAAGAACACTACTGATGCTGATGAGGCTTCCCTGGGTAAATAAAATTATACAAATTATTATCATTGTTATTATCATTATCATTATTATTATTATTATTATAATTATGTAATGGTTCTTTCATACAACAGGAAAGGAACTTCTTATAACATACATATAAGTTGTAACCTGATAATTTGGCGGAATATTGATTAAATTATTACTCCAAATCTTAACCATAGCCTGAATCCAAATCTCCAGTAGAACATCAATCAAAAATGTTGACAGAGGAAAATCGAACGTTTATGAAAAAAATGTTTCATTGTTTCCCTTTCCATAATGTTAGAGTCAAACAATATACAGCTGTACCTTCGTAGTAAAAATCTGTGTGTCTTCTGTCTATTTTTATGGGGCAAATCCCTGGCTCCGCCTTCGGCTGGATACGCCATTGCTTGAAGGATTTATTATCAATATTTTTTGAAATATAGTTGAAGCTAGTTGACAGGAAAACTATAACGAAAATTATGATAATGATATAAAGAACAAAGAAAAGGTAGGAGTCTTTGACATGTCACCAGATGGTAATGAATTATGATACTTCTACGTTGGTTGGAAAACGATAAGTATTATGTACCCATAGAAGGCCTGAGTTTGGAAAGAGGATCACATTTTTCTAGAATTTCACGAAGGAAGAGGACCAGTTCGCTTCCTCTCTGCAAGCCTCCAAGAGACTGCACCTCATCCAAGATGACGATGAAAGTATACGCGTTGGTTCTTTCTTTCGTCATCTCCGTCTTGATAGAGAAAGGCAGGTAAGAGACATCAATTTCATTTCAATTTCAACTGTATATCACTTTGCAATAAAAAGACAAAAGATTAAAACATTGAATCTCCTAGTAATATCAAACGTTTTCATTCCGATATTTACCACTATATGTACCTCAAATATCACTAGGATGATCACAAAAGTTTTCAATCAACTCTAAGGCGATGTCAATACCTGTTGTGTTGCCTGTAGAAATCGTGTTCGGATTAAATAGCAACCCAACCCTTGTAATAAGTTAATTTGTGTGAAAGCAGAAAAATAAGAGAAACAGAATGGCGAAAGTTGAAATAAATCATACCAATCATGAAATAGTTATGAATGATTATGAAATATGAGACTAAATATATTAATAAAATTGTAAGATTTTCAGGTAATGGAAAAGCGCTATATAAGAAACCGGTATTATTATCATAATTATTTAATTATCATTAACAAAATCATTAGCAGTTGAAGTAGTTCAAGTCATCCCTTAAAATAAAAAAGACTCTTGTGGCAATTATTGTAACACTACATTTTAAAGGTTCATCCACATGTTATTACATTTGATTTTTTTCTTTCTTTCTAATAAGTCTCTTCAAAATAAATGAAAAAAAATTATACTTCAAATTTCGTTTACTCAAGCAGAAATACTGCAGAATTTACCATGTTCATTGAGCATCTTCTTTAAAGACCTTTACCTAATATAATATAGTCTGTTCTAACTCCTAATGATGTCATTCTGATGAATCTGTGTTTAACAAGTTGCCATTGCTTTTATGAACTGAGACTCCATTTGCAATTGTCATTTCATACAGTTAAGAGTCCTCCATATCTTAGCATATTTGAGTGAAGGTTATTCTACTATTTCACGTCAAAGTGTATTAAGAACAAATATTCAGAGCATTGTCATTTAAGAGTTCTACACCCCTCAAATTCTCTTCCTGCATGTAGTCCAGAATCTGGCTGATTTGATTTTAATAATCTTCATCAAGTCCCCCTATTTGCTGCAAGCCGATGATGGCGTGATCCTCGAATAGACCGGTTTACTGACATATTCACATTTAAGGCATACTGTTTAAAGAAAGCTTGTTCTTGACAACCCGAAAGCAAAAAGCTATGTATGCAGACTGGATTCCAAGTAATGTTGTCCATTCATTAATGACAGGTGAATGGAATAACTCGTCACTAGGTCCCCAGGAAAGAAACAGCCATAAATTTGAATATGTTAGTGAACCGGTCTATTTCTATACCTGACGTACCATCGATGCTACGGATTGGTGGATCACGCCATTTTCGGCGTGCAGCAGGCAGGGGATGGGAGAGATCGCGATCGCGAAATAAAATAACGCCGTCTAGAGTTTGGACTAACTGCGAGCAGAAACGCTGTAAAAAAAAAAAGCGCATTTTGCTTGTACACGATTGCAAATACTTTCGAATCCCATTTCAGTAGCTTCATCCATCAAATAGTGGCATGTGTGAACATTACCAAGATGTATTATGTAATCCGAAGAGATTTTAAACGGGATATAGCCTACAGTACAGTACTAACATTTCTCTTGAGTTGCTTTTTAAAAATGTATTTGCTATCATGATTTTGAAATAAATAGGAGGAAAGATACATCATCAAGATTGTGAATGAAATAGTTTGCGATCCTAGTCATTCTTAAATATGTTTTGCCATTCTCATTCTGGGTGTAGTATATGAGTACCTGGTAGAAAAGGGTTCCTTGAATGATTTCAGGGCCTCAGGTTTGATTGGCTATAGACAACTGGTACTACATGTACTATATACAATCGCTTTGAGCATCCTCTGGCTTAGAAAAAAATATATACGCTCTCGATAAACAGTGGTTTTACGAGGGTTCTTGACATTCCGAAGTGTTCCTGGAGAAAACCACACTTTGAATTTTGTAAGGTTCTGCAAGCATCAATAAATATTCCCGAAGCAAGGGGAAAAGGTTTCTTAGAGGCACAGTGGTTCCTATTTGAACCAACATAGTTTTTGTAAAGGAAAGTCGTTCCTTGTGACCTATTGCCTACAAATAGAATTAATACACACGTGAAAATGAAATTAGAAGCCTAAATACTTGTATATATTGATGCCTTGGTTAAGGGCAAGTTGTCATTCTAATTGTTTCTTTTGCTTATTTCTTCTCTCGCCAAAACATCAAATGATTAGAGGAAAGCTGGAGCTGAGTTCCCTAAAGAACTCTAATAAAAAGGTTCTACTTTCGGGTCCAAAATTATGGGAAAAGGTTTTGAACCCATGAATGTTTTTTTTTCCCGCAATATAAATGTAAGTATTATTGTATTATCATCACTATTATCGTGTCTTCATTGTCTCTTTGATCCATCCTAGAACAAGTGACATTCCCAGCGATATCTGTTCAGTCGTGGCGGGTCGCCACTTCAAACGGTTTCAAAGCTCCTACTACGACTATTTCCCCAACAAATGTGTGTACTACCTGGCAAACGGCGAATTGACTTCCACTGGTTCTCATGCTTTTGAGATCCTGCTGGATACACAGACCGATGACGAAGTAGGAATAATCTACATGTAAGTGTTATTAGAACTATTTCTTGCTCTGAAATAAAAGTAGTGTAAGCCTAGAGTTACACCATTCAAAGGAGACAAAATGCTCGCATGCAATGGTTCGAAGTTAGCCATTTTTTTTTTTATTAAACCTACTCGGCGCTCCCATACCCACGCTTTGAATTCAAACATACCATCACAACATGTCGTATTCATTACCTGGCTGTTCTATGGTGTCTCTAATAAAATCATGAGAAAAAAACTTCGTGCTTGTTCTTGAGCACTATGAGTGTTTTATATTAGAACTATCTCTTGCTTTAAAATAAAATGCTCAAACCGATGAGGACCTGAAGTCCTACCTTTTCTTGATGTATTTTTAAATTTTATTTTCGTTATGATTATGTTTATGTCAACAGGTTCTATGTGTAAAGAGCATAATTAATTAAATTGTAATCATGGTTATTAGTATGCGCTTTACAGAGATAGATATATTGAGAGAAAGAGAGAACGACAGGAAGAGATATATAGATAGAGAGAGAGAGAGAGAGAGAAATTGACAATGAAAAGCTTGTGAACTATGAATATATATCAAATTGTATTTTAATTTACCTTGTATTTCTTTGCATGGTGTATGTACATGCTATATAATTCTTCAGCTGTATACCTACAATGAATACTCTTTCAATTCAGTGCCATTGAAGACAGTGAGAAAGTCGTTGAGATCAGGATTGCACCGGATGGAGTTTTCCTAAATGGAAACTTAGCCCCAGCCACTCTACCCTTGATGCTTCCCAAGCTACCGTTGTCAAGAGAGGCTTTTATTACATCCTCAAAGACAGTTCAGGTTTGTTAGTAAGCTTTAAGTTCTTGCTGAAATATAACATATATACGGGTTCACGGGACTACACTAACAAAACAAATTCAGATCAGTTCAATTCAACTCATATTTATTGGCCATGCACAAATTTAGATACGAATGGCATTAAAAGTCATTCTCTCGCTGTTTCTGAAAACAACAATAAACACACACCCGTATGCAGGTCTTTTTTGTTTATCAGTTTCAAAAGACTTAATAGATTTGTTAAAATCTAACAACAATTTTCCTATATCATATTTTTTATCTTAACAAAAAAATAATTATAATAATGATGATGATAATGATGATGATGATGATGATGATAATATTCGATGATCAAAATAATACATGTAATAATCATTATAATGATAATTGTAGGCCTAATAATAATAATAATTATGATGATAATGTTGATGATGATGATAACAATATTCGATAATCAAAATAATACATGTAATATTAATAATAATAATAATATTAATAAAAATGATAATAATTTCGTGGAAACTGGACAAATTTTAGTGATTATTAAATAAAGTAAGTAATGATTGTCGTTCCTCACTATATCCTTACACGGGAAACATTATTTGTTTTAATTAAACTATGTTATTATTTCCAATCCCAAAGCGATTAACCTCTTGAAAACTAAAATCAACTTTGCCACCCAACAATAATGGATCCTCGCCTGTAGAGGTCGGACATATTGTTGTCCATTCAAGACATGTTGAGAGCTAACATAAACAAAAACCCCTAGTAATTACTCTGAATATTGCATAACAATACTTGGACAATCATTATTGTGCCAATGTTGCTATGAATAAAGAATGCCTAATTTCTACTACATCATCATATCTTTTGCAATACTTTTGATATTCAACTCGTTTATTTTTTAAACGTACGGTATGCATGCAAATAATGATAATAATAATAATAATAGCAATAAACCCTTAATATAAACATGTATCGTGGAACTAAATGAAACTTGAAGATTTAAATGTAAAACTGTTGTTCTAGGCCTCATTAGAGAGTTTAAAAAAAAAAAAAAAAATCGCTTATGAATTTCCAACTTAGATGAGACAAAAAATATACTCACATGTAGCATTTCTCTTTTCTCTCTTTAGAAATAAAAATTGAATATGCAGCGGGTGAGAGGATCTATCTATTCATTCCGGAATCTCTAATCCCTTCCGTAAGTGAATATTACACTAACTAAAACAAGAACCAAAGAAAATGTTCGATCATAGATGCACCCTGAATATAATTATTTCAAATGTGTTTCTCTACAGCCCATGCATGGAAAACAATCTATTTCGTCATCAATAACGAAGAAGATGAAAGTTTATGAAATCGTATGTCTTGAGCAAATGGGAAAGGACCTCACATAATACGTCACAGAGTTGCCAATTTGTGTTTGACTGATCGAAACTTTAACAATTCATAACTTTCTTATTCTAAATAGGATTTTGCTCAAACTTTTACTGACCCGTTTCTGTCATATTTATGCTTTTATCAAAACCAAATTAATATCATGGTGAACTTCCCCTTTAAGAAGACCAAAAAGCTAATTCCAGACTGGCCTCAGTGTTCAATTCGCACTCACAAAATAAATGTAACACTGTTTCTTCCCCTTTATCACAAAGACGTGAAATTTGGGGGAATCCTTTCTATCTATCTTATGTTAATAGTTAGCGCAATTGTACTATGGAACACTTTGAAGAAAGAAAAGTGAAATCATATGTCAATACAACACCTGAAATAACTTTCATGTACCTTCTACTAATGTAAATGTAATATAACGAACTCTTTCGCATGCATCATTGCTACTGTATATTATTTATAGGTATACGGACTGTGCGGAACCAACGAAAATCAGGTCGCATTGAATCTGCACGGGTGGAGTATGCCTGCGTTTACGGTTATAGCTGGTTATTACGAGCACATGTCTTCCACTTGCATCGAAGTCGATCCTCAGCCCGCACCCGCCTCCACCGCCATATGCAGGGGTGCATTCGAGCCCCCTTTCCAAGAATGCGGCCTGACCAACGAGCTTTTCCAAGACATTTGCGAGTACGAACTGAATGCCACTCCCAGGAATCATAGTGTAGATAACGGAGTATGTTTGGCCCTTGCCGAGCACTACCGAATGTGCGCCCTCTGCGACCAAATGTCTGTAGTTGAATATTGGCGGAACGCACATGGATGCGGTAGGTATCACAATATAGTGACCATTTTGCTGCTGCGACAATTGCTCGGGGCTTTATTTCGTCAAATGTATAGGGTGAGCGTTAGGGTTGGAGTTAGGTATAGTGTTGGGTTTAGGGTTTAAGTTAGAGCAGGAAATTGACGCGGAGAATTTTTCTCAGGAACAACTTTTATGCTGTAGGACTAGAGTTAGTTTACTTATTATTACCCACAGTGGGTTTTAATAGTGGCAAGCTGAGAAATCATTCACTATGAACTTTAGGACAATAATGAAAGAGCCTGAGGTAAATTGAATTGTATCTCGGGAGGCCCTCAACATAATGATAATCTATAAAGTGTTATATGAAATGTTGATGGTGATGTCATGCTTGTCTGTGTTGACGGATTTTATGAAGCGGATTTTGTGTTCTAACATGCATCAATTAATTAAATCACGAAATACCGCATACAAATACAATGCGCCTTTCTATTAATGTAAGCAAAACAGTTTTCCATTTTTTATTGGACCAATAAAGAAATTGATGAATGATTAGAATGTCGTTTAGCATTTGTCGAGAAGGGAAAACCCACTTTGGAAATGTGGATGAGATCTTAGCGTTGTATTCAGGGTGAGGAAAATGTTGGCATTTCTCTGTCTGAAAATCAAGATTTAGGTACAATTTTGAACACCAAAACGGTATCACTAATAAATGTGTCCTACCTATAGATGTTGTATGTATCGTTGTATTGTTTCCTTTACCTATATCAGATCAAGGAGTTAACTCCTTGATCAGATTGAGCATCATCATTCTTGATGCACACATACATGCTACAGAACGGATGCTGTATAAGTACAGTATGGCACAGTACGAACCAAGTTTTTGTATCATTCCACTAGTAATTCCTTTCCATCAGTGGTAGATAGCAGGATATATATATATATATATATATATTTTTTTTTTTAGCGGATCCCTTGTCGCACCCCCACACCCCATTAGTTACAGGCCTGTTAATTATACGATTCTTTGTGTCTATCGCAGTTGTATCCTGTCCAAATAGCAAGGAGTTTTCAGAAAGTGGTAGCCTTTGTCCGATGACATGCGATAAAACATATCTGACTGGGGCTTGCTCCGAAGAAGGAGGCATTGACGGATGCCATTGCCCGAGCGGTAGGTAATTATTTGGTGTGGACAGGAGGGAGGGGGAGGGGAGGAGGAGTGGGGCTGAGGGCAGTATCAGTTCTTAATGGGATTCTAAAAAATTATTCATCTATTTAATATTTGTTTTATTTATTTATTTTATTATTATTATCATTATTATTATATTTATTTACTTGTTTATTCATTATAGGGGGAGGGAGTAGTGAGAGGATGGGGGGGGGGGTGAGGTTTTTTTTTGGGGGTAAAGAGTTCTGAATGTGATACAAACATCCAAGACAGAAGACATTATAGGTTTTGTGAAACATTATAGGATAACTGTTTCAATATTAATCTTTAAAACTTGTACATAAGGCAATGTGTTTTAAAAAGAAAAAGAAAAACGGTTACAGTATTCTCATGTACTACATAGACCTGTAATTAAAACCAACCCTTCCCGATCGCTTCCTGACAGTTTGTCTCACAATAAAATCGCATAGCCAGTACACAACATTATCATTAAACCTTAAAATGCTTGGGGATCCTGGTGGATGTTGCAACTGGAGTGTACATGGTTGATGGTTTCGGTTTCGCAGCATTCACAGTATGGATCAGCTTCTAATTCCAAAGGGTAAGACCAGGCACTATCCACGTATTAAACCTGTCCTAAACTCGAAATAAATCTGTGCTTATTTATCTATTTTATTTGTTACAGGTGATTACTGGAATGAGGATATTGGGGTATGTGTCCCAAAATCGGAATGTTTCTGTCTTCATCAGGGACAGCGTCATGAAAAAGGAGAAACAGTCGATATTGACTGTAACATATGGTAATACACCACCGTCACCTCCAGTAAAGGCTTGTTCAGATATAGTGCTGTCAACCGCCGTTAAAAAAACAACAACAAAAAAAAAAAAACCGCCGCGGTTATTTTTTAACGTGTAAATGAATGGCAACTGCGCGCAATAAGAGACTTGCGCGTATTCACTGAGCTCTGTCTATAAGATATAGAAATGTGAAGCGTATTACACTTGATGGCATCATAAAAAAAACGCCCGCCGCAGTGTAGCCGCGCCATATCTGAACGACCCTTAAGTTATCAGCAGACAGTTTCCGGGTTAGCATACAATGTGAGTAAAAAAATATGCAGACAATGGTTACGTGCAAGGAAGAGAGATGTGCAGTCTAATTAAACTTTGTACGCGTTGTACCGTGCAAAAAAGGTTGTAATAGGCCCATTAACACATCCAAAAGACCATTTTTTTTTTAATTGTCGATATTTTTGGACTACCATTAACACTACTGAAAAAAACCCATTAAAAACCGACGAAGTTTGCTCATACCGGTTTTGGGGTGAGTAGTGCGCATGCGCGACTCGTCGGTGCCCTGCATGACCTGCATGTGTCAGCGCGCGGGGAAGCGAGGAGAGTCACGTGACGAAAAACCGGTATCTCACCAAAGTTTGCTTTTACACTGCAAAAAACGTTGAAACTTCGCCGGACTACACTTTAGGGGTGTTTTTTTTTTCGATTTCGATTTTTCGTCTCGTTTGCCACTACCGGCGAAACACCGGAATGTGAGAAGAACCGACGATTTATGGTCACAGTGTAAATGCAGCTTATATTGCACTATGGTGCACATGAACAAAAATGTTGAGTGTCACGTGAAAATGTTTCATTCAATGGACCACTCGTAAACAAATACCATATTGATATAACTTAATGTAATGCAATGTAATGTAATATAATGTGATAATGTTGTGCAAAGTAATGTAATATAATTAAATATTTTGTATTTATACATATAATTATGTGTATAGTTTGTTTCCATTATGCTAAGCGAATAGAGATGGAAATAGACATAATTATGATGCTATATTTAAGAAGAATATTTCTATTATCATAATTATAATTATTATCATAATTTTTGTATTAACTTTGATACAGTACATGCGTTGGGGGATCCTGGGTTTGCGGTCGTAATGAAGCCCTCTGTGAAGCCACGTGCTCCATTACAGGAAAACAACTCACCCTCTTCAGAACATTTGATGGACATATATTCCAGAACACAGATGTAAGATTGAGAGATTAAGCTAAACTGGCCAATAAATATGATTCCCACTAATATATGAGTTTAACATCGGTCATGTGCAAGCTTTTTTTTTCTTGTACAAAAACGCCTCAGAGTGGCTATTGACGCGTAGACCATCATGCAGTAACTGCCTGCATCGCTTGATTCAGCAATTCAAGGTTTTCTGTACATCCTTAGTTTAAATGAATATAGGGGCAGCGGATTGTCTTTCAAAGTGGGGGTGCAACAGTAAACAAGGACACTTTATGGGAAAAGGGTAACCTCATAGCGAAAACTTACAATGTTATGAATATATTATCAGGGATGATGATCAAGATTTTTCTCTTTACGGGGTTGAGGAAACTGTTTCAGCCCCAGACTTTGCAGTTGGGTGTGCGATGGTCTCAATATTCATTTGCGAGCGAGTAAGGCAAACATTTGAACTTTTGAGGTCACTTAGCTTATAATTTGTCATGGTAGTTTAAAGGGGCAAACGTTTTGGTGTAAAAAGGACACACTTCTTATATAAAATAAGCTTCTCGATCTTACCCCGACGCTGATTTGTGTACTTTGAAAGGATTTATATTATCTCCAGGAATCTTCATCATTAGTATCATCATCATCATCATCATTATTATTATCATCATCTTCATCATCATCATCATAATTATCATCAGCATCAGCATCAGTATCAGTATCATCAACATTATCATCATCATCATCATCACAATTATCATTATCATAATAATTATCATCATCATTATCATCATTTTAATCATTATTGATAACTTCATCATGATCGTTATTTATGTTTACTTACGTATAATTCCAGAGCTGTGAGCATTTGCTGGTAGAACCAAAGACTACTAATAGCACCTTCCACCTCAGTCTTGGTCATCTCTGCTCCTTAGGCAACGAGGGATGTCCGTCATATTTAACACTGGTCACGTCGAACGGAGGAACCCAAGAGACCCTCAAGTAATTCCACGCTATCCGAATAGTTCATTCATATCGTAATGAGAGAAAAAGTCAGTCAGACACAACCCCGAGAACAAGCAAATAATGTGAAAATAGTGATAAGTGAGCCATCACCCCGCAATGCATGGCAGTGTTTTCGAAACCAGTAGGGGAAATCTTCCAAATACAGTCTGCCGTTGATATTGTTTGTTGAAACAATAATGATGTGGATACATTTATTTCAAACGTGTGCAATTTTGAAAGTTATTTTATATGACCAATCATTTAAAGATTTTAATGATAATTTAGCCGCTGCATTATTAATAGCAGGTTGCATTGCAAGATTTACTCCGTGTCTTTTGTGCACAATACTTCGCAGTGAAAGATGTGTGCTTTATATTAACACTGTGTTATTCGCTGTTTTCGAAGTATTTGCCTGTTCCCGGTCTTCCGAAGTTATGTCTGACTGATAGCTCTGACACACGCATATACGCGAAATTTGGAATAATCCAATTAGAAATGGTTTTATAGATAGCGAAATTCAGCTCTGTAAGCCCTCCAACAGAACAAATTTTTTTTATAGGAACTAGAGCATTCTTAGAGATGGATATGTGGGTGTAGTATTATGTAGTAGCGGATTTATGGGAGAGGGCCCATCCGACCAGTGCCCCTTTCAAAACTCAAGTGATACCTTAAGCGTTCTCCACCTAAACCCGGGCTATCACGCTATCAACCAAGCGCTCCCTGTGATAACCCTTCTTCTTCTGCAGATGTATTAATGAATAATTATTGGTAGTGTGTTATCGATTACATTTTGTTTTAATGTCAACATTATTATATTGAATACACTTCAAAAATTGTTATATTTTGTATATGTTGAATCGCTGAAATTTAACTTGATTTGTATGTTTTGCAGAAGAAAATTATATTTAATTCAATTCAAGTATACAAATCCAGAGCTGTACCCCGCCCCCTTTTTGACGCGATGACCTTTTTTGTGCTTGTCAGAGAATTTTGGAATAGAGGTCACCCCAAAATGTGATAACTTTTTTTCCTCGTGAGAGACTTTCTTAGTATTGTGCCCCCTTTTTTATATAAACATTTCTGGACCCACCCCGCTTTTATCATACCCACTGCAGATTTCTTAGTGACCAATCGGTGCGATACAAGAACATGAACATGCGACTACCACTGTTTCTCCGTGGGGTTGTGGTGAGAAATATCATGGACAATTATTTACTCATCAACACCAACTTTGGTCTCACTGTAATGTGGGATTGGAAGTCCGATTTGGAGATTAAAGCGTCAGACTCTCTCCGTGGCGGGGTAGGCAATCTGCTGTTTCATTTTGTGTTAATATGCAAATACATTTAATTTGAGTGCAATTTATTTGAATATTCAAATCAATTTGAACTGAATATTCATGTTTTGTTTATAACATTGATCTCACTGTCATGTGGGATTGGAAGTCCGATCGACTCTCTCCGTGTAGACATTTTGTAGACATGTTGCAATAACAAAAACGATCATAAGGGAGGACAGCTAAAATTGAGAACTTTGATTTAAAGATAAGCTTGAGTTCTGGAAAATATAGAATATAAATCCTCACAGAATCCAACAAAACTTACACTGAATGTTCAAGCTTACAAATGAATGACATGTGCCAAACAATTTTGGTAGAAAATATATAGGGGCTGAATAATGAGCATAAAAAGAGAAGAAATCAAGGTAAATAGGCCCGACACCATTTGCTTAAAGGCATCGTTTAACAATGTTAAATCTGAGATGCATGGCCCTACACTGTACGTGTTATCAGTGTCTCTGATATGGTGAAATATTGGAGCCCTACAAAAAATTGCGCTTCAAAATGATCATGAAGTGCCTCAAAAATGTAAAAATCTTTGAGTGACTGGTTTTACCATACTCATTTTCCCCAAAAGACTATAGTGTAATAAAACCCGTTAGGAAAACGAAAAATGAAATGTCGATTTCCAATCATAAATATCTTGATAATCAGACAGACGATTGGCTTGTAAAAGTCATGGGATTCCTGACTGACCTAAAGGTTTATAATTATGATTGCAGCATGAGCTAAATCCAGGGTTTCATTTTAAAAACTGAGGCAATATTACCGAGTCACTTTAACACAGGTCCCTATGTGCAAATGAGAGTTGCAGTTTTTATTGAAGATGATTTCCAGCAAGTTTTTGTGAGGTTGTTTTTTATTTTACTGGTTCAAATAATCAATCTACTGCAGGATAAACAATGCGGAACGAATTATAGCCATTTTTTTCTCTCGACATACGACGCCCATACCAGAGCTCAAGAATAGCTTTAATCTACGGAACCATTTTATCTCTCATTTACTTTTTGCGTTTAAATATATATCAATATATATTGTTTGATGTTGCACATGGTAAATGCAATATAGGATTTAGTTCATTTGTAAGAATTTTCGTTCTATAATGAAACAACCGTAGGAATTATCAAGTAAAAAAGCGTTTTTCAAAACTTGAAACAAAAAAAAGGGGGGGGGGGGCAACAGTTACTAAAGTGCGTAATGTTACACACACTACTTTGAATATTCTTGATAATCTATTGGCAGGTTTGGGGTATGTGCGGCTTATTCAACGGAGCGATCAACGATGATCTGACTCTACCAACCAGTGAGATAACCACGGATCCCTTGATATTTGGAACAAAATGGAGGTCGTCTTTATGCTCCATGCCAAGTACCTTACCCACCCACCCCGAATTTCAAGGGATTTGCAGGATGGATGCGCTGTACCATTTGCAAGCAGAGAAGCGTTGTAATCTGTTCGCGACGCAGGCGTTCCACAACTGCCACGGGGTCGTGCCGTACGAGCGGTTTATGACAGACTGCTTGACCCTCGCTTGCCCCGCCACCACAAAGGGCTTAGGGACTCTTGACAAGAATACATGCCCCGCTTTCCTGGCCTACATCGCCGAGTGTGCCCGTCAGGGGCAAGTCATCTCTTGGCCTGGATACAGCAATTGCGGTAAGTGATACCCTTAAAGGCTCGTCCAGGTATGAAGCAGGAAACCGCGGCGCTTTTTTAAACGTGTAAACGAATGCCAACAGTGCGCAAGAAAGGTCGTACGCGTATTCACTAAGCTGTTAGTATCTTATGATACAGAAATGTGAAGCGTATTAGACCTTACGTCATTATATATTAAACCAAATATATATAACCGCCGCGGTTTTATCGCGTCACATCTGAATGAGGCAAACTAAACATACTAAACGCATTGATTCAAGATTTCTTTAATTCACTCGTGTTCAATATTAAAATAATACATAAAAATGCACAATTGCACATGGTAAATGTTATATAGAATTTTTGTTTGTTTGTAAGTATTTCTGTTCTATAACCGTGTCTTCTATATCGCTGGTATCCCTAAGACCAGGAGCTAATGTCCCTTGCTCCAGAATATAACTCTATCATGCATTATGGCTACATACATGTAGGTGTACTGCCAGTGCTTTTGATACATACACTTAAAAATATATTTTAAAAAATCCAAGAAATAATAACAACATTTCGTATTGAGTGCTCAACTTTGTGGTGGGGAAATCTAAAATTCTTTTTATATCTTTAAAAGAAATTGAGAAATGCCCTGCTGGTCGAGTTTACTTGCACTGTCCGCACCGACACCAGCTTCTCTGTAGTGAACTGCATATGACTCAAGCAGGAGTAGAGGACACGACTTGCTACGCTGGATGCTTTTGCCCTAATGGCACGGTAAGGCGCAGCCTAGCTAAAGGTATACGAAACAAAGGCAACTTTTACTCTAACAATGGTCATGATAATAACAATGATTATTATGATAATGGTAATAGTTTGTTGGCTAGTGCGGCTATTTTACAGTCGAGCTATCGTGTTAAGGTGCTCAATAAGGTGTGAAAGCGAGTGGTTTAATCACTTGACTGGAAACGCTAATGTTGTTGGTTCGGTCCCCGGCAAGGCACTAATGTATTTGAGAAAGGCCTTTTTTCTAAAATGCCCCCTCCCTCCACCCTATTCTGGTGTTAAATGGGTTGACACACCTCAATATTAAAAATATATATATTTGGTATTTCTTGATCTTAAACTAAAATGAATACCAATCTGAGGAGATGCAACAGGGTAGATAACACTCATCAACTTAATGCCATTTCCCCTTCTTTTCAGCCCTTGTAATGCATTTTCAAATGAAATTTAAATTAAACTTTTGTCTCGAAATCGATCTAATTGTATTTCTATGCACAGACAATTTATCCTTTCCTGTGGTACAATTGTAATCCATGACTTCTGTATAGATAGATGTATCTTCTTTCCTCTCCTTCTTCTCCTTCGCCTCTTCCCCTTCTCCCCACTCTCCGTTGACACCAACTCTCCATGTAATGAGCATAATCGGAGGAGATTATAATTATGTATAATTAAATGATTTTTTTTCCTCAATGCATGAATTTTCTTTGTTAATGGGGGTAGTTCAAGATAAACCATTTTTATTTCTGACAACCCCTTCCTCATTTGTTCTGTTCTTTACAAAACATTCGGTCACTCATAATATCATTCCATGACTGTATTTTATGTTTGTATTCGTTTAAAAGAAGCTTTGTAGTTGTGGTATTACGTTGAAACTAAGGGTACACGGTATATTTTGCAGGTCTTTGATGACTATTCGGGAAGGTGCGTGGATAGTAACATGTGCCCTTGTATCGATACAAACGGGGAGATACGGGAGGCTGGAGAGGAGTGGAACTCGGAGTGTGAACTTTGGTAAGGACGTTATCTATGACAAGACATTGATCTGCATTTGCCACTCTCTACCCACGTGATGCAAATGGATATCCGGTAGGAAGAAATTCCCCGAATGCCACAGAGCCTTGTTAGGGCCGCTCGGGTAATACTGGGGTATTGATAGTAGATCGCTTAAAATCATCAGTATAAAGCGCTATATAAATACTATCATTATATTAAATTGTATTACATTATTATTATATTTTGATGTTTTTTGTTTTACCTGACTTCTTTCTATTGATGCATGTGTGTGCTTGTAATAATCAACAAGGGGATCGACGGCTTTAAGTCATCTCCGCGTGACTTCTTAATGAGGATTAATATGTTAACGAAGAGCACTAGCGAATCTACTTGGTTTCAAAACCGGGGCCTCCCAGTTACGAGAACACTGCTCTAGCACTGAGCAATCTCGCCTGCTTTTATTACCTCCTCCAAACTACGACAATTGCTCTTACGACAGTTTCCCCACACCAATATCCTACACAAACCTAATTTTATAACTTCAACCCTGGTCCCAACACTATACCTAAAACGAACCCTAAAACTAACCTAAAACACAATTGAATCCCTCACCCTATTACACTTCCCCTGTGATGAAATAAAACTCGGAGCAATTGTCGCAAGAGCAAATGTCGGATCACCTGCTACTATAACCCGTCATAGGTAGTTGCCATAAGTGGGTGAGGGAGAAGACACTAAAGCCCAATTCATTCGATTTGTCTGGGAGAATTTGTCTTACCTGGTTGATCATCCAGGGGTAGTTGTCCTGGAAGTTTTCGTGTTTGATGTCGTTGTGCAAGATGGATGACTAGGGATAGGGTAGAATGAGTAGTTCTTCTAGTTTGGGAAATGTAAAGGGTAGTTTTGGCTAAACGGGTGTCTAGGAGTGGGGTAAAGGTTCCAGGGGGCAGTCTTGTAGAATATTTCATACTTATAGAAAGGTCAGTACGCTCATACATCAGAAATATAGAAGCGTCAAAATAGAGAAAAGGCAATTGAATTTGAATAAACCACTGTATACAAATTTTGTGCAAAATGCATTCTTGGGATTCTGTCGGATAATTTTTCCAGATACTGGGGGATATGTATCTTTTGCAGGTGCAGATAGTAGACAAATAAGGATGTGTAAAATTCCTTTAAACATTTTACTAACGTCTATAACTTTATTTGTGCTCACCTGTAGTAAATTCGAGGGTTTCGTCTTATGCAACTAAACAATCTAAACACTATTTTCATCTTTTATATGATGGTATTGTTCGTTATCACTGGCATAGGGGTGGGGTAATATACAAAATTCACAATCCCTCCAAACACTTGAGGTAGGGACAGGTTTAGGAATAGGGGAAGGGACCCCTAAGTTCACCGGAAGACCCTTTATAGGGGATGAACAGAGCCTCAGAGGGGCCATGGACTTCCTCTTGGGCCCCTGGCTACGCCTCTATGTTATCATGTTATGCCAATTTGATATCTTTCATTACAGCATCTGCGTGGCTGGAAATAACACTTGCGAGGCCGTCGACTGCAGAGGTTAGTAATATCACAATACGAGGCGGATGCGGCACCCCAAGAGGAGAGGGGTTAAAACAAAAGGTTAAAGAAAAGAAGAAGCAGTGGGCTAATTATTTTTCTCTCCTGCTTATCAGTTAATTTTTGTAGTCAAAACGGGTTAAAACAAAAGGTTAAAGAAAAGAAGAAGCAGTGGGCTGATTATTTTTTTTTCCTGCTTATCAGTTCATTTTTGTAGTCAAAACGGCACACATTGTAAACCTTTTCTATTTTTTCCTTTAGATGTCAGAGAATTTTCGGACTTGAGCCCCTGCCCTGTCACACTGTCATAGAGCCCTGATTCCGCCACCGGAATACTCTCTAGTATGAAGACACATCGACGAGTATTTAATCCTCTGGAGCTAAATATGATGATTACCAAAATGATTGTCTTGATTTACCATGTTTCTTCTAAGAGTCAATACAGTAGAACATTAAGGAGAAAGTGGAGCCGATGCAAGCCCCCCTCCTACCATTTGAAACCCGTAAAAATCAACGCAAAGTCCCTAGAGTTCAGTTGGTCTAAGGAAAAAAGGGCAGCCGCAACACAAACCTACCCCTTCCTTTTAGAATTGTTCAGCCATCCATGTTCATATTTTTTCATAAATTATCTACCTGAATTTTGTGTTACTCTTTAGTTTCAATGAATCTGAATCATTTATTTATTTAATGTAAACATGGTATAAATAAACTTCAAACTTCTAATTGACTACATAAAGAAAGGCCCATATCCATTTTAACCAAAATCTAGTTATCTAGAACAAACTTCATACTTTTTATAAGTTCAACAGACAATACATTTCCATTTTCATGCGTTCAATAATGGATATTCATGTATTAGTGATTTTGTGAAAATAAACGCATCCCTTCTTTCACACATATCTAAAACGTGTAAATATTTGTTCTTGATAAGTAAACCACCAAAATGAAAAAATGTTTAGATGACTTGCGCTCTTCTTCCTTTGATGCATTCATATTCAATTATCTGACCCTGGTTTCTTAGTGTGTGAGCACGGCCAACAATATAGCGAATGTGCCTGCGCCAATACCTGCGCCAATCTGCACTCCCTGTTGTGCTTGGAGGGAGAGAATTGTCAAGGTGGCTGTGCCTGCCCTGACGGCACGGTGCTCGACGAATGGAACGGACAGTGCGTAGCGGCAGCCGATTGTCCGTGTCTCCACGGCAACGAGACCTACCCTGTCAACACCGTCGCGACGAGAACAGATGTTATGTGGTAGGTTTCCAGTGCATCTGTAGGTACATTGATTATAATGATGATAAAGATGATGATGATAAAGATGATGATGATGGTGATGGTGGTGATGATGATGATGATGATGATCATCATCATCATCATAGATTATAACAATAATAATAATAATAATATATAATAATAATGGAATTAATGATAATGGCAATAATAATTACAACTACTACAACTAAAATAATAATGAATGATGATAATAGTTATAATAATAAAACAATAATAAATAGTGCTACTACTACTATCACTACTACTACTACTACTAGTAATAATACTAATGATGATAATGATAACAGTGATAAAAGTGATGATAATAATGAAAACAACAATAACAATAATAATGATACCAATGGTGATAATGATAATAGTAATGATAATGATAGTAATTACAATAATGATGATGATAACAAATGTGATAATAATAATAATAATCATCATCATCATAATGATAATAATAATATCCTGTTTTGCACTGTGCATAATGACCCTGAACATTTTTAAAAGAGCCTCACAACTTAGAATAAAATCTTAATTACAAGAAACCGATGATTTACATTTTAGTGTACCTTTGTATCAAATGTAAAAGCCATCTTTTAAAGATTTGCCTTCAGGAAAATACGAATCTTTGTGCAAAAGCCTTGACACAAGAATAACTACGGTGATTGGTTCTAAAAAACACATTGCACTTTCATCGCTTTCTTGTAACCATTTTTTCTCCCATTTTTTTTCTTGCATTTTGAATTTCAGTCTTTGTAAACCAGGAGCGTTTTGGGAGTGTATACCACTTGCTTCTGAAGGTAAAACCTCATTGTATCGATACTCCGCCTAATACTGTTAAAGTCGTGTGTATAGACGTAATATATAGATCCATAATTCAATTTTCCCGATTTGTATGACTTTTTAAAGTGAAATTTCGAATGAAAGGAGCTCTATTTTAGCCACTTGAATAAATAGGTGACCAATGATAAAAGACTGTTATAATTATATTGTCTACGTAAAACATGATTAAACATAAAGTTAAGTTCTGGTCATGCGATTGCATTGTGAAAGAAACGTTGTGGAATCGATCAGAAAAGGTTGATCATCTAGCATATAAGTATTGGTGTGTCCTGCAAGGTTCTGGAATCATCAACATGATAAGAAATTTGGCCCAGTCTTGGTAAAGTTACAAGCACTGTACACAGAAAGATGTATATGGGACTACACGAACATGTGGCATAAAAATCCGTCCCGATTTTTATGATGTTACATGCCATATTTAGAATATTAAGGCATTTGAAGAGCCATGCTTTTCAGGGAACATTTTTTCTCTGATGTTCTTTCACACTTGCATAATACAATGATAACGCTCACAAATTTTTGTTCACCTCTTCACAGAACTCAACCTTCTCTTTAAGCCTGATATATAAATAAGAATGTCGTTTTCTGTGTTTATTTTTTGGTCTTTTGTTTTACTGGTTACTCGGCGTCTTCTAATTAAAGCACATGAGCAGTCTAATTACCCGTCATGAGGTGAACATCGACACATTAAATATTGAGAGTCGATCAATATACTAGGCCTATTCATATTAGATAAGTGAAAAGATATCTCGAATAGGAAAATATGTAAAATTTTCGCCGTTGGAATAGACTTCAATACATAGTGAAACGATTTCCATTCTGAGGTTCATGAATGAATATAAACCAGACTAAACAAATTTCTCTCGCCCCATTTTAGGTTCTTGTTGGGCCTATGGTCTCTCTTCGTTCAATACATATGACGATAGGACATTCAGCCACAACGGTAGGACGCCCTCACTTGCCATCTCTTATCGACATTTTGTATAAAAAAAAAAAACGCCAACGTTAAAGATAGTTTATCGTAGTTCTCATGCATAATTAGATTTCACTTGGGTACTGACAAAGATTCATATAAATCTCAAACTCAGCGAAATGAGAAGAAGAAAAATAGTCCTGGGATATCATACCATTTGGGATTACTCGGAACATAGACGACCATGAATCGGAGAGCCTTCGGCTTTCTTCGGGGAACCCTCCATTTTGATTAACCTCTTTCCCAATGGCAATGACGGATAATTTGGGGTCTTTGGTTGGTAACAAAATTACGTAAGGCCTGTCATTCGTAAAGGTGATTTATACATTCAGTCAGCTTTATACCAGCTCCTGTGGTATGCTCATGTACCCCAGCGATGTCAAATTTTTCAATCAAATAAATCATTCACTAAATGATTTGTAATAAATGAATGAATGAAAATAATGAATAAATGAAAGAATGAATGAATTAGTAATAGATGAATACATACATAAATAAATAAATGAATGGATATATATATATACATATATATATATATATATATATAAACAAATATTTAAATAAAGAAAGAAAGAAAATATCAAACAGTTTAAAAGTTAATAAATAAATAGATGAATACACAAATAAATGAATAAATAGATAACTGAACGAAAACAAAATCACAACTTTGCACATGTTTTTAAACAGGGCGATGTTCTTACGTCATGTCTACCGACGGATGCAATGAGAATTCTACGGAGACCTTCCGCGTTGAGATCGAGAGCTTGGACTGCGGAGAAGATGCATGGGCCTGTACCAAAGCCATTCACATCACATTCCCAACTGCTACTGTGGATCTCATTCGGGGATCAGATCCCATAATAACACCAAATACTTCGGAAATTTGCACCAGGGATGTAGGTGGTACTTACACCATGGTCCGGTATGAAGGCACGTATTCGAACGACATCAAACACTGAGTTTGGTCCAAAGCTTCACAACTATCAGCTATTTCTCGTCCTATTTCAACATGAAGGCATTACAATATTGATCACTTCTATTGAAAAATCCATTGGATAATCTTTCAAACTAACATACAAATAATAAGATATCTTACAAATTACATCACGAATTTATCGATGAATGCACAAATCAGTATTAAACATCAGATTTCTCTAAGACACAAGCGTTTCCTGGTGAATTTTTGCAATTTGTGTTTTACTCAGAAAAAGTGATTTCCAAAATATAGAATAATTAGGAAAAATATTTTCTGACCCGTTCAACTTTGAACAACACTGTATCTTGGGTGATGGAGGTTAAGGTGTCGTGGAAAAGTGATTCATGCACTTGACTCTCGATCCAAGGCTAGAGGTACGAATCCCAGTCAGGCACTAATATATTTACCTCCCTCCATGCACCAAGGTATAAATAGGTACCTAGTAATTGCTAGGATGATCATAAATGCAGGGCCCTCATGAAGAACAGCATTGACGCTGATGAGGCTTCCGTGGGTAAACAACATTATTATTATTACTGTTATTATCATTCTCATCGTCATCATCATTATCATCATCATTATTACTAATTTAGATTTCGCTTCTCAACAGGTTTAGCGATCATGTGGGATGGGGCAAACATGGTGACTATTACGGTTGAGGAACGTTTCAAAGAAAAAGTCTGTGGTTTATGTGGCAACTTTGACGGCCGGTCCGACGACGATTTTCTTAAACAGCAAGGAGATACTACACGAGGTGACGTATGCCCCTTTTAACTCTTTGATTGTTTTCTTCGCCTCCCTGCACGGTAGCTTGTTTGACACAAGTGCAAATTTACACAAAATAGTTGGCGCCAATTGACCGATGGATTGATTTGTGCCACACAATCGCTTTGCAGAATTACCCATTTCTGGTCTTGATTAACTCTTCGATTGTTTTCTTTGCCTTTTTGCACGGTCACCCGTTCGACACAAGTGCAAGTTTGCACAGATCGATAGACCCTAATTGACTAAAAGATTGCCTTGTGCAACACAACGGCTTTTCGAAATTACCCATTTCTGGTCCTCATTAGCTCCTGGAAACAGTTGATCAATCTTGAATTCATTATATCTTGGCACAGGGAGATTATTTTTGTGCCACGATGTACACGAGGCATTTGATTATTATTACACTGCCGCAAGTTACGCCAAGTGAAAAAGATAAGCAATGAACGAGAGGCATCTATAACAACGGCTGCATCCGGTGCTGTCATATAGAATGTTCTGTATGAACTTGTTTGAATGTGTAGATCTTTATGCCATTTTTGCGTCGCTTTTATTTATACAAATTGAGCATCATCACTGTGGTGATTTTTTTGTGTGTTTTCACTTGAAATTTCAGATGTGAATGAATTTGTGGATAGCTGGGCCACTCGAGCAGCCTGTCTTCCTGCCAAAGCCATGAATCTCGATTGTCTCAATGAAATTGAGCAAGCTCGACGCCCATGGGCGGAGAGTAAATGTGAAGTAATCAACTCGGATATTTTCTCCGAATGCCATGTATATGTAAGTGATAGGTTCCTCTAAATCAATGCTTTCGAGATTTCTTTCGTCAGAGATGTCAGAGTAATGCCGGGTTGCATTAACAAAAAAAGATTAAGTTTAGCGTTACATAGGAAGAGAATAGGGGTTGCGCCAGGGTTTGAATAAGGAATTCCGCATGAGTAGGAAAATGACCGAGACAGAACATATTTCATAGAACAAAGTCATAGTTTTCCCAAGGAACGTAGCTTCTTTATAGATAATCTAGAAATATACTGAAACATTATTCTTATGATCAATATCAGTATCCTCTATCCCGATGTTCTCATTGAATTAAGAAGAAATAAGGATCCTTATTTGTTTCGATACTTTTTTTAGATATCGCTTATATCATAATCATGGATGGATCCTGGATTTAAACAAAATATTAGAAAAGGCGGTTGAATACCTTTCCGAAAAATTTCACAATTTAGGGGAAATTTTCATATAGTTACTTAGAGTATACTAATTAGATTTCGAAGGTGGGAGGCAGATTTTGCACCTAAATCCACAACTGTGTATAATGTAAATGGTTTTTAGCTTCCTTCTTTTATTTTTGTATTGAATGAATACAAATAAACTGAACTATATTAGAATATAAAGATTTGAAGTTCTGCGTCGGAGATATTTCACGAAAAAAATGCCTTGAGACAAGCATTGATTAACGATAATCCAAGATATAGCGTATTATATTAACAATATTAACATTTTGAAAAGCCTAAAATGCCTAATGTTAATAATAATACAAGAATATATTACGTAACACGAACATGATTTGCACGTTTAAGTGCAGTAGATCTAGGGGTTCCGTTGTATAAAACAAATTATGCATGTTTTCATTACATCATTACGGGAATACAACCTAAACTCGAGTGCGGATAAATCTTATAATGAACTAATTTGCATGCATCATTTGTATAATTTAATTCTTTTTATTCGGCAGGTAAGCCCAACGCCATACTTTGACCACTGCGTTGATGACAGCGTCAAGTGTTATCGCGGCGACGGTTTAGATTGCCTGTGTGATGCGATATCGGCCTACGCTCAAAAATGTATTGAGAAAGGAGTCTGCGCAGATTGGCGCGCTGATCACATATGTCGTGAGTAAATTCAACCTATTCCACCGTGGCCTAGACTTACATTTAAAGAAAAGGTCGAGTTAGTTCTGGGAAGGGTGACGAATAATTTGTGAGTATTTTAAATTCGTTTTAGATTAGTGTGGAAGAGTGCCATAGTAAAAAAGGCCTCTCAAAAGGAAGGCTCTCCAAATGCCCTAATAGTCGAAATATGACAAGTAACTGCTTTAGGTTGTGGACCATACTTCATGCCAATTGTTCGTTCAGTCCCATATACACATATTTGTGAGCAGTGCATGTGACTTTTAGCAATACTGGGACAATTTCTTATCATATTATCGATTCCAAGACCTAACAGTGTACACCAATACTTATGTGCTACATGATCAACCTTTTCCCTCACTTCCACGGTTTCTTTCATAATGCCATCGCATGTCCAGAACTCAACTTTATATTCAAGACACATAACAATATTAGGCTTTGCTGAACAAGTTCATCAAAAATGGTCTAAAAATTATTGGGATGACGTTCTATGACGCATCAAACATTCAAGTAGGCCTATTCGTCCGTGAGGGTTCCGATGTCTTTCATCAGGGCACATACAGGTACACTCTTTGAATCTAATACAGTTTTCAAGATACGTGACCTGTTTTCTTATATCTTGAGGCTGTTTATGTTTTCGCTCAGTGAAAATGACTAACTGAAATGAGTTAAATGACTTCTTTTAACTATGACTTCCTTTAACTATGTTAAATACATAGCTACTTCATTAGATTAGCAGGCCAAACATGAGAAACCTACTTGGTAATGTTTTGTTAGTTTTATAGGACTCAAATTTTTATAGGACTTCTTTTGACTATGACTTCTTTTAACTATGACTTCTTTTAACTATGTTAAATACATAGCTACCTCATTAGGTTAGTAGGCCAAACATGAGAAACCTACTTGGTAATGTTTTTGTTAGTTTTATAGGACTCAAATTTTGGAATTCCCTTCCCAATGATTTGAAAAAAGATTCTCACTTTATAGAGTTTCAGGAATGCAATTAAACGTTATTTTCTCCTGCAGTATTTAACATGACGATTTTGTAAAACATATCAATAGCTTTTTCTTTTCGCATCCATGCCTAGCATGTTTAGGTAATTTACTTTACACTAATATCTCTCTCCTTCAGTTTACTTCTCACTTCATCTATCTCTTTATATTTTGCATGGAATATGATTTAAGGCAACCAATCAATAATAAAAAACACAATATCAACAACAACAGCGACAACATTAATGATAATAATGATAATAATAATAATTATGATAATAATAAAAGTACCGGTTTCCTATTTAGCGCTTTTTTCTAGCTTACAGTATTATTACCCCGGTCACTGGATTAAAGTACTGTTTTGCTCATTACACTGCACATGCTCCACTTCCTGGGGAGCGATCTAGCTAGTTGCCTTTTTACGGTGGTGCACATGCTAATCCGTCTAAAATGTAACACTAAAAATGTATGAACTAACCAAAAGGACGACGGTATCGTAAATCGTAGAAAATACTATCTATGAACATGTACTTTATCCTAAAGAGAGTTGTTCTAAAGCAAAGGAGGCGCGATGGCTCAGTGGTAGAGCAGTGGTCTCGTAACTGGGAGGCCCCGGGTTCGAAACTAAGTCGATGCGCTAGTGTCCTTTGGTAAGGCATTAATCCTCATTACCAAGACCCTCGAAGAGGACTTAAGCCATTGGTCCCCTGGTCGCTTGCTTACAAGCATACACATGAGTTTTTAGCAGTCAGGAGAAACAAACTTAGAGAGGGCTGAGTTCTTTGCTCACATCAAAAATTAAAGAATGAGAGTTACAATTTTGCCGGGCAGATAATTCTAATCTATATCTTATCTTTCTAATGTTGGAGCTAGGTTTTGGGAAAAGGTTTAGTTGGATGTTTGGCAATCAAGACAATCTATACAACAAAACATTTTCTTTTCATGAATATTGTGTTTCGCTTTTTCTTATTTTACATGCTATAGCCGTAACATGCCCGTGTGACGAAAATAGGAAGTATTATACCTGCCATACAAGTTGCCTAGCGTCTTGTACTGACTGTGCTTACGAAGATAAATGTCTTACACCTAAGGTGGAAGGTTGTTTCTGCAAAGGGGACTTGGTTGAGTCCAACGGCACATGCATTCCAAGCGGTCAGTGCCGTGGAAAACCACCTACGCCCACACCCCCTACCACGCAGCCCCCTACTACACCACCACCAACTACTCAGCCACTTACAAATCTACCACCTACTACTCACCCACCTACCACTCAGCCACCTACACAACAGCCTCCGACTACCCAACCCCCTATCACTCAGCCACCTAGCACTCTCCCTCCTTGGACTCAACCCACTTTCACTCAGCCTCCATCAACTCAACCTCCTACCACCAAACCCCCGACTACACAGCCCCCTACTACTCAGCCACCTACTACCCAACCCCCTACCACTCAACCTCCTGTCACCCAACCCCGACTACACATCCACCAACTACTCAACCTCCTACCACCCAACCACCTACCACTGTCCCTCCTTGGACTCAACCAACTTTTACTCAGCCTCCATCAACTCAACCTCCTACCACCCAACCCCCGACTACACGACCCGCTACCACGCTTCCACCGACTACCCAAACCCCTACTACTCAACCTCCTTCCACCCAACCCCCGACTACACAACCACCAACTACTCAACCTCCTACCACCAAACCCCCGACAACACAGCCCCCTACTACTCAGCCACCTACCACTCAACCACCTACTACGCAGCTACCTACCACTCAGCCACCTACACAGCAGCCTCCGACTACCCAACCCCCTATCACTCAGCCACCTAGCACTATCCCTCCTTGGACTCAACCAACTTTCACTCAGCCTCCATCAACTCAACCTCCTACTACCCAACCCCCGACTACACAACCCCATACCACGCATCCACCGACTACCCAACCCCCTACCACTCAACCTCCTGTCACCCAACCCCCGACTACACAACCACCAACTACTCAACCTCCTACCACCCAACCCCCAACTACTCAGCCACCTACCACTCAACCACCTACTTCGCAGCCACCTACCAGTCAGCCATCTTCACAACAGCCTCCGACTACCCAACCCCTTACCACGCTTCCACCGACTACCCTACCCCCTACTACTCAACCTCCTACCACCCAACCCTCGACTACACAACCACCAACTACTCAACCTCCTACCACCCAACCCCCGACTACACAGCCCCCTACTACTCAGCCACCTACCAATCAACCACCTACTACACAGCCCCTACTACTCAGCCACCTACCAATCAACCACCTACTACACAGCCACCTACCACTCAGCCACCTACAAAACAGCCTCCGACTACCCAACCCCCTACCACTCAACCTTCTACCACCCAACCCCCGACTACACAACCACCAACTACTCAACCTCCTACCAACCAACCCCCGACTACACAGCCCCTACTACTCAGCCACCAACTACACAGCCACCAACTACTCAACCACCTACTACCCAACTCCCTACTAGTCAGCCACCTACCACTCAACCACCTTCTTCGCTGCCACCTACCACACAGCCACCTACACAACAGCCTCCGACTACCCAACCCCCTATCACTCAGCCACCTAGCACTCTCCCTCCTTGGACTCAACCAACTTTCACTCAGCCTCCATCAACTCAACCTCCTACCACCCAACCCCCGACTACACAACCCCATACCACGCATCCACCGACTACCCAACCCCCTTCCACTCAACCTCCAACCACCCAACCCCCGACTACACAACAACCAACTGCTCAACCTCCTACCACCCAACCCCGACTACTCAGCCACCTACCACTCAGCCACCTACTACCCAACCCCCTACCACTAAACCTCCTACCACCCAACTCCCGACTACACAACCACCAACTACTCAACCTCCTACCACCCAACCCCCAACTACACAGCCCCTACTACTCAGCCACCAACTACACAGCCACCAACTACTCAACCACCTACTACCCAACTCCCTACTAGTCAGCCACCTACCACTCAACCACCTTCTTCGCAGCCACCTACCACTCAGCCACCTACACAACAGCCTCCGACTACCCAACCCCCTATCACTCAGCCACCTAGCACTCTCCCTCCTTGGACTCAACCAACTTTCACTCAGCCTCCATCAACTCAACCTCCTACCACCCAACCCCCGACTACACAACCACCAACTACTCAACCTCCTAGCACCCAACCCCCGACTACACAGCCCCCTACTACTCAGCCACCAACTACACAGCCACCAACTACTCAACCACCTACTACCCAACTCCCTGCTAGTCAGCCACCTACCACTCAACCACCTTCTTCGCAGCCACCTACCACTCAGCCACCTACACAACAGCCTCCGACTACCCAACCCCCTATCACTCAGCCACCTAGCACTCTCCCTCCTTGGACTCAACCAACTTTCACTCAGCCTCCATCAACTCAACCTCCTACCACCCAACCCCCGACTACTCAGCCACCTACCACTCAGCCACCTACTACCCAACCCCCTACCACTCAACCTCCTACCACCCAACCCCGACTACACAACCACCAACTACTCAACCTCCTACCACCCAACCCCCAACTACACAGCCCCCTACTACTCAGCCACCAACTACACAGCCACCAACTACCCAACCACCTACCACCCGACCCCGACTACTCAGCCACCTACCACTCAGCCACCTACTACCCAACCCCCTACCACTCAACCTCCTACCACCCAACACCCGACTACACAACCACCAACTACTCAACCTCCTACCACCCAACCCCCAACTACACAGCCCCTACTACTCAGCCACCAACTACACAGCCACCAACTACTCAACCACCTACTACCCAACTCCCTACTATTCAGCCACCTACCACTCAACCACCCTCTTCGCAGCCACCTACCACTCAGCCACCTACACAACAGCCTCCGACTACCCAACCCCCTATCACTCAGCCACCTAGCACTCTCCCTCCTTGGACTCAACCCACTTTCACTCAGCCTCCATCAACTCAACCTCCTACCACCCCCCCCGACTACACAACCCCATACCACGCATCCACCGACTACCCGACCCCCTACCACTCAACCTCCTACCACCCAACCCCCGACTGTACAACCACCAACTACTCAACCTCCTAGCACCCAACCCCGACTACACAGCCCCTACTACTCAGCCACCAACTACACAGCCACCAACTACTCAACCACCTACTACCCAACTCCCTGCTAGTCAGCCACCTACCACTCAACCACCTTCTTCGCAGCCACCTACCACTCAGCCACCTACACAACAGCCTCCGACTACCCAACCCCCTATCACTCAGCCACCTAGCACTCTCCCTCCTTGACTCAACCCACTTTCACTCAGCCTCCATCAACTCAACCTCCTACCACCCAACCCCCGACTACTCAGCCACCTACCACTCAGCCACCTACTACCCAACCCCTACCACTCAACCTCCTACCACCCAACCCCCGACTACACAACCCCATACCACGCATCCACCGACTACCCGACCCCTACCACTCAACCTCCTACCACCCAACCCCGACTGTACAACCACCAACTACTCAACCTCCTAGCACCCAACCCCGACTACACAGCCCCCTACTACTCAGCCACCAACTACACAGCCACCAACTACTCAACCACCTACTACCCAACTCCCTGCTAGTCAGCCACCTACCACTCAACCACCTTCTTCGCAGCCACCTACCACTCAGCCACCTACACAACAGCCTCCGACTACCCAACCCCCTATCACTCAGCCACCTAGCACTCTCCCTCCTTGGACTCAACCCACTTTCACTCAGCCTCCATCAACTCAACCTCCTACCACCCCCCCGACTACACAACCCCATACCACGCATCCACCGACTACCCGACCCCTACCACTCAACCTCCTACCACCCAACCCCGACTGTACAACCACCAACTACTCAACCTCCTAGCACCCAACCCCCGACTACACAGCCCCCTACTACTCAGCCACCAACTCCACAGCCATCAACTACTCAACCACCTACTACCCAACTCCCTGCTAGTCAGCCACCTACCACTCAACCACCTTCTTCGCAGCCACCTACCACTCAGCCACCTACACAACAGCCTCCGACTACCCAACCCCCTATCACTCAGCCACCTAGCACTCTCCCTCCTTTGACTCAACCAACTTTCACTCAGCCTCCATCAACTCAACCTCCTACCACCCAACCCCCGACTACACAACCCCGTACCACGCATCCACCGACTACCCAACCCCTTCCACTCAACCTCCAACCACCCAACCCCGACTTCACAACTACCAACTGCTCAACCTCCTACAACCCAACCCCCGACTACTCAGCCACCTACCACTCAACCACCTACTACGCAGCCACCTACCATTCAGCCATCTTCACAACAGCCGCCGACAACCCAACCCCCTATCACTCAGCCACCTACCACTGTCCCTCCTTGGACTCAACCAACTTTCACTCAGCCTCCATCAACTCAACCTCCTACCACCCAACCCCCGACTACACAACCCCCTACCAGGCATCCACCGACTACCCAACCCCCGACTACACAGCCCCCTACTACTCAGCCACCAACTACACAACCACCAACTACTCAACCACCTACTACCCAACTCCCTACTACTCAGCCACCTACCACTCATCCACCTACTTCGCAGCCACCTATCACTCAGCCACCTAGCACTCTCCCTCCTTGGACTCAGCCAACTTTCACTCTGCCTCCATCAACTCAACCTCCTACCACCCAACCCCCGACTACACAACCCCCTAGCACGCATCCACCGACTACCCAACCCCCGACTACAAAGCCACCAACTACTCAACCTCCTACCACCCAACCCCCGACTACTCAGCCACCTACCACTCAACTACCTACTTTGCAGCCACCTACCACTCAGCCATCTTCACAACAGCCTCCGACTACCCAACCCCCTACCTCGCTTCCACCGACTATCCAACCCCTACTACTCAACCTCCTACCACGCATCCACCGACTACCCAACCCCCTACTACCCAACCTCTTACCACCCAACCCCCGACTACACAACCACCAACTACTCAACCTCCTACCACCAAACCCCGACTACACAGCCCCTACTACTCAGCCACCTACCACTCAACCACCTACTACGCAGCCACCTACCACTCAGCCACCTACCCAACAGCCTCCAACTACCCAACCCCCTATCACTCAGCCATCTACCACTCTCCCTCCTTGGACTCAACCAACTTTCACTCAGCCTCCATCAACTCAACCTCCTACCACCCAACCTCCGACTACACAACCCCTACCACGAATCCACCGACTACCCAACCCCCTACCACTCAACCTCCTACCACGCATCCACCGACTACCCACCCCCTACTACACAGCCCCTACTACGCGTCCACCGACTACTCAACCTCCTACTACCCAACTCCTACTAGTCAGCCACCTACCACTCAACCACCTACTACGCAGCCACCTACCACTCAGCCACCTACACAACAGCCACCGACTACCCAACCACCAACGACCGGTAAGTGATACTTACCTGTGTGTTTGTCTCTGTGTGCGCGTGTGTGCGTGTGTTTGTGTGTGTGTGGTTGTGTGCGATTGTTAGTTTGTATATTCATTGGTATACGGGGTGTCTGAAGAAATACAAGGATATTGTTATTGGGGACATCTTTATAAAGTAATCAACCCTTGTTATAACAGTTTCGTAGGTAAGGCAAAAAAAAAAAATCATTTGGTTGTCCTCGATTGCTTTTCTGAAGTAGGGGCGGGCGGGCGGAATTTTTTTTTTCCATTTCATTTTCCCCTCTTCAGTTGGACTCTTTACTTCCTATTTATTTTCATTTTTTGTTCAAATCATGAGGCCAATATTATTATTATTTAAACACAAAAAGAATCCCAGAAAAAAGTCATGAATTGCCATGGCAATATTCAATTTCACCAGCTGATCTATAGCGCTTGCGGCCGGAGCGTGTATCCCACGCCAGAGCTGGCCGCCCCGAAAATTACCCCTGCATGCAGTGATCGTGTGTACGTTTGCGCGCTATCCGACTGCAGTGATTGAATGCGTGCTGTGAGACACTTTGAGTATGCTATACATGAAAAATCGCGATCTAAATCTGAAAATACTTGAAATACAGCTCAGGTTTTGGTACCCATCTTCCTTACAGACACGCGTAAGATATTTGATTTTTCAGATTTAGGTAGCAGGACCGCCGATTACATTGCTAAAATGTGATATTTAAGGATACATTTTCCATTGAAAATATGGATCTCCTGTGACTCTGAAATGTATTGTATGTGTGTGATAATTATGTGATATGCTATTACGCTACGGTATGTATTTTAAAGTGATTTCACCATGCGTACAACGGACCTGCCGAAAATTGCCATCTGGCCGAAAATCCCTCCTCTATATTATAATATAAAGACAGAATTGCGTACTGAAAGACCAAATTGGCGACGGGACACATTTTGATCCTTGCAACATGCATAAAATGGTTAAAATTGCTCAAAAAAACTTTAAAAATTGCTTTTTTTTTGGCCTAATCGTTGTAGACTTATCGGTGTATGGTAATTGTTATAAGACGTAGCCTTTTTTAAACTGTTACAAAGAGAGGGGGTCGAATAACGCCATTGCACAATAAGCCTTATCATTCCACGGCAAGGTCTCAAATAAACTTCAATTATTGTCATTAAAAAGTGGTGCTGAGAATTGAGATAAATGTAATATGTATAAAATCAAGGTAAATTCATGTCTTTAATTACTCTCATAGAAGCATAGTAGCCATGTCAAATAAATGAAAATATAAGGACGAGAAGCCTAAAGAACATCTCTAGCAATGTTCATAGTTTTTTTGACAATTGATAGGGTTAGTTTTTGTTGCTAAACTTGAAGAAAAAATTGAAGAGCTGAATAAATAATAAAGGTGTTTGTATTCTTTTGTGCTGAAAAGTTATCTCCATACTTATATATATACATTTTACTAATGGAATATAGATCTAAAATGTGTCAGTGATAAATTCACCAAGAAATTATGAATTCGAATGACTCCAGAATAAAGGCTTGTCTAAAAATGAACAATCGAGTGTTACGTCTTACAAAAACTAATCATAACTATGTAATTTTAGCTTAAATCCTTGGGAAAGTTACACGGAGTTAAGAAAAAAGTACTACAACTTTTTTGTGGAGGATGTTTGAGTATTTTGTAAGATTTTGCCAGCCCAAGTATCGTTGCATTCTTTAAAGACAATCCTTATAGTGCATTAAAAAAATGTATACTGATGTATACTTTGGTAGCTCCAAAAAAAAATATTGAAAAAATCATAAGCAACTTGACCTGGAATTATATATTTCATGGTGGAAAGGAACTTGTGTTCTTTCTAATGGAACCCTATTCATATCTTTTTCTGCCACGGATGACTGTGAGTACCAGTGTCTTTTAAAAAGTGTCGACACATCTCCTTTTGCTAAGTTTGGGATGATGCAACGAATGTGGGTCAAGTCATATGTACGTGAATGTTTAAATCATTGTATTAAATCCTTTCGAAAGTTAAATTTCCCTTCGTTCTTCAGTCCTTCATTGCTTAAACTGATCCAACGTATCTACCCTTGTACAGGACCAGGGTTCAATCCACATGATAACCTTAAATTATTTATAAACAACTTGGGTCTACTGACTTCTTTTCTCATGATATTTAAGATCTCTCTGCTCATTCGTCCATTGCGCCATTTCACATGCATATTGTGCATAGGGTATTTGTCTCGAAAAGCACATGAAAACTCAACGGTTCACTAACTTTAAAGATTTAGTAAATGTTATAAACAACAGACACATATCAAAGCAATCGACCGTATATTTTAAAGCAATTGACCGTATATTTTCATGAAAAAAGATCTCAAATCAACTTTGTCCAAGCTCATCTTTAACAAGTGTTGAGAATAAAGCCGATAGTGTGTCATCATAAAAAAAGAGAATTTCGTAAATTCTGCTTGGAAAAAAAAAAAATCCTTTTTGAAGTTTGATTTGACGATAGGGGCATTTACACGTAGACCAATTTAGCGAGATTTAAAAATCGGCTTATGAATCGCAATCAGAATCTCACTTTTGGGTGTGTCAAAATTACTCTAATACGGCCGAGCGCTGTGCGCGTGAACAAAAGAAGATTCAAAAAGCCCTATTTGATATCCCGCAACGCACCGCGTTTGAATCCCCGCACCAATCAAAGCTGGCCCATGCGACTTCATAGTTGGGTTTGTATTCGGGCAGGCGCAATGCTAGTGTAATTTTCCTCGGTGTTTGTTCTTTAGTGACATTTTCGCATGACGTGCGTAAAAGTGAGATTCTGGTCACAATCTCACTTTTTGCATACGTGTGAATGCCCCTTTTAACATCTTTTCTTTTTAAAGGTTAAAATGAATGTAAATATGTCAGAATTTGTTTACGGATTGAAAGAATTCTGTGTCATGGCTTTTGACCCTAATTTGTTAATTCAGCCCCAACTTGGTTCAAAAGGGTGTTCGAAAACTCTTTTTGAAAAGGCTGCTGCTCTGTCATCCACGGCATGAATATTATTTACTATTTACAATGAAATATCAAGGTCTCCTAGAGTATAACCGCTTAATTAGAAGCTACCAAATTTGGGTATTTTTTTTATACAAGATAATTTTGGAGAAAACCCCCCATGAGAACAAAGGATTAATGTTAACGAACTATGAACACTATGAATGTAATTCTTCGTTTTTCAAAGGGTGGACGTTGTATGTTTTAATGATACATAGACAGCATTAAACCAAACACGATTTTATAGAGCTACACTGTTTTGAAAATGGAATGTAAACAATCCATGTGTGTCAGATTTGTGTAAAACCATGAAAACTTTTGGATTACATGCGAACATAATGTAAACAGTCAAGGAAATGTAAGCTTCATAAGAAACTTTCATTGCGGGAAGGCATGCATTCCAATCAGCAGTTAAATAAAATATGTGTCAATACCTCTATCAAGAGTTGGAAGGGGGCATAGCTCACAGAATGTCGATAAACATCGCCCCCCCCCCAAAAAAAAAATATCCCTGGGATACATCTCATGAAAATTGAACTTCTTGTGGTGACAAACGTCCCCATCCTGAGGCATACAGTCTCCAGATTTTTTTATATTTATAATTAATAACAACAATAATAACAACAATATTAATAGCAGTGTATGCAGTGATAATAATGAGAGCAATAATATTATTAACAAAAAAAGAACAATAGTAGTCGTAGTAGTTAGTAGTATTATTGGTGGTGACGATGATACTACTTACTAGGAATAATAATAATGATAATAATAACAATGATAATGATACAAATAATAATAATGATTATGATAACACAAAATGATAATAATTCACTTCCATATTCATTTATATCCAGCCGTCCCTTGTGTATATCCTGGAGTTGAAGTTTGTGGGAAGAGCCTCCCAGGACTTTATGCTTACAACCAGTGCGTCGCCCCAGGGAACAATTATGCTATCGTTATTCCAGGAAGCAGCTGCACACATTCGTTCAGTGTCTTGGCCGGCATCAATGATCTGGAGGTCGAAGTCCTAACTGACCTCCAAGCAGATGCTGTCTTCGTTCTCCGTTGTCGTGTGCCTGATATGAGCAACAAATGGATGGATGCGACGAATGAAGATGGCACACCAATGGTCTGTACATGAAGGCGGTCCTAGGATCATGTAGAAAGAGAAAGAGAGAGAGAGGGGTAATTCCGAAATATAACCTAAATAAGTTATTGGAAACAACAACAAATCTATGAAGTGTCTCATCATGCAAAAGTGATTTAAAATTTGAACAATGTAAGTATTGCGTAGAATTTCACAGGTTTTGGACTCAGTTACGTACAATTTCTTCTAGGCAAATTAGTTTTGCTTTATAGATTTTGGTAAAGTCGAGTATGGTGTTCAGGGTACACTGCACGGACTTAATTATGCTTCATTTTATTTGGGTGAAGGAATTATCTTAACTGGACCGTTTTTTTCTTCATTTTCCACATCAACGTATAAAGACCCACACGCGCAAAACAACCGTGTTGCTTTCTGTTAAACATTTTCAGGACAGGATGGCCAAGTGGTTGTTGGTCATACAACACCTCCTGGATATAGTCTCATATAATTTCCTCGATCTTCTTCAAAAAGAGGTGATGGAGTAGCACTGTTGTAAGACAGGTTTTGAACTATGATTCACTGATTTTGTTGTGATTGCTAATTCTTTGAGATTCTGTCGGCATAGTTTATCACTCTAACCACGTCTCCGTCTCTGATCATCTTGTAATCGTCCCCTACAACATTCGACAGGATGTTCTTCTAGCGATTTTCTAGAAGAATTCACTGCATTGATTGATATTGCTCGTATGAATTCAAAGCTCTTTCTTGTGGTAGGAGATTTTAACATTCATGCTGATGATCTGCAGGATAGAAGGGCAAAGGCAGTCATTAATCTACTGTCCAGCAGATGCTACCCAGGAGAAAGGTCACATATTTGATATTGCCATTACTCTTGAGCCCGATCCACCTGTCATCGATAATATATGCATCACTGATGATATAACAGATCACTCTGCTGTACTCGGTAAAGTCTATCTTTATCGCCCTCCCATCATTCTGCGAGGATGTGAAATCCACATTAGAACCTTGTGGCAATTTAGATGTCTATCTATGTTCTGAAGTTGAGAGATTCAATACTGTTGTCTCTGAACCACTTGAAAAGCATGAACAGATGACGGAGCGTAATCTGAAACTATACCCTCAGTCTCCATGGTTTGATGAAAAAATCAGGGAGGGAAAGAAGCTCCGGCATCAACTGGAGAATAAGTGGAGAAAGTTAAATCTAATCAATCGTCATAATTACTGTCAAAAGAAGCAGACAGTCGTCCATGGCATTGGACTTGCGAAGTTACATGGCTACAATGATCTGTTCATTGAGCATGCCAAAGACCAGCATCTACGCATATATATATATTTTTAATGTTGATTCATCCAAGTTTAGGCAGTATTTGACAGTATACAGATCACACTGTGAAGAAATGCATTTTTATTAAAATATTTAATTTAATTTCCAAATATACGGGGCCTTCCCCTTCCTCAGGGATGACGATGCTGCTTTGTGGATGATCAGAATATTTACAGAAATATCAATATCTTTATAGCGCGCGCAACCCAGTGTCACCAACAAAAAGTTATCAACTCACGCGTATATTGATTGTAACGTGAGTGAGTGAATTACCCAATGTGCGTCACAATGACAATTTCGAAATTTCGCCCCCAACAATTTAGAAATTTGATTACATATATGAGGTTGGCATAAAATGCATTTCTTCAAAGTGATCTCTCCCTCTCTCTATATATAAATATATATATATATATCACGACGAAAATGATGACGAAGGGAATTTTCATGCTTTAAATCGAACATTTATTTGGTCTTAAATTTGCAACGTTACCTAACGTCTTTATCAAGTGATTATGACATATAATAATAATTATAGTATTTAAATTATCGTCTTAAACAATTTTCTTCTTCAACATTTTTGCGTCATCATCTTATCGTGCCCACACAAGTCACTAAATATCGCATGTATTTATTTACATTATATATATATATATTTACCTTACGGCTTCATTAGACGGACATATGTAGTGAACAAATGGTCATTAGCAGGACATTTTCGTGTCCTGTTAACGAGGAAACTTAAAGGCCTTCCTAGAAACAAAAGGTTAAATCATTAGTCATTAGTTTAATGAGTTATATTGTTTTGAATTTACGGTTAGGGTTAATATACCAGTTTTTATGATGTCCGGTTAATGTACCATGAAGGTTACATATAGATGTCCTGGTAATACAACAAGTTGGTATATATATATATATATATGTGTGTGTGTGGTTTATTTACTTCGTTTCATGCCATCCATAATGCAGGAATTTACCATACCCGCCAGACTTGGAGCAAATGACACTATCCGGATATCACTTGGATCACTGACAGGGGCTAAGGTTGAAACATGTGAATTCACTTTTCTCCCCCGGTATCAATTCCCTGCGGTCCACTTGAAGATCAATTTCGACGTCTGCGTCACGATAGGTTAGTGTACAACCTTAGAATAGCAACGTTCCACGTCATTTATCTGACTAGAGAGAACCCCATTAGTTTATTCTCTTAATCGGGGATAACTTTACACATAAATAATACATTCTGATTCAATAGCCCATAGTTCAGGGTGTCTCAACTAAAGAATCCCCCAAACTGGTAAATTGAAGGAGAACTTTGTTGCACGATAGAATAATCCCCTTTTAAATACAAAACTCTGATCTCCATCAAAGTACTATCCTCTGACTTCTATGCCCCTGTTGTAGCGAAACAGCCACTTATTGAAGGCGCCTGCATGGAAGTCCTCCAAAGTGAAGGTGATCAGGACCCTTTTCACAGTCTCCTTCATCTTCTCATTATCTTCAACATAACTGCTCCAGAGATTTGTCCTTAAGCTTGGGAAACAACCAAAATTCACAGGAAACAAGCTCTGGATTGTCGGGAGGACGAAGGACAGTTTTGATGGCCACCTCTGGAAAGTTGCTGGTGACAAGGATGGAATTGTAGACTTGTGCATTGTCCTGGTACAGGTGCCACCGACCTGATTGAACGACCCCTGGCTTTAAACGTTATAAAATCTCTTCCTGACCTCCCCAAAACCTCCACATAGTATTCTATGTTTAACTTCTCATGTTAATATGTAAAATAATGTATGCATACATGACGCAATAGTTTTATGACTATTTGGATGCATTTTTGTACTTGTATATCTTTATTTAACTCCGGTCATTTCATTTCTTTATTTCAGATCACTGTGTACCGGAACAGCCAGGTATTAACGTTTATTCATAATACGTATATTTTCTTTATCAAAGTATATGAAATAATTTTAATATGTGAAGCGTATTCAATAGTTTTTTGGCATTAGCAATTGAGGGAAATCAATGATTAGCTAGCATGTGTAATGAAAAGGATTGCATAAATTCCCTGATTGCATATTCTGTTTATTCGTTGATTCACCATTGTTATTATAGGTATTAGATTTATTATCATAATTGAGATCGTTGCCATCATCATTATTATTTCCACCATTATACATATAAATTCATACTCAATATCTATATACCTATATATATATATATATATATATGTATAGCAATTATGAGTATTTATACAGAAAGTATGAATAATTAGTATTAGCTATTATCTCATGTATCAATTATGTACTCACATAACTTCAGTGATTAGAGATTATCATTAGAACTTATATCAACAACAGAAATTATATATCGAAGAGGTCGTTTTGTTAATCATTGCTTATTCTAATATTTCAGAAAGAGAAACAAATCTTTATAGATGATTTTATACAATAAATCAACAATTAAACCTATGCATATATACCCCATGCAGGATGCAGATTCAACGGAAAGTTTTACAATGTGAGTAGAATGATTGTAATAATTTTCATTGAGGATTTCTAACGATCCGCTGGATTGGCCTAGATGTAACTTCTATGTAATGATCATTATTGAACCGCTGATGTTTTTGACATTCTGTAGGCTTGTAAACGAAGGCCGAGATAAAAACATAGCTGTGCGCAACAAAGATGCAACCCATACTTACACATCACTGTGATACATGATTAAAAAATGTGAACTGCGGTCGGCTAAAAAAAAAAATTGTACAAATAATGAATGCTTATACGTCTTATAAGCATTCATTATTTGTATAATTTGTTTTGTTGTTGGAAGTATTGAATATTTGTTAAAAGATTAACGTTACTTCTATTCAACTCGGCTGACACCTCGTTGAATAGAACGTTAATCTTTCAACTCATGAAAATATTCGCACTATTGAACGAATGAAAAACATTCATTATTTGTTTTATACAACATCAAAATAGATCTAATGGAACGTTAATCTTTTTACTATTCATGCTTTACTCCTTATATTAAAGATAAATTAAAGTTGGAGTCAAAGCCTTCTCGATTACATTCAGATTGCCTTCGCGTCAGATGCACACAGCTAATATAACGATGGGATACGCGCAGGGCAGAGAGGACGCAGTCTGCATATAACCAAAAATGCACGCTCGTGCAATAGTATATCTATTGAATATCATGTGACCAACAATCCTCCAATCAAATGACAAGGATCCACGTAGGTGTTGTATAAAACGCTTTAATTGTCACAATTTCACGCGACATATGTAAACAAATATATATATCATTTCGAGGAGGCATGATTATCTGTGTTTAGATATTTCTGAAGTTTATGACGGTGATTGTGTGTAAGAAAAATATGTCGATGCCATAATTAAGTTAATTGATTTTGGCACCTGGACGATTAGTGTTATACAAATATTGCATGCTCGGCATTGAATATAACAGAATATATCAACCGAAAAATTCTGAATATCAGAATTGTGATGTTTGACTTCACTAACGAATAGTCTATTTTATATAGTTAATTATATTAACTGGTCGGTGTATATTCAATTCAATTCAATAACAGTGTACACACACACACACACTTTTATATAACTATATAAATATACTTTTGTGTTCAATTATATTGTGCTAGTAGATCTTGACTTTTTATTGTCATATATACAGAAACTTTTATATAGTTATCACTAGCTACCATCTAATTTATTGCAGTACTTTTCAACTTCTTTACTCTAATTTCCTTTTCCTTTCCTTTCCTCGTCTATTCTTCTTTTTGTTGTGATATGTATAGTGTATTTGTGTAATGCATACGATTTTAGGATTTACGCCGTCTAACTTAGGTCAATACTGTTGATATGCTTCGGTTGATTGCTTATGTAATTATGTATGTTCAAATGTATTACTAGAGTAATTTATTTATATGAACAAGAAAGGAACGGAAGAATATAAATATTACTTTGAAGTGTTCAATATCTATTTTAGTACGGAGACCCGCTACCTAGCCCTGACAGCTGCGTAGATATGACCTGTGACGAAATGTCCGGAACCGTAGCCCAACCAAAAACTTGCAACGTCCAATGCGATGTGAGTATGTGATCGCGTTGGCGAGTAAGTGTCATTATTTAAAGGCCCTTACAAGATATATATCCCTGTGGTACTTTTTAAGGTATTAAGGCTTGTGCAGACAAGGCGCGATAAACCGCCTCAAACAAGCCACCTCAAAAAAGCCGCCGCGGTTCATTTTACTTGCCAATGAATGGCAATTGCGCTCAACAAAAACAACCGCTGTGGTTTTATCGCGTCATATCTGGACGAGCCTTTGCCATGTTTACTACTACTTTTAACCTGATTTGATAAAAGCTGCCCTAAGGCATTGAAAACACTGAAGAAGAAAAATAAATCTACCTACTATTAACTACACCTGGGTAGAGGGAGACAATGTTTTTAGTGTGGCAGTAATGAGCGGCTATATACGAACTCACCATTTATACCATGATTACTGTTCATGATTGCTGATTTGTATTTTTATTAGTAGTAGTGTTATTACAGTTAGGGGTAGTATAAAATCATAAAGTAAACATGTGATTTTTGTAATTGATTTGATAATTGTAAGTGATAAATGGTGAAAGCTTAATATTTGTCATGTCTTTTCTCTTCTCTATATCTCTCTCTCTTGTATCTAAGCCCATAGAGACTATTATGTTATATGTGCTAAATAAGAATTGAACATTATTATTATTATTATTACTTTAGTATTATTAATATTGTTGTTGTAGCTATTATTAGTAGTATTATTGTTATTATGATTATCATTAGTACTACTATTAGTAGAAGTATTAGTATTAGTAGTAGTATCATAATCATCATCATCATCATCAATGCTGTTGTTGTTGTTCTTCTTCTTGCTCTCCTTCCTCTTGTTCTTCTCCTCATTATTACTATTGTACCTTATCATTATTATGGTGATCATTATAAATCTCTAATAGTGTTGTAGAAATTCAGTTATTGCTATCATCATCGCTATCACTCTTCATATGTCATTCATCTATTCCAGCAGGGTAGCCTGATACACATACCCGGCCAGTGTTGTCCCGAGTGTGGTGAGTGGCAGCTTGACAAACATATTCAAAAGATAACGCACTATTGTTGCCGAGTATGATCATAATCACCACAGCGCTTGTAACAGAGTTGGAGTTATGTATAAGCATTAATTGATCGTATAGACTCAATTTAAAGAATCGACCCCAACCAGTCCGATACCCCATTGCCTGCTGCACACGACCCTTCATTTCAATGGCTGAGCAAGCCGCTGGCGCAGTTCTATGTCACGCAAATGAGGGACCGGGTGCAAGACTGAGACCTGGGCCCCGTCTTCTGAAGAGTTGATATCGATGGCCACTCAATTGCGATTGATATCAATCGCAACTATGTACGTAAGAGATAGGAAAGTGCAAACTTGCGGTTGATCGGAGAACTTGCGATTGATTTGGATCAATGACAACTGTCCAGACTGACGCAGACACAGCTACATATCAACCTTCCTCATAACACATAACCATGCTCTCCTGTATAAACCCGAGGTTTATTTATTAGTATTATATTCTAAAGTTGACTCATTCATATCACTTCTGAAGACATACATGTTCACCCCATAGTTGGGTAGATCAGGGAGGTGGGTAGATATAGGATTACTTGTTGCAAATGATACAATTGTAGGTATTCATTATTCAACAACATCCTTTTCCTATTAACTATTGTCTTTATAAGTTTAAACCAGTTATTATAATGATCTTACTTGTTCAGTTCTGTTAAACATCTTGAATGCATTGCTATTGTGTGTTAGATATTAAATCATAATTTTCTATTAGTCATGCGATATTTAAAATCGCGCCACTGAATGCAAAAAATAAAATGTTAAGCGCATGGAAAATTTATTATAATGCGCTATATATAAATAACTTTTTTTTTGTTATAATCATTATTATTATTATTAGTAGTAGTAGTAGTAGTAGTATTAATGTCATTATAGTTATCATTATTGTTGTTATTATTATCATTATTATTTCCTTAATGATTCTGTCTGTTCAAATTCAGTGCCCGCCAAGACACCAGGATGTGAGGTGACATACAGCAACAAGACCTTGAGGGTTGGTTCTTCATGCCGCACTACCTCGCCAGTCCAATTGGGCGGATGCTCGGGTCAGTGTGATAGCTCTGTGGACAGCATGCTACAGAATGTTTGCCTCTGCTGCCAGGTCACACAGACCACTCAAGTTCGTGTACCCATCGAATGCTCCGAGCGGTATACGGATGGCGTCAGATGGCTACCCGGAGGCTTCAAGAACTTCTCTTCCATCTCGCAATGCCAGTGTATGGAGTGTCAACCATGAAAGCATCGTAGCGATTATGCAGGTCTATTTCCCTAAGGGGACTCTGGGTGAATTGCACTTTTTGTCTGATCCGTTTTAAAACAAGTCACCATGAATGGAAGTTCAATGTTAGAAATGCTCTGAATAAAATTAGCAGAAATGAATAATGATTTGTCATATATATTAATGAAATGATTTTTTTTTTAGGTGGCGGGTTGCTGGACTTGTTTCGCTTCAAATCATAAATTGGTAGATGATATGTAAAGCTCTTGTGGCTGATATGCGGGAAATTGAACACAATCTTTAAGTTTTTAGAAAGGGAAAATATGTATACATCTACTTTACAACGTATGGCGGTGTGGTCATATATCACGCATGAACAAACTTCAATCAAGGTCACTATTTCGAGAGAAGATGTTAAATAAACTGATAGTATATATAACCATATAATTAATGCATTATCTTACCTTCGGTGAATGGCTAGTGCGAATGAATTATTGAAAGACGTACGTTGCACGAAATTTGCATTCGTTGTTTTCATGACATTTGTTATCGGTTGTAATATTTTCCATCAAATTTTGAAATGGAGTCTAAATTTGTGCTTTCCACTGATATGCATTGGTTCAAATACATCTTGTAGAATATTAGATATCGTGGATCGTGGTATTGACAAACTACAAAAACATTTAAAAGTTTGGACATCCAATTATATACTCCAATTTCGACTACTACTACTACTACTACTACTACTTCTACTACTACTGACATCTATTAACACTACTACTACTACTACTACTACTACTACTACTACTACTACTACTACTACTACTACTACTACTACTACTACTACTAATACATATTCTACTACTACTAACACTACTACTACTACTACTACTTATATTACTACTACTCCTAATACTACATGCATTACTTTTACCACTTTTAATGATAATAATGATAATGATAATGATGATAATAATGATTAGGGTAATTACTGTAAAAAATAAGAATGACTTTATGACATCATAATTTTTCTTAAGCGTTTGAATGCTGCATTGACACGATAAACGATTAACATTACCTGAGAGAAAACTATGTTTAATGTATTTATATTTCAAGTTGATAATTATGGATATATTTACAAACTTTCGTTATATCATATTATTATCAATTTCAAACAATTCATTAAAATTGTATGATTAAATCGTTTTTACTGCTTTTCTGTTGTGCCTCTATCGCTGTTAGAATGATCAAGAGGTTGATATTATTCATGTAAGTTTTCGAAGTAATACAATCGAATTATATATATATATATATATATATTTTTTTTTTTTTTGGGGGGGGGTTCTTGAATGACGGATGGAATGCAATAAAAGGCCATTGATTGGTGGAAGGGGTGAGTCAAAGGGTTTTATGGAATGTCTTTATAGACTTGATAACCGTTTTACTTCTTCAGAATAATGCATGGATGTATGTATTTAATCAAGTAATAAATTTGGTGTATCCTATAAAACCTAAACTTGTATATTTGTTATTATGTACATTGTGTCCCAGATATGTCAGGTAATAATATTTGGTGTCTACTTTGGTGTCTAGTTCAGCTTCGCATTACTAGCACAAAATATAATAGAACATAGACATATACATATATACGTGTATGTACATATGAAGAGTTTAATTAAAAAAGGAGCTAGATCCACTTTGGGTATTTCCGAGTAAATCACTTTTTTTATTCTACCACATTCCCTTTAGTAATGACCAATCATTGACCAATGACAACATTTAAAAGACTATCAAACCGCTTTGCGACCTCTGATAACTAAGTCCCGACCATGGTTGTCGGGAGTCGGCGACAGATCGTAACTCTAGAGTGACTTAGGCTTTCTCGTCTATGTTTATAATGAAAACTTGCCCTTCATAGCATCAGCCCTTGTATTCCTGGACCTCGTACCATTAACGGTTAGGACGATATGTTTCCTCGAGTCTTATAAGTTTTTCTATGAATATTTCATATAATCCAAGACGTGATTGTCTCTATGAAACATTTATTCTTGTAAAGCACGTTGAGATTTTGGGCTATACCATTATGCTTTCTTCGCATCTTTGGCATCTGTTTTAAATTACAAAGTATTTCATATTGAGGACGAATTAAATATTTTCCTTCAATCTGTCATTTGTAGAATGTGCATAATGAAATATAATTCTTGTATTTCTTTGCAGTAATAGCACTTACATTTTTGTCCATTGTTTTTTTTTCCGTTACGCGTGTTTCGTATAAAAATAAATTCCAATTGCATTTTGCGAAATAAATTCCAACATTAACGGGATTTTGCATTCCAATATAGCATTATTTTATCAAGCGTTATTTTTAACACCTTTAAAGTCTCAAAGAAGAGATGGGCGTTTGATGTTAGATTGAGATGACATACAAAATAATAATGACAGAGACCATTGCGATGAATGTCTACTTGAAAATAAAACGGTAATCGAAATCATGTGCTGACTGAAAATGGTTGTAAAATTATAGCACAAGCTATAGATGAAGTCAAATAGATAGAAATGAGGGAGAGAAAAACGGAGATACGAAACGAAAATACTGAGACAAAATGGAATGTCAACAAGTTATCAAAAAGAGAATCGTTGCATATTTCTATTTTTTTTAAATTGTATTAATAATGTATATCATATATTTTTGTAATTGTTTATTTCCACTCCATGTATTGATAACGTTTTAGAATAATTTTATTATTTCAAATTCATGAATAGACGCGGTTCTAGAATAATGTATTGAATTAATTATGCCATAAATCAATATTTGTCATTGATACGCAGTTTGATCAGAGTCGAAAACATTCATATAAAGCGCATATAACAATGTCTCCTACTCATCGTAGAGGGTGTATAACATAGTCAAAGTAAACCTCACCCCAAAGAATAATTGTAGGTATTTTGAAAGATGAGATGTATCCTTGCCCTTTGATGTACAATATTCCTCACGAAAGTGTACAAGAGATATATTAATGAGGATATTCTTGGCATGATGTTATGCCTTTTTAATAGCATGACATAGGTGCAGCCATTTTCTTGATAGTGTGACGTACCAGGCAAACTCGTACATTAATCATGCACCAAGCTTTAGTTTGAAAGACTTTTAAATTCAGTAACAAAACCTTAAATTTCCAATGAGGAAAAATCATAGCTGAGAAGGTAATAATTATATTTCGTGAAAAATATATAACAGGGGAACAATTTTTACTCATTTATATAAAATATACTAAAATATAGCAGTTGAAAAATCTATTTCATTTATGCGAAACATTCACCCGAGAAGAGCACCATCTAATTTATGCAATTCGCGTTCTGGCAACTGTAGGACAAAGGATAATAGCAGGTGATTGAAATGCTTAATCGCTACACATACCTGGGAAGCATCCATAAATTTGAATCATTTACTTGATAAACGACTTCGCTTAGTACGTCACGTGGTCAAGGAAATGGCGATGCCCTTGTCATGCTGAGAGACTGTCTCTCGTACTTTTACCTCTCTCGTGCACTTTGGTGGAGAATCTTGTAGATTAATGTGCAAGAATACAACAAATCTCTCAGAATAATTAAAGTTATTTCTTGGGGTACAGTTTCCTTTAATAACTAAATTAGTCAAACCCTTACCGAGTTTAATAATTTTTCAAGTATGTACAACATTGATTTCTCCCGATTTATTTTCAATGAGAATGTTGCATATCAAAGTTTACATCTATAAGTATTCAACAGAGGCCCTAATTCAACCATTCTACATAATTAATTAATAATTATTGTCATTATTTCCGTTTAGAATATGTAAAATATTATTTAATAAAAGTCATTTAAAAAAGACAATTTTTTAAATGCTTAAAAAGTAATACAAGATCCGTTTAGAAATTTGGAAACAAAGTTCATATTTGTATTTATGACAATCTCTTTCTACAATATATATTTTTCCATAAATCTTCACATTCACAACATTTCTGTGTTCAGTGCGAGTCACTTCCAGCAAAACTGATATGACTGAGTCAATTACCTAGCATTTTGATGACTCCAACACGCCACAGTATACGTTGATTCTTATGTATTATATATACAACATTTTCCAATTGCTTCCAGACATTTATTTCAAAATGCAGTGTCATGACCAGAACTCCTGGGAGTGTTTCACAAAGCCTTAAGATCGACTTTAAGTTGGACTCAAATATGGCAGGCTGTTCATGCCACTGTTTGCTTTTAACGTTTAGTGGCATTGGTCTATAAAGGGACGTACAAATCATGGTCACAAATCTACAGAATTTACGTTTTTTGATAATTCATTATTGAAGGAATTTTTTTTGTAATCTAAAGATCATAATGGTGAGAGCCAACAGTGGCATGAACAGCCTGCCATATTTAAGTCCAACTTCAAGTCGATCTTAGTATTTGGGAAACACTCCCCGGTCTCATCTTTAGGACTTCCCTCATTAGATTATATACATGTGTAGATTTACATTTACGTCTCATAAGGCTCAAACAATGATATTTCAACCTTTTTTTTTATTTTAGCTAAAAGCTATCGTAACTGAACAAAATATTTATATTAGGCAGTTATCTTTAACCCACCAAGTGATGAGTTTTCTTAATTTCCTATGCTTAATTACATAGACAAACCCGTCCCCGTACACGATGGCTTAAAATAAGTACGTATACCCCAACAGAATAAATTATTGTTAGTGTCGCTATGGCTTGTTATAGATAAAATGACACGTCACTAATAACAGAGATTTACACGTCATAAACAAACGATTTCATCAGATGGCGGAATTCATGTCGTGTTTTTTCCCTGGCTAGAACAGTTCCAAGACAAATACTTTCTATAAAACCAACGGTTTTTACAAGAACTGTCAAGAGCTTATATCGAACAAATACACGGCTGACACGTAATGTTTGATATGAGCAGACTATGCAATTAAATGCAATCCAATGTGAGATATGTCTTTTATTTGCTTTGTACTTATATTCTGAAGTTTCGTTTGTTTGTATTTGGAGAAGTCGATAATATTAATATTTTCATAAAGCATCTGCAATGCATAGAACAAATCGTGCTGGATGTAGGAGGGGGTGAGCAAGACTATCCAAATAATATTTTACAAAATTAAATCAAATTTTAATAAAGTTTTAAAGATCCCCCTAAGGTACAATAATTACTCAAATAGCAACTGGAATATACTCTTTATGAACGCCTTTCAATCCTTTTTTTGTATACTAAGCCTACTGTATAAACTAAGAATAATCTATTAATAATGAAGGCAAATTAAAAGACTTTCATTGAAAATAACGAAAAGAAATGATAACAAATAAAACGAAACAGAAAAAACAGAGAAAATTATTTGAACTTAACCTAACCATACTTTTTAAAACTAACATCTTTACGAAAAACAAGAGTGACGTGGAGAGGGAAAAAACGATTTGATTAACAAAACAGGAACATACATCATTATTTGGTCATATGTGAACGTTTTTGTCATTGAAATGTATCAGGATAGAATCCCTTCATATTGCTATAACTTGGGAAGTTGTGACAGGTGTTAAAAGTTGATACCGCTGATACTGCACGAGCATCCGAAATAGGCATCATGACGGATATTATTTGAGAACACCACCTCAAAGTGTTGTCTGGAACACCTCCTTATTGAGAAATCATAGGGTTTAGGTTATTTTTGATGGATTTATTCCCTACCAATCCCCGTTTCGACTGATTCATGAACATCCAACGATACGGTTATCGTGACACAAATAAATTTCCCACTTTAAACGTATATTTGTGTTATTTTGAGGTGTGTATGCTTGTGTGTCGTACACAATACAATACAAACGTATACAATAAACTGTTTGGCAAACACCTTTTTCACTAGATACAATGCGCAAAATATAAAAATTCATATAGCTCTCAGGATTATTTGATAACAAATACCGTTTCTCGGTTTATCTCTTACACCATCTAAATACAACAAAACTGTTCTACCATCAAACAAAATATTCTCTTGACCTTTAGTGAAGTAGTTGTAATGATTGACTATTAACAGTATGTTCATTTAATCCTAATATTTGTCCTCAAGTATTCACTTTAATACAGTATATAGACTGAAATTCTTATACAAAAACACCTCCTCACAAAACAGATAACGAATGATTGCGCGACTCATCTAATTTTACAATACCTTTAATTCGCAAGGAAAGGTGCGTAATAACTTGCCCGGGAAGACGAATGAAACCTGCCCGAAAGGGGAGTTCAAGATAAAGTTCTGGTATCAAAATGCGATTGCATAGTGAAAGATACTGCCTGGAAACGATAGAAGAAAGACAAAATTGATTATGTTGCACATGATAGTTGATGAATACTAAGGTTTTGGACACATCACGTTATTAACAAGTTGAAAAACATGTGACATAAAAGTTTGGTCCAAACATTGCAGTCATCATATCTCGTATATTAGGGTATTTGAATATTTTCTTTTTAGTAGTGAATGAGAAGATGGAGAAGAGAAAAAGAAAGAAAAAGAGAGAGAGAGAGAGAGGGGGGGGTCTACAGAGGCAGAAAGAAAAATAGAAAATTATCGAACGCAAATAAACGCGACATTTCTTGTTAGAATAAGAAAAAACAATATAATTGCTCAGCTGTATAAAATCAAAGTCATTGGACAAATATGAATCAAAGTCATCAGAAAAATATGAATTGCTGTCTGTATAGGCAATATTGACATGTTTGTCCACAGAGGCCTACACGTTATGGAACCTGTTCAAACGCTACTTACTTGTACAGCTTGTCCAAGTATGCCGGAATCACGGTTATGTACTGATCCAATCGATAGCTTTACACCAGATGGTATGGAAAACAGGTTAGCGGTGGTGTGAAAACTTTTGTTGTGCAAGCTGGTAGAACTTCTAGCTTCAAATGCCTACGTTAATTCGACCTCAATAGTTTGTAGGCGTACGGTTCTGCTACTACTGCTAGTATCCACATAATCTTGGACTAGTAGTTAGCAAAGTCCAAGCTTGAAACGTTCGTTAGATTGTGTTCATTTTCAGGTAGAATTGACTGAATTCAAGATAACTGAGGAAAACATATCATCATTGCAATTATGTAATATAGACTATTGATGAATATGATATCCTATCACATGATCACTAAATTTGAATAAAAGAGTGGATAAATTACTCTCGCTATGAATTTCATATGAACATTGTCAGCCAAAATAATAATTCTATTTTAATGGCTTAGTCAGCAAAACGAGATTACATTATAGAATAGGCAGGAGGGTATTATAATTAAATCAACAAAGAAGGGGAAAAAAGTATTTTGCCATTGATATGATTAAGAAAGTTATGAACTATTGACAGTTGGGTTTAAAATTTTGTTCAAAATCCGTTTTAAAGCCCCATTGCACTACTGATAGCTACTTGCGCCCTCTATATAGCAAACAATACCTTATCGGTGACCGTTGGTCCCCCATGGTCCCCTGTTTCTTATGTTAATTAAGCCGAGAGCTGGTCTGATGAGATAACCACCTGTCAGTGACCATGCAGGGAGGTCTAATCCCTCCTGGCCAAACTATTGCAGATAGGCTTTTAAAATACGGTTAGCCTGTCAATGTGTCTTTGTTAAAGCTGATCTTAGATCAACTGTTTGGTTTGTCTGAACGGACAATATACTAGAGGGTTCTAATTTGCAATGCAGCCAGGATGAAGAGTGATTCAAAGATTATCATATTGTTTATACCCCAGTCATTCTACCGACACGAGACCGACAACTGACTGATCAAATAATGACATTACCCCCCCAACGGTCAGTCGGTTATTGGTCGATTTGGAGTCGGTTTGGCGGTGTGACTGATGTACTAGCACCGCTTTACTGCCAAATATTCAAATCGTTTTCATCTTTTTAATGGATCTCACGGAACACGGTGTATAAGAAAGTTTGAATATCTATTCACCCCCCCCCCGGGTGGGGGTGGTGTGCTTTAACCTACAATCACCTTCAACACTGGAATTAAACTCATTTGTCTGACGTAGGACAAATCGATTTCATTACCATGGCCACGAAACAGGTGTGGTCATCTTTTGACAAGTTTTAGATTTATTCTGGGATTGCACAACATCAGTTATTGTCGTGATCGCTGCGGAAGATATATTAAATAACAGTCTTATCGATTAATTAAATAATAGCCTCTTCCACATATCAGGTATGGTGTAATAATGGACCTTAATTTTTCTACACGTCCATTTAACATAACCCCATAGTATATAGTTGGTATTGTACGGAATCGTGCAAGATGATTTCATTAATGCAGCATTTAATTTCTTGAATATGATGAAAATGCTTGAGAATTTTGATTTATTCTAGTAGGAGCATCTTATTCTGCAGTTTTTCATCTCTTTCAGCACAATTCTGCTGTTGTTCCGCTTCTCCATTTTCGAGTACCCCTTTTAATATACCTCTATACCCTGTATCCATTCCTTTTTTAATTTTTATATATTCTTGTACTACCTACTTGATTCCCCTTTCCCTCTCTCTTTTTACTTCTTTCTCATTCTTTCGCCTTCTCTCCATTTTCTCCTTCTTGCCCTCTGACATCTTTTCATGTTATCAGTTTTATGCTGTCGTATTCCTCTTCACTATTGCCCTTTTCCCCTTTTTTCCTGCACCTTCTCTCTCTCTCTCTCTCTCTCATTGTCTTTTTTAATATTTTATAATCTTCTTTCCATCCCTCTCTATCTCTCTTTCTAATGTCTTATCTATTTATAGTATCCATTTCCCCCATCTAGCCTCCACCAATCTTTCTCTCTTCCCCTCTTCTATTTCACTTTTCCTCTCATTCTCCCTTTCTTTCATTTTCTATCTATCTCTCGCCGTCCTTCTCTAACTATCTCTCTCTGTCTTACCTCACTCCTCTTCTTCGTTTTACCCATTTCTTTCTCCTCTCATTCCCCCTTTCTTTCATGTTCTATCTATCTCTCTCCGTCCTTCCCTAACTATCTCTCTCTGTCTTACCTCACTTCTCTTCTTCGTTTAACCTATTTCTTTCTCCTTGATTGTTATGGTTTCTTTTGAGATAAAATTGTTGCTTAATTAGAATTCACTGAACTGTAGATCGTAAATGCAATATCAAACACGTAAATGAATATCAAACACAACTGGAGAATGTGTGTTATACATGCTCTACTTTTGTACCTCTTCTATTAGTTTGTATGTTTTTTAATGAACAGAGTGGGCAAAACTAAAATAATAGCAAGATTAGATTCCCCTGGATTCAAATAAATGAGTGGAATAAATGAGGTTTAAGTCGAAAAAAGGTACACAATTTTTATTTAGCAAGTAATATATAATATATAAATGTTTATTTTCTGAATTGATTAATGAATGAATAGATAACAAATCTTGACCGAGTTGGTCATCGTACAAGTTGAATTCGATTTGCAATTATATTTAAAGAATGGAATGACATAAATAAATTGTAAAAATTGTCATTAAAATATATGACAATTCATGAAAATGATAAAATGAAAAAGAATGAGTCAAGGATGTGAGAGGCACTTTGACTCTGTGCTACATTACGATAAGTCAAATATATCTATATATTTTTATCTTCAAACAGAGACATCAAGCTGATTTTTTGGAAGAGTAGATAGATAATTAATTCCAATGACATCCACTAAAAGCGTGATGAAAATTATAAACGTAGTCTCAATTAGGGCGTTTTACTGAATTCATGGTTAACATAATTGTATAGTTTCATACGACTACCAAAAGTACAATTTACATAAACTCCATGTCAAAAGGATGACCGATATTTGGCGTGAGCGTTACAGTGTGGACTCCATTATCAAAACAAGCCTTTTTACAGAAAAGTCTTAAATACTTTTTTTAAGGAAAAGAAGAACAGTGTTCTATTGTATAGAATAAAATAGAAAATATAATAAACCGGTTAAATGACATTCAACAAGAGATCCCTTTTCATTAGCTAAAATCTGTACTTTTTACAAAATGTTACTGTTGATTTCTTATTTTGTGAAGCGTATTGTGCAATATTTTATACATTTGCCATAATATATGGTTAAAGAGAGTATGTAAAGATATATCAAAGTCAATAAGTGTAAAGAGAAGAATATTCAGAAATATGATATTGGAGTTAAGAGTTTATTGAATTTCTATAAAAAAGTGACTTCGGAAAAATTCCTAAAACAGATGAGTATGAAGAAGATTAAGGATTCCTAAATAATTGAGAAAAGGAATTTTTTCAAGAGTTTGAGAGTGGTACTTATACAGGAATAAAATATCCAATAGTAATCCTGTCTCGTACAACGGATGGCGAAGGAGCATGGTATCACGGGGAAATGAAATTTCTGAATACAGAAAACGTTAATTTTAGGAAAATTGATATATATTGGAACATAAAGATTATCTGTTTTTTTTTCTACGTGAGATGATTTTGTTTGAAACGACTGGGGGATACATCTAACAAATATGAGCGACATGACACCCTGCTTTCCCGCCTGTTTACTCTCACCCATCCGGTCCGTTTCCACAGATGAGGTTGCAAAACTAGTCAAGTTCGCCTCTGATTGGCCCCAACTTTTTTCTGAGACAAAACCAATACGAGAAAAGCCCAATCGATAGCATCTGCATCGACGCGTTAATAATATAAAACGTTTGGAAGAGGCTGTGCATTTCCCAAGCACGCCCAGTTTATGTGCCAAACAGCTTCCGAAGTGGATGCAGCCGTTTCGGGATCCTAAGGCGATATCTCTAGCCGAAACGCGAGCGATAAACTTTACCTACGAATGAGTAAAACAAAGCTTCAACGCAGACGATTTACTTCTTAACGAGGACAACGAATGATTCAGGCGAAAATGGCGCCTCGCACGCCTACGCCGCTATTCCTTCTTGGTGTGCTAGTTTTTCTCGCTTCCGCTCAAATTGGAAGGTAAATTCATTTTCCTTTTACAACAGATTATACTTCTAATGTTAGGTTCAAGAAACAAGTAACTTTGACACATACACATTTCATTGATCGGGGTAATATAACGCGTAGTTTAGGTTTCTATCAATCTTAAAATCTAGTAGGCAAGCTTTTAGCCACTCATGTGGACTTAATCTTGAGCAAGTGATTCTTCACACAGTGAAGAAATATTTTTTACCTATCACAAATTTTAAGTGGTTGAAAACCTACAATGATACTTGGTCCTTGTGTCTAAACTGATTGCTCAAAATAGTTAGTGTATTTGAATTTGATCTAAGAAAAGTTACATGGAATAGCTGTGGCTGAGATTGCACCTCATCTTAAGTTAAGGGAACACGCTCGCAAAAGCTTTCAAGAAATCGACTCATGGGAAGTTACGATACACCATTGTATTCCCTATAAAAGTTGCAGATTCCGTTACATGCGTTGTAATGTTCCCTCAGCTCATAGAGTGACAGACAGAGTTATTGAAATTGCCTTGGGTTGATTTTGTTAAAGTCTTCGCGATCGTGTTATAACGGCAGTCCAATAAGCGGAGAAACAGAATAGTTGAATGTTTAGGCATTAGAATTAAAAATTAGAAAGTTATAATTATCCGAAAGAAGATTTGGATATACATTTTGTTGTTACTATAACTTGGGAATCTCAATATCACAATGGCGAAGTACGGATTGTTCACATATTCCGCGGCGAACCGCGGGTATTTTAATGGCGTATTCAAGCGTAGTGCACTTTCTTTTGGTATTGTAACCCGCAGAGAACTGAGTACATGAGCACTGCTACGCCCAGGTTTTTAATCCGCCTTGCCATTCATTTAGTACACACACAAAAACGCCCTATATAGGTTCGGTCAGATATGACGAGGTAAACTGCCGCAAAAAAAAAAATCTACCGCGGTTTTCTAAATTGTAAATGATTAGAAACTGCGCGCAACATAGGTACTTCCAGTCTTCACTTAGCTCTTTGTTGTAAGACACGTAATTGTTTTTAAGTCAAGGGAGGACAGTTAAAGGTAAAGACCAGTTTTGGAAACGCCCCTCTCTCAAAAAAATGAAATGGAAGCTCTCATTACCAATCATGTGAAAGAATATGTTTTGACTAATACGTGATGATACAAAATTTGCCGGGAAAGTCGGGAAACCGCCTACTAATTGATATATTCGGTAAATTATTATATCTATTGGGACCAAATAGATATCGCGCACGTGGTCGCGTAGTCCCATATACATCTTTCTGTGTACAGTGCTTGTAACTTTACCAAGACTGGGCCAAATTTCTTATCATTTTGATGATTCCAGAACCTTGCAGTACACACCAATACTTATACGCTAGATGATCAACCTTTTCTGATCGATTCCACAACGTTTCTTTCACAATGCAATCGCATGACTAGATCTTTAATGGGGAAATTTGATTGAAAATACAGATCCATTATTCTCTCATTTCTTTCGCATTGAATTGATTTCTATTAAAAGAGATGCCAATGCTGTAGAAGAGGTTGTTTCTTTACACAATGTACATAATACACACACACACGCACACACACGCACACCCGCACACATTTACAACTATATATATATATATATATATATATACTAATGTAATGAAGACCCTGTAATAGCTTTATTTTCCATTACTGTCCTCCATTTTGGATTTTTTTGTTGGTGCAAAGGTTGAAAAAAAATGTCTCCGTCGGGAGTCGAACCCGGGTCACTGACTTAGAATGCCAATGCCTTAACCAATAGACCACGGAGACTCGTCAGTGGCTTCGGCCACATCAGATTCAATTGACCGACAGATTGAAGAAAAAAATGTCAACCTTCAATAATTAATTCCTTTGTCGGGGGCGGTGAGACATTTTTTCAACCTTTGCAACAACAACAAAAAAACCGAAATGGAGACAGTAATGGGGATCTTTGATTTAAGCTACAATATTTTATTCTCTCATGTCCTTTCGCATTTTTCATATTTACTGTTGCCCATTCAGAGACGAAACGAACTTTATCTATCAAGAATAAACCATGGTGTCACATTCATTACATGAAAACAGGAAAAAACATATTCCGATTTTGGGGGGCAACAGTGTATAATATTCTGGAGGAATTCTCTCCATTTCCTTTTGAAGGAACGGATCTTTTTTGTATATATCATGAAACAATAACTGGCTAGCTGAATGCTCTCAAACCATGTATAAAATATTCCTGTCTTAAGAACACTCGACTTTGGAGTGGACGGATAATCAGCAGCATACGATAATAGTATAATTAAAATTTTGATTTAATTACTGAGAGACGTTAATTCTAAGTGCTATAATGTTCCTTAACCCATGATTAATATCATTTCATATCTCTCTTTTGTTTATTTTTGAAGGGGAAACCTATTTGTGGCAGATGAAAGTATATGTCCCGAATTCGTATCCCAGGCACCCATCACCGAAAGGAAAGAAATACAAATTCGATGTGAGGAACAATTGGCGGGCGACTCAGATCTAACAAATTTAGGAAATGGAAACTGTCTTGTCATCAGGTAAATATTTGTTATGGTATATCGCATAGCATGATTCTGAATGTTGATTTAATTTTTTTAAAGGAATGATATTCAATGTTAAATGCTGTGCAATTTAGCGAAAAATATTGACTGCACGTAGATCAACCTTTGCGTAGAACAGTAAGGATGTACTTGATGCCCATGAAGTCTTCAATGATTGCATTCAGTGGAGTCGTGCGCTTCCTTCAAAGTATGGTTACAACCGGCCATGCACCTCTTGGCGTCTGCTCTACGACAACGGATTTCGTAGAAAATCCTTGCGTCGGACGCACGGCTCTGCACGCTCGGCTCTGCACGCTCTTTGAAAGCACGCAGGACACACAAGCGCCTGCAGGAGGTATGACTGAAAATTATTCGCATTAGGATGGAAAATAAGAAAAGCACTTTAATTGAAGACTTGCGTCACAAAAATTCGTTTGTGATGAATCTATGTAAAAGGAAAGGGTTACACGTGAACTTTCGCTGTTGATGTTGATATTGCACACTGGAATTATCATTGGTTTTCGTATTTCGAAAGAGCACTAAAACAAATATTTCCCGGGGGAGGTAACCCTCGTATTAAGATGGTTTTGACAAAAGGAAAACAAATACACGAAACTGATCAATAAAAGGTTGAGCGAATCCGATAAAACAATAAAGTAATCAATTGTTGAACTTGTATTTAATCAAACTCAAATCGGCAATGCTGTGATGTATCTTGCGAGGTCCTCTCCCATTTCCTCTGTACAGATAATTTTTCATTTTCTTAGATGTTGATGACGGAGTAGGGTTTGTTTCATGCAGGGTAGTGCTAAACATAATTTCAATGATTATATCGAGGGTGCATGTATGATTGAACATTTTCATTTTAACAAATACAAAGTAATGAATTTTCTGGTACAGATGGCAAAGGCCTTCATAAGATACGTCACAGAGTTGCCAATTCGGGTTTGATCGACATCGAAACTTCAACATTTCAAAATTTCTTTTTTATCGGAAACTGTTCAAATTGTCACTGATCTGTTTCTGTAATTATTCTGCTTCTGTTGAAACCAGCCTATAGACCAGTTGACGGTTAGCACATGTCCCAAATGACCCCGAATATCCACATATCTTCAAAACATAAAGAGGTCCCACTTTGTACATTTTGAAATAATCACTCCTACAGCGATGGAGGTGCTACATAAATAGCCTCTGTTTCCCCTTTTTAAAGAATACTTCCACCTGTGTATAATGGAGTGCACAGCTTCTGCATAAATAAATAATGATTACATAACTTTCATAAGCACCTATCCAGTATTTTGTCACCGTGTATTATACAATTTGGTCTGCAATGACCTTTATCTGCTCATGCTCAGACTGCAACTATGAATTGGCTTATTGAAACCACCCTCCGGGTCGACTTGTAGCAGAAATAAGTAGGGTTGCTGCCACAACATCTGTTTTACTTGACCTTGTGTATTGTTAAGTGTGTGACACGGTTGAGCACTTTGCAGTCCTTCCAATATCTCATACATACATACAAACGCTTTTTATAGCCCAAAATCCGATAAAATATTGCTCAATGCGCTTTACAAAATAATGCTAATGAAAAAAACAATGAAGTAAGGATAAGACATTTATATAAATAAACATTCATTTATTGAAAAGATGTGTCTTTAAGTTCTTCTTAAAAGAGTCAATCGAAGTGATAGTGCGGACAAGAGAATGGAGTGTGTTCCATATTTTGGGACCATAATCATGAGAGAAACTACACTCTATCCCCCTATTTAGAGTTGACAGGTAATTGGGGGACTGTAGGATCATTTGAAGAGAGGAGTTGATATTGTAATCGGGTTGGTGTGTTTAAAAGAATGGATAGATAATTTGATGCACAGTTATTTAGACATGTATACAGTATTAAAGAAACTTTATACAAGATACGCTTTTTCACGGGTAACCAGTGCAATTGTCTGAGCAAGGGAGATGCAGGTTCTTGCCTCAATCTGCCAAGAGCTACACGGACAGCATGAGTTAGGACTCTTTTTGCAAGAAGAAGGGCATTTGAATAATCCATCCGACTTATGATTAAGGATCGTATAACATGTTGGCATGCACCGGAAGTCAGATATTTCTTAATCCTAGAAATATTGTTTAGGTAAAAGTTAAGCGTTTGACACTTACTAGTAATGTGTTGTGACGTAGACATGGATGATTCAAGAATAACACCAAGGTTCTTTACATTAAAGTTTCAACTTGTGTCGTCCATTCTAGTAACAAATCTCGGATATAAATTTTAAATGGTATCCCTAAATTCTAAAAAAAAAAATCAGCCTGGCATATTTGATTCAAACTGCAGCATATTTGTGTATCATCAGCATTTAGGTGATACCCAAGACCATAATATACAAATAATACATGAACTAAAACATATAGTATTTGTAATATTTGTTTTATAAGATGGGTCTACAATATGAGTATAAAGTCGAGAAATTGACGGTTGTTTTCACCAAAATATATATTGCAAAAGAGATTTGTAAGAATAGCTTCATCATTTACATATTTAGCACATACGAAACCTTTGTTCAGAAAGTTAATCATACTGAATATTTATAAATTGAATAATTATGTTAATGTAATACCACTTTTTAAACACAGGCTTGGTCTTTTACCCAATAATTTATGCAATATGTTAACATTAAATTGTTCAGTTCATAGATATAATACTAAAAATAGTATACAAATATACACTGTCTTGAGAGGTTCTGCTTAAAATTATGCGCAAGAGGTGACTCCAATAGCTGCTTAAAAAATTATCTTTATACAAAAATTACAATTTTGGGGAAAATCTTTATCAAAATTTGAAAAATTTGAAGCATTACAATTTTTATTAAAAAAGAATAAAAATTTTAAAAAATGATTAGATTTTTAAAAATATATAAAAATTGAATAAAATTTTCAAATTGAAATAAAAAAAAATTGAAAAAAAAAATCAACCCCCAAATAGTACTCTCATATAGTACTTTTACTCCCAAATAGTACTTCCAAATAGTACTTTTTCAGAGCAACATTAAATAGTTGAAATATTTCTGGTGGCATGACGAGCTCTCAACCAATCAAAAACCAATAAATTTTTGATGCAGGATATAATTTTAATTAATTTTAAGGAAGGTTCAACATATATCTTATTTCCAATGATCTAACATTGTAACAATACTCATATTACTCCACATTGCAATTTTGTTTAGGGTTGTGCGGTCTATATATTTTTGTTTTTGTTTATGTTCTATTTTGTTTTGTTGTTATTGTTTATTCATATATCATTTTGTATGATTCTTTTACTATTTTTATTGTTTATGTGAATCTCATTTCATGGAGGCTGTCCAGACAAACCCACTAGGGTTTTTTACAGCAACAAAATTCCTATTTTTTACTGTCAATATTTTACTATTTTGATAACTGCAACCGAAATATAAAAATTATGTATAAGTAGTATTTCTGTTATATATTTACTGCATGTTGATGTTACTGCTTTTATTATATGGAATTATGGAATTTAATAAATGCTGAATTGAATTGAATTGAAATGCACTCCCGTGCATATGGTTGAAATTAATGCACGCACACGTGATCCATTTCGACGCTTCTCATTGGCTACATTCTTGAACCCACTCTATAACCAAAAATGAGGCTTGTTTTTAACTTTTAGGTCTATATCTGATTTAAGGGGAATTGTTACAGTTTAACCCTAAAGAGGCCGGGTTATTTTGGTACTCTCTGAGCCGAGGGGAAGGGGGTGCCCCCTTGAAATCTCGGCCAAACCTTGGCATATTGATGGACTATCTCTTTAAAAAATGGTCCATGAAGTTGAATATCTATGTCTGAAATGTTTTTTTAATGATAAATTATTAACTATTCACACATCCGCGAAGAGGCAATTCTGCATTGTGTACAGGACATAATTTATGGGGAAATGTTCATTTTGCCCGAGCACATCGCTGCGATTTTTGACGCTACTATACGCAGTAGCAATGGTACCCTTTGGTCGAAATGAGATAAATTTGGTATCAAAATATAGGGGCCGAGTGAATTTTTAAAAAATGAACAAAAAAAAGCCTCCCTGGTGTTCCTGAATGGCATGCCCCGTGATCCGTATGGAGTATGCACAGGAAAGTAATTGCCATTTAAACAAACTCGGTAAGTCCGACTGTTAAAGTACGACTGAAACCACTGCAGTGCTGTGTCCCGAATGGCACACTCTCAATTGGAATTCCACGATCTATCGTGTTGAAGCACAAACTTAAGTCTAAAAGAACTAAAATGACATTACGTTTAATGTCAATTTCACAGAGAATATCATTACTAACTCATATTGATGCAGATTCAGTGCTGTGTTGTCTTCAGTATGCTGACTGAACATCCTCATGTAGGTTGTGCTCCTGATGAAGTAAACAAGTTTTTCAATTAATATTGCGGACGTGTTGAAATTTATGTATTTATTAATCAATTAATCAACTTATTTTAAAAATTCTTCTTTATAAGGTATGGCCCTTGAAATATCAGGTATTGATTCTCCAAGCTAATGAATATATGTTTTAACAACCTTTGTTATACTGCTATATATCAAATATCGATAAAATAAATATCAGTCACATTTCTTTACCCCATTGCACTACTTGTAGCTACTTGCTCCCTCTATATAGAAAACAATGCCTAAGCGGTGCCCGTTGGTCCCCCGTGATCCTATTTTATTATGTTAATTAAGAGCTTGATGAGATAACAACCTTGCAGTGACCACGCTGGGAGGTCTAATCCCTCCTGGCCAAACTTGTGCAGACAGGCTTTAAACTCTGAATGTCCACGGGGTTGTCGATCTAGATTTCGTTTATTTACATCTAACCATTGTTGTTTTCGATGATTTTAGTATCCATGTGCGCCAACTATCAGTATGCGCGATCATCACAATGAGATATTCAGTAATCAAACATCTTTTTTGCAGGGGCAATACAATAGGGCGATATAGCTGCCCGTAAGTTTAGTTCTTGACAGACTTTGCGATTTTGTTAACAATTAAAGTCTTTCTTATTTCCACCTAGAACTGTATCTGTAGAACAACCTGACTTAGAGATCGAGGTATGCTGTGATGGCTACCGTGATAATGCGGGCTCTTGTGATCGTAAGTCATTATTTTTTTGCATCCTAAACTGATGAGTCATACTCTAATAGAACGATCGGATGAAAGCGGACATGTGACCAGAGATTCATTTTTTCTTCTTCACAGAACCCGTAACCGGTCACTAGAAAATGCTAATGACATGTCATTTGGTTATATATTTCCTAATGACCGGCAAATTTATCGACTATATCTAACTTTGACAAGAGATTCAAGAGCTTGGGAATTTAGGGTAAGGGTGTTTATCAAATTAAATCATATTCATCACCATTTTAAACAAAGAAATGTAGGGTTGTTTTAATGTTCAAGCATTAACTGTCGCATCGGACGACGGACTTTTCAACTAGTACAATGGGTAGATATTTCTTACTAACGCCCCTACTGATGTATACAATTCATATATGTCACTATGCTTTTAAAGGTCACTTCTGGTCCGAAAATCCGTTGATTTCAATGTAAAAAAATAAACAGAATAACGAAAGAAACACGACTAATAAGGTTGGGGAAAGTCAGACAACCTTTTTATAATTATTGATGTTTCATTTGAATAATACATTATGAAGATCACTTCAAGATGGAGTCAAAATGTATTGGTCGTGAGTTCGTGAGTTCGATCCCCCACCATCAACCAGTTGTTTTCGTTTATATCTTTGTTTACATAATTATATTTCTTTATCTCCTCGAGAAACTTGTTTTCATAACCCTTTATCTAGGCAATTAATATAAACGATAAAAAGGCTTTGCATGTACTAATTGTTAGAAGAAAAAAAGTTATTTTGTTACGGACACATTCAACTGTGAGGATTTCAAATATATTAATTTTCGAGAAAAATAAAGATGTTTAAACGTGTGCAAAAATATGATGAAAGCATACAACAGATATTCTTCGCAACACATTAATTAACATTATTTAACATTATTCCACCTTGATAAAAGGCATATTGTGACATCAGCTTACGGGAGGGGGGGGGGTGAATTTATCATTTATTTTTCAGGAAGTAAGGAACTAGGCACTTTATTTTTATACTGGAGATATCTTATATGGAGTGTGTACCTTGTAATTGCGTCATTTATTATTATTATCATTATTTTGGTGATGATGATAACGATTATAAGGATGATGATGATACTCTTACTACTCCCAATAGTACTAGTAGTACTAGTAGTAGTACTACTACTACTACTACTACTACTACTACTACTACTACTACTAATTTTTACTACTACTAGTATAAATAGTAATTATAATAATAAATATATGTAAGATGAAAGTTATATAGTTGGGATAATGAACAATAGGATTACTTATGAAATACAATGCAAACTAACACATAGATTTCTAGACTTTACCAGCTGGATACTAGGTAGTGGACAAGGTAACAACAGCAGCAAAGGCTACAATAATAATAATGCTGATGACACTACTGCTAACTACTCTTTTACTACTACTACTACTACTACTACTACTACTACTACTTCTTATACTACTTCTAATACTACTACTACTACTACTACTGGTACCGATGATCTTTCGGACCTTTGACCCTAATAACCCCAAATCAGATCAGATCGTCTTCCTAAGGTAGTACAGATCATCACCAAGTTTGAGCCTCACATCTCTAGTTGTTCAAGAGTTTTTGCAAAACGATGCTAATAGGTGATATTTTTAACTGTGACCTAGTTACTCCAAAATCAAATCAGATTGTCTTCCTATAGTGCTATATTCTATCATCGAGTTTGAAGTTCATATCTTAATTGGTTCTTGATATATCGCGATAACGAGAAAGCGGGACGGACGGACAACCCGAAAACACAATGCCTCCGGCCTCCAGATGCCTTAACATAGTGAGATAACAATATTTATTTCTTATTTTTCAGCTATCTGCGACGTGTGTACACACGGTGAATGTGTTAGTCCATATGAGTGCAAATGCAACCTTGGTTGGTCAGGGTCGGCATGTGGTAAGCAATATTATTATTATTATTATTATCATTTATATTATTATTATTATTATTGTTATTATTATCATTTTTATCATCATTATCTTTCAGTTATGGGGAGCGTGTTTAACACTGTCGTGGCCCTCTTTGGGTTGTAGATGGTATACTGCCTTAATAGATGGGGAGAATTGGTTTCAAGGCAATCTAACCTTTGCAATAAGTTCATTTGTATGAAAGCAGGGAAATAAGAGAAACGAAATGGCGAAAGTCCGAAATACATCGGACCAATGACAATAAAGTAATAGGTGTTTCGAATGGGAAATTATTCCGAATTTGAAATTGTCAATTCGGTCAGTGTACTGTGACGTAGTCATGGATAACTTCCCGTTTGTCATGTACACATTTGTCATTAATTTATGTTTTTCTCCTAAGCTCTTTCTGTTGGGAAACTTATCAAGATAGATTATGGATAGCAATCTCCGTACATTTTGAAAAATTGATTAGTTAGTAATATTGTGTTCTAGAACAAGTGGGAGAGTTGCCCGCCACTGTGTCACAATGACATTACCCATTCGGCCAAAAAGCAATTTGCTAATAAATTTGGATTTTCCTTTGATACTGGCAGTGGCGGATCCAGGATTCATGGGTAGGCCAGCACAATTCTGAAAATTCCCTCACATTCAAGCACCCTCTCCCCCCCCCCCAAAAAAAAAGAGCGGGGCGGGGGGGGGGGGGTGGAGAGGACTTCATTGGCCACCGTACGACAATAGTTGAAGAGGGAAAATTGTCCTTTTTGAACTCGATTTTAACTTGAGACTACATTTGGCGGGGAGGAAGGTACATGCCTCATCCGCGTCCCACTCATCTGAATCCGCCTCTAAGTTGGTGAGTGGTTTAATTAGGTCTGTGGGTGTTTACGCGATAGGTGTGTTGGCTGGTTGGACGGTGGGTGCAGGCAGTCAATGACAGGAGTGGTTGGTTGCATCGTTGTATGGGGAGTTTAGTCAAGGGTCGGGGTATGGTTTCCTTTTTTGTCTACATATGTCTTGATTATTCAGAAATGCATTTAAACCAAAGGAGGAATGGATACTGGATCACAACTAGATTTCTAAATGATTTCACTGATGTAAACCATCATTGTCACGTGACTCTTTCTTGTAGACGTGGAGGAGGTATCCCCGGAGCCTAGCGGTACATGCCGATACTGCTGCGGGGGCCACATGACCACGTTTGATGGGCTCGACTACAACTTCGACGTTCCATGCGTCTACACACTTCTCCAAACCGGGACCTACGATATACAGATGGATACAAGGACTAGCCCTTTTAAATTGAAATTCATGTGAGTTTGATATTCCTACACCTCGATTAGGTTAACACATTCAAGTTTAGTTGAGGAGGGAGCGACATTTAAAAGGTTTCGTCAATAGTCCCCACCCCCACCTCCTGGAGATGGAGGAGGCCCCTATATGAAATATCCCAGTCTTGACCGCTTGCAAGAGGTGTTCAGACCTGAAGCATAATGTTAAAGATAAATGGTTCCTAAATCGCTCGTATGATGTGACATATACGTCGTTGTCGTTCACACCTCATCGATCCATGCTAATGAGCGTCTCTCAACGATTTTATCACCTCATTGGAGTCGCTCGGCTACCGATTTAATGTTTTTGTATAGGGCTGAAACCAACGAAAACCCCCGTCTCGTTTGGATGGCTCGGAGAGCAATCTTAAAAAAAAAACTTACAGAAAATCTTTGTGTGCAGTTTCAAGATAAGTTGGAATATCTTACAAGATTCCAATATGACTAAGTGGCTCATTCCCCAAATCTATTAAACAGAAATACAACATCTTTCAAAAGCAACCTTACACAATTATATTTTCCAGTTTGCTTTTAGTTGATCTGATTTGTCTTCTTTTTGTGTTATATTGTATTTTTTGTTGTTTATGTATTTTCATGTTTCGCACTAGTGCGCCTTGTGCATTTAATTTTTAAGTGGATTTGGCGCCTTATAAATCCTATATATTATTATCATTATCAAACAGTACCTTGTACCACTTGAATGAATAAATACGAATAGAGGAGAAAGAACAAAATATATGAAACTGATATTAATATTACAGTTTTATTGAATTAATTAATAGTGGAACGGGGAATGAGATGCTTGCGACACAATCCTTTATCCTGTATATGTAGGTTGCATAACAAATTGTGACAAATGCATTTCAACTGTTTACTCATTTAGAACTGAGGATACCGCAATCGAGTTTTACAACGGCAGAGAGGTCAGATACAATCAACTTGAACACGAGGTTCCTTTCACCGTTTCGGGCATGGCTACTGTTAGAAGATCCGGGATGCTTTTGGTTATTGAAGGGCTCGATGGTAAATCAAAACATTTTTTTTTTAATCTCATCTCCATTTTTTCCTTCAAAACTCCATGTGTTTGTTTGTGTTCTTTTTAATACATTCTGATCTGTTTTTAAATTATGTATGTATACAATTATGTATGTATACAATTATGGGCAGGCCCAATGTATGTTTCATTACGTAACCGAGTATTATTGAATTATTGTATGGAATCGTGAACACAAATTGATATAGAACTATCATTTAATTAGTTGTTTTGTCTGATTCAAGCATTCTTAGGGCTATCAGCTTGCTATAGTCATTAGATAAACAGAAATTATATGTTTGGTCGGTAAAGTATGAAACAAAATAGCTGGATTATCTTTACCCTTGTTATTTCTCTAATGAAGAAAACATTAGGATTCGACATAGGCTAGTTACATAAATTGTTAAATTTTATTTCAAAATTAGGATGCGGCCTAATACAGTGTTTAGTATATTATATAATCATGTCTTATGCAAGTCAAAGGGAAACAAGAAAGAATAATAATAAGAATGTAAAAAAAAAATGGTAGTAGAGATCTCTACAATTATTGTACATTCAGTTGTGTGCTGATTCGCTAAATAAATAAATAAGCTGAAAAGGTAAATTACTATTAGGCCAATCCAATCATCATAAATGACGTGAAGGCGTGTATGGCAAGCCTATAATCCCAATATTAGGAGAGGACAGTTTATTGCCGTACAAACAATTTTCGAGCGTAAGTCCATTGATAAACTTGGTTTTATGCGGTAATCATTGGTTTTTGTTTTTCCGCTCGAAAAAATTACTTTATCATCGATAATCAAAGTTTTCCATAAAATGAGTTTTTCAACCGATAAGAAGAGTTTTTTCACGAAAAACTGAGTAAATAGCCACCCCCTAAGATCCTCACCGATGAACGAGCTATTATATCGATGTGCAGAGTTAGTCGATACTGTTGTAACACCTATACAAGTATGTTTATCGAGGTGATATTCAAAGTCAGCTAGTATATGATATTATTGGGCATTTGGCTTGCAAAAGGCGTGGGGGTCTCATTGGTAGAGAAGTGGTCTCGTGACCCATATGATCCAAGTTTCTACTGTGATGCCTTATGGGTTATGCATTAATCCTCAATTCCATTGTCCCTTTGATAGGATTTGAGGCTGATTTCTTCACAATTTAGACCCCGATTGATAAAGCTTGATATCTATATTACTGTCTCACTGTGTCCGTAAGGCCCTATAAATAACATCAACGAAAATGGGCAACAATTTGTGATAATTATGCACTTCACTAAAAAAGGAAGGTTATAATTCATGAAGAACCAGTACGAAAATATGATGTGATTTTCAATAATCCACTGACAATCTGCTTGCTAACATGTTAGGTATGAGACTGACGTACAACGAAGTGGGGTCAGTGAACATTCATCTTCCGGCCAGCGCCGCCAATGATTCGGCAACAGTGGGCCTCTGCGGTAACTACGACAGTATTAAGGACAACGATTACGACTCCAAAACACTGACAGCATTCCTCTTAGGGCTGCAGACAATTAACACTTGCCCCATCTTCCCGAAGAAGCCTTAGATCATCCATGTGATTTTATGGATGAAGAACGCTTGGGGTCTATCGTTTTGGCGTGTCAAAGGATATATGCGGTGTCCCTCGAGTGTCTGAATATTGTGAACTACAGCCAGTACTACTCTCTCTGTTTGTATGATATGTGTGCCTGTGAGTTGGAAGCTGCAACATCCGAAGAATGCCAGCCGTGTGATACATTTCAGGAGTACGCTTATCACTGTGCTCGAGAGGGCATTGTCATCGATTGGAGAACACAGGATTTTTGTCGTAAGTCTTCCTCCTTCGCAACAATGATAATAAGATTTAATTTGATATAATTACATTTGTTTGTTTCCGTATCATCCGTTCAAGCATACATATCAATGCGCATTAATCCCCAACAGTTCATTGTTTTCATAAAGTTTAAATGAATCAGCTCTTCCTACTCGAAATGGTACCAATTCTTTGCATTATTCACTCTTTTATTTAAATGAACCAGTGTGAATGAAAATTACAAAGAAAACAACAAGAAATTTCCCTTTGTACACGAAAAAAGTGATTACTAATTTCACCCTAGGTTGCTAAAAGTTAGAGACTTCATTCATTTTCATCGCCTTACAAAATCATTTTCTATTAATTTTTTCTTCACTTTTTTTCAGCTTACGATTGTGAGTCGAACAGGGGTTACACCGAGTGTGGCTCGCCGTGCCCGATCGAATGCTCAAACCTGGAAGTTAACACTGGCTGTGATTCTTACTGCGTTCCCGGATGCTTCTGCCCAGCCGGTGAGTCTTTAGAGACTAGGATACCGAGATCAATAGACCGTATTCCTTAAAAAAAGAGAGTAACAAGAGCATACAAACAAATAAAGAAAACAAAACAAAGTGACAAAATTAATCTGATGCTTGCAGATAAATTCTTCTTTTCCAAACCGCAAACATTTGCTCGTGTAAGCATACAGAATTGATGCAAATTTGTCATATGTTAGTGCCCCGAAAGGTGTCACTTCATTCTCAAATGTGTAACACATCATTATTAGCGGAGTCGAAAATGACCATCTATTTGGCATACTTTAACAAACTTTTAGCACAAACTCCTGCGTAATAAATAAGTATATTCAAGATTGGACTCTAAACATAGCCCCATTTTGGCATTTCGAGTATACACTAAAACATAATAAACTACTCAATTTTCGCAAAAGCATGTGCATATATTCATATGTTCGCGAACTTTGGGAAAATAATAACAATTTTTTTTGTTTGCGTAATTTTGAAAACCTGCCTTTTTTTCCTTTCAATTTTGGTGATTTTGAAACGTTCGCGAACCTTCGGAAAAACGAGTGCCTCCTTTAAAGGTTAGCTCCCCATTCATCTTTACACACGGCACGGATACCCATTTTTCTGTGCAGTGCATGGAACTGCCAGAAATTACTGAGTCAATTTCTTTTTAATTAAGTGACTTAATTCCAAGAGCTCACGGTATAAATTTACCAATTACTACATAAACATCCTTTTTCAGTTTCTCCAAAGAGTTTCTGTTACAGTGTCATCGCATGCCCAGTACTCGAATTTTCAACTTTGTTCGTTACCTTAAAGGGTGGTCAGAAATACGTTAACCTCCGTACCTATCCGTAGGAGGGGGATTATACCGTAGCCCAGACTACGCAGAAGTACCTTAACAAACGCTTAACTAGGTTGAACCATGGACCTACTGTATGCCCATGGTTCAACTATAGGTTAAAGAAGAATTATGTTAATATATGTTCAACTAGGTTTAAGTCGGTTATAGTACGGCCAAAAAATGTTATGCATGGAAGTATAGCCACGAATAAGTACGTTAAAGTACGATGAACTAGGTTAAAAGAAAGTTGAACTACATGTAACTACATTGAACCAAGTTACTGCTACGTTAATAAAATTAAAAAATGCCCTCTACCGTGGCTATCTTTTGAACATGCCCAACAGATAAACCTCCGCGCACAAGTTTCTCCCTGTAATGGCCAATTTATGTATACAGATAGCCATGAACGGCTACGGATCGCTACGATGTGCCACGGGAGGCTACGTTAAGCTACGGAGGCTTCCATTACGCTTTACTACGTCATTTAACGTTTATTTGACCACCCCTTTAAAATTCGTCTTTACACATGACACAGATAACTACTGGGATGGCGAGGCATGCGTGGAGAAACAAGAATGCACCTGCACATGGAGAGATTTCCCAATGCCAGTTGGATCGATGGTGAAAAAACCATGTCGCGATTGGTAAGAGCATCACTAGTATTTCATTTATTAATCAATTGATATATTGATTATTTCAAGATTATATAAAGATATTTCCTTTCATTCACCGAATATATATTGTCATGCTATTGTCATGCTGAAATTCAATCCGAATTGATGAATGTTAGTAATAATAACAACAACAACAACAATGATAATAATAATAATTATAATGATAATAACAATAATAACATCAATATTCATAATAATACTGATATTGATAATGATACAAATATTAGAGTTATTATTCACATTATTGACATTACCATCATTATCGTTATAATTATCATCATCATTAACATTGTTGAATATCATCATCATGCACTATCACATATCAATGTGGTGCATCATGATTCCTTATCAGGCATCATTGTCGCCATCTTGAATTTCGCAAATTTTCGTTCGTGCTCTATGATATAAAAATGAACAATGTCTAGTACAAATTTACCGATTTCTTATTTGACTATTGGGCCTCTGTATTAAAATATGAAGAAACAGTAGTCGGGTTATTGATAGTAAGGTTTCATGTTAACGCATAGTGGGTCCTGTTTCATTTGAGCACCTAGCCAATTCATGTATATAGGCCCGTGTATGAGATAACTAGTGTCCAGCTAAACAGTGCCAAATCCCTTAGGCTTAGATGAAGACCCTTTACATTCATTAAAGAAAACTGTAATACTTTAATACCCTTGAATCTCATAGAAGTCGAAAAAAATTCGAGAATTCAACTTGAAAGTATGTTGAAATATTGTGTCTGTATCGGCACGCCTGACGGTTATAATATTGCAAAACATAGGCAGGGGCAGTTCCAATTTTATACCCCCCCCCCAAAAAAAAAAATAAATAAATAAAATAAAATAAAAAAAAATAAATAAAAAAAAAAATAATAAAAAAAAAAAAAAAAAATAATAATAATAAATTAAAAATAAAAAAAAATAGGGTGGATGTAGGACGATTTCGAAATACACTGGCAAGCAATGCATTTCTTTTTGTGTAGCTAATAGTGATAGCTTCTTATAATTATAAAGCGCTTAGAACTGTCGAGCACGACACTCATGGCGGTATACATTACAAAAGCAAATACAACACCATGCAACTTTAGCTTATTGAAACAGAAAGCATTAAACTGGAAGATTGTCAGATGGGGTTTAAGGGGAGGGGCATAGGCCAGTTGTTTCTCATTTGATCAAGGCTGTTGCTTGAGAGAGAGAGAGAGAAGAACAAAACGTATATTCACGCCCTTCACACAGTTGTTTCCGTATCCAAACAATAGCCAGCATCCAGCCCACATGGCGCAGCCTTGTCACTTTGAAACCTGTTAAACAGGAAATCGATCTATTGTTGAACGAAAACTTGCATTGTGTTTCGGTGAGCAAGACTGCAACACATAAAGGGGAAATAGGATATGATGTTGTGTAGGAAATATTGTGTTGTGTTTCAGTGAGCAAACTTGCAACAAATAAAGGACAATATGATATGCTATAAAACAATTACACATTTCCAAGGCAGTGGCTATAATTTCCTATCTGCTAGAGATAATTATTCACATGGAATTATGTTTTCAAAAAAAGTCAGTTTCAAAGGAATTATCATACCCTTTAAAGATACTATGTCCCTTTTGCAGCCAACACCAAAGTCTGTAGAACTTTGCAGGAATTATGAATATGTCATGTATGTTCTATCTGTGAAATTTAAACGTTAGCAGTGTCCTAATATTCAAATTATGCAAGGAAACCCGTTTACTTGCTAGACTTCACTGTCAGACACTATTGAGTGACTGACTGGCTTTTTCATCTTTGGTAATAACATACATAAAATGAGCTGTAAAGGGTACATGAGCATTTGTCTACATCAATAACCCACTTCTTGTAATGGCCAAAATTAAACTGATTGAATCTTTGCGCAGCATAAAACGTACGACCATTCGGTACAATGGTCTGAAAAATCAGACTATTACTTACTGGCTCTATAGCTCCTAAGTCGATTCGACAACTAATAGTCGTTATTTTCCCACTTAAAGACATTTTCAAGCCCCTTTTGTTTAGGGAAGTTCTAAATTAGTATTGTCTTTCAAATGCCGTTGGAATTTAACCTTTTCATTTTTTGGGCCTGCAAATGGGACATAGTACCTTTAAAAGACCCGTCTTTCAAGAGAATCGTTTGAGCATGGACAGTTTTGATACAGGAAACATAATAAATGGTGTTTTTAATGTTAATTGTTAATTATTTCGGAACTTCATGACATACAACAAAGTAAAACAAGTTTGGTCTTCTTTGGACGGAAAACAGTTTTCACGAAACACGGTGCCAGAATCAGCCACCCCAACCTAACCCCAAAATCTAAGACTTTAACAAGTAAATGAAATAAATGAATTAAAAGATGACAATTTTGATGACGAAGAAGATGATAATAATAATATTATTAATGATGATGATAATAATTATATTGATAATAATAATAATGATAGGTTCATATCTGTCAGACTTGACACCCCTGGATTATGCATGTGTACTTTTACGGCGCTCTAGTATTTTAAGGAATTGATTCCTCCCAGGTAACCAAATGTGCATTAGTGTCTTACCAAAGGACGTTAGTGCTGTGGCAGGGATTCGAACCTTGTACTGTATGGTTCATAGGCCGATGATTTATCCACTAGGCCACACATCTCAATCCACTAAATCACGTGATCCAAACTTCTTGATTTGATCGATGTTTGGACCACCTGGTTGTATTCAAATTACATAGGCCTATATCCAATATATTATGTTTGCATCGCGCCGTTCGATCATAGGACGCATGGTTTTTGTTCTCTGATAGGTCATCACTATCCGACCAACAATAACCTAAAATAAGTTTTAAAATATATCTTTCTTTGATTAAAAAAGAATATCAGTCTCTTTTTTAGCAAAGATCGAGCTTTATGTCAACGAATGTACATAACTAAATTCTGTATTTTTATTCAAATGTTTACAGCAAAGTCTTTATTTTATCTATTTCAGTTATTGTGTCAGTGCAAAATGGAACTGCACCGACGCGCCATGTCAAGCCGAGTGCAGTATATACGGTGGTTCTGCCTACCGCACGTTCGATGGAAAAGAATACAACCTATACACCAAGTGCAAATACACCCTGATCAAAGTGGAAGAGAATGCGATCACACCTGCATTCCACGTCACGATAGATACCACAACTTGCTCAGCCGAGAAGCCATCCAACTGTCTCGGTGCAATAGCAATTGATATAGGAGATGGAGATATTTCATATGCGTAAGTCACATTTGCAATAGGTATTGATATGAGAGATATTTCATATGCGTAAGTCACATTTGCAATAGGTATTGATATGAGAGATATTTCATATGCGTAAGTCACATTTGCAATAGGTATTGATATGAGAGATATTCATATGCGTAAGTTACATTTGCAATAGGTATTGATATGAGAGATATTTATATGCGTAAGTCACATTTGCAATCGGTATTGATATGAGAGATATTTCATATGCGTAAGTCACATTTGCAATAGGTATTGATATGAGAGATATTTATATGCGTAAGTCACATTTGCAATAGGCATTGATATGAGAGATATTCATATGCGTAAGTCATATTCAAAATAGCTTTTGATATAAGGGATGTTTCGTATGCGTAAATCGAAGAAATATTTACCCTAGCTATTGATACAGGAAATGATATTTCATATGCGTAAGTCATAGAATTAGTCCCAATAGCTTTTGATAAAGAAGACATTTCGTACGCTTTAGTCATAGAAATATTCGCAAAAGCTATTTACATACCGGATGCTTCATATTCATATGTCTTATTCATATGAGCTATAGATATAGGAGATAATTATGCGTAGTCAAAGAAGTATTTACAATAGCTACTGATGTAGGGGATATATCATGTGGGTAAGTCAGAATCTATATCATTTCTATATATTATGCATTTCTTAATGATCTCCCTTCACGATATAGTATAACAATGGACAACATCATCCTGCACGATGGAGCTCCTGTAAGCTCGCCCTTTACCCGGCAAGGAGTGACCGTTCGCAGGATCAGTGACCTGTTTTTCCATTTGTCTACGGATTTCGGTCTGGAAATAGAGTGGAGTGTAAAAACATCCAGTGTGTATATGTTGCTGCCATCGGACATAGGGATAGAGGTAACGTGATATTCGGTTCACAGTTGTCATGATACATGGGTATTTCTCTTATCGTTCTATCAGCCAAACTGTCATTCTGCAAAGTAGTTGCTCTGTACTTTAATATAATGCAAATTTCTTCTTTTAGAGCTATGATTCTGAAGAAGAAAAAAATCCTTCCATGTGTTGAACAACATTCTTATCGTTCTCATTAAAAAATCATTTGCCCTGTCGAGACGGCAAAAGCGAAATTAACATAAATGTCAACAAGAGAAATTTGCTTCACCCCCTCCCCACACACACACACCCACACACAAACTCATACTGTAAATATTGATATTTTCTGTCTAAATTTCTCTGGTGTTAGCGTTTACGTAATTTATTACAACTACTGACATGGCAAAATGATAATTCCCTGGACACCATTGGTAGAATAATCGACAAATTCTAATTAGTGGTAGCAGACGACGCTTGAGCGTTATTATATTAACGTATCATTGCGTTCTTTTTTTTTTAAGTCTGAATGAAAATTGTAAACTTATTTGTTGCTATACCTCGACGTCTTTACTTTGTACAGCCTTGCTAATGTGACATTTGCTCCGCGTCAATTTCCCACACTAACCGATTTCTTAACTTCAATCCTGGACCCAACACTGTCTGTCCCGATCCCTTACCTTAACCCCAATCCTAACCATAAACCTAACCTTAAACCGAATAATAACCCTAGCTTTTGACAAAATATAGCGCAGAACAATTGCCGCAGGAGCATTTTGGAATCGTCCCTCTCTGTTCGGGAAACTTGTTTGAAAAACAAAATTAAAAAATTATCGTATATAATTCAATGCCATGAGCATAATTCATAATCTTCTTCTCTCTTCTCACACGACAGACAATGGGGTTGTGTGGAACTCTCAATGGATCACCCAAAGACGACTTCAAATGGATGCGAAACAACGAAGAAACGGTCGCTGCAGAGTTTGGCCGTTTGGTCTCTTCGTCAGTAACTCAGTGTGTAGATAAGATCCCAACGTCGGATAGTTGCACCACTTACAGCACATATTCGAACATAGCCACCGTCACATGCAACGCCCTGCGGGACTATCCCTTCAGCAATTGCGGCTCCGAGGTGGATGTTGAAGTGTACATCAAGAAATGCAAAGAAGACGTCTGTGCCTGCATGGGTAGGGGGGCATCGGACGAATGCGAGTGCGATTCGTTTAGTCGATATGCCAGAGCCTGTTCCCTCTATGACATTATGCTCGACTCTTGGAGAACCGAACTCGATAAATGTACTTCCGGTGAGTATTCTTCTCCCGCCCCTCCATGTTTAAGTATAGGAGACATGGTAAAACGCATGCGCTTGGGCACTCAAAGGTCAATTCAAGAAGCTCAAAATAGTTCATCCTAATCAAATCTCTATGGGAGGGAGCTATTCGGTTATCCATGAATTTGATCTTAGAATAAACGGACGTGCGCGCGTTTAAAACAACGCTATCGTCTCTGTTATCTATTCCCCACCTAGCCATCCGCCATTAACATTAAGATTTTAGGGTTTTTTTCTCTTTGCAGTATTAGGATTTTAGGTACTTAAGAATATTCGATATTATTGTCCCTAAAATTGTTATCACAGAGGCCAATATCAAGAAAGGCATTACACTATTTGTGATCTTCTTTTGTCATCGGAGAATTACTCTTTTCTTTTCTTTGTACGTTTTTCCTTTTTGGAATTACCTTGGCTGTAATCTTTTCACTGCTTCTTATTTATATTAATGTTAGGCAGCGTTTTTATTCTTCTAAAGTTATAGAGGTACCGTTAGTGAGCTCGATATCAACATGAAATAGAAAATACCATTTATGCTATAGGTAGTAGTAATATCCCAGTCTCACCGTTATCGAGACCGATATCAGACCAACTACAGGCCGATAAAAAGTTATATTGCCCTCTATTGCCGTAGATCGATCGGCTTGAAGTCGGTTTGGAGCCGGCTTGGCGGTGTGACTGACGTTTTATTCCCCCTTCCTTTTAAACTTTCCCCGTTTTACAAACATGCATACATATATACAATAGCTTCTTATACAGTATAGCGCGTAATTCAATGAAATATTGCTCACTGCGCGTTGTAATAATATGTTAATAATATCAAGTGAAAACAAACAAACAGAAATATCAAAGAATGACAATTTAGCAATAATTGAGGAGCTGTCATGGCTGTTCATAGTTTTTTTTTTCTTCAGTCAACGGAAGTGGACGTACATTTGTGAAAATTATTCCTTATTCTTTCCTCCTCCTCTTCTTCTTCTACTTAATCAAGAAAGTGACATGATTTTAAATTCCCTAATTGTGTCTGATTTAACCATATGTTTCTTTTTGCAGTTATGTCGTGCACTGTGCCACTCCAGACGTTTAATGAGTGCGGTGACAAATGTCTTGTCTCATGCGCCGACATGGAAAATGAGGAATCCTGCGAGTCCGGTTGTGTAGCAGGATGCTTCTGCCCACCTCAAATGGTGAGAGGACGAAACTTCTTTGTTTTCGTTTGATTTGATTTCCGTTTCAGTGAAAGCATAAACATGATCAATATCGATTTAATAATAAATGTAAAACGATGTATGAAATTCGTAGATCAGACAAAACTAAATATATTGAAAAAAAAAAGGAGTATTTGAAATTAAATGATGAATACCTCGCTGAGAAGATACAAGAAGTGTAAGCATCCATCGCAATTAAGTCTTCGGACGGCGAAAATGGAAAAGTATTCACTAAAATCCTTCAATCAATCAATTAATCCTTGAGTTAATTATCCAATCAATCTATCAATCAATGCGTCAATCAATCAATACATTAATAGATCGATCCATCTACGAATCAATCAATCATTCAATCATTCATTCCTTCATGATGTCCTTTATTGTAGGTACTTGACGACCGCTCGCAGACCTGCGTATTTCCATCACAGTGCCCATGCGAGTTTAATCAGTTTAACGAGCGTTTCTACGAAGCCGGTCAAACAAGATTAACTGAGTGTGGCTACGTGTAAGTACAGAATCTTCTTACCTTCTTAAAGCTTGCATTCTGACGTAAAACGTTTACTTTACTTTACTATACAGGCCTATCCATCAGCACCATCTGCACATGTTTTCCATATAGGAAAATAGATTTGAATCAAATCAAATCAAATCGAAACTCAAGTTTCCATCAAACCATCGTTATTACGTTTATCATAGAGCGATCTGTATGATTGACATGAAAATAATTTATGAACGGTTTACAGATACACAATGAGACATTTGATTTCATAAAGAAAATTTCATTGTATGTTGTATCTTGATCATGGGCTGGTTGCTGTCCCATTAGTCATAATCATATTTCTAAAATCATAATTGTAGGTCCATGACATGTTTAGTATGAAACAATGCAGTATACACTAGTTTGTAGTTAGCACGTAGTACAAATTACCCCAAAATATCCAAATCAAATCCAAAAATAAACTTGGCGGAGTCCCACTGTGCGCAATTCAGGCCATATCACTCCCAAAGTTATGCAGGTATTCCTTGAACAGCTTTTGTTTCTCTTCCTGGAGAGAATTCTTCCCCTTGTGTATCATGGAATCCGCTGTTGTAGCAAGAATGAATGAAATAATGAATTCCAGAACTCCATGAGCATAGTAAGCACGTATCTAGTGTTTTGTGTCAGTGAATTTTACAATTTGTTCAAATGCCCTTAATATCCTTATGAATAGATTGTATATGTTAAGTGGGTTATCACTGCTAACGTTTGTACAGAAACGGAAAATGTAGAACTTTAAACGAAGGCAGCGCGATATCATATTATTTCCAACCATTTCCTACCTCGTAAAGTTCACAATCAATCATCCTTTTACTTTAATTGTTTTAACATTCGTTTACCAATGTCTTTTCCCTCTTATAGTCGTTGTGAAAGCGGTGCATGGGACAAAAGTCAATTGAATTGCTCAGGTATGGTTGCAGGTCGATGATTTTTTTAATTATATATTATTATATTATATATTTGCATGATTATGTAATCAATGAAATTCAAAGAGCAAGACTGCAAAGCTACTGGGTTCACTACTTAACAAAGTAATTTAATAATAGAGGAGGTATCATGGTGTACTGGTTGATTTACTTGACTCTCAATCCAAGGGTTGAGGGATCGAATCCAAGCCCGGCACTAACGTCTTTTGGCAAGACATTAATCCACATCAACTCTTTCTTATGGTCATCGCTCTTTTTCCAAAGCTTCTGCTGAACTTTGGAACAAACTACCTTTAAATGTCAAAAACTGTCAAACTGTTTTCCAATTCAAAATTTGTCTTAAGACACATTTATTGAAAATTGCTTATAATGATTAACTTACTCTGTTCACATTGATGATTTTCATATGTATTGTAATTTGTAGGTTTATTTGCACTTTTTGTTTTGTTTAATATGTAATTGTTTATCAGTCTATTCTGTTTGTTATAGCGCTTAGAGACTTCGGTGGTAGGCGCTTTATAAGCAACGTTGTTATTATTATTATTATTTGCCACTCTTCACCCATGTGTTAATTGATTTTTCGATTTTTTTTACAATTTTTTATCATGCTTTAAGTAAATGTATTGGGCCATGTCTTAAAAAGATTTGTAATTGATTTGAATCGCAACTCTACATCAATGATAAAGGAGTGTCTAAGTTTGTAATTGAGTAAAGGTCTATCGATCAATCCGGAGCATTCGCTAATCTTAATTTAATGGGACGCTGGTGTATATAACACTATCCAAAACAAATCAACTTAACACTGCAGTCGCTTTCTTTGCATCTCTGCACCCTCACGCATTTGCCACATGTGCAGTTTTTCACAAAGCAATAGGCAATGATTTAGGGAATGATTGCTTTGTGCAACACAAATAGCTTTGCAAACTTACTAATTTCAGGTCTTTTAACATCGGTATAGATTAATCTTGCACTGAAAACAGTTAAATAATCTTCAAAGCTATGGTATATATGTGGCATTACCTATCACTAGATATACATGTAAGAAAAGCCCCATTACCGTCTTCAAAGTTTTGTTAAAGACCCACTTTTCCAGAAGCTCTTCAATATGTTTTGGTAGCACTTTTTGGAGCATTTTTTTTCTTCCGTCACTGCGCAGAAGGGTAGATTTGTATAGTACTTGCGCGATATCAATTGATCTTATTATTGTATTTATTGGAACTGGAAAATCTGACATGACACTGAACTTGATTCTTGCAGTGCCCGTGTGTTCGAGCGACAAAATCTGGGCAGATTGCGCTGTTCTCAAGACATGTGAACATGTGAATCCCTCACGAAGCGTGGAGATATGTGAGGGAGGATGTGTGTGCCCCGAGGGCATGGCTGATTTTGAAGGCCAGTGTATCGAAACTCAAGACTGTCCCTGCTACAGCAAAGGCGTCAAGTTCAACCATGGCGAGATGACACGAATGGACTGCAACGATTGGTATGTATGACTTCATTATAATATTAATGATGATAATAATAATAACAGTAATAACACTAATTATTATTATTATTATCAGTATAATAATAATACTAATGATAATGATGGTGATATTCACAAATCCACTTGAAATCAAATACTCCATCGGCAGTTGTGCCAAAAAAGTTAAATCACATAAAAACATTTGCGTTATAAACAAAAGAACAGGAGTATGATAAAACACACTGAAATGAAAGAGAATTAATCATGTGCCGAATCAAACAAATGTTTAAAGATGTTTCAAGATTGTTTTTTAACACATCAAGTGATTCACTATTGCGAATCTCACGAGGTAGAGCATTCCACAGCGAATACCTTGCATGAGCTTTATATAACACTTTGTACTTCCTTTAAAATCCAAATTAGCTCCATAATATCTAGCAACATTAGCGGGTGAGCAGGGGAAAGGGGATGTCCCCTTGCGCCAACCCGGATACCCTAATTCTCAAGTGCCACAACATTTCGCTATTAAAAAACTACCTTTGTGTTTAATACAGGCTCGAGCATATCTGGAATAAAACGCCTTTATGAAAATTGTTCAAGTTAATTTTGACCTTTTACTGTAAGCAAATATTCAGAATATTAGCCAGATTGCAATCTGGTGGTAGCAGAAAACCAAATTATATGTACTATCATCCCTAATTTTGTAGAAATTGTTCCTTTTACATTTGAAAGTTTTTGAATTTCAGATGATGTTATTGTTGTGATAACAAACCAAGCAATCGATTTGACATGACTGATATCATATAGGATAAGCTGGATAAATATCTATCTTTTCATGTTTATATCATGGCATAAAATACAAAAAACAACAACAGCAACCTTAACATTTTATGGATGTATTTAAACTGTGTTCCATTTCTTCTGTACTTGTAATCTTTAATTTGTACACGGACTCTCAGAAAAAAAGGGTTAAAACTGAGAGAAAAAACGAAGTTTTAAATAAAAACGAATAGATTAATACCACCCTTTCTGTTATTACTTTGACATTTATTACGTTTCGTGTTATTCCCATCATTCCCAACAATAAGCTATTGATTTATCAACGAACTTGCTGTGGTTTTTTCTTCAGTTTATGCACGACAGAGGGATGGCGTTGCACAGAAAAGGCATGCCCAGGTAAGAACCCTAAAGAATTTTAAAGAATATTTAAAGATATATATTTTTTTAATATTTCAGATCCCCTCATCTGTTTTACAACTTGAATTTTTCTCACTGTTTTAGTAAAAGCCGAAGATATGATAGGGATTAATTTACATTATTAATCTACATTTTCCCGTCTCCACCCACATGACCCAAGTCATGTAAATGGGTAAACGGTAGGAATAAATTCCGTAATGCCAGAGCGCCTTATCAGGGTAGCCCGGCTAATGCCCTGGTAATAATAGTACAGTGCTGTAGAAACATTAGTGTAAAGCTTTATATAAATGCTACTATCATTATTATTTTTGTATTGTTACAAGTAATAATGCCGCATTTCCTTTGTTTTTTTTGAATCCCTACATCATTGTTTCATACAGGAACCTGCTCAGCTTATGGTGATCCTCACTACGAAACGTTCGATGGAAAGGAATTTGCCTTCATGGGTGAGTTCTTTTTTTATGCACCAACCGTGCCCAACAGAATGTGGGATAAGTGACATTTGTTTTTGGCTTTACTTTCCTTTAAAATTGTTACTATGATTGATGGCATTTCATACGGGGCTCGAAATATAATAAAATCGCATGGGAATGAATTCGCCTCTTTCATAGATCGTTATGGCGCTGCCTTGATAGAATGCGTGTAGGTGCAGGGAGATGCAAGGCAAATATGCGAAAAAGCAACATACTGTGAGTGCGGGCAGGAGACCATCTAGTGAGCTGTGACATGCTGCATGACAAATGCCACCGAGAGGGACTTTGCAGAGGTCAACGACGTGGCTATTTTGTTTGCAAATATTGGGAAATAGTTTCGTCACAGTGATGACTCGAAATGATGATGATGATAATATTTATAATGATGATGATGATGATGATGATGATGGTGATAATGAAAACCTAGATTAAAAAAAAAATTAGTTAGTCCTACAGGGCTCGAGTATGCATGGATGGAAAAACAAGAGATCAAAATGTTTTCAGTATGGATCAAGTGACTTGGAAGACAAATGTAGTTAGTCAGTCCCTTAATAAATTTTCTTTTACATTGCTTTAGTAGTTGCATAGTACCAAGCATTATTATATTACCGATACGAATATGTCTCGACACCGAAGGTTTCATTTTAGGGCTATATTGCATATTTTGTCTGATTCACGATGGGGAAAAAGGGCTATAGAGAGGCTTGCAGATACGATTGTCAGATGTACTAAAATCTTAGATGTGGTTGCTTCGTAGCAGACAATGTAGTTTATTCGTGCCCATGTATATATAAAATCCTCATTACTACATCGTACCTGTTACAAATATAGATATCAATAGATAATTGAAAATTTAAACATTTTGGATAGAGACTTTACCATCGATATTAAATTCGATTTGCAGGTGATTGTAGCTACGTCCTTGCCAGAGACTCCTGCAACGATGAACTGGGAACCTTTCAAATCACTGTAGAAAACGAGCCATGTGGTGAAGAGGGCTTCACCTGTACCAAGCTGATCAACATGACGATCAAAGGTCGCACCACGCTGACCTTACTGAGAGGGCGCGACCCTATCATTACACCAGCGAGCAAGGCTAAAAAATTTAAAACGAGAGAAGTGGGGATCTACTACATTGTGACATGGAAAGGTGTTGATAAAAAATGTAGGTGCTCTTATGCTTTTACCCAAAAAATAAATAAATACATAATTCCATCGCCTACTGGAATCAAGTGGCCCCTGTAATATCTGGAAATAAGAGAATTCAGTATCCAATGGGTAAACGCAATTTTCTTACTGTCTACCTTTGTGGCACCCGTGGTTTAACGATAAATGATTCATTGGAAAAGAAAAGTTTGCTATGTTGTTCCATGAAATGATTAATTTATTTTAAAATGAAGTGTTACCAACAAAATTAACTTTCCTTTTCTATTTGTCTATATTCTGTAGACTTTCCTTTTAGATTAGAGTCACTGCACTCATGGGATCAAACCTATGTCTCACTGTGCCATGACTTCACTGCTACACTAATTACAAATAAAGACCAACATCATTTGGAAGGGGATTTCATTTACTTACATTTACTAGTTTACCTGATTCAGTTACTATTCAATTGTTACTCTGATACAAATTTGGAGTTTCCAAGGTATTTCCTCTCCTCCTGTGTGATCTAGCCCGGAATCTATGCTAACACACATAAAACCTATTGGAGCCAATTCTACACATATAGCTATTCAAGGGAATAAGGTTATTTCCAATAACCTTATACATGTCTAAGTGCTTAAATGTCGTAATTTCATGTGGAAAAAGTTTGAGCTCCTCTTTTCAATCTCTTCTGTTCCATTATAGCCGTTGAACTCCGGTGGGATTTTGGGACCAGTATATACGTGACTGTTCATCCCGGTTACAAGGGCAAGCTATGTGGGTTGTGCGGCAACTTCAATGGCAACAGCGAAGACGACTTCCTCATGCCCAGAGGAAACCTGGTGGAGACGAGTGTGACTTCATTCGCTGAAAGCTGGAAGGTCTCAACTTCTTGTCCAGCCACAAGTGCTTCGGAAGATCCGTGTGTCATCAATCCGTCCCGCAGGACTTGGGCAGAATATTCATGTGCTCTTATCAAGCAGTCCCTATTTGCTGCTTGCCACAATGTGGTGAGTGAATAATAAAAATAAGAGTAATAATACATAAATGTATATCTTTAAAAGGTCGCAAAAGTGCTTCCTATTCTATATTCAACATCAATAATATTAAGATACGAAGCCCAGACTTTGTGCTCTGAAATGCAAAGTTCCATAGCACAAAAATGTTAGAAGGCGATTTTGTTTCTTCAATTAAACATAACGCATAGTCTTCTTATTTCAGGGAGGGACGGTCGTAGCCCCCCTCCCCGAACCAATGGGTCGATACAGGGGTCTGTTCTGGTCCCCTTTATTCTACATATTATCTTATCTGGTTAGGGCCAGAAGGGCGCTCATTTAAATATGTTGTTTTTTCAAGTGTACCGATTGCCTAAAAGATAATTAGAATGAGTAAAACAAAGAATAACATAAAACCATGCGTACGGAAACCAAGTCAATTAGTCTACTGACAAGTCTCTGTTATGTTAAATGAGGGCGTATTTATTTGGGGCTCATATCTTTGCATATAGTAAAGGGAAGAGGAGCTCCCAAAATCAGAGCAAAAATACTGTTTGGTGATGGGTACACTTTAACACAAGTTTAACGCCCTTTTGCCTCATATCAAACAGACGTTGTATTCTCTTTCTTTTGTGTGTGTATGTATTAGGTCGATCCAGAACATTACTATGAAAACTGCGTCATGGACACCTGTGCTTGCAATCGAGGAGGAGATTGTGAATGTCTGTGTACAGCCATCACCGCATACGCCAAAGAATGTAACGATCAGCTCGTCTCTATCCCATGGAGAGCTTCTGATACCTGCGGTACGTTAACACTTGCGTCAGTTATACATGCGTCAATGCCATTGCGCCATTACATGCGCTAAGCAAGCACGGGCAGTTAGTGCCCCTGAATATCCTACACCGTTACTGGTGATATTAAGTGGCACAACGTTTTAAGATAAGTAGAAGTATTGAGTATAGATGTCAAATGTTTCTCCTCCTCAATAAAGATATTTGCCGGTCTGTTTTGAAATGTAAAGTGTTGTAAAATATCCATGAGAAAAAATCAAGTTCTAGAACTTTTCCGCTCAGATTTGTTTTTGTCTCCAAATTATTCACGTATGAAAGATAAACAATTTTATCCTTGTTCTTTCTAATGATGTATCAATGGTATGGGAAAATGAATTTTCGGTATTCGCTAGAAATATTCATTAATATTATGCCGACTCTGTGTGATCTATTCATGTAATTACGTTAGACATTATAAAACTTACACGAAGGGATGTACATGGATGAGCATGCGTGCCTATTTTTGCTTTTAAAGTGTGGAATGTACATTTTCTTCCTCATATTAACATGATCTTCATGTGTATTTACTTCATTATGTGTACATTGTACTACTTGAGTATTTTGTTAGTGAAAAAAAAGAAATGGAAGAAAATAAATGTTATTTTGAAATTTACTTGATTTGAACTTTCACAGGTCTCCAGTGTGAAGGAGGGAAGGTGTACACATCGTGCGGAGAGAAGTGTCCGGAGCGCTGCTGGAGCGAAACACAAATAGAGGACGATCCAAATGACTGCAACGAAACCTGTATTGAAGGCTGTTTCTGCCCAAAGGGTACTATCCTGGATGAAGAAGCCGGACAGTGCGTTGCTCCTACAGGGTGCCCGTGTATCGTGGATGGAAAGAAGATAGAAGCTGGCAATTACTTCATAAGAGACTGTCAGACGTGGTAAGGCACGGTCCTTTATACGAATTCGATTTTACGGAGACAATCATAATTACCATACTATGTGGTTCGGCTCAATAACATTCGATTCAGAGAACTACAAATATAGCAGATGCATGAGTAGAAAAAGCAAAATATTCTGCACACGCTGCATCCATTTTCTTGCTTTCCCACATTTAAAAAAAGGAAATAAACCTATCACATCCTTAAGTTGACACTACTTTGAAAAGGTCATAATCATTATTTAGATTACAATTGGCAATTTTTCAACTTTCTGGCAAAGTTCTAGACATAGATTTTTTTTTAAATATAGAGACATTTGCACTTTATTAGAACAATGTGTATAAAAGAAAATTATTGCAATATGTGCGAAGCCTCTTGACACTCATACGGGAGGTCCCATGTTCAATCCTACTTCGGTGCTTGCTCTCTTGGCAAAGTGTTTTGTCTATGATTGTCCTTCTCAACACAGGTGTATTAAATTGGTACCAGGTTGTTGGTTAGAAACAGTATTGATACAGATTTGGCTACGCTGTGTAAAGGAGATTTTCTTCCAAGTTCACTCTGCACGAAAGGCTAGAATAGTTGTATTGGATTTAGCCATAATTATACGGCATTTAAATTTTGTTTCGCCTCGATGACCTATGATGATCTTAATGTTCGTGATGCAGGTGCAGGCTCACTCGTATCTCAGGACTGTGCTTTGTTTTGCGTGGACATTTTTAAATGGTGGGCATCATTGTCTGAACAACATGTATTTTATATTTATCCATACTGGCTGAGGTCATACTCATACGTTGTAGGCGACTTTCAAAAATGTTCCTTTTACAATACTATCTAAACATGATCACGATCACGTTTAAATGTTCGTTAAGCTTCATTATTCAAATTTTGAATGATCATTTTTATTTCAAAGCTCATGCGAATCTGGAGGGTATTTCACATGTACCGGCCATAACTGCACCGGATTAACAAGTCAAGGTATTTATTCAATGTTCTTAATTTGTTTTAAAGTGTATTAACTTTTGTCTCAAACAAATTTGATACATCAATTTCTGTTTATGTACTCTCAATGTATTATACGAATCTGTGTATATATATATATATAAACATTTTAACGAATAATAAGAAAATCAAATAATAATAATACACCCATATTTATAGAGCACATAATAAGCAAATTAGTTTCTCTATGCGCTCTACAAGCAAAATGTGAAACATACAAACTTATTTACAAAGTACTTAATCTGACACGCTATAACTATCAATGACACATTGATTATGGCTTTTGAACTAGAAACCACAAGTCGTGTATACTTCTTTGATGCACACGGAAGCGTTTTTTCTCTTTTGACTTCTAGAAGTTCTGTACATGTACATTCATTCATGTTTGTATATATATATATATATATGTACATATATATATATATATATAATTTCTTTATGGATTCACGACTGTAGGACGTAGCTGCAATCACCATTGTTTATTACATCTCACATTCACATTGTTCGTTATTTGTCACAGAACCACCTACAGATAATTGCACCTGTTTGTCAGGCCACGTTGCGTGTGAAGACTGTTCACATTGTATCCCCGAAGACAAATGGTGCGATGGTGAATTCAATTGTCCTAATGGTGATGATGAACAGTCCTGTAATTGTCAGTACGGGCCGGAGGGGACAGTTTATCCAGTGAGTGTATTTCACTTAACATTAGGGACTTTTAGATTTTACACGACGAGAACGTGGACTGCCACGGTGACATCCTTTTAAGGTAATGTGACGTCCTTTTAAGGCACTGCCGGGCACGGGCCAGTGCCTTGAAAGAATGGCACACGTGGCAGTCCACGTTCTCGTCGTGCAAATCTAACAGTCCTTATTAGTCCAGATATGACGCGGCGAAACCGCGGCGGTTTTTTTATTTTATTTTTAGGATGACGTAAAGCGAAATACGCTTCCAATTTCTGTATTTAATAACACAGAGCTCTGTAAATAACGCGCAAGTCCTTTGTTGTGCGGATTCACCGAGCTCTGTTTTATAAGATACATAAATGGGAGCCGTATTACACTTTACGTCATCGTAATAAAATATTTAATATGCATTATTATTCCTACATAAGATTTGAGAGACAGAATACGAGTGCTTTTGTGTCGAGACACTTCATTATTAAGCATTGACCTACTATAAAAGTTTGTAGAACACGACCAATATCTCTCGAGGAAGCATAATATATTAAAAATATTGGGAGTGTAGCCTTAGGCGTTTTCATAAACGATGGATACGCCTTCAAAAGCGCAAGGCTAGACGATTGATTCGCACACATAGATGTGCGTTGTAGATATTTTGTTGTTGTAGTTTACATAATATGGTGTGAATTTTTTTCCAGCTATTGTTGGTAGAAGAGGGTATTGGGTGTGTCCAAAATAATTGACTATTAGTGTAGATTATATACGTCATTCATATATTCTTGTTCAGTGATTGGTTAAAAGTGTGTCACATGATTTTAAAAAACAACACTATTTTCCCAAGCCGTAAATAGTACCTCAACTAAAAAGACTATTTACGGCTGGGCAATGTCGGCCGCGTGATTTGACCCTACGCGCAGACATGTTTATAGGTTTATACCATACGCAAGTAGTGTGCGCGCGCGCTTGTATGAAGGGGGTGACCAAAGTTCGCGGATATTTTTCTTTTCTTGCACATTACAAAATATCCAGATCAACATATATCATGTTCTTTACTTCATAAGAATCGTAATTTATCATATAATCAGATTATATAACATTCCAAGGCTGTATTGACTTCAAACCAATGATAAGACGAGAAAATCGGAAGGCTTACCACTACCGACGTCTGTCAAAAAGTGTGACCAAAGTTCGCGCATGATATTTACTGCCCTCTTGTGGTGGGCTTTATATATGTAAACATCCCAAAAAGTGACAAAGTTCCAATCAGAAGCCGAACTTTATATTGAAACTTTGAACAAGATAATAATTTCTTTCTATCATTGAAATTTTGCACAAAAAAAAACCCTTGTTAAATTTTGCAAATAAAAGACAATATTTGTCATTGTTCACGTGTTAATTACAGTGTAGTACCTATCTGCATGTCATTTGTTTGTTTAAAACGTTTATCATGTGTCTCCTTTTTATATGTCAGCCATACATGAGTTCTCGCTCTTTTCAATTTTTTTCTCTCCACTTTCCCTTCTAAAATTTGTATTCTTAAGAACCCCGTAGAATCGTAGATTCATTAAAATTCACAAACACAGATGGTAAGGCGCAGAAGCAAGCGCGCAGGTTCCATTTTTTGCGTAAGAAATTGAAATTTTATCATTATTTTTCGGAGTAAATCCCTCTAATAAACTGATTTTCATATTAAAAAAACACAATTTGTTATGATAAAAAGCGTGAAAAAGCTAGCTTATTCACATTTTTATGTCGCATTTTGACCTTTGGAGATGTCGACGGTGCTCAAAGATTTCGTTGTCTCAGTCCCACACAGGCATCGCGTATCGTTCTCCTGTTTAAGCGCATTTAATGTTAGTACGCGAACTTTGGTCACACCACCATATGTGTGATCTTGTGAAGGAGTAGGGGTGGTATGTATGTTTGAGTTATGAAACTGTTGAAACTTGAATCCAACTTGGAATTTTGATTTTTACAGCAAAATCTTTTAACCAATCAATGAACAATGAATATATAAATGAATTATATAAACAAATATATACTGTCTTTATTCGAGTCTCTGGATTAAAATAAAACTATATGGTCCCTCGGTGACTGCAATAGTGCTATTTTGCTTTGGTGCTGCGCGCCTCAGCAAAATAGCACTATTGCAGTCACCTTGGGCCCATATAGTTTTAACCAGAGCCTCTCATGGCAGTATATATTTGTATACTATTCATATCCTACCATACATTTCACTTTCACTCATATGTATTTTGATGGCACATTTTAGAACGTGACAAAATTGATTAACCAGCATATTCTAAAGACTTTCCGAGAGTATTTAAGTTGCCACATCAGATGATGTGAAGTATGGAATTTCTAAACGTGAAATTATGTTTGAAATTTTGATATTTCATTTTGGAATAATAATGATAATGAACTCGATATGTAAACAGTATTGCTCTATGAATGTTAGGCTTCCGGGAGTAGTTTCTTTACCAAAAATATTGAGCTTGTTTCAGGCTCGTCCAATATGTTGGCATATCTCGTCCAATATTTACTAGCACTAACCTCAAGGCCCTTCCATACCCCCACTAGATATCGAAAATAAATGTATATAATAACGTTCTTTGTGCAGAGCTTTGTTATCAACTGAAAGAGTCACTATTTACTTCATAATATTCTTTAATCTTTTCAATTTTTAGGATGGGGCTACATGGACAGGTGGACTGTCCTGCGTGAAATGCTATTGTGAGCGAGGGGAAGTTGCTTGTGTAAAGGAATGCAATCTGGAATGCTCTGAGGTAAAAAAAAAATAATAATAAAAATAATAATAATAATAAAGAAGAACTGTGTAGTTCTCTCACTGTTGAGCTCGAGTCATGAGGACCCGGGATCGACAGACGGGGAGTGTCTCACAAAACCTTCTTTAAACATAAACCCGGGTTTTGATCACGCATGTGCTTACATTGTAAAATAAACTGTCCGAAAGCAATTTGGGAAATATGAATGGTGTAGAACATGAGAAATGTTGAAAGAAAATGGGAAAAAATAGACCCCATCTTGCATGCAGAAATGGGTACCTGGTATATGGGATCAGACGACAGTGTTTTGACCTAACTTTGCATTTGTTTCTCCTCATATTTTGAATAAGGGGTCATTAATTGTGGCGTGAAATCCTCTTCAGAGACATTTCTCCTTTGATATTCTTCAAAACTGAAGAAAAAAAAACAGCACAGAATAAGAAAGTTCCCAAATTCATATTTCCAGGACTCATGCATGCCTCCTGTTATTAGTCCAAGTTTGCCCACAGTCAATTGTAAACCGTGTTGATTTCACGAGACCCGTTCAAATGGGATATCCACGAACTTGAACTTAATACGTTGACTACTGAATTCTATCATTCCTATAGGGTTAATACAAGGGCCAACCCGTGTCAGTAGGCAATGGGTTAATTTGATGGCTTCGTGGGCCCTTCATTACAAGAAAGAATTCATTAGAGTTATAACAGAGAGTTAAATCATAACTTTCTATTTTTGTCCGATTTTGTTCAACCGATTTTGTTCAACCTTTTACAAGTCTGCTTGTATTATTTTTCTGCTTTCTTGTAGAGTAGCCATCTTTTAATTTTGGCTTTCCCTTTATGCTGTTTTTAAAAGTAGCTCTCTATTTATGGATAGTGATAGTATTGATATTCATTTAACATGTGTAACTGACATGTATGCATTAAAAAAAAACATTTTCAACACAATACTTATATTGCTGTGAAAGTAATGCCACTAAGAGTTCGTGCATCAGAGTGGTGAGATAGAGACCAGTGTAAATCAATCATGAAATCTTCTCCGATTTCCCATTTTATAAATTCATCTGGCCGAATAAAACCAACCTGTTCGGACACACAAAACATGGGTAAAATGTTTATTCTGAAAAAAAGGATTTGATACAACCACCTCTTTATAAAGACTGCATTTTCTTTTCCCGTTTTCTCGTTGAAACGCGTGCCATAGGCTAAATAAAGGACCTGGCTATAAATACCTCCTTGAGCGGTCTTTGTGTACATATTTAACTGTATTGTTTTTCTTTTATATTTTGTCGTCAGTAATTAGTTATTGATTAATCCATGTTTTTAATGTGTGTGTACGATTTGTTTTCATATCTTTCACCAGGGTATGGTTATGCTGTATAATGATATAGTAGAGTCGTGTTGCGACTGCGTTGGGGGTAAGCTCATATCGAACCTTAATTCTCCACCATCTGGTCCTGATTTATATATTTTGTTTCAGGCAGATATAGGAATCAAGATTATAGGAATAGAGAGAGAGAGGACAAATAATTTCACATTCAAAGCAATGTCCAGATCTTTAAAAACAAAAGTAATATAGATTAAATGTAGTATGTTTGTTAATATCTAAGTGCAAGCCCGAGTCGATATAGTACATTGTTTGGTATGGTGCACTTTGTAGGCAGCCCCTGATACTGTAATTCATTTGTTTTTTATTGTTCTTGTTTTGACTTTGGATTTTAAATACGAATTTAATTAATATGATGATGATTATTATCATAATAATTATTATTATTATAATACTTATTATTAATAGTAGCATTAGTAGTAGTAATAGTAGTATTAATAGGCCTGGTAGTATCATTATCAATTCAAGTTGGATATTAAATGTTTAATCATATCTGTATAATGGAACCCTTAAAAATAAAGCTCTTCCTCTTCTTGTTCGGAGTATACTAAATGGTTTTTAGCATTGCGTTTACTTTAGAAAGAGCCGTAGGTAGACGAGCAAGCGCCTTAAAGTACAATCCATCCTCTGTTTCAGCAATTCCGCATTGTGTTTAAATTAAGAGTCATTGCTTGTTACCCACTTTACGCATGGATCTGTCCCGGAGTATAATGTGCATTTCTTGACACCTTGTAATCCTTACCGACGTCTACGATAATCAATGTTAATTTATAATAATGGTCCTAAAAATAAGAAATCGTAGGGGATCGGTCATTTGCGCATGCTGGACATTACTATGGAATCAGCTTCCGCAAAACATTCGTTATATTTCAGGTGTAGATTGTTTTAAAATGCCCTTCAATCTCATCTTGCTTTCCAGTAGATCTAACTCTATTTTGTAAGTTTTCTTACTGTTGTTTATTTTGATGGTCCTACTTTTCTTTTGCGACTTGAGCACATTATAAATGTGGATTTGGTGCATTATGAATACTATATACAAACTACTATCATATACGTGCGAATAAAGGTATTGTGATAATGGCATATTAAATGCTTAACAGTTTGAGTGACTCATTTAATTGGACTCTTCCCCCTTTTTTACAGTTAACACAACAGAGTCAACAGAACTACCGTGTCAGGTGAGCTTACCATTTGATATATATATATATAATGCTACAGGTAGAAACTGTCAATATATGTACATATATTTATATACAGGTGTATATATATATATATATATATTTACATTTATATGTACATATTTACATTGAGATATATTCATATATATATATATATAACTATATAACACGATCGCATCTATATCCGTAAAATAACTCAAGGCACACGGAAACTAGACAAAACCAATGGGAAACTCATATTAGGCTAATCGGTCTCCAAGCATACACCCCGTTTTGTCCTGTTTTGTTATAGTATATTCTAAAAGGAAAATGATAGTCAAGCGTAATGAATTAATAAGGCATGAAACAACAAAGATTTCTTTTCCCGATTATCATGGAAAATTATGAATTTTGTAACCTTCTACTTTATTAGAGTTCTATTCTTTCTTTTTTACTAAACCGTTTACTTATCATATTTCTCTTTAACTGTTTGTTTTATGCTAGGATGTCCATTACCATAGAGACTGCCGAGTCGCTTCGGAGTTTTTTCTTTAGATCTCTGTTATACAATATGTGGCCTTGATTTTAAGAAATGCCACATTTTAGTCATCTAACTAAATTATATTTAAAATAATCTATTCTAAAATTCATTTACTTTACCCAGTTTTTCCGAATCCCGGTTAAAAATGACTGCGACACTTGTTACGATGAGGGAGGAACTCACTACAAGACATGTTATCAAGAACCATCTGAATGTCGAGCGGTAAGAAAGCAATTAACCTTTTATTCACCACAAGTGCTGATTGGCACATTGGCTGGTGTGCCATGAGTGCCAATCGGCAAAAAACAAAATAGGACAACATGAATATAATGTTTGTCCCGTGCTTTACACTATTAACATTACGCACATTTTTGTCTTAAAGAGCTACCATTAGAAACCACTTTTATCACCAGTATCACGTGTAGATATTGGTTGAACAGGATGCAGCTGTAGAAGCCATTGATAAAACTACATGTTTGAAGACTGCAGTGTTGTCATGACTGACACTTAAAGGGTTAACAAGACTAGACATCAAGTTCTCAAACATCTAGTTCATTCCATTTGATCCATTTGATTAAAGAGTCAATGAATTTACAGGTAATGGCATTAGAGGCAACAAGAACAAAACTAAAATGTGTGACTCTTATCTTTGGATCTGCTTTAATGTATTTCACTTTATACATGTTTCTCTCCACATCGTTAGTTACTAAATATATTTGATATCACCTGCTATGCACAACAAGACATCTATAGATGGACTCCAATTTGCAAACGTTAGTTGTTGCTATGCCAGACAAGCATCTTGCTCAAAATCCACAGACTAAATTTAAAATTTGCGATTCACATACATTAAGTGATTTCATATTTCAAGCACTCATAATTTTAACGATATTGGTACAATTTATTTCAAACTTTCGCCCTTCTGTTTTCTTATTTCTTCTTATATACGAATGAATTTCATACAAAAGTTTGATTGCCCTTCAATATTGAGAGAGTCTCGTCTTGTGGAATCAAACTTAAACTTAAAAAAAAAATATCATATCTGGCGCCTTTTTGTTGTTTTTGTGGTGCCTAGTCACAAATGTATATTCCTTGTTGAATTACACAGGGTGAACTATTTGTTTATCGGGAGGACAATTGCTGTGAATGCATGCCTGCCGCTGGTAAGTTACATTATATCAAAGTACCCCTTGTTTTTTTTAATGGTGACCCATGGGTCACTGCGCCCCGCAAGGCGCAAGATGTATTGATGCGGCCTGCCAAAAATACATTCCTGAATATGGTATGAATAAATTTTGAATTTTGACATCTTGCCTCGCTTGCTCGCAAAAGGGAAACCACAAGTATCTATTACGCTATCAAGTTCAAGTATAATATGAAAAACAATGTCAATAATTAAATTGAGGATAAACAAATGTCATGATGATGAATCAAGCGGGAGGGTAGGGGTATGTTCTAAAATATAAACAAAAAGCAATGACGAGAACCCATAAACAGACATTTATTTAGGCCAATACTTAGGCAGTGGTGCTGGCTGTTGTTTTCTTTTAATTATATCATTATCATTTAGATATGCTGCCCTTGTTTATGTATATTGTTTTCGTTTGATGATATGTACCTGTAAATCGAATAAATAAATAAATGAACAAGTAATTTGGCACGTATGTGTAATAGTCAATAGCATGCATCGTCATTTCAGAAATATTACTGGCCCGTCTGCTGACATAATCAATAGCCCCTGCCTTCGACATTGCCTCATATGGTATACGGACCAAGAATTCAGTAGCCCCATCTTTCGATTTGAAAAGTATGATGACATAAATAGATCTTTAAAAATCAATAGATAATGAATAAATCAGTACAAGTTGTGTATTTCCTTACTTTTGCCAAAGTATGGCGGTATCGATCACTATTTTTAGTCATAATTTACTAGTTAATTTATGCATGGTGAAATATAATATGAAATCCTATCATCTAACTTTCTTATAATTTTTTCTCCCTTTCTCTTGTTAGAGACAACCACTCCAGTTATGACCACAAAAGGTGATGTGTTGATATGTTATATATTTAAAAACCATTATAAAGTTTCTCATAAATACTGTTTTAAACGTGTTATTGGTCCGCAATGATAACTAGTACATGTTTGAAAATTGAATAACGAATGTGTAAACATTACGTTGACTTAGTTTGGCTACATAATGCATTTTGTATTCTGGATCGGAGGAGCATTGCAACCGTATCGTTTCTCAAGAATAACGAATTACATATAAGCTAGAGTTGGCGATGACAAATTGCAATGGCAAAGTCGCCTGTTGAACGTGGTATTGATGAACATCATAATAATGGTGATAACAATGTTGATAATGAATAACATACTAAACAGTTTTATTGCGTTTTTTTATAGGAAATATCTTGCGTTACCTTATCCTAAGCCCAGCTGTCAAATACATTCGATCAAAGGATGCAATAAATTTTCTCACCATCATGTACCCAAAACTACACTAAGGTTCAGAAAGACTTGAAATAAGCAACCGGGTGATGAACCGGACTATAACATTTGTGATAGAATGTCCAGTAAATTACCCACGATTTCGCCTCCACATTGTTTTTGACTGATAATCGAGTCTCATTCTGCAATTTTCTAAATACGTTCTCTTTTAAGTGTACTTATCACCTGAAAAAAATTATTTGTGTATAGCTAGAATGTATTAGAACAACCTCAAAACACTTTGCCTATCATTCTATAGATTAAAAGTTGAGGAATATGAAGAAAATAATAATAATATTCAATGCAAGCGACTACGCATGCGTGTAATAGTCTACTTAACAAGTCGTTTTTATGTTTATTGAGAATATATTAAAACTGCAATATTTCCTTGTAAAGTAATATTTGAAGCTCGTTTTTTAAATACAGCATAGTGTCATAATACCCCTTACGTCAAAAACCAAACACGTTTTGGTGATTAAAGGTACGCTTTAACTAACTTAATCTGTGAATGTGCACCAATGATCCATATATTTTGCTATGGATCTTAGGGATCTTATGTCCCTATACTTAGTGTAATATAGTCAAAATATTACATTTGAACATTAGTTCTGTAAAGAGATATTGCACTGTTTAAATACTCATTATATAAATTGTCTGTTGAGAGCCAAAATTGCGTTATCTCTGTGTGAAAGTATTTGACCCCTCCTGTCTCTAAACAGACGCGCTGTGGGTGGGTTTTATCTTTTATTTTTGTTGCTTTATTCATATTTCTCAACTGTAAGCGAAAAGGTTGATGGGCATTGTGTTTAGGGGAAGATTCTATACGTTCTAGCTGTACATTTCTTTTTTTCTCCAGATGATTCGTACACTTTTAAAGTTTTAAGGTTCATACTATAATTGCAAACTGTTTTTTTGTTGTTGTAATTTGCAGAATGTACCGATCCTTATGTTCACGGTCAACCCCAGTGCTGTTCATACATAGATGGCGAGTGTACAATCGATACAGCATTCTCCGGCTCAACTGCATGCGGTGCATGTAAAAGTCCTTTGGTCTTTAATGGCCTTAATTGCATCCATGAAGGCGATTGTCCATGCAAAGATCAAAATAACACACTTCAACTAGTGAGTACAAGCCTTCGTCTTAAAGCCCATGTACAGTTCTCTAAGTAGGACCTTATTGTAAATAAGCTCTCGAGCTTTCATAGGCCATCCTGTCAAGTTAATTTTTTTTATTTTCTTGTGTTCTATATCTTTTTCCCCTTGTCTTTCGTACCACAGACTCTATTTTGATCTTGTGTGTATTTGAGCTTGACAAATACAAAATAGAATTAACTCAAATTGATATCAACGATTGCAAATTATACAGGGTATAAAAAACACAAAGTCAAGGCAAGGATGCCCTACATGCGTTTTAACCAACTCAACAAACATCACGTTTCCCCTGAATTTTGACATTTTGACACCCTAAATGCGTCACTCGCCCTAGCAAAAGTACCATTTTCGAGCGTGTGTGCACAATATATTTAACCCCCCCAACCGGCCTCAGCTCCGTGGTCTAGTGGTTTAGGCATTTGTTAGCACGACCTAAGACCCTGGTTTTGTTGCAACATTTGCAAATATTTTCACGTAAGAGGAAGGCGGGTGAAGAGGAGCAAGAATTTAAAGGGAGTTCCTGCCCATTTGCAAGTTGATTTGAATGAATATAGAAGAAGAAAAAAAAACAGTAAAAGTCTCTTAAAAATCGGCTGAGAAATGTTTAGAAATTTTAAAGTTTCGGATTGTTTCATGAAAAAGTATTACTGTATGTATCACACAGGCTGTTTGCAAATTAGCGAGTTGATGTTATTTCTCGCATTTCTTTATCCGTTTAGTGCAAACAATTAAAAAAAAATATAACTTTCTGCCCTGGGGTCGTAAAAAAAATGGCGTGAGACTCATGGAATATGTGCAAAATCACCTTACTGAAAAAAAATTAACTTTAAGGAAAAACATGAAATTTCATAAACAAGGTGATGGGATGACATCATGACCTCGCTCATTTGCACAAGGCCTAAGCAATACTTATAACTCTTTCATGAAATTATGCGAAACTTTAACATTTCACAAATTTGTTATTTTTCATCTGATTTTGATGAAACTTTCACCGTTTATTTGATTAAGTTTTTTTTTATTTATTAAATTCAACTTGCAAACGGGTCAGACTTTTCCTTTAAACCTACGCAAATTATTTGTCTCATCCAAATGATTTCTCATATTATGTAAATTTACCCATCGAGAGTTGCCAATGCTATAGTATTAGGAAAAAAAAATCCTACATAGGCCTATATATATATATATATATATATATATAATAAAGTCCTGCGTGGGCTAATGGAAATCTAAGAAGAAAGCAATGAGTAAAGGAGTCAACCGTGAGGAAAAGAAGAATTTTCAAGTAGTGACAAATGTCATTCAAACCAGCGTAAATATTTCCTTACATATATATTTATATATATAAATGTAAGGAAATAACCTAAACAGCAGTTTTGGCAACTCTCGTGGACATAATACAACGTGGAAGGAAATGAGAGAATAATAGTTACGTAGCTTTAATCAACGTTTCCAATTGCCGTACTCTCTTTTGGGAAATAATAATATTAGTAATATTAATGATAATGATACTAATCATAACAATAATAACGATGTATTATATATATATATATTTCTGTACTCTGTGGTAGCAACCATAATGCTGATGATACTACTACTCCTACTACTAATACTACAACTAATTATGATAATAACTATAACGAATAAATGTATGAATAACGGGATAAAGGAATAATTGATCAATAAACGATTGATTATTTCTTCCTTAACAGCCGTTTTCGACGTGGCAGCATCCAACTGAGCCGTGTATGACATGTGCATGCATAGGGGGAAACACAACATGTACGGATACAAGTAACACCTGTGAAGTTCTGCTTTGTGATGAGGTAAGTCTTTATGATACTTATATAACAGTCATTTACTCGTAGCACTTTAGTGTAACCTTTTAATGAGTTTCATTATTTTATAGTTTTAATGCAGAATGCTCTAAATTGGCGAAACATAGTGAAATTTTTAATCACTTCATTCATGTGTAAATTGGCTATTTTTGTTTCTCATTCAAACTGTTTCATGTACTTTTTTTTTCAACTGTGAAAGAGTGGAATATACAAATAATGGTTGCCAAATTTGAGGAGGAAAAGCTGATTCACTTAGAAAACTCCGAACTGCTTTTAAATTCGTTCTCGAATATGCTGAAATAATCCGCATGAAACTGAGCAGGTTCTGTTTATAAAACACAACAGTCCGTATTGTACTGATTCAGTTAAACCCGACCTTGGGATAACAAAGGAAAACCTCAAACAAACGTACTTTGTTCAACCTGATTTGGAAGAAAACTCCAAATCCAGCGACGGGTTTGAATTTTAGTAGACTGAAAGTCAATACGTTTGTTTTATCACTAGATGAATGGACTCATGTAGAACTGATGTAACCGTGTTTGCTTTTCCCCGATATTTCACAACACGTATTTGTTCGAATTCATGTTGTTGCTTTTGTTTATGAATTGTTGAATAAAATCTTTCATTTATTTTTTGTTTCCAATGACATATCCCGTATCCTTGAAATGTTATCGTATCGTACAACTGATGGGAGTCATACAGCATACTATTAATCCAATGTATATCGTTCGAAAATCCATCAATAACTCACCGAGGTAATTATCTTTTCTTGCAGTCACTACAAGTAACGCCGCCTGATGAGTGTTGTGCCTATTGTGAAGGTAAATAAGATAGTATTTGAAATGATGAACAAAATAGTGCAATAAATACAAACTTAATTTAATTAATCATATATGTCGAAGACCACACAAGTCCAAGTAAAAGAGCTGTTTATATAATTTCTTTTTATAAGGAGCAATATATGACGTAAGATCATGGGAAGTTGTCCTATTTAAGAGAAATGTTGAAGAAAAATGATGTTTTTCTGGGTCAGGATAGAAAATTATTTTGCAACAAATATACTAAGCGGGAAAGTGTAGGCGCTGGTGTGGGTGTGCGTGTGTGTTTGTCTGATCCGCAAGCCCACTCCCCCACCTCCACCTCCACGGGGCGTTGACAATTCATGTTACGGATAATGCTCTTTACGTATGTTCCTACGTTTATCCTCATACCCCAGCAAGGATTTTAAGAATTCAACATGCCCATATATACCACGCAATGTTCACACAAAAGCGCGAATGAAATAAGAGCGCTGACTTGGCATACTCAAACAATACTTCGATATTCACTTTGAATATTCACATTCTTTATACATACTTTATTCCACGGCAACGTGTGAGTCAATATCAATGCAGTAATATTAGTGACAACATATAACCTAGGTAAAATCTAAATTCTTTGCAAGTTTGAATGTCAAATTAAAAACCTGCCCTTTTCTTTCTCATTCACCACTAGAAACAACTGATTCGGGTGACACGGGTACGTATGATTTTTGTTTTAAACTTTGAAAATATTTGTCTAGGCTTGCTATACATTCTAAGGAGTCTGTAACAAAACGAGCCGGAAATAGTTTTAAGCAGCCTTTTCCATATTTATTGTTAGAAATTATGTTCTCCTCTAGAATTGATACAGAACGCTCAGTAAATTTCATGTTTTTGATTATTATTTTTTTTCTTCATTCCAAGCAGAATAGTTATGATATTGTAGGAATCAAAGTTATATTTTTTTAATTGGACGACGATCCCATCGGGTAATTACGTCATAACATTATAATTTCCGCTTTGGAAGAGATGTTATAAATGTGATATGTGCTATACATGAATCAAATATTAATATTATTATTATTATTATTATCATTATATGAATGATTATGGTGCATAAACATGGACGAAAGTTTGTGAACATCAATTCAAATGTTTGTACTACAAGTTGTCATACATAGAACTTCAGGATCTTGCGCCGTCACAGAGCCTAAAGGGTTCAATTGTCATATACTTATCCCTTGCTCAAACATGCATATTGCGTGTTTCAATTATCAATTGATTTGTTGTATTCCTACTCCTTTGGTATCATAGAAACGACAACTGCGCGCACAAGGTCTCCACCAGAGACTACAACCGCGTCTACGACAACGGTCTCAACATCACCCACGGAGACTACTTCAATATCTACAACGCCTGGTAGGATTGGGGATGTTGGTGTACAAATATCTTTATAGACATTTTAAATGATTTCGGTTCATAGTGTTCAAATCACTTGATTTTTTTAATTTAGCAAGAATGTGTATAATCAACCTTAGGGGCTTAGGTCAAATTACACATCTAATGTTTCATATAGGCCTGAGACCATAGAAGATAAATGTAGTAAATACCTTACGACTGCCCTGTGGGTTTTGTGTGCACAACGTACAGCTTTCAGCATATAAATATGCAGATCTTATGTGGAGTTCTCAAAGGTTGCTGTTGCATGCTCAAAATGGTCATCCCAATATTTCATAACTGGTAACCGCCTTCGGATTTTGAGGGCCATCATTCTGTTTGACAAATATAATGTTAAAAATAATTATTTGAAAGATAGAAAGTTGGATCCCGGACGAATATACATGCACCATTCAACCTGAAGAACAAATTTCCCTTTAAGTCAATTTGAATTTCATGAGATCGGTATGACCTAGCTTGAATAGGGATACAAATGGGAGTTTAAAACTTTAGCTTGGCTACAATTGCTTTTTAAGGAGAAGTGTAATTTCTACCTTTTATTTTTTTCTTGCATGACAAGACTATAAATGCAGTCACATCCAAATAAGAAAAGAAGAAGAAAAAAAAGAATTTTATGACATTTACCCTCTTTAAGTTTCCTTTAATTGACCTTCTACGAATTTTAAAGTTGCAAAAACGACAGCAACTTCATACTTCCCCAAATCAAAGTGTGGATACAAAATGAGGTTTAAAACACTCAATAAATAACAGGTCAATCTCACCAAGACAGAAATGTATGACGTCTTCTTGAGGTTGCATTCCTCTTACTTAGTATTTGCCAACGAAAATCCCATTTTAAATTTACAGGGTGCTATGATGAGCTGAAGAGCTATGTTCCCAACAACGTCACCTCTTACAGCACAAGTGTGACCTCAGAGATAGCAGATTTGACGGAAATCCAAATTACTTCTGCATCAGACATCCTGACAAATCTCAGAGTTAGAATGACAACAGACGGTCAGAGTTACACAGATGTTACAACGAGGACGAGTCTTACTACTGAACCATTCACTGACCCTATTACCGGCGAAGAAGTAATCAATATTTACATTACCTTAGATCGTTCTGAATCTTGAACGTCCTCTTTTTCCTCCTTGATTTCGTAAGTCAAGAAGAAATTTCAATTTGAAAGTGATCACTTCCTCACAATGATCAATGGATTTGTCTGACCACTCACTGCCTGTATCCCATCATTCTTTTCTCTTTAAACGTGCTTGAGAAAAGGGGAAATCGTTCTCTACATTACACGTTGTACTTGCAGACCAACTACACAATTCCTTAATATAAAGTATAAACTAACAAATGATCAATTCTGCACTATCCTAATGGACAAGCAGTCCCCTTGGAGCTTGAAAACAGTATGAATAAAATGATTTTTTTTCCCTTTAAGAGAAAGCTGTGTCCCATCTGAGAAATAGATAATTGGAAGTTATTGTAATTGTTATTTTGTCTGAGAAACCTATCATGTTTGTCTGTTTCTTTCTTTGATCGTTTCTTGTTCATCCAGATGACGGTAGCGAATTTGGAATTATCATCAAATGAGGTTATGAAAATCTCCTTTAATCCTGCTCTTGAATCCGTTCGTAGTATAGAGGTGATTTTCACGGATACTGTAGATGTCACATCCTTGACACTGCATGGATGCAACCCAGGTAATTTAATTGATAGGATATTGATAATAGGTATGCAAGATTATACAATTTGTCACTGTTCTTGCTATTAAACAATTGACTCATGTGATGGTGCTACATTTTGCACTTAATACTGTCAACGTAGGGATTATATTTCAGTCAATTTGGAAGACTACTAGCAAAGACATCACATTCTAGACATTTCAGGTATTTCAAAGAGATTATCGTTCTTGTTTTGTTATATTATTTTCTTTCGTATCGTACCAGTACGATCGATGACTACCTTACAGCGTAAGGCCTTAAAGAATTCAGATAGATCCCAGAAATGCCTTTGAAAACATCCAACGTTATGTGCAAATCTATGAAGAAGAAAACATGGTCAATTTCTCATCAATATATTTTCTTTTTTTCGTGCTAACCGCTAGGTACTGTTCCAACAACTTCCACATCTGCCCCAGAGACTACCTCCGTGTCTACAACGCCTGGTAGGATTTGGGATGTTGGTGTAAAAATATCTTTAGACATTTTTAAGGATTGTTGGTTCTGGTGTTCCAATCACCTGGATTTTTTTAAAAGCAGGAATGTGTAAAATCAACCTTAGGGGCTTAGGTCAAATTACACATCTAATGTTTGATATGCGACCACAGAAAATAAACGTAGTAAATACCTTACGACTGCTCTGTGGGTTCTGTGTGCACAACGTACTGCTTTCAGCATATAAATATGCAGATTCCGTTAGACAAATAACACATGCACCATTCAACCAGAAGAACAAATTTCTCTTACAGTCAATTTGAAATTCTTGAGATCGATAGGACTTAGCTTCAGTATGAATAAACAGGGGGATTTAAAACTTTGACCTCACAATAGCTATTTATGGAGTAAAGTGTAATTTCTATCTTTTGATTTCCTTACATTATAAGATTAAAAATACAGTCACATCTAACAAATAAAAAGAAGGGAAAAAAAAGAGTTTCATGACATGTACCCTTTTCAAGTTTCCTTTAATTGACCTTCTACGAATTTTAAAGCGGCGAAAACGACAGCAACATTTTATTTCCCCAAATCAAAGTGTAGAGAAAAATGAGGGTTAAAACGCATAATAAATAACAGGTCAGTCTCACCAAGACAGAAAAATGTATGACGTTTTCTTGAGATTGCCTCTTTCTTATTTAGTATTTGCCAACGAAAATCACATTAATTTTAAAGAATGTGTAAAATAAACCTTAGGGCCTTAAGTCAGATCTCGCATCTGATGGTTCATATACGACCATAGAAAATAATTGTACTAATACTGTTCCAACGACTACCACAGAAGCACCGACTACAACTACTCAACCGAGTAAGCACCCATCATATAATGTTCTCCATTATGTCCATATTGTAAAGTAGTTGCTAGCAAAAATGGTCTTTTGTGGAACGTAATTATTCAAAATAAACTGTTTAATAAAGTGAAATATATACTCTGTATCTGAACACCACAGTCACTAGTGTGGATGACTATCGCGATATGAATATATATGAGAACCATATGATAATTTAGAATACACATGTGAAACGTATATAATTTAAGCACATTATCAATAGGCGGATTCCCAAGCAATTATTTCTTATTTTGGAGTTTTCTATTGGCTTTCAAACTCGCTAAATAAGTCAAATAATGCATTTCAATGTAGGCATACTTTAAATTTGATCACCTTATTCAAATCGAAGGATTTTTGTCTCGAGACACGTTGAAATTTTTCTTCAAGTGACATTGTACAGGGTGACCAGTTTATTTTCTTTTTAATCTCGAAATACGAGACATTTCTGGGGCTTTGCGTTTAAGGTCGGGCAGTGCAAACAATTTTCGTTTGTTAAACGTGAGGGCGTGTTTAATTAAAATAGTTGAATCCGGGTCAATGATTTTAAAGGGATAGTTGAGTTCTTGTTTAAGACCGCAAATGCCTTCAAAGTGCGTGGTTATTGCTCTTATTCTTATTTATAACATTTCTAGTGGCCTATTAGAACCTACAATTGCTATGAAGGTAATTTTAGACCCCAAAAATGTGTGAATTTAGAATAAATACGGTCATACCAATTCAGCTCCACTTAAAAAAAATACATTGACTGTTAATTAATTCATTAATTAATAATAACAATACACGGGCCAGCTGGTTGTGCGTATTATATGACACGAAAAAGCCAACAAAAAGCCAATATTGGCATTGTCTGGAATAAAACGTATAAGCTTAGGCGCGCTATCTCGTTTTTTCAACGGCTGGTTTAAAATTACAGAATATGTGTGGGCCACCACAAATATTAGAAATTTTTATATTTATGGATATTTCAGCCGTCTCTGAATCGATTTTGATCAAACAAAGATGATTTTGTCATTCAAATTGTATATTCTTTCCAATTTGACACTCATTTTTTTCATTATCTCACAAAAAATTATTTTGTGTAGCGCCCTCTGCAACAAAACTCAACTATCCCTTTAAGCACTGTAAACAACGCAAAGACGTATTGTCATGATGATAATTTTCCATGCGTGACTGTGTACATAATACTAGATGTACTTTTTTTGCAGGCACTACAACACCATATGTATGCTTTGATAGCGACACATCTGAAAACTATCAAGTACGTATCATAATTTTGTTCTTGTCAAAAGTTATAGATGTACATTCTCTGCAGTATAGTTTAAATATAAAATCAAAAAGAGATTTTTTTAAATGAATATCATTATACATATTTAGTTTGTGCAGTCCCCAATTCTGGATGTGCCCCTCGAATACTTTGCCTGCTCCCCGTAGTAATAGCTCCCACATGCAGGCGATGAAGAGTTTGTCATCGGGGTAATAAAGACCAGAGATTGGTTTTTATGCAAAACTTTCGTACTCATTGCAAAGTTCCTGCCGATCGACTTTCGTGTCATGCATGCGATCTTGCAGATCGGCACCTGTTGCAAATGAAAGGTCAAAACAGCATTTCAGTTATCACCAGCTCAGACCAGGTTCTCCGTCCGGACTTCTCTGGGCATATTAATTTGGATATCACGCCATCTTCGGCAGGATGCTTGTGAGTGGATACTCGCCTAATGGAGAGATTGCTCTAAACTAGAAATGAGCCAGATCCTAGATGAGCTCAACTCCCTTGAATTTGTGTGCTCATTACCCCACTGGTGACTTACTTTGCAAGTCGGTCCTCAACACAAGCAGATATATTTACCTAAGACCCTATTCTCTCAGTGGGCCTACATAATTTCCACATGAAAATATACTTTTAAAAAGAATGTACGTTGCAAATTATCACTATACTATATACTGCTGTGTCCTCCAGTGTGTTAGTAGAGTCCACAACCTCCAAAGCATAGAGAGTCCGAGTCACTAAGACCTGGTCCAAGTCCACACAAAATATGATTGATATCATCATTTCAGACTTCTAAATAAAGGCATGACATTGATCAGTTAAGAAACATTTACGAGCAATACCAGACGGAAATATTGTGTAAAGATATAGATATTCCTAATGGCTTTCTTACTGTAACAATTCATTATGCTTTTATTTCATATTGGGCACGTGCACTTTATAAGTGATGCCATTCGTATATCTAGGATATAGGGATCCGTCAGGTTCTGTCTGCCAAGACCTTGCTAATCCTGCTACCACATTTCACACAATTTTCACTATTTAGCTGATAGTAAAAGATAGAAAAGTGCCCCATACCTTGCCCAGCCGACAATCGAATCAACCTTCAACATATTGTATCAATGATGGTTTGGCTGATTCGGGAACTGGAGATACTTATTTTTATGTAAATGTTTTAAAGAATTAGTAAAAACAAAACGATCCAGTGTAAAAAAAAAAGCATTTAACTCAACACCAATGCTCAGAGTGTTTTGTCCCTCTCACTCTCTCTCTCTCTCTCTCTTTCTCTCTCTTTCTGTCTTTGTTTTTCTTTGCAGGTCGGTGACATTGTGAATAGAACGTGCGAACAGTGCATGTGTATACAGAATATAGGATTTATGTGCTCAAAGACAGGTTGCAACCTTCAGCCTGGTGCCTGCGAACAGGTATTTATTAGTTCGAACAGATCAAAACAGATTCAACTATAGATCCATCGTGAATCTATAAATCATTTTAAATTCTCGTACTTATCTTTGTCAGACATATTTAAAAACATTTCACATGTAATGCAGACAAATTTTAAACAGTTAAACAGTGAACATAAAGAAATAGGGAAATATCGACCAACAGAAGGGGGAGCTTTCCTCTTCTCTTAATTTCATTCACTATATATATACGTGGTGTCTAAGAGGTTTTTATTGGCAGCATCTTAAAAATTCGTTAAAACATTGGTCACTTTCCTCAACATACATTCAAATTACAGAAAATTTTTGCCCCTTTTTGCTCCAGCGGTTCAATATCGAACTCTTTCCACTCATTTTGATTATGTGTCACTCAAATCTCTTATTTCATTATCCAATCACAGCGGATTTCATTTAAATTCGAAATGCGTAAGCAACAGTCTATTTTACGCGGAGTTTAACCAGAAGAGCCCGGAATGATTTTTTTTGTATCACCTCATTCCATTTTTATTTCACCAAAGGCCCACACTTTCTCACATAGTCATTCAATTTAGAACATAATAAATCAGCTTTACTAAAATTTAAAAAAAAAATGCCGCTCGCTTTTCACCAGTAATTTATAATTTACACGTTTCATTAGATGATGCACTATTCTTATGTTTCTCAAACATATTCTTCTGTATATTTTCTATTATTCATAATTTCATTTCATTTTTGAAGGGTGAATCAGTGGTCAACACTGCTGACGGATGCTGTGAGTGCCGCGAAGTGACTACTACTCCAGGGACAACAACCCCAGGTATGGGCTATCTTCGTACTAATCCGACGATCGCATCCTTTCAAATTAAAGTCTAATATTTGATAATGGATATATGGATGTAATGTTATATCGGTATGTAAAGCGCAGCTACTATAAAAATAACTCTACTGCTATTTATCATATTAGCCCATTTATTGCTGAATTGTGCTCACTGTGATAAGCATAACGCAGGGATCACTCGTTTCCCGTAGTCCCGTAAGGGGTTTATATAATGTATCATGTTATTACCCTGGATGTAGCTGAGCCGCCGTGACAAGTTGCAAATCACTCACGGAATTGCTTCTTTGATTTACTTCACCTGGTTGGAGAGTGGCAAATGTTGTTTAATGGCTCGAAAGGGACATTAGGGATCCGCCGGGATTCGAACCACGAACCATATGATCCACAACCTGCAGAGACGTATCCACTGGAGTAGACCAAGAAACCCGTACAATTCCTACACGACCAAAGAAAACCAAGATGTGTTCTGACCATTATTTCCATCTTAACCATTATACATCAATGTATGACAGCTGCTCTGGTATTTCTGAGCAACGAGTTTCATTATGGTAACGATGGTAATATCGTGTTTATCTTAGCACTCTTTCCACCACGCAAGGTGCTTAAAGAACTCCAATCACGAAAATATGACACCGGTTCTAGGTAGTTTACTGATTCCGATGGTAACGGCATTCAATGAATTCCTTACACCGACACCCTTGAACACCAGGGTGGAGAGTGGCAAATGTAGATCTATGTGTTGCAAAAGGACTCAAAGACATGTGCCGCATCGGGGCTCGAACCCATTACCTTCACATATCCAGTCACCTTCACCTACGATAACGTCTTGAATATAGTAGAGCAAAATAAGTTGTATGGACAATGTGGTGCTAATTTTATGTATATCATGTGATTGCAGCTTGCCTGGCACCTAAGATTTACCGTGAGAACTGCGACTGCCAGCGAACCTGTGAAGACATGTTAACACCATGCACAACGCCTTCACCTGATGCGGCTTGCGAATTCGACTGCTTCTGCCAAGAAGGAATGGTGATGGCGTCGGTGAACGACACGGAATGTGTTCTGGAAGAGGATTGCTTTCCCGTCTGTGAATTCAATAACCAAACATATCAGGTGCAAATTACTTTCTGTGGATTCTATATCAATATTCAAGATTTATTGAAATATATCTACGCAGGCCGATGGCTAAAGATGGGAAGAGTGACATTTCATCAGGCTGGTTAAAATAATCGACATTCTTTGAAACTAATTTACTTAACAATATGTTTTAAATAATAGAACCAATGTTGTAATATATAGAGGAAATATTGAAACAAAAGATGACGACATCAATAGAAGAAAATGATACTTTGACAGAAAGTATATGCGGTATCCTTTGATCCATTTTCGTTACATGTATAATATTATCTCGGGATGTGCTCAAAAGTTATTATCAAGGCAAAGTTTAAAAAATGAAAAGAAGGGACAAACAGATTGTACATATCTTCTAATGAGTAAAGCCCAATAGAGGAAAGTTAACCTGTTATAATAAACCTATTATGACCAATCACCTGTCAAATACTGCAAATTAAAGATAATTTGTTTTCCCAAAATGTGTGCTTGCTTGCTTTGCTCTCTCGTACAAAAAATAAATTCTTCGAAGAGTGTTGATGATAATGTTGCAAGGTGCAAATAATATATCAAAATCAAAAGCGTATTTTTAAAATTTGCATTATTTTGTTGGAAAAGAGTACATCTAACGTCCTACTCACATTTCCCGTTAGATTAGGGCATTGGATTATAATTGGACCCCCCCCCCTCCCCCTGGCGCCAAGATTCAGATACGCCACTGCCGCCATTGATATCTTTAAACAAAAATTATCTCTGACAGATTGGAGAGAAATACCAGGAAGTGGACGATCCATGTACTGAGTATACATGCTTAGGAGAAGGTTTTGCAACCAGCAAGTACGAGTGCAGGCTGCCGTGTGAGGTAACGAATTCTGTTTTACATGCGTGTGCGCGTGTAGAAGAGTGCGTGTGTGTGAGAGAAACTGAAGATAAAACTCAACATTTTTTCTGTCGGCTTCAGAGGCTGTTCTTTCAAAATAACATAGTTATTTGTTATGGTATGGTGAGATAAAAAAACGAAATTGAACCAAGAAGAATGACCTTGTTGTAATACTTGATTCCAAGGCACTACCCAGGAAAAAACAGTCTCTCGGACAACTACAATCAAATACAATTATCTTTCCAGTAGTTGTCTTAGAATAATGATAAAGGGTTACTTTCTGCGGTAGCATTTGTCCGGTGGGTAATTAGCCGAAAATGAGGGGTAGTTTCCCCGGAGGTAAAGGTCCGGAGAACGAATTTATGTGATGCATCTATGCAAATGTTGTATTATGTCACCCATGTTCATATTCAAAGCCTCTAATTTAAGCCCAAGCTTCATGAATCACCATAACAAGATTACAGTGTGAAGTTCGGTCATTCAGTTTTACTATCCTTCATCCATTTGGGACATTGTCATTATTAAACACCAGCTGGCCTCGTACCTTCACAATAATATCCACGAATTGGCATTTATTTTTTTTGAAAAAGTGTAACGAATATAAAACTTAAGCGTTATATAATATCCGTACAATAATTTCCCAATGCCCTCATGATATTCAGGGTTCTCAAGAAAAGAAATGTCATATATTGCAAGAAAGAAAAAGAGAAAAGGTTCTCAATAATGCATAAAAACATACCTGGCTAGTAGTAACCTTTCCATAGAAATGTTGAAATAGAATATGGTGGTAACAGTAACTGAAACGACGCTAATGGGACTTTCACATGGTTTAAGTTTTAGACTACAGGTTACTTTAAATTCAGTCTTTATTTTTTCTTGAAAAATTATTTTTGTCAAACTTGTAATATCATTCTCAAAATAATTATCTAATTTCTATCACATGTTCATATGCTTAATATGGAATTGTATTTTGAATGTACATTTAACATATATTTTGCACTTTATATATATACAGCCAAGCAGCTTTCCTGCCGGCTGTTGTACTGGTTGTGGTAAGTTAAAGTCACAGGATTAAAACTGTATAAGTCTAATCATAATTCACTCAGTAACAAAAAAATGACACTCGTTTTTGTTCAAATTTTTCATATAAACCCCCAATCAAATATAATAAAATGTGTTATAAAATTAAAGAAGTAATAATATCCTACCAAGAACAATTGAAAGTTGTTATCATACAGCACGAGATGTTACCAAGAAGAGTAATTTGATGAAAAGGAATTTAGTTTAATTTATAGTATAACTTTCTATAACTTAGTTTATAGCGATAAAAACTTATTATCATGTTCAGTATAAAGGATTCGCGCTGACAATTCCAAATGCTTCTTTATATACAAATTACCCATTTCAGGTATTACTGGACTACAAGACAACTATTGTCTCTAGTAGCTTTATAATCAAAAACATAAAACTTAACTAAGAGGCCATTGGTAAAAAAAAAACACTTTGAAATACAGTGTGGCATATGATCATTATTTTAATGGCACTTAACGAGATAATATATGTGTTGGGAAACCAATGCCAAATGGTTATCCATATTCTCACATTCTGCTCTTTTCCTGCTCTTTTCTGTTATAGTTACCACACCGAAAGGCTTTAAAGAAAAGGGTAAGTAAGCTTTTGAAATCATGATGAAAGAGGATGTCTACCCTGGTATTCAATAACAGTGTACAAAAACAGAGAAAGACGTTGATAAATGTTTGAGCAATATCCGATTGATCACTGAAACGAAATTTGGCAACTCTGTGGCGTATCCTTCGAAGTTCGCTTCCATTTGCACGGTACAGAAAAGTTGATATAAAACAATTTTCCAAGTTATCAATGAGGGAATAAATTCGTTTCATGTAATGATTATATCCAGGGTATATAAGAGTAAACATTTAAAAGAAATAGAAATTAATGAATGTAATTTTAGTATAGAGCAAATGGGAGGTGACCTCACAATAAACATATTCTTTTACATCAGAGAGTTGTCATTACGTGTTTGATCAATTACATCATCAAACTTCAAAATTGATTATTTTTAGTCTAATGCGTCATCTTATGCCAACACGTGGAATCAATATTCTGATCTTATTTTCATTTGTTTTTCTTCTTTATCAATATGCGTAGCCTGTGTATACCTTGGCACAAAGTATCCGGTGAGTTAAATATTTTCGTTTGAATTTCTAATATTTTGTTGTGGGGGGGTGCCATGATGCAATGAGTAAGACAAAATAAGGTTATGTGAGTTTCAGGCAGGGGCGGATCCAGCCGGCGGCAAGGGAGGGGACCTAAAAAGGGGCCCACTTCGTGCGAAAATTTGAAAATCGTGCCGGCCGATTTTTCGCTTAGTGGGGGGGGGTAGTGAGCACAGTTATTTTTTGGGGCGCACCCGAAAAAAAAAATTCCCTACGGAAAAGGTTATTTTTTTCACGCCAACCCCTTGGGCGCCAGGGGAGGGGGCCCATCTTCTTCTTTTTTCAAAAAAGGGTGTTTTTACCTGTTTTTTGGCTAGGGGAGGGCCCCCTGGATCCGCCACTGGTTTCAGGTCCCAGTGATTAAAACATTCCAATGTATGAAATACTGTGAAAATAGATGACGAAAGCAAGTTCAACGGTCTACATAATGCATATAACATCACTACTTATCTTATCAATTAATACGACAATTGCATTGTTGACTGTTCGAATTCAGTGATTATTATTATGTATGGGCACGCGATCACTAAATGTGATAGCCGTTTACATTGCCTATGTCTGCATTTAAGGTAACACCATTTTAAAAACTCTGTTGTTATTTCCACTTCTCAAGTAGCGTCAAGTAACATTGAAGAAACTTGGTATCCAAGAATCGTTTTGTAAAATGCTTCAGGCAGGATGGATCGGCCTTGTAATCGAGGATGATATGCATATCAGTTTCTTGAAAGACTCATTAATGGATATAATCTATCGAACTTCGTCTGGTATGATTTGACGAAATGCATTTGAACCGTTAATGTATATCATTTCAATTGATTATTTTCCAGGTCGGTACTGTTATCCGGACGGCATTTTCGATACCATGCAAGGTCATGATGTGTCACGATGATGGCACTCTTGTATTCGTAAACGAGGAGTATGACTGTTCCGCGGGATGCGAGGTATTTCGTTTTCCTTATTACCCCTTTTAAGTAGGGTACACAGATGTTACAAAGAGCTTATATGTATTTTATCTCGGACTTTGGTAAACTTTGCATAAGGTATTCTTCCACAGGAAGAGGCGCTCTTGTGAGGCCTGATCATGCACATATAACTCGAAGTTAAGTTAAAAGGTTGATTATTTACGTTTTAATCATCGTGGTTTCATCGATATGAAGAGAACGAATAGAATCTTGAAAACTATAGTAGTAGTAATAGTATTTTTTCCGTATACAAAACAAGAACATGAATATCCAAAGCAAAATATAAAAATAAAAATACATCCGGATGGATAGCCCTGCTCAGTAATTCAAGTTCAAGTTCAGTTTTTATTTAATTCCAGTACAAGCATATACACATACAAATCAGAAATACAGCACAGATGCGAATCATTATACATGGAATAAAGGGTACCATAAAAGGCCAAGGCGGTCTTGTCGAGATAGTCCCCTTATGAAAAAAAGTTGAAAGTGCTCGAAAGCAATAGGACCGTACAATATATTTGAACATTTACTTTATACATGAATATGCGACAAAACAAAAAAAATGATATCGCTGGTTTCTGAGGGGTCCAAGTGGTCGGTATCCAGAGTAGATTGATATGGTCCACGAGAGGGTCAGTCTGTTTGGTTATACGACACAAACTCCGGCGACAATTGATCCACGGTCAACACCCTACACTAGTCAAACCCCTAACTTCTATCATGGATCAAACACTATACATGTATCTAACATTAACCAAGGAATTAGGAGGAGCCTACCTCCTTGCCTTAACCCTAACCCTAAATCTTACCTAAAACACAATTGCAAGTCTGGCCCAAACCTGGGTGGTGTAGTTTCTTGGAATATATTGTTGTTGCTTTCATAATAATCATTAATATCTACGCACTCCGTTTGTGTTTTTTGTTTATGTTATTATAATAAATAAATTTATTGTAGTTAATTTGGGACCCCGAAGAAGAACAGATCAACCTTGTTGGTTCTTTTCAAGCTCAATTTTCATTTTCATTTAAATATTTTATAGATCTAGAATTATAGTCCATGTAAAATATCTCAGTGTTTTGTTTCTTTATGTGTTATGATGTTTGTATGTCATATTTTATGATCGTAAATAAAACATAATACATACTAATCTATGACGGAAAAAAAAACCGGAGCAAATTGTTGCTGGAGCAAAATTTGGATGGTTTATGGGTTACAGTCAATAACATACACTGCGCAAAGATGGTGCCAAAAGAGTTTGCGACTCTTATAAACCGTACATCTGTAAACCCTACTTAAAGGGCAAGTCCACTCCAAAAATAACTTACTTTCGATAGAAGCAGAATAATCAGACAAACCAATCAAAAAAAGTTTGAGCAAAACCGGATAACTAATAAGAAAGTTATGAATTTTTAATGACATGAAAAACTTTGAACATCACTAGACAAATTGGCAACTCACTCATTAGTCTGTGACATTTCCCCCCTAAGAATCATATTTCTTCACACCAGTATCCAAGTTAGATTGATAGTAATATGTTTTTGTGTGGATGCACTATTAAATATAGAGTAATTATTTTCCAGTTTAATCATGAAAAATGTGAATTCTGATAAACTATTTTTATAAAAATCAATAATTATGAATAAACAATATTCAGAAAATAGTATTAATTCTTCAAAGTTCATAAAAGATTTTGTAAAATGTCATGCACGCAAAATGATACAAATCATAAACCCTGGGAAAAGGCATGGGGAAATCAATCTGTGGGGGATAAAAAGGGAAATTAATGGGATTAAACTATATAAGGCAATCGATAAATAGTGAGGACATGACGTCACAAACTGATAACCAAATTGGCAATTTGTGTAGTGATTTCCATTGTTCCATAGTTTTACATACTTTTTCAAAAAATCATAACTTTTTTATTACTTATTCGATCTTGCTCAAATTTTTTTTGATTGGTTTGTCTGATTTTTCTGCTTCTATTTAAAGTAAGTTATTTTGGAGAGGACTTGTACTTTAAAACAGTATGATGTATCGTGTGTGTGGATGGGTAGTAAACGCTGTTGCCCAATAAGTTGGAATTTTTTTCTTCATACCTCTTTTCATGAAGTGGTAGTGACAATACAGTGTAAAATTACACGGTTCTCCTGCAGAGCAGTTTATATTTGCTGAAGAGAGTACCCTGTATTAAAAAGAACAGAGAATGACTAAATAAATAATTAACTAGGATTTCTTCCTGATAGATACAGTTATTTATCAATCCCTACGGCTCTTCAGATCTGACAAAAATTTAAATATTAGATTTCAAGAATGAATCATATTCTGACCGTAATCTCTTGATGAAAACAGGTATAAATAATTATGCCCAAGTTTATTGGTAACAGTGTAGTTCCGTTTCGAACTGTGCTAAATGTTCAAATGTTGTAAAACCTTCTTAACTCCCCTCCCTAGGCTGGCGTTGAATACCCGAGCGACTGCTGCGACCAGTGCAGTGAGTATTTTTGATTTCCGAAATAATTATAATAATGATAGTGATGCTGATATTGAAAATGTTGTTGAAAAAGGATATAAAGAGAGTGATAATGATGATGGTGATGATGAGGATTATGATGATGATGATGTTGATGATGTTGAAGACAACAACAAAGAGCAATGATGATACTAATAAAGATATAATTATTACAAATATTGATAAATTATTTATAAATATATATATTCATATATGTATATATATACATAAATACTTAACTTGGTAAGGGTATGAATAATTCATTTGTTAACGGTATATATATATATATATTTCCACTATGTGAGTAGTGCGATCTCTGTATTTAGGTCACTTCAAAACGTATCACTATGAAAGTTGATTAAATCAGTAATTTTTGTGGGAAGGCAATGATTTGAAGGAAAGGTATTAATTGTCTGCCAGTCTTTGACAGTTCAGATTAAATGTCACTAAATCAAGACCCATTTTAATTCCGAAGTCGGAATTTTAACCCATTGAAAAGTTTGATAATTTATTTCTCGTCAGAGGGCATCATGCAACGGGACACCAACCTTGATATCAGCTCCATAGAAAACATTAACGGCTGGAGAGGAATGGAAAGTTTATAATAAAAAAACTAATATGGAGGCTTAACATTTTGCCATATTTTTCAACCACTTGCTAATTGAATTTGCTTTAAATTAATTATATTAAACAGAAACGGTGGAAACAACGACTCCTGCTTCAACAGGTGAGTACAAGGCTATTGTACACATGTTACTGTACAATCCTACACTTGTATAAGGGAACTGATTTATATTTTAGAAAACAACTAAGCTCGTAGCGAATAATTTAGGGTTTCACAATATCTATTTTTAATGCACATTTTTTTAAGAATGTTTCCTTTTCACCATGTTTCCGTAGGAAAGAACTAGTTAGACATTCGCACTTTGTTACATTATACAACTTGAAAATAGGTATCATGAAATCTTTCCCTTGGAAAATGGTAAATCTCGAATTGTTAAAAAAAAATTGTTAAATAGTGAAACTGAGACATGCTCGGTTGTAAAATCCACCATTGTGTCCCCATGCAAAACCAACCTTCATTTCATTTAATGATGTTTTTCAGACGTATCTAAATTATAGGACAAGTTTTAATGGTTCCATCATGTAATTATTTAAAAAGAATAATAGTCGTAAATGGACTGGTGAGCTCCGCTAAGAGCTTTTGGTTTTCTGATCTGATCCGTGCATGGCGTTTAATGTTATTTATTTTTATAGGCCTATACCTTTTTTTTAGAGGTTGGTTTTTAGCTGTATGTAAATTATTCTTAAGGTGATTGTACACTTGATATCTTCGCCCTATAATTTAGTTAAATGAACGTGACTCCGTCTAAAATCGAAATTCATATCATTTCATATTTCAAGGTTTTTCACAAATTTATGAAGACTTTTGACAATGCTTTACTTCAATTCGCAATTTTAGGGTGGATTTTTAGGTGTAGCAAGTGCTGGTAAATATCTTGCCAAAGGATATTAGTGCCGTGTCGGGATTCGAACCCTCGACCTTCGCCTCTCCAGTCAAGCGCCTTAAACCACTCGACCACGACACTCCTACAATATAATGCAATACAATACAATATAAGGTTGCAAGATCAAGAATTATTTTTGATTATTGATTTTGTTTATATATTTATTGTTTCATGTAGAAGGCACAACCGCTACTTCTAGTGCAATACCCTCGACCACCGCAGGTAAGGCTACGTTGTTGTTATCATTTAAAATTCTCTTTTGTTCTCATAACCTTGGATCCTCCGTTAATAACTGTCTCCCATTGTCGTTTTCCTTCTGTCATTCTTCCGGACACGTAACGTTGATATTGAAGGATAAGAGAGATGAATTTTGTTCGTAAATCATTGTCTGATTGTGCAAAGGCAAATAACTAAGTAATTGGCCATTTTCTCTCTTTCGCAGTCCCTACAACTACAGTCACCGGGGAAGGTAATTCTGATTCCGTTTTCACGTTTAATTGTATCATGCTTACGTAAATATCTGAATTATTCACGTATAACAATACAACTGCTCTCAAAGAATGTAATTTGTAAGGTTTACTGGTTTCACGAGAGACGGTAAAACATTTACCGTGAAGACCGCGAGCAATCTCCTTCGCTTTTAACAGAGTCTTCCAGCTCAGGGACGTAATAACGGCAAGAATAAAGGTAGGTACACATTTGATTTTGAAGATAATGTATTTATATATATATATATAAGCATGTATGTAAGAAGAAACTTCAGTCATTTTTGCATGCTGGAAGCCGCGTATATTTAGCTCACTTCTGGGCCAACAGAAATGGTTCAGCATTGCTTTAGCTACTTTTTATTAAACGGCCGGCATTACCTGTACTTTTGGTAGTCGTTCACAGCCCGTTATACTTTCGCGCGTCAGTCCTTTTAATAGCTTCCTGGTGTATGGTCCAAGTTCAGCTTCATGATCATTCTTGCGAATTACTCTAATGAGTGTAATCGTTGCTTTTCTTCGATGTTGTAATACCAATCATCTCTTTAGAGAAGAACTATTTCATGTAACAGAATACCTTCAAGAAATTATGTCGAAAACATGCCGCATTGTTTGAAATCTAGTTACTCTTTTAAGTGCTTGTAAAGCTGCAAAAGTGTAACTCAAAAGTGTTATGGCCGGAAGCGGTTTATTTTTCTTAACCAAGCGACGCAGAAAAAAAAAGATTGCATCATGAATATTCATGATAGAGTAGCCGGAAAACGTAGATTAAGGCTTAAGTTCCTCAAAAAATTAGCTCATGAAGACACGCGCGCGCATCCTTTTACGCAAGAAGTGTATTAACATGTTCGAGACAGTCATTCCGCATTTGTGGTTTGAATCAATAAATTTGCATTCAAATCCTTACATGCATAAGTAAAAAGGCCCAACATTCATGCACCCACTGTGTCTACTTTTGTTGCATGGCCGTGATTGTGTTTGATGCCAGAAATTTAACGAAGGAAGAAAAGCTCTAAAACTTTAAATTTGGCAACAAGTTGAGAGGCTCAAAATCATTGTTTTTCATCAAAATTGGCCACGAATGTTGTTTTCAGAGGCGTTAGAATAATTACCCATGTGTATTGTTTTCAGTTACATTACATCTTATTAAACCATTCATGTAACATTATCAGAAAACTATTGTTGCCAATTTGAAGAAAAAAAATGACCAACTTAGCCCTTAAAATACCCCTGTCCTCATATCTCATATTCGTATTCACCCCGCCCCATCGCATTCATTCACTATCATCCCGTATAGTTCCATTCTTCTATGAATCTAAATTATCAAGGAATATGGGTATTCGAAACTGCTGTATCACCAGTGCCAGAACACACATTTCTTCAGCAACTATTTTTTAGGAACTAAAGCGTTCATCTATGACATATTCTGGTCATTTAAGTCTTTTCGAATTTCACACTATTAAAGCTCTGCTAGCGTTCCTATTAGCAAGTAACAAATTAGATTTTACTTTCAGATTCAATATCCCTACTGCATTTCTACGCCAAATGTATTGATGATTGTTATTTACCATATTCGGAGAGTAAAGGTCTACCAACTTTCATCAATCATAATTATTTATCTTCAAATGTTAGCGGCACGCAATATAAACCAGTAATGAAAATTAGATATAGAAAACATGAAAGTACATGTATTGGAGTTAGGAGAGAAGAAAATCAAAACTTTAGCCTGGAATTATCGTGCTTTCATCGTGATGAGCGAGAGGGAGAGAGAGAGAGAGCAAGCGATATCACAGTTCGTGAATTTGAGATGAGAGGCGGTTTTTAGAATTACCAAATTTACCATATATCATTATGTATAAACTTATTGATTATCCCCCATGTGGATAAAAACTCACCGTCGAGATTCCTTCGAACAGACCAGCATATTGCATAGCATAGGCCTATGGGTCTTCTAAAACGAAACGTTTTGGGAGATTTACCATAAAATATACTGGTACCGTATTTGCAAGTACTCGAACAATCGGAAGTCTTACAACACCGAAATTTACACCAGCAGTGACTCTTCTGATCTAGGTGATTGGCGCCAATCGAGTATTTTTTTGACGGAATAACTCCCTCTCTTGTTTTCTTATGTCGACAGTATGTCCTGACATATGTCACGTGACCTACACGTGTGAGGATCAGTGGCGGAGCGGTGGTGACATGCCGTGGACAGTTCCAGTCAAGTGTCATCCTCTCTTTGCGCCGGATTTCAATCCACAATGCCGATGCAAGCAGGGCTATGCGAAGGACAACAGTAATTATGGTGGCGCCAGACAGAAGGAGCTTGGTCAATACTTTGACTCGGATGTGTGTGTAAAGCCGCTTGAAGGGAGATGTGTATTTTGTGAACACAATTCCATCCCATATACTGTGAGTTGTATGACAAACTGCGTCCCCCCCCCTCGTTATTCTTTTGATATGTCCCCATCTTTCCTGTTATGATTCTACATTTTGTAGACACCATACAATACACCATAGCTTATTTTACAAGCCACCATAGAGGCCAGGGAACTTTTTTTTGCAACATCCCGAGAGACCCACTACCATTATTTTTCATATTTTAGGAGAAATCGTCAAAGTATATAAATGAATAGCAATATCATGTTTGAACGTCATTGTAATATCTTCATTTTATTCCTTCCTTACCAGCCGGAGACATATTACAGGCAAAATTGTGAGAAATGCACATGCACGAAGAATATCTCTAGCAGTGAATACTACTTCGACTGTGTACCTAGTGAAGACCCTAACTGCACTATAAGTACAACGGTTCCTACAGTAACATCAGTTCATCACACTTCTACCACGTTTGGTCCAACACCAAGTACCACCCCGTTTAGTGAGTCTCTTCCGACATATACTATGTTTAGATGTAACAGGAAAATGACAATCTTGATCCCTAAAATAAATTGTATTAATCAAATTCTCACATTTCCGTACTTTCGGGTAGTATATACCCCAAATATATGCATTCCTAAGGTTTCAGCAAAGTAGTCATGATGCAAAAATATAAAGTTCTGTTCACTGGCATTTATTCAGACAAGGCGATTTATAAATGTGCATGTCTCTGAAAACGTAGTCCTGACGATTAAACTACAGCCATTAAGCTCCCATTAATAAGAAGTAAGGATCAGTGCCAATTTAACCGATAACGATCGCCATTACCATAGCTATAAATGCCTCTCCACACAACACACGACAAAGGACATGGCAACATGACAGGCAAGACGACAAACGAAAACATAAATTCACACCATACACGACATTTGCAACAACATAAAAGTCGCGCTGCAAAGATGTTAATGCCGTCTTTGATGATGAAATTATCATGGTGGAATTCATTTGTAATCTATCAAAATAATTAAATAATTACTTAAAATGCTGTCGTGATAGCATACAAGGAGTCATCATAAGTTAGGATTAGACCTACTACCAGAAAATCGTTTATGTCGTGGTGCCGTATCGTTTTGTCGTTTGTCGCGTAATAGGTGTAAAGAGCCCTTTACAGTATTCCCAATTCAGACTCCTTTAGTTTATATGAGAACGATAATATGTAAATTTTACCGATGTATGCCAATAAGTATTCAGCATCGATTTTCTCAGATTCGGGTCATTCCAATAACGTTATCCAATGTCTTTTCAATATTAGCTTCAGGTACGGATTTAAGACCCTACATCCTAACTCCCAAATATATCATTTGCACTAATATTCACATGCATGTCTTGTAAATAGACATTTTCTCTTCGTTATCTATTTCTATTTCAATACCAAATCAGTCTTTGTATGCAAGTGTTTTGTATAATCAAACATCTAAATCATGCATGGATATCTTCTGATGTAACTTAAAGTACAGTTTAAGAATTTTGCCTCATTATGTTCTTGCCAGATCATCTTTGAAATTGTCATCATCATCATCACATTGTTTGTAACGTTGTGCATATGTGTTACCATCCCAGTAATATTTCCTTTTCAAACATTTATCATCCTTATCAAAAATGCAATACATCAATAATTGAATTTTCGAAACATCCATTATTATACGTGTTAATTAAATGGGTTGTTTTTATAGCCATTGATTAATTTTTAACAAAAACCGTCATCCTTTTAAACCTATTGGAAATGTATGGAGGTTTTTTATCGTGACTTTCCTTTTTATATTTCAAAGTGTAATTAAATCATTAGGGGGGGGGGTGGGCATTAACAAAAATAATCTATAAATTATCTATAATTGGCACGATCGCTCCATGCCACAATTGCAGACCGGCATACAAAAAGGCACCAACTGATGGAAGGATTGCTTTGGATTTCATTTATAGGAATTCATTTATAATCATCCCTGTTACATTACATCATTATCATGTTTCATATAGAGACTTCATATCCAGCTAACCAGTACCATCATCATGTTTGATGTAGAGGCTTTCGTTCAATATTTCACAAAGTCTAGTAATCATTTCACTCTTTCCTACTATGAAAATCACTTCTGTTTCTTTGTTCTGAAATATAAATATAGGCATGATGATCCACTTGTTATCACTTTTCTTGTCATTATTTGTGTTATCTCTTTATTTCATTCTCACAGTCCATTCGTAATTTCATTATCATTTTTCCAAATTTCATGTATTTGTATGGTGTTTCGGGTATGACCATTTACGCAATTTCATGTATTTGTATGGTGTTTTTGAGGTATGTCAAATGTTGTATCATGGAGTTTCATTCATAATTATCCATTACCATAACTAATCTATTCGGTTCAATTGTTGCAAAGGATGCGATAGTAGGTTCCTTTGAACATTTCACAATCCTTTTTGCTCATTTTATTCTTTAAAAAGAATTAAAAAATACTCTTGTTTTTCTTTGTTTTAAAATGAAAGTACGGATTTGACGATCCTCATTTCATCATTTTTCTTCTTGACATTATTTGCATCAGCGTTCTTTTTTCCTACTATCCATTCGCACGTGCATCATCAGTATTGCATTTGAATGTTTTTGTATGGTGTTTCAGGTAGGCTATGTCACTTTTTATGTCATGGAGTTTCATTCATAGTCATCAATAATCTATCTTTTTATTTCAAGTATAGGCTAGGAACCTGTCACGAAATAGGCACCTTATTCTACCCATTATATTTCACCCCTCAAAGCTACTTAAACCATCTTACTCATCGACAAATAAGTTAACTGTCAACCTGACCGTAACTATTCGGTTTACCACATGGAGCCCCCCCCCCCCCCCATCCTCCCCAAAAAGATCCGTAAGTCGGGTCCATTTCAACCCATGTACCCTATACACTAAATTTTGTTAGTAAGAAGTAGTATGACTGGATATTGCATAACACAAACAACCTGACAAACAACTTATAATAAAATGTTCCCTGCAGACCAGAAGGATATTAGAAAAGAAAGTGATGCTATCCCTCTCCTATAAAGTCACGAGAGGCACTTCCAAGAAGTTGTGTGTTCTCTACTAATTGTTACGTGCTAAAACACAAATGTTTACCCATTGCTTCCTGAAACCGGGTGGACATGCTCGATTATAATCCATCATTGTGCCCCCATGAAAAACCAATCTTCATTTTATTTAATGATAAAGTGTTTCAGACGTATCGAAAATCACGAGGAATACGGAATGCTTCACTTGAATTCGAAAGATTTGGACGCTCGGTTATTGATAATGAGGTTTTTAATTGTGATTCTTTGTTCATGAATTTATTATTTCATATAGAACCCACCACTAGTACCACAACCACACCCATATGTATTAAGGCTTTTCATTTTCCACTTTGTACTTACTAATTTCGGGGTCAAGTTTTCAGGGCTACACCAAGTAATCTTTAAAAGGAATAATAGTCGTAAATTGGTTATCGATGTTTCGATGCGCTCTGATCCTTGCATGGCGTTTTATATTATTTAGTTAATACCTTTTTAGAATTAGATCTTCGCCTTATTGTTGAGTCAAATGAACGAGACTTCGTGAATAAGCGATATTCATATCATTTCATGAGTCAAGGTCAGACGAATCACAATCCATGAGGACTTTTGACAATGCTTTACTTTTATTATAAATATTCGGGGGGGGGGTTCGGTTGTTTCGAGACGGTAGTTATTATCCTAATTGCATGTTCCATATTAGGTTGCAAGATCAAGAAAGATTCTGATCATTAATTTTGTTCATATATTTATTGTTACATGTAGAAGTCACGACTACTAGTGCACCGCCCTCGACCACCGCAGGTAAGGCTACGTTGTTGTTCGCATGTGTGTACGCGCTTTTCCTCAAGACGATGATTCTTTATACGTCGTTTCTTTATACGAGTTTCGCATAACTTTCCTTTACCCCGTGTCCACACACACACAACAAAATTCATGGTATAGCAATCCCGAAACGGTATAGCTATACCGTTTCGGGATAGCCATACGATGAAATTGTGTGTGGGTACGCTAACTAACGATACGTCGTATAAAGAAACGTCGTATAACGAAACTAGGGTCTGGGCATCGTTTCGAACTAGAACTCGATAAAGAATCACTGAATTTTTTGTGCGTGGACCTATGGTCAAACTAGAACGGTATAACTGGGCGAGGCTTAACGTGACCGCGCGCGAAAGGAGACCTGACCTCTTATTTTCGCTTCCGTTTCATGACCGCGGCGCATCCAGCTGATTAGACAGCCGACAGCAAAAAAACAGCACACTGCCCATTAGCAAACTGTGCACCTATACGACGTTTCGCTGCAGAGTTTCGGGAGCACTTGTTCTTCTGTCTGTGGACGCCCTGTTCGCTATACGATGATTCTTTATACGACGTTTCTTTATAGAGTTTCGGGATAATTTTTTTTGGTGTAGTTAAATTATAGGGGGTGATGAATTCACGAGGATGTTGTAATCTGTGCACAGCCGTTTACTCTTAGCAGAAAAAACAATTTACCCCACTTAAAACCTTACATTCCACTAACACCAACGAGACCAACTCCAGACCGACAACATACCGAAACAAGGGAAACGCTCTCGGCGGTCTCGCCTGCATTGCGCAATTCCATATGATGAAAAATTGAGGTTGGGACATAATTTATAGGCAGGGTGGCCCATTAGCAGCCCCCCCAAATGAAATCCTCTGAATATAATCAGCATTTTGAAGTAAATATTGACTAAGAATCATCAGAAGAATTAGTTACTATTATTTGTACCAAGATTGATAACTTTCAGGAAGTAGGAACAAATAACGAAAATTGATTAATTAATTGTGAAAAACATAATCCAAGTCTACTGACTTAAAATGGCCTTTGATCTTGACTTTGTGACCTGGGATTTGTGTCATGTGATTTGTGATACTTGATAACCCTTGGGTAAAAGTTTCATGGAATTTGAACAAACACTTTTGAAATTATGCTAAAAATTCAAAATCTTGATGTTGATGCAACAACAAAGTCTAAGTTTGCAGACATGAAATGACATTTGACCTTGACTTTGTCACCTAAAAGACTAGTCACATGATTGGTGATACTCGATAACCCTTATGTTCAAGTTTCATGGAATAGAAATGTATACTTTCAAAATTATGATAAAAATTCAAAATCTTATCCTGATGCCACAACATAGTCTAAGTTTGTTAACCGGAAATGACCTTTGACATTGACTAAGTGACCTGAAATTATACTCACATGATCAGGGATACTCGATAACCCTTATGTTCAAGTTTCATGGAATAGAAATGTATACTTTCAAAATTATGATAAAAATTCAAAATCTTATCCTGATGCCACAACATAGTCTAAGTTTGTTGACCTGAAATGAACTTTGACATTGACTTTGCGACCTTAAATTCTCCTCACATGATTAGGGATACTTGATAACCCTATAGATCAAGTTTCATTTAATAAGAATATATAATTTCAAAATTATAATAAAAATTCAAAAACTTAACCTCAGGTTAAGTTTTTGATGTTGACGCCACCGCCGCCGTCGCTGTCACCGGAAAAGCAGCGCCCATGTTTCGCTTTTTGCTACGCAGGCGAGACAAAAAACGACATTACCCTTAATGTCCATGAGTCGGTTGGTTTGTAATAGGTGTGGAGTCGTTTTGGCGTTGTGACTGAGGTATTAGTCTCACCGCCAAACCAACTCCAAACCGACTATAAACCGACTGACTGTTGGTCATTGTGGGTAACGTAATTGTCTGGTCGGCCTGTTATCGGTCTGGTTTCGGTCTCATCGGCGTGACCGGGGTATAAGGCACTCTTTAATTTGAACCAAAAGATGAATACACTATCATGTGAACGTGGAATTTAGCCAGGGTTTTTCAAAATTCCCTTTTGTTCTCATAACCTTAGATCCTCCGTTAATCACTGTCTCCCATTGTCGTACGTTGTTTTCCTTCTTTCATTCTTCCGGACACGTAACGTTGATATTGAAGGATAAGAGAGATGAATTTTGTTCGTAAATCATTGTCTGATTGTGCAAAGGCAAATAACTAAGTAATTGGCCATTTTCTCTCTTTCGCAGTCCCTACAACTACAGTCACCGGGGAAGGTAATTCTGATTCCGTTTTCCCAGTTGAAATGGTTTCACGTTTAATTGTATCATGCTTACGTAAATATCTGAATTATTCACGTATAACAATACAACTGCTCTCAAAGAATGTAATGTATAAGGTAAAACGGTAAAACGTTTACCGTGAAGACCGCGAGCAATCTCCTTTGCTTTTGACAGAGTCTTCCAGTTCGGGGACTTAACAACGGCAAGAATAAAGGTAGGTACACGTTTAATTTTATAAATAATATATATATGTATATACATACATGTACGTAAGAAGAAACTTCAGTCATTTTCGCATGCTGGAAGCCACGTATATTTTATAGCTCACTTCTGTACCGACAGAAATGGATCGTGTTCGGACTCGCGTGTTATTTCAGCTAGCATTGCTATTGCTGGTTTACATTAAACGGCTGGCATTATGTTTACTTTCCGGTAGCCATTCACAGTCCGTTATACGTTCGCGCGTCAGTCCTTCAGCTTCCTGATGTGTGGTTCAATTTCAGCTTTATGATCATTCTTGCTAATTACTCTTATGAGTGTAAGACGGAAAGACTTTGTATGTCTGTGTATTCCTTGCTATTCTTCGATTTTGTAGTGTCAATCATCTCTTTAGAGAAGAGCTATTCCATGTAACATAATACCTTCAAGAAATTATGTCGGGAACATGCTGTTTGAAATTTAGCTACTCTTTGATCGTTTGTGAAACTGCAAAAAGTGTAACCCAAAAAACTTCTGTATCACCAATGCCAGAACACGTAATTCTTCAGCAAATTTTTTTGGGGGAACTAAAGCGTTCATCTTTGACATGTTCCGGTCATTTTAGTGTTATCGAATTTCACACTTTGAAAGCTCTGCTAGCGTTCCTATGAGAAAGTAACAAATCAGATTTTACTTTCAGATTCAATATCCCTACTGCATTTCTATGCCAAATGTATTGATAATTATTCAACATATTCGGATATAATTCGATTACTAAAACAACCTTTTATTTGTGCTTTTATAAGAGTATAGGCCTACCAATCTTTACCAGTCACAATTTTTGTTCAGATGTTAGCGGCACGCAATATAGACCAGTAATGAAAATTAGATATAGTCTTCAATAGATATAGAAAACATGGAAGTAGTGGACTCAGGAGAGAAGAAAATCAAAACTTTAGCCTGGAATTATCATGCTTTTGTCGTGATGAGCGAGAGGGAGAGAGAGCGAGCGATATCACAGTTCGTGAATTTGAGATGAGGTGCGGTTTTTAGAATTACCAAATTTACCATATATCATCATGTATAAACTTATGAATATCCTCCATGTTGATAAAATATTCACAGTCGAGATTCCTCGAACGGATCAGTATATTGCATAGCACAGGCCTATGGGTCTTCTGAATGAAAAAGTTTTGGGAGATTTACCATAAAATATACATGTACATGTACCGTATTTGTCTTACAACACCGAAATTTACACCAGCAGTGACTCTTCTGATCTAGGTGATTGGCGCCAATCGAGTATTTTGTTGACCGGATATTTCCCATTCTCTTTTTTTTGTCGACAGTATGTCCTGACATATGTCACGTGAGCTACACGTGTGAGGATCAGTGGCGGAGCGGTGGTGACATGCCGTGGACAGTTCCAGTCAAGTGTCATCCTCTCTTTGCGCCGGATTTCAATCCACAATGCCGATGCAAGCAGGGCTATGCGAAGGACAACAGGAATTATGGTGGCGCCAGACAGAAGGAGCTTGGTCAATACTTTGACTCGGATGTGTGTGTAAAGCCGCTTGAAGGGAGATGTGTATTCTGTGAACACAATTCCATCCCATATAATGTGAGTTGTATGACAAATTGTGTTACCCCTCCCCCGTTATTCTTTTGATATGTCCCAATCTTTCCTGTTATAATTCAACATTTTGTAGGATTAGATTAGGCCAAGGAACTTTTTTTCGCAACATCCCGAGAGACCCACTACCATTATTTTTCATATTTTACATGAAATCTTCAAAGTCTATAAATGAATAGCAATATCATGTTTGAACGTCATTGTATTATCTTCATTTTATTCCTTCCTTACCAGCCGGAGACATATTACAGGCAAAATTGTGAGAAATGCACATGCACGAAGAATATCGCTAGCAGTGAATACTACTTCGACTGTGTACCTAGTGAAGACCCTAACTGCACTATAAGTACAACGGTTCCTACAGTAACATCAGTTCATCACACTTCTACCACGTTTGGTCCAACACCAAGTATTACCCCGTCTAGTGAGTCTCTTCCGACATATATTATGTTTGGATGTAACAGTGAAATGACAATCTTGTTCCCTAAAATAATTTGTATCAATCAACTTACTCACATTTCCGTACGTTCGGGTAAAATTAAACCCAAATACATGCATTCCTAAGGTTTCAGCAAAGTAGTCATGATGCAAAAATATAAAGTTCTGTTCACTGGCATTTATTCAGACAAGGCGATTTATAAATGTGCATGTCTCTGAAAACGTAGTCCTGACGATTAAACTACAGCCATTAAGCTCCCATTAATAAGATGTAAGGATCAGTGCCAATTTAACCGATAACGATCGCCATTACCATAGCTATAAATGCCTCTCCACACAAAACACGACAAAGGACATGGCAACATGACAGGCAATACGACAAACGAAAACATAAATTCACACCATACACGACATTTGCAACAACATAAAAGTCGCGCTGCAAAGATGTCAATGCCGTCTTTGATGATGAAATTATCATGGTGGAATTCATTTGTAATCTATCGAAATAGTCATTAAAAATAATTACTTAAAATGCTGTCGTGATAGCATACATGGAGTCATCATAAGGCTCGGATTAGAACTACTACTAGAAAATCGTTTATATCGTCACGTTGGTTCCGTATCGTTTTGTCGTTTATCGTGTTAGGTGTAAAGTGCCCTTTAAAGCATTCCCAAAATCAGACTCCCTAAGTATATATGACAACAAAATATGTATGGGTCTCTACTCATTTTTTTCAAACCGATGTCTGCCAATAAGTATTCAGCATCGATTTTCTCAGATTCGGGGCATTCCAATAACGGTATCCCATATCTTTTCAATATTAGCTTCAGGTACGGATTCTAACTCCCAAATATATAATTTGCCCTAATATTCACATGCATTGTCCGGTAAATAGACATTTTCTCTTCGTAATCTATTTCTATTGCAATATGAAATCACTCTTTGTATGCAAGTATTTTGTATAATGAAATATCTAAGATTATGCATGGATCTTCTAATATAGCTTGTAGTACAGTTTAGGAATTAAGCTTTATTATTTTCTTGCCTGATTATCTTTGAAATTGTCATGACCATCATCATCATCATCACATTGTATGTAACGTTGTGCATATGTGTTACCTTTCCAGTAATACTTCCTTTCCAACCATTTATCATCCTTGAAACATGCATTATGATACGTTTTAACTAAACGGGTTGTTTTTATAGCCATTGATTAATTTGTATCAAAACCGCCATCCTTGTATACCCATTGAAATTATCTGGAGGGTTTTATCCTGACTTTCCTTTTTATATTTCCAAGTATAATTAAATCCTTTGGGGGGGGGGCATTAAACAAAATTATCTATAATTGGCACGATCGCTCCTTGACACACTTGCAGACCGGCATAAAATAATAGGCACCAACTGATGGAAGGATTGTTTTGGATTTCATTTATAGGAATTCATTTACAATCATTCCTGTTCCATTAACATCATTATCATGTTTCATATAAAGGATTCCTGTCCAGCTATTCATGACCATCATGTTTGATGAAGAGGCTTTCGTGCAATATTTCACAAGGTCTAGTAATCATTTCACTCTTTACATTCATGAAAATCACTTCTGTTTCTTTGTTTTGAAATTTAAAAAATAAATATGATGATCCACTTTTTATCACTTTTCTTCTCGTCTTTATTTGTGTTATCTCTTTGTTCATTATCACAATCCATTCGCACTTTCATTATCATTTACTCAATTTCATGTATTTGTATGGTGTTTCAGGTATGTCAAATTTTGTATCGTGGAGTTTAATTCATATCAATTATCCACATCTAATCTATTCAGTTCAATTATTGCCATGTTTGCAATATTAGGTTCCTTTCAACATTTCACAATCCTTTTTGCTCATTTCACTCTTTAAAAGAAATGAAAACTCTCGTTTTTCTTTGTTTTAAAATGAATACGAATTTGACGATCCCCATTTCATCATTTTTCTTTTTGACATTATTCGCATCAGTGTTTGTTTTTCACTATCCATTCGCACGTTCATCATCACTATTGCAATTGTATGTTTTTGTATGGTGTTTCAGGTAGGCTATGTCACTTTTTATGTCATGAAGTTTCATTCATAGTCATCAATAATCTACCTTTTTATTTCAAGTATAGGCCAGGAACCTGTCGCGAAATAGGCACCTCATTCTACCCATAAGAGTTCACCCCTCAAAGCTACTTAAACCATCTTACTCATCAAAAAATAGGTTAATTGTCAGCCTGACCATAACTGTTGGGTTTACCCCCTGGAGGCCCCCCCCCCCAACAGACCCCTAAGTTGGGGCATACCAATGTACCCCATTCACACACAAAATGTCAGTAAAAAGTAGTATGACTGGACATTGCATAACATTAACAAACTGACAAAATTTCCAATAAAATGTTCCCTTCAGACCAGAGAGATATTAGACAAGAAATTGACGCTATCCTTCTCCTATAAAGTCACGAGAGGCACTTCCAAGAAGTTTTGTGTTCTCTACTAATTTTCACGTGCTAAAACACAAATGTGTACCCATTGCTTCCTGAAACCGGGTGGCTCTCAATTAAAGTTATGGGGAATATGAGAATTCAGTAGTAAATGGGTGAAATGAGCAGTGGGAATCAAGAAAAAGAAATATGCTTCCATTACTTGGTGATCCTTAACGGTATAATATTATCAATATATATATATATATATATATATTTTAATTCTTAGTAGCATACGTGATTCACCAAATCCTATTTGTTTTATGGGAACGGCTATTTCTTCTTTATTAGAAACATATTCATACTACATTGTTTATAGATACGTTTCTAGATTTTCGTATCTGTATCTTTTTTGCTCTAACCAATGCATCTTCTGTATCCATACGCTTTTACGTTGCAGAGGTGATAACAACTACAGTCACTACTGCCAGGCCAGCAACGACCATATATTTCACAACAACCGGGCAAAAACCTACTACACTCCCAATCACCTCTAAACCTACGACCGCTGAGCCTCCTACAACCACCCGGCCTCCTACAACCACGACTCTTCTTCCTACGACTCCAAAGCCCACAACCACAACCAGGTTTCCTACAACCACGAATCTTACTACGACTTCAAGACCCCCAACCACCAGGCCTCCTACAACAATAACTCTTCCTACGACTGTAAAGCCAACCACCAGGCCTCCTACAACCACCAGACTTCCTACAACAACCAGGCCTCCTACAACCACCAGGCTTCCTACCAGGCCTCTTACAACAACCAGGCCTCCTATAACCACCGGGCTTCCTACAACCACCAGGCCTCCTACAACCACCAGGCCTCCAACGAATTTAAATATCACAACCAGGCCTTCTACAACCGTCAATCTACCTACGACTTTAAAGACCACAGTCACCGCCAGGCTTCCTACAACCACCAGGCCTCTTACAACCACCAGGCCTCCAACGATTTTAAATATCACAACCAGGCCTACTACAACCATCAATCTTCCAACGACTTTAAATATCACCACCAGTCCTCCTACAACCACCAGGCCTCCAACGATTTTAAATATCACAACCAGGCCTACTACAACCATCAATCTTCCAACGACTTTAAATATCACCACCAGGCCTCCTACAACCACCAGGCTTCCTACAACCACCAGGCCTTCTACAACCACCAGGCCTCCTACAACCACCAGGCCTCCTACAACCACCAGTCCTCCAACGACTTTAAATATCACAACCAGGCCTTCTACCACCATCAATCTTCCTACGACTTTAAAAGCCACAACCACCACCAGGCTTCCTACAACCACCAGGCCTCCTACCACCACCAGGCTTCCTACAACCACCAGGCCTCCTACAACCACCAGGCCTCCAACGACTTTAAATATCACAACCAGGCCTTCTACAACCATCAATCTTCCAACGACTTTAACGATCACGACTAGGCCTGCTACAACCACGAGTCATCCAACGACTACAAAACCTGCAACAACCCCCAGGCCTCCTACAACCACCAGGCCTCCTACGACCACAATGCCTCCTACAACCACCATTACACCTATAACCTCCATGCCTACCACCACTACGCCAGGTAATACATAGGTACCCTTTAACAGTTCAGCTGAAGGGCATGAATTAACAACAAAATTGCTTCCATTATTTGGTGTTCTATACTGGTAATATTATCAACAAATATATATTTTTAAATTCTTAGTAGCATACATGATTCACCAAATCCTCTTTGTTTTATGGGAACTGTGAACAGCATACACTCTCTCCTTATTCAAAGAAGCTAGGGTTGATTGAAAGGTGAAGGGTAAATTGAAATTATCATGATTATTTTGAGTGGACAGAAAAGTATGTGACATTGGCAAAATAAACAAATACAGAGATTTCTCTTTGTTTAATCTTTTCAGAGGTTTGTGCTGAACCGTTGGTAGAATTGGACGGAGTCGTAAGTATCGCCGATTTGAGCGCTGTTCCAAGTGACAGCATTTCCGACCTGGGTGCACAGGCTTGGGAATCTGATTCCGGTAATCAATCATCCGGGATTGCAGCTAGTTTCTTGCAGCCAGTACGGGTAACAAGTTTAGCAGTTCAAGGATTGACTAGTTCCTTTAGAGTGGAGTACAGAACTGCCCAGACTGATAGCCAACAGTATGTCGGTGGTGATGAAACGCCAACGGTAAGATTTCAGAACTTATTTCCCTCCAAAGTACACACACAGCAAAAAGCAAAGAAAGTGGACACTCTTAAAGCCCCACTGCACTACTTGTAGGTACTTGCTCCCTCTATATAGAAAACAATGCCTAAGCAGTGCCCGTTGGTCCCCCATGATCCTCTTTGTATTATGTTAATTGAGAGCTGATTTGATGAGATAACCACCTGTCAGTGACCATGCTGGGAGGTCTAATCCCTCCTGAACAAACTAGTGCAGACGTGCTTTAAATCATAAAATAGAGCAAATAGCTATTCAAATGTTAACGGACTTGTGCATCTGTAAGACATTCTAGTTCAACAATGAAAACAAAGAATGAGAAAAAAATGATGATTAAGCTATGGATGTCATCCGTAGTCTCACGACTGCATTGGTTTTGACTAAAACGGCCAAGATGCCTCTCCTTTCTACCCAATATCGTGGACGAGCCATAGGATACCTCCAATGCCCATCAACATTTGAATGGCCTGATGTCCCAGTTTTTTGCAATTTTATTTCAGAGACTGATGTGTTGTGTTGTTGCTGAGTGTAGGTAGCAAAGAATGTTCACTGGAATGACCGCATTTCGGCATTAATAAAAGCAAAAACTTGTTAGTCATAACGGCTGGCATTACATTTCTGTAGAATATTTTCAGCACGCGTGGTCCACTTAATAATGCCAACAGTGAGTTTGGGGAATGCTAACCACCAATTACTTAAGAATTAAAACATTAATGAACAAATTAAGGGAAGGGTAATTTAAGAGCACAATTTGTAAGATGAAATTTTAAAAAATCAATGAGACTGCCTCTTTGAAAAGTATATTTTATCAAAATTATTCAAAATGTTTGCAGTTGCTTTAAAATGAATTAAAGAGGAATGGAGATATTACAGTATTCATGCATGTACCATTTTGCAGGATTTTGCCGTCGATGGATCGGAAGAAAGTGCGGATCGAGTTTATATCAACATTCCTGATGCGATAACCAATATATTGATTACACCGATTGATACCACAAACGTTATCTGGAGATTACAAATCTACGGTTGTGCAGGTGAGAGGTTTTTTTTAAGGCTCCTTTAGACATGAAGCGGTAAACCGTGGTTGGTGATCTCTTTTTTTGAGCGACAAAAGGTCAGAAAGAAATATTGTTTCTTGTCGAGTCGACAGGTGTCATGTTTGGATTGAAAAAAGTTTCATAAAATAGGATGAGGGATATACATAATATGCTCTGCATTTCATTATCATTTTCTATTGTGCCTTGCTTTCAGAAATTGAGACAACCGTGGTTACAACGAGTCAAGATGTAGAAACAACAACAATGACTTCTACCACTTTTGCTCCGAATGAGACCATTGTTACCACGAGTGAGTACAGTGATGATGATGATGATTATCATGAATATTAATGTTAATAATGATGACTATAACAAGGGGGTGTTTCACAAAGACTAAGATCGACTTTAAGTTGGACTTAAGTATAACAGGCCGTTCATGCCATTGTTTGCTATCATTATTTACTGCATTGGTCTCTCAAGGGATGTACAAATCATGGTAAAAAATCTACAAAACTTACATTTTTTGATAATTCATTGTTGAAGGAAAAAATGTTATCTAAAGATTATAATTTAGAGACCAATTGGGATAGCAACCAATGGCATGAACGGCCTATTATACTTAAGTCCAACTTAAAGTCGATCTTAGTCTTTGTGAAACATCCCCCAATAATAATAATGGTAATAATAATAATGTTTATTTCAACAACGATAATTTTAATTAACAATAGTAATAATAATAATAATAAAATTAATAATATCATGGTCTATGTTAGACTAGTATTAATACTGCTTTTCCTGTGGGCCCTGCAGTCACCATTACCATAGCATTTTAATACACATGGGTCAAAAGAGACGAATGTAAGCATACAAGAAATCAATTAAGGATGCAAGCACCGGGAAAGAATAGAATACGGGACCTCTCGTATGAGAGTCAAGAGCCAGTCACAATAAAAAGGAAGGAGGACCTAATAAGCATTTCCATGCTATGTAATTTAAGCAGCAGACATGACAAGCAAACTAACAGTAAACATGAGCGAAGTATCGTTTTAAAAAGTGGGGGCATCAACAAAAAAGACATCTACACATTGTAGATACAAAGCTCAAACAATTATTGCGAATTCGGGAATTTATTTTTTATTTCCTTTCTAGTTAATGTATTATCGAGGATGATCTTTAAACAAAAAATCTGCCTTTGCGGCATACTTTAATTCATGGTTTAATGATTTTCTTTTTAAAAAGTGAGTAAAGCGAGCGAGCAAACTTAAATATACTTAATTATGGAGATAAAGGGCTGTTCATCATGAGATTAAAGCGATGTCAATGAAAAAAGTACATTTTTGTTACCTTTTTGATCATGAGTCTGTTGTGTTTCAACTTCATTGTTTTATCAACTATTTATTACGTTTTAATGCATTTATTGATGTAAGAACATTGAGAGCTCACATTGTAACCGTAGCAGATTTTCTCTGAGAAAACAACAGCGCATGATGACACACCCCAAAAAATAACGTTTACAATAATGGTAACATACTTTTTGCGATATTCCAGACCTAAATAATTCAATGTTCCTGGGTGCAAGTGAACCAAACCAGCTGGCCTTGCTAGGTTGATTTTGATGGGCATACATAAGTATTACTGGTATTGGACAATATGAAACATGAATATGAAACATAATTCATAGGTCCCTCGGAGAGGATATAAAGCCGTCGGTCCTCTGGTTGCTTATGCCTAGGTCACATTTGCCGCGGCGGCCGTGGGGTCTAAAATATCTACAGCCAATAGCAAATATAGGGCCGCCGCAGCATTCCCACGGTCACATACGGTACCAGTCATATATGTTAGGGTAGCCGCACGGCGTATTTGGAATTTGTGGAGACAGAAAACCTGCGGCTGCCATACGGCCTTTGAAGTGATGACGCACGGTCGCCTTAGGGCGTCCCTGCGGCGGTTGTGGATTTTTGACAAATACCAACGCAGACGCAAGGTGGCTGCAATGCCACCGTACGCCCGGTGTATGGTCGCCGTGAAACCGTTCAAGGCAAGGCTACGATGTGTCTAATTGTCTGATTGCTACGGCAAACCTAGAAATTAAAAAAGTTACAACTCTATGTTATAATCCCACGGCGACCCGTACGGCCTGTAAAGATAGGGATACACCCTAAAGTGACCCTGAGGCCACCGCAGATTCTCTGCGGCCGCCGTATCCTAGCCGTAGGGCGAATGTGACCTAGGCATTATTAACTAGCATTTACGCTTTCTTAGCAGTCAGGTAAAATAATCACTAATAAACCACTAAACCACATACATCAAGATAAAGTTTAGAGTGTACTTCATTTTATAACGCGTACTGGATTTTTAAGCCAATTGTTTTTAAAATGGTTAATGCAGATCTTCATGTTTGGTGTTAAGTTTGTATTTCAATACATTTCGATAACGTGTGAATAATTACTTTAATTATCATTTTGCATTGACAACAGCAGTCTCCACTACAAGAGCTCCAACAACAGCAGGTAAAATCCCTTTACAGTCTTGCATTCCAACACCCTATCATAATTGCACTAGTTTAATTTCTACTTATTTTGAGCATGTAGTCTCAATACATCTCGTAATAATACTTGCTGTTGTGAAGCACTTTGTCAGTTACAACCGAGCAAATTGATAACTGTGTTATTATCATCATTAATAATAGACTGGTCACTGGATTGAAGTAATATTCCGGACATTTAAGTGCACATTCTCTACTCCTTGGGGAGCATTCCCCTAGGCGCCCTATTATGGGCGAACACAAACTAATCCAATCACATTGATATTTGCATCCTACCGGGAACCCATTTAGGATCTGGTGGAGAAGTGCAATTTCTTTGCTTTTTCTCAATATGCAATCCCTCATTTATGTTGAAGATCATTTTTAAGTGATAGATCACTTATAATGACGAATTTTACCCCTCCTTTTTAATTCAACAGAACCAACCGAAAAGGGCGACACGGGTAAGTACAGATGTCGATATTTCTTTCCTATACATTCTGATTTCGATTTGTTTCACAAAGTAATAGCGACTATCAGCTAGATTGACATCAGACCGGATATGGTACTTTTATATAGGCGCTTGAAACTAACGTATAACACTTTAAAGAACCAGAATAGGTGATTTTAGTCGGACCGATCATACAACAGTCTCTTAAATATTAACAGTGTGTGTACATGCAAATGAACAATCAACATTTGATTCATTATCCAAGGTTATTCTACATTACTATTCGCTTTGAAAAGTCACCTCTAACTTGAAAAAGGAGCAAATCAGCAAAAAGGTGTTGACATAGTTGTTGACATACAACTTAAACTGGCTTTTCCCTTGAATCATTTTGTCAAATTATTGCTGCCCTCATGTCACAGAAACTACCACACAGAGGAGACGGACATCAGCTGTGACTACGCCCACCACATCAAGCAGTGAGACTACTACCCTGTTTACAACTAGTTCTGGCCAAACAACGCCTGGTAGGATTTTAGAATTTTGTGTACTCTTCCTTTTTGCCTTATGAATTACTTGTTTAGACAATCAAAGTCAGGTGATTTACACATATCCGACTTCCTACCAATTTTTTCCTGATCTCCGTCTAAAAGGTGACCCAACACTGGATTTCTGTTGAAGTAAAGAACAGGTACCGAGTTCTACACGCTCCATCTACCTCGTTAAAATATAAAAATTTAATTCGAATCTAAAGTTCTGTAATTAAATAAAATTATGTTCTGCTCTGTTCTGCTTGTTGATCAAGATTCAACCGATGTAGCATTCTGCAAATGAAAATGCGAGATAATGCAGAAACTTAACAGCGCGCCACTGTGCCTAATTACTGTGTGTCTCTTTTCTTTTATGTGACATTTGATATGTCAGGTGACTGCGCGGACAACCTGAGCGATGATAGCGAGCCAGATCCAGTGATCACCCTCCAGACATCCGAAGTGACTGAGGGCACTCAAGATCAAACTGTCACACTTTCCAGTGGGACCCCGTCCATCACCGTTCGATTCGGAAGTAGCGATTTTGGATACAAGGTCCTGACCAGAGTGACTGCCGTCACCCTCAGCTTTGTCGATGTAACAACAGGGAATCAGCCCACGCAGATTCGTCTCGACAGCGTCACTTTTTCAAACGGAACAACAGCTGAGGGCATTGGTGAAGTTGACTCAACTGGCCCTTCCACCGGAATGTTTAGACTTGGGGCACTCGGTGAAGAACCCGTTGACGAATTGGTCTTTACCGTGCTGGAAGGTCTCCCTCAGAACACTTCATCAGTGGACGTTGTCGTCCGATTTGATGGGTGTATTGAGAAAGGTGAATATAACTTTCTTCATAAAATAGTTTCCATACGTTAATAGATCGGATGGGCTGTATCACCTCCTTGAATCTTACTTCAAGTTTTGTACCAGGCATACCAAGGCTCTGCGGTTTTAGTCACCTACTACACTTTCTCCGATGAAATCATCCCCAAATAATGTAACGTATGAGAAAAATGAGAAGGCTGAAGTTAGACCGTTTTCTCTTGTTACATTCTAGATGTACTAATTCCGCGCCTGAATGAGCATTACTTCGGATTAAAAACGCAAACTTTTGTACACGAGACGCTGATCGAAGCATGTTATCTTCTTGAATATGCGCAAATTATATTTTTGTCTTCAAATGTGTATTGAAATACAGAGACCATATCTACTGTGGTGACCACGAGTGTTGCTACCACCACCACCCCAGCAACCACTACAACTCCAGCTACCACTACAAAGACAGAAAGGACTACCGCAGTCGTGACAACAGCAAGTACCACAGCTGTCGAAGAGACAACCACCGTCACGACAACAACACCTGAAGTCACCACGATTGAAACAACCACCACAATGACAACAACAACTCCAGGTATTCATCCTTTCCAAATCCAAATAAGCACTTCAAATTAACAGCATACCACATATACAAAGTGATTACACCTTTTATATTTGGCTGGAAAGAGAATTATCTTGAAGTATCGATATACAAAAAACGGGGTATGGGTTTCGCAACGTATGATCGAGCTGCGGCTGCACAAAGATAACCATTTTCAGAACTTTAGATGGCGCTATTTGTATCATGCATGGTACTTCGTGCCTGAAATTAGGCAAGGATGTTTGCAGGGTTGAAAAAAAATTATACGGTGATAAATGTTGATAGAAAGGAATTGATATGAGAAAGCTAATCGCGATTGTTCGTATTCGGGGGTCACTATTTCAAGAACTTTAATGCATTTTGAGAGGCTCGATTACAGATTTGAATTTAGAGTATCGAAATGGCATTTGTAAGGGCAGGTTATCCATCTCAGATGAAAAAAGCAAATCCTGGACTATCTAGAGCAATTTTTTACGAGTCTGTAGTATCTAGGATAATGGAAGTAGGCAGGCAGACATAATAGCAAGAAAGCAGACCTGAAACGGACGAAATGGGCCTGGACGATCATGCATGAGTAATTTTGGAATGAAATGAATAGCCCAGTAACCACGATGGAATGCTAAAGAATATGCATAGGAAATTTGAACGGAATCGGAATAGATGAATGTACCTAGGTAGGGCTCACTAGTACTTAAAAAGGGTGGGATTTTGGGAGAAGAAGAAGGAGAAGGAGAATAGGTATTCACGCGTCGAATAAGTATATAAAAAGGCATGGACGAGGGCGTCAACCCAATACTTATTACAAAAATAATAATTCTAAAATATTAATAACATTAAAGGTGTTTTCTCATGAAGCGCACATGTCGGGCACATCGTGACGGTCTTGAGGCACCAACATCAGTACCCTGGTCATGGCCGAGATGCCAAATATATAGCGGTCTAGCATATATTGTGTAACCGTTAACACCTCGCTGGAGAGTGGCAAATGTGGATTAACGTCCTCCGAAGGGATTTTAATATCGGACTGGGATTCAATCACCCAAACCTTGGATTGAGAGATACAAAAATAAATCACTTCTAATTCTACGTTGGTACTTGACATGATCCATCAGTCAGGATATAACGTCAAGGTTGAAATGTCTGGCAAGGTGCTCTTGTGCAGTGCAGTCAATTGGTGTATTATGTACATAGTGCGAGTATAAGCAGATCTCGGCCATCAATGACATTTCTGGAATAGGGCTCCCTGGAAGGTTTCTGCTATTGCAGAAACCAAGATACATGGAGGGAGCATTTACCATGCTGCAACTGTCCGTGGGAAGTGAGTGTTTATAGAGCTCAGTACGGGCAGTGATTAGCTTGAATTTATTTGGGTGGAATTGCCTGGTGTTGCTCTGAGTCATAGGTGTGACAAACTGATCTGGATATATTGCTACGAGGCCATGTTGAATCTTGCACAGTAGGGTAAGGTATGCAGCATGTCGACGTTTCTCCAGGGTATCCCACTTAAGGTCATTGATCATGGCAGACACACTTTCAGTATGGTGGTATCTCTGAAGGACAAATCGTGCTGCACGTCTTTGAACACCTTCAATTTTGGCTGTGTCTTTCTTCGCTGATGGATTCCATACTGTAGCACAATACTCAACATGGGGCCGGACAATGGATGTGTAAGCTTGTTGCCGTAACCTCTGGGAGGATCTTCTGAGATTTCGGCTGATGAGACCAAGCATTTGATATGCTTTTGACGTTATCCCATTGATGTGCTTTTGCCAGGAAAGTTTGTTGGTCTGTAGGACACCTAGGTATTTGTGTTCTTTGAATTCAAAAAGTTGAACATCTCCAAGATGGTAGTTTTTTCCAGGTTGTTGCGCTTGAGTGAGAACCGAAGGAGGTGGCATTTATCTATGTTGAACTTCATCTGCCAGGTTTCTGACCACTGGTGAAAAAGATCAAGGTCCTGTTGCAGGGCATGGCGATCATGCAAGTCACGAATGGGACGATAGATGAGACAATCGTCTGCAATCGTCTGCAAACCGCTTCAGATTGGAGGAGATTCCATTAGGGATGTCATATATGTATGTGATAAAGAGGAGCGGACCGAGTACCGTTCCTTGGGGGACACCTGATGACACGTGAGACCAATCAGATGTATGACCATCCACGACTAGCCGTTGAGATCTCTCGGTAAGGAAAGCCCGAATCCATTCCAGTAAATGGCCTCGAATGCCATAGTGGTGGAGTTTCAGCAAGAGGTGTTTGTGAGGGACTCTGTCGAAAGCTTTAGAGAAGTCTAATACGATGGAGTCGACTTGTTCTCTCTGGTCGATAGATCTTGTTAGCTCATCAACCGTTGTTACCAGCTGCGTCTCGCAAGAGCGCCCCGGACGGAATCCATGTTGGCAATCATGTATGATTTTGTTGTCATCGCAGTGGTCCATCACTTGAATAAAGATGATGTGTTCCATGATCTTGCTGCAAATAGCTGTGATAGACACTGGGCGGTAGTTCAAGGGGGTACAGCGGTCTCCTTTTTTGAAGATGGGTGCTACATTTGCTAGCCTCCAATCAGAGGGGACACATCCGCAGGTCAGGGATTGCTGAAATATGTTCCAGATTCATGTTCCAGATTGTACACTCTATTTCAATATTTTCCTCATGTTACGAAGGAGATTTTCAAAATGTTACAAAGTTTCAAACTTTATATTAATTTTTTTGTTGGTACTACACTAAAACGGATAACCCTCTTTGTACCCTTTCCTCTTGTTTTAAAGGTACTATGTCCCATTTGCAGGCCAAAAAAATGAAAAGGTTAAATTCCAACGGCATTTGAAAGACAATACTAATTTAGAACTTCCCTAAAAAAAGGAGGTTGAAAATGTCTTTAAGTGGGAAAATAACGACTATTAGTTGTCGAATCGACTTAGGAGCTATAGAGCCAGTAAGTAATAGTCTGATTTTCAGACCATTGTACCGAATGGTCGTACGTTTTATGCTGCACAAAGATTCAATCAGTTTAATTTTGGCCATTACAAGAAGTGGGTTATTGATGTAGACAAATGCTCATGTACCCTTTACAGCTCATTTTATGTATGTTATTACCAAAGATGAAAAAAGCCAGTCAGTCACTCAATAGTGTCTGACAGTGAAGTCTAGCAAGTAAACAGGTTTCCTTGCATAATTTGAATATCAGGACACTGCTGACGTTTAAATTTCACAGATAGGACATACATGACATATTCATAATTCCTGCAAAGTTCTACAGAATTTGATGTTGGCTGCAAAAGAGACAATAGTATCTTTAAGGGAAGTAAAAGTAGTGCCATATTTTGATTATCTATCAACAATTCCATATTAATGTTGAAAATCATTTCAAATCTATACTTCACTTAAACGAATAACCATAACCCTCCTTTCTCATTCACCAGAACCAACTGAAAAGGGCGACACCGGTACGTACAAAATGTTTGTTTTAAAATAAATTCCAATTTGACTTTAATCTGATATGAAGTCTTAGCTGGATTAACATTAGACCGGATATAGTAGTTTTATATGGGAGCTTAAATCTAACGTATATCACTTCGAGACCCAGATAGGCGATTTTAGTCAGACCGATCATAGAATAGTCTCTTAAATTCGGAAAGAATGTGTTCGTTCAAATGAACAATCCGGATTCCGTTCATTACACGATGCGCTTTGAAAATTAACCTCTAACTTGAAAGATAACGGCCATTCCAAAAATAGTTGTTAATGCTGTTTTTGCTCCCATTGAATTGGGACGGAATACAATTTTACATAGTTACAATTTTACATTTTGAGCAGAATATTTCGTCTTCCGGAAATGACCTGATGCAACGGCATGAATTAAGAAATAACCTTATAATACCCTTGTTATTGATGTGTCTGCAAAAGGAGCTAAGATTTCGAACATCATTTTAGGTTGGTGGTATCCATGATATTTTGGATGTGGAAATGATGGGACGTCACACAGTTTAATTCCGTTATAAGTATGTGTTGAATAACAACTTCAACTGGCATTTTTCTTGAATTGTTGTGTCCCATTCTGGCTGCCCTCATGTCACAGAAACTACCACACAGAGGAGACGAACTACAGCTGTGACTACTCCCACCACATTAAGCAGTGAGACTACCACCCTGTCTACAACTACTTCTGGCCAAACAACGCCTGGTAGGATTTTAGAGTTTTGTGTACTCTTCCTTTTTGCCATATCAATTACTCGTTTAGAAAATCAAAGTCAAGTGACTTTACACATATCCGACTTTTTACCATTTTTTCCTGATCTCCGTCTACAAGGTGACCCAACACTGAATTTCTGTCGAAGTACGCAACAGGTTCCCAGTTCTATACGCTCCATCTACCTCATTAAAATATAAAAATTTAATTAGAATCTAGGGATCTGTAAGTAAATAAAAATTTTGTTCTGCTTTGTTCTGTTTGTTGATCAAGATTAACCCGATGTAGCATTCTGCAAATAAAAATACGAGACAGTGCAGAAACTTTTCAGCGCCACCGTGCCTAATTGCTGTGTGTCTCTTTTCTTTATGTAACATTTGATATCATGTCAGGTGACTGCGCGGACAACCTGAGCGATGATAGTGAGCCGGATCCAGTGATAACCCTCCAAACATCCGAAGAGACTGAGGGCACTCAAGCTCAAACTGTCACACTTTCCAGTGGGAACCCATCAATCACCGTTGGATTTGGAAGTAGCGATGTTCGAAACAAGGTCCTGACCAGAGTGACTGCCGTCACCCTCGGTATTGTCGATGCAACAACAGAGAATCAGCCCACGCAGATTCGTATCGACAGCGTCACTTTTTCAAACGGAACGACAGCTGAGAACATTGCTGAAATTGGCTCGATTGGCCCCACCACCGGAATGTTTAGACTTGGGGCACTCGGTGAAGAACCGGTTGACGCTTTGGTCTTTACCGTGCTGGACGGTCTCCCTCAAATCACTTCTTCAGTGGACGTTGTGGTCCGATTTGATGGATGCATCAAGACAGGTGAATATAACTTTCTTCATAAAATAGTTTCCATACATTAATGGGTCGCATGGGCAGTATATTCTCCGGAATCTTACTTCAAGTCTTGTTCCAGGCAAACCAAGGCCCTCTTGTTCTTGCCACCTATAACATTTTCAGCGATGAATCATCCCCAAAGAATGGAACGTATTAGAAAAAAGTGAGAAGATTGCAATTCAAACTTCATCTCCAGTTACTTTCTAGATGTACCAGTACCGCGTGAAAATAAGCATTACTTTCAAAGAAATATGCAATGTTTGTACACAAGACGCTGATCGAAGCATTTTCACTCCTGAAATATGTACAATTGTTAATGATTGTATTTTCCCCAATATCCATTGAAATACAGAGACCATATCTACTGTTGTGACCACGAGTGTTGCTACCACTACCACCCCAGCAACCACTACAACTCTGGCTACCACTACAACAACAGAAAAGACGACTGCAGTTGTCACAACGGGAAGTACCGCAGCTGTCGAAGAGACAACCACCATCATGACAACGACACCTGAAGTCACCACCACTGAAACAACTACCACAATGACAACAACAACTCCAGGTATCCATCCTTTCCACATCCAAATAATCACTTCATATTCCACGAGTCAAACATAAACAAAGAGATGACAAGTTTTATATTTGGCTGCAAATGGTATTATCATTGAAGTACCTAAATGCGAAAAAGGGTGTGTGGGTTAAGCAATGTATGATCAAGCCGCGGTCACACAAGATAACCATTTTCAGAAATTTATATGGCGCTGTTTATATCATGCTTGATTATTCGTGCTTGTTCTGCTCTGTTCTGCTTGTTGATCAAGATTAACCCGATGTAGCATCCTGCAAATGAAAATACGAGACAGTGCAGAAACTTTTCAGCGCCACTGTGCCTAATTGCTGTGTGTCTCTTTTCTTTTATGTGACATTTGATATCATGTCAGGTGATTGCGCGGACAACCTGAGCGATGATAGTGAGCCGGATCCAGTGATCACCCTCCAGACATCCGAAGTGACTGAGGGCACTCAAGATCAAACTGTCACACTTTCCAGTGGGACCCCGTCCATCACCGTTCGATTCGGAAGTAGCGATTCTGGATACAAGGTCCTGACCAGAGTGACTGCCGTCACCCTCAGTTTTGTCGATCCAACAACAGGGAATACGCCCACGCAGATTCGTCTCGACAGCGTCACTTTTTCAAACGGAACGACAGCTGAGGGCATTGCTGAAGTTGGCTCGACTGGCACCACCACCGGAATGTTTAGACTTGGGGCACTCGGTGAAGAACCGGTTGACGCTTTGGTCTTTACCGTGCTGGACGGTCTCCCTCAAAACACTTCTTCAGTGGACGTTGTGGTCCGATTTGATGGATGCATCAAGACAGGTGAATATGACTTTCTTCATAAAATAGTTTCCATACGTTAATGGGTCGCATGGGCAGTATATTCTCCGGAATCTTACTTCAAGTCTTGTTCGAGGCAAACCAATGCCCTCTTGTTCTTGCCACCTATAACATTTTCAGCGATGAATCATCCCCAAAGAATGGAACGTATTAGAAAAATGAGAAGGATGCAATTCAAACTTCATCTCCAGTTACTTTCTAGATGTACCAGTACCGCGTGAAAATAAGCATTACTTTCAATGAAATATGCAATGTTTGTACACAAGACGCTGATCGAAGCATTTCATCTCCTGAAATATGTACAATTGTTAATGATTGTATTTTTCCAAATATCCATTGAAATACAGAGACCATATCTACTGTTGTGACCACGAGTGTTGCTACCACTACTACCCCAGCCACCACTACAACGCTGGCTACCACTACCACGACAGAAAAGACGACTACAGTCATGACAACAGGAAGTACTACAGCTGTCGAAGAGACAACCACCGTCACGACAACGACACCTGAAGTCACCACGACTGAAACAACTACCACAATAACAACAACAACTCCAGGTATTCACCCTTTCCAAATCCAAATAAGCACTTCAAATTACCAGCGTACAACAAACACAAAGTGATTACACCTTTTATATATGGCTGGAAAGGGAAAAATCTTGAAGTATATCTATACAAAAAACGGGATATGGGTTTCGCAACGTATGACCGAGCTGCGGCCTCACAAAGATAACCATTTTCAGAACTTTAGATGGCGCTATTTATATCATGCATGGAACTGTGTGCCTGAAATTAGGCGAGGGCGTTTGCAGGGTTGGAAACAAAAATATATAAGGTGTAAAATGTTGATAGAAAGGAATCGATATGAGAAAGCAAATCGCAATTGTTCGTATTAGGGGGTCACTATTTCAAGAACTTTAATGCATTTTGCGAGGCTCGATGACAGATTTGAATTTAGAGTATGGAAATGCCCTTTTTTAAGGGCAGCTAATCCATCTCAGTTGAAAAAGCAACTCCTGGACTATCTAGAGCACTTTGTTACGAGTTTGTAGTATCTAGGATAGTGGAGGTAGGCAGGCAGACGTAATAGCAAGAAAGCAGACCTAAAACGAACAAAATGGCGCCTGGACGATCGTGCATGAGTAATTTTGGAAAAATGAAGAGCCAAGTAACCACGATGGAATGCTAAAGAATATGCATAGGAAATTCGAACGGAATCGGAATAGATGAATGGACCTAGATAGAGCTCACAAGTACTTAAAAAGTGTGAGATTTGGGGAGAAGAAGAAGGAGAATACACATGTAGGTATACACGCTTTGAATGTAAAACGGCATGGACGAGGGCGTCACCGCAATACTTATTACGAAAATAATAATTCTAAAATATCAATAACATTAAAGGTGTTTCATCATAAAGCACACATGTCGGGCACATCGTGACGGTCTTGAGGCACCAACATCAGTACCCTGGTCATGGCCTAGATGCCAAATATATAGGGCTCTAGCATATTGCGTAACAGTTAACACCTCGCTGGAGAGTGGCAAATGTGGATTAACGTCCTGCAAACTGATTTTAATATCGTACTGGGAGTCAACCATCCAAACTTTGCATTGAGAGATACAAGAATAAATCACTATACCACCACATTCCCATTTGTACATGTTTCAGATTGTACACTCTATTTCAATATTTTCCCCATGTTACGAAGGAGATGTTCAAAATGTTAGAAAGTTTTAAACTTTATATTCATTTTCCTGTTGGTACTACTCTAAGACAAATAACCCTCTTTGTACCTTTCCCTCTTTTCAAGGGAAGTGAAAGTAGTGCCAGATTTTGATTACGTATCCACAATCCCTTATTTATGTTGAAGATCATTTCAAATTTATACATCACTTACACGAATAACAATTACATTCCTTTCTCATTCAACAGAACCAACTGAAAAGGGCGACACCGGTACGTACAAAAGTCTCATTTTTAATAAATTGTAATTTCGATTTGACTTTAATCTGGTAGGAACTCTAAGCTGGAATAACATCAGACCGGATATGGTACTTTTATATGGGAGCTTAAATCTAACGTATATCACTTCGAGACCCAGATAGGCGATTTTAGTCGGACCGATCATAGAACAGTCTCTTAAATTCGGAAAGAATATGTACATGCAAATAAACAATCATAATTATGTTCATTTCACTACGAAACGCTTTGTGAATGAACCTCTAACTTGAAAGATAACGGTCATTCCAAAAAAAGTTGTTAATGCTTTTTTTGCTCCTATAGAATAGGGAATGAATACATTTTAGATAGTTACAATTTTACATTTTAAGCAGATTATTTCGTCTTCTGGAAATGACTTGATGCAACGGCATGAATTAAGAAATAACCTTATAATACCCTAGTTATTGATGTGTCTGCAAAAGGAGCAAAGATTTCGAACATCATTTTAGGTTGGTGGTATCCGTAACATTTTGGATGTGGGAATGATTGGATGTCACATAGTTTAATTCCTTAATAAGTTTGTGTTGAATAACAACTTCAACTGGCATTTCTTTTGAATCGTTTTGTCCAATTCTTGTTTCCCTCATGTCACAGAAACTACCACACAGAGGAGACGAACTACAGCTGTGACTACTCCCACCACATCAAGCAGTGAGACTACCACCCTGTCTACAACTACTTCAGGCCAAACAACGCCTGGTAGGATTTTGGAATTTTGTGTATCCTTCCTTTTTGCCTCGTAAATAACTTTTTTAGGAAATTAAAGTCAGGTGACCTTACACATATCCGTTCCTTTCTCTATCCGCAAATACAATCTAAATGCTACCTAAATGTTACGTCCTTCTTTATTTCTGTAACGGGCATCCCTTTCACTCGAACACTTAGTAAAATAATTCACTTATTTTTGTTTACAATAATATTAGAAAACTACTGTATAGAAATATTCTTAAGGATTTCTATGTCATAGTATATGATATATTATGTATGTAAAGTTATTTTGATTCTTTGTACGTTTGTAAAATGTGAGCAAAACAAATTTCCAATATTGGACAATAAATTGAAATTGAATTGAAATGAAATTGAATCCAACTTCTTACCATTTTTTTGCTCCTGATCTCCGTCTACAATGTGCGCTAATACTGGATTTCTGTCGAAGTACGCAACAGGTTTCCAGTTCTATACGCTCCATCTACAGTACCTCATTAAAATATGAAAATTTAATTAGAATCTAGGGATCTGTAAGTAAATAAAAAAAATGTTCTGCTCTGTTCTGTTTGTTGATCAAGATTAACCCGATGTAGCATTCTGCAAATGAAAATACGAGACAGTGCAAAAACCTTTTAGCGCCACCGTGCCTAATTGCTGTGTGTCTCTTTTCTTTTATGTAACATTTGATATCATGTCAGGTGACTGCGCGGACAACCTGAGCGATGATAGTGAGCTGGATCCAGTGATCACCCTCCAGACATCCGAAGAGACTGAGGGCACTCAAGATCAAACTGTCACACTTTCCAGTGGGAACCCATCAATCACCGTTGGATTTGGAAGTAGCGATGTTCGAAACAAGGTCCTGACCAGAGTGACTGCCGTCACCCTCAGTATTGTCGATGCAACAACAGGGAATCAGCCCACGCAGATTCGTCTCGACAGCGTCACTTTTTCGAACGGAACGACAGCTGAGAACATTGCTGAAATTGGCTCGACTGGCACCACCACCGGAATGTTTAGACTTGGGGCACTCGGTGAAGAACCGGTTGACGCTTTGGTCTTTACCGTGCTGGATGGTCTCCCTCAAAACACTTCTTCAGTGGACGTTGTGGTCCGATTTGATGGATGCATCAAGACAGGTGAATATAACTTTCTTCATAAAATATTTTCCATACGTTAATGGGCCGCATGGGCAGTATATTCTCCGGAATCTTACTTCAAGTCTTGTTCCAGGCAAACCAAGGCCCTCTTGTTCTTGCCACCTATAACATTTTCAGCGATGAAATCATCCCCAAAGAATGGAACGTATTAGAAAAATAAGAAGGATGCAATTCAAACTTCATCTCCAGTTACTTTCTAGATGTACCAGTACCGCGTGAAAATAAGCATTACTTTCAATGAAATATGCAATGTTTGTAAACGAGACGCTGATCGAAGCATTTCATCTCCTGAAATATGTACAATTGTTAATGATTGTATTTTCCCAATATCCATTGAAATACAGAGACCATATCTACTGTTGTGACCACGAGTGTTGCTACCACTACCACCCCAGCAACCACTACAACTCTGGCTACCACTACAACAACGGAAAAGACGACTACAGTTGTCACAACGGGAAGTACCGCAGCTGTCGAAGAGACAACCACCATCATGACAACGACACCTGAAGTCGCCACCACTGAAACAACTACCACAATGACAACAACAACTCCAGGTATCCATCCTTTCCACATCCAAATAATCACTTCATATTCCACGAGTCAAACATAAACAAAGAGATGACAAGTTTTATATTTGGCTGCAAATGGTATTATCATTGAAGTACCTAAATGCGAATAAAAGGGTGTGTGGGTTTATCAATGTATGATTTAGCCGCGGTCACACAAGATAACCATTTTCAGAAATTTATATGGCGCTGTTTATATCATGCTTAATTATTAGTGCTTGTTCTGCTCTGTTCTGCTTGTTGATCAAGAATAACCCGATGTAGCATTTTGAAAATGAAAATGCGAGACAGTGCACAAACTTTTCAGCGCCACTGTGCCTAATTGCTGTGTGTCTCTTTTCTTTTATGTGACATCTGATATCATGTCAGGTGATTGCGCGGACAACCTGAGCGATGATAGTGAGCCGGATCCAGTGATCACCCTCCAGACATCCGAAGTGACTGAGGGCACTCAAGGTCAAACTGTCACACTTTCCAGTGGGACCCCGTCCATCACCGTTCGATTCGGAAGTAGCGATTCTGGATACAAGGTCCTGACCAGAGTGACTGCCGTCACCCTCAGTTTTGTCGATCCAACAACAGGGAATACACCCACGCAGATTCGTATCGACAGTGTCACTTTTTCAAACGGAACGACAGCTGAAGGCATTGCTGAAGTTGGCTCGACTGGCACCACCACCGGAATGTTTAGACTTGGGGCACTCGGTGAAGAACCGGTTGACGCTTTGGTCTTTACCGTGCTGGACGGTCTTCCTCAAAACACTTCTTCAGTGGACGTTGTGGTCCGATTTGATGGATGCATCAAGACAGGTGAATTTAACTTTCTTCATAAAATAGTTTCCATACGTTAATTGGTCGCATGGGCAGTATATTCTCCGGAATCTTACTTCAAGTCTTGTTCCAGGCAAACCAATGCCCTCTTGTTCCTGCCACCTATAACATTTTCAGCGATGAATCATCCCCAAAGAATGGAACGTATTAGAAAAATAAGAAGGATGCAATTCAAACTTCATCTGCAGTTACTTTCTAGATGTACCAATACCGCGTGAAAATAAGCATTACTTTCAATGAAATATGCAATGTTTGTACACGAGACGCTGATCGAAGCATTTCATCTCCTGAAATATGTACAATTGTTAATGATTGTATTTTCCCAATATCCATTGAAATACAGAGACCATATCTACTGTTGTGACCACGAGTGTTGCTACCACTACCACCCCAGCAACCACTACAACTCTGGCTACCACTACAACAACGGAAAAGACGACTACAGTTGTCACAACGGGAAGTACCGCAGCTGTCGAAGAGACAACCACCATCATGACAACGACACCTGAAGTCGCCACCACTGAAACAACTACCACAATGACAACAACAACTCCAGGTATCCATCCTTTCCACATCCAAATAATCACTTCATATTCCACGAGTCAAACATAAACAAAGAGATGACAAGTTTTATATTTGGCTGCAAATGGTATTATCATTGAAGTACCTAAATGCGAATAAAAGGGTGTGTGGGTTTATCAATGTATGATTTAGCCGCGGTCACACAAGATAACCATTTTCAGAAATTTATATGGCGCTGTTTATATCATGCTTGATTATTCGTGCTTGTTCTGCTCTGTTCTGCTTGTTGATCAAGAATAACCCGATGTAGCATTTTGAAAATGAAAATGCGAGACAGTGCAGAAACTTTTCAGCGCCACTGTGCCTAATTGCTGTGTGTCTCTTTTCTTTTATGTGACATCTGATATCATGTCAGGTGATTGCGCGGACAACCTGAGCGATGATAGTGAGCCGGATCCAGTGATCACCCTCCAGACATCCGAAGTGACTGAGGGCACTCAAGGTCAAACTGTCACACTTTCCAGTGGGACCCCGTCCATCACCGTTCGATTCGGAAGTAGCGATTCTGGATACAAGGTCCTGACCAGAGTGACTGCCGTCACCCTCAGTTTTGTCGATCCAACAACAGGGAATACACCCACGCAGATTCGTATCGACAGTGTCACTTTTTCAAACGGAACGACAGCTGAAGGCATTGCTGAAGTTGGCTCGACTGGCACCACCACCGGAATGTTTAGACTTGGGGCACTCGGTGAAGAACCGGTTGACGCTTTGGTCTTTACCGTGCTGGACGGTCTCCCTCAAAACACTTCTTCAGTGGACGTTGTGGTCCGATTTGATGGATGCATCAAGACAGGTGAATTTAACTTTCTTCATAAAATAGTTTCCATACGTTAATTGGTCGCATGGGCAGTATATTCTCCGGAATCTTACTTCAAGTCTTGTTCCAGGCAAACCAATGCCCTCTTGTTCCTGCCACCTATAACATTTTCAGCGATGAATCATCCCCAAAGAATGGAACGTATTAGAAAAATAAGAAGGATGCAATTCAAACTTCATCTGCAGTTACTTTCTAGATGTACCAATACCGCGTGAAAATAAGCATTACTTTCAATGAAATATGCAATGTTTGTACACGAGACGCTGATCGAAGCATTTCATCTCCTGAAATATGTACAATTGTTAATGATTGTATTTTCCCCAATATCCATTGAAATACAGAGACCATATCTACTGTTGTGACCACGAGTGTTGCTACCACTACCACCCCAGCAACCACTACAACTCTGGCTACCACTACAACGACAGAAAAGACGACTACAGTTGTCACAACGGGAAGTACCGCAGCTGTCGAAGAGACAACCACCATCATGACAACGACACCTGAAGTCGCCACCACTGAAACAACTACCACAATGACAACAACAACTCCAGGTATCCATCCTTTCCACATCCAAATAATCACTTCATATTCCACGAGTCAAACATAAACAAAATGATGACAAATTTTATATTTGGCTGCAAATGGTATTATCATTGAAGTACCTAAATGCGAATAAAAGGGTGTGTGGGTTTAGCAATGTATGATTTAGCCGCGGTCACACAAGATAACCATTTTCAGATATTTATATGGCGCTGTTTGTATCATGCTTGATTATTCGTGCTTGTTCTGCTCTGTTCTGCTTGTTAATCAAGAATAACCCGATGTAGCATTTTGCAAATGAAAATGCGAGACAGTGCAGAAACTTTTCAGCGCCACTGTGCCTAATTGCTGTGTGTCTCTTTTTTTTTATGTGACATTTGATATCATGTCAGGTGATTGCGCGGACAACCTGAGCGATGATAGTGAGCCGGATCCAGTGATCACCCTCCAGACATCCGAAGTGACTGAGGGCACTCAAGATCAAACTGTCACACTTTCCAGTGGGACCCCGTCCATCACCGTTCGATTCGGAAGTAGCGATTCTGGATACAAGGTCCTGACCAGAGTGACTGCCGTCACCCTCAGTTTTGTCGATCCAACAACAGGGAATACGCCCACGCAGATTCGTCTCGACAGCGTCACTTTTTCAAACGGAACGACAGCTGAGGGCATTGCTGAAGTTGGCTCGACTGGCACCACCACCGGAATGTTTAGACTTGGGGCACTCGGTGAAGAACCGGTTGACGTTTTGGTCTTTACCGTGCTGGACGGTCTTCCTCAAAACACTTCTTCAGTGGACGTTGTCGTCCGATTTGTTGGATGTATCAAGACCGGTGAATATCATTTTCTTCATAAAATAGTTTACATATATTAATAGTTCGGATGGGCAGTATCTCTTCCGTAATCTTTCTTCAAGTCTTGTTCCAGGCAAACCAATGCCCTCTTGTTTTTGCCACCTATAACATTTTCAGCGATGAATCATCCCCAAAGAATGGAACGTATTAGCAAAATAAGAAGGATGCAATTCAAACTTCATCTCCAGTTACTTTCTAGATGTACCAGTACCGCGTGAAAATAAGCATTACTTTCAATGAAATATGCAATGTTTGTACACAAGACGCTGATCGAAGCATTTCATCTCCTGAAATATGTACAATTGTTAATGATTGTATTTTTCCAAATATCCATTGAAATACAGAGACCATATCTACTGTTGTAACCACGAGTGTTGCTACCACTACCACCCCAGCCACCACTACCACGCTGGCTACCACTACCACGACAGAAAAGACGACTACAGTCATGACAACAGGAAGTACTACAGCTGTCGAAGAGACAACCACCGTCACGACAACGACACCTGAAGTCACCACGACTGAAACAACTACCACAATGACAACAACAACTCCAGGTATTCACCCTTTCTAAATCCAAATAAGCACTTTCGAATTACCAGCGTACAACAAATACAAAGTGATTACACCTTTTATATATGGCTGGAAAGGGAAATATCTTGAAGTATATATATACAAAAAACGGGATATGGGTTTCGCAACGTATGACCGAGCTGCGGCCTCACAAAGATAACCATTTTCAGAACTTTAGATGGCGTTATTTATATCATGCATGGAACTGTGTGCCTGAAATTAGGCGAGGGCGTTTGCAGGGTTGGAAATAAAAATATATAAGGTGTAAAATGTTGATAGAAAGGAATCGATATGAGAAAGCAAATCGCAATTGTTCGTATTCGCGGGTCACTATTTCAAGAACTTTAATGCATTTTGCGAGGCTCGATGACAGATTTGAATTCAGAGTATGGAAATGCCCTTTTTTAAGGGCAACTAATCCATCTCAGTTGAAAAAGCAACTCCTGGACTATCTAGAGCACTTTGTTACGAGTTTGTAGTATCTAGGATAGTGGAGGTAGGCAGGCAGACGTAATAGCAAGAAAGCAGACCTAAAACAGACAAAATGGCGCCTGGACGATCGTGCATGAGTAATTTTGGAAAAATGAAGAGGCGTGCGCCTGTAATCCAGCTAACAGTATAGTAATAATGACTGCTATGAGAGGCCTAGTTGTTTTTATTGCTCAAGGGGAGGTTACATCGTGCTATCACCCCGAGGCGTGCCGAGGGGTGATAGCACGATGTAACCTCCCCAAGAGCCAAAAACAACTAGGCCTCGAATATTAAAGCAGTCATTATAACTTTTATATACTGAAAACAGGATCATAGAATACAAGGTCAATCATGGTAATCAAATCTGTGTTGATAAACTTAGGTAGCTCAGTTGGCCATTGAGATTGTACGCATTATAAGCCTATGCAGTTTACGTGCATAGCGCGATCGTGCCAAATTGGTCAAACTAATCCCAAACTAATAAATTAAAAATCAAGATTCAAACCTTCATTGCTTGTGATCCTGAAGGTGATACTCAAAAATGAGGTGTCATATGAAAGAGCAGGTTTTCTCTATATTTCCAAAGGGGCGTTATCTCGTCATTACATGTAGATCTAGGCCTAGCTACAATCGAGATCGGCGGTCGTCTACGCTGTACTGTATAGCAACCAAATAATCGCGGCACAAAAAATGTATGGAATGCCGCGCGCGCTCCGCACAAACTAAGTAAGCCAATGGGGATCGCAGGATGATGAGGATGAGGGTAGAAACTTTTAACTAGGCCCTGTGGGCTCTAACTATTCCCTGTGAGTGGGTGTGAGTGGGGCATGGCTTGAAATCACGACTCCAACTTCGACCAATCAGATGGCTAGATTTCTAAAATGAGGTATATAATGGAAGTTACAAACTGATTCAGCCGAGGACGCAGGTTCGAAACTGAGTCACGTCTTTCGGATGGTGAAGTTAAAGGTCGGTCCCCAGACGTAAATAATCATATCTGATTGATAGGGCTCACAAGTACTTAAAAAGGGTGGGATTTGGGAAAAGAAGAAGGAGAATACACATGTAGGTATACACGCTTTGTATGTAAAACGGCATGGACGAGGGCGTCACCGCAATACTTATTACGAAAATAATAATTCTAAAATATCAATAACATTAAAGGTGTTTCATCATAAAGCACACATGTCGGGCACATCGTGACGGTCTTGAGGCACCAACATCAGTACCTTGGTCATGGCCTAGATGCCAAATATATAGGGCTCTAGCATATTGCGTAACCGTTAACACCTCGCTGGAGAGTGGCAAATGTGGATTAACGTCCTGCAAACTGATTTTAATATCGGACTGGGAGTCAACCATCCAAACTTTGCATTGAGAGATACAAGAATAAATCACTATACCACCACATTCCCATTTGTTCATGTTTCAGATTGTACACTCTATTTCAATATTTTCCCCATGTTACGAAGGAGATGTTCAAAATGTTACAAAGTTTTAAACTTTATATTCATTTTCCTGTTGGTACTACACTAAAACAAATAACCCTCTTTGTACCTTTCCTCTTTTTCAAGGGAAGTGAAAGTAGTGCCAGATTTTGATTACATATCCACAATCCCTTATTTATGTTGAAGATCATTTCAAATTTATACATCACTTAAACAAATAACAATTACCCTCCTTTCTCATTCAACAGAACCAACTGAAAAGGGCGACACCGGTACGTAAAAAAGTCTTATTTTTAATAAATTGTAATTTCGATTTGACTTTAATCTGGTAGGAACTCTAAGCTGGAATAACATCAGACCGGATATGATACTTTTATATGGGAGCTTAAATCTAACGTACATGTATATCACTTCGAGACCCAGATAGGCGATTTTAGTCGGACCGATCATAGAACAGTCTCTTAAATTCGGAAAGAATATGTACATGCAAATAAACAATCATAATTATGTTCATTACACTACGAAACGCTTTGTGAATGAACCTCTAACTTGAAAGATAACGGTCATTCCAAAAAAAGTTGTTAATGCTTTTTTTGCTCCTATAGAATAGGGAATAAATACATTTTAGATAGTTACAATTTTACATTTTAAGCAGATTATTTCGTCTTCTGGAAATGACTTGATGCAACGGCATGAATTAAGAAATAAACTTATAGTACCCTAGTTATTGATGTGTCTGCAAAAGGAGCCAAGATTTCGAACATCATTTTAGGTTGGTGGTATCCGTAACATTTTGGATGTGGGAATGATTGGACGTCACATAGTTTAATTCCTTAATAAGTTTGTGTTGAATAACAACTTCAACTGGCATTTCTTTTGAATCGTTTTGTCCAATTCTTGTTTCCCTCATGTCACAGAAACTACCACACAGAGGAGACGAACTACAGCTGTGACTACTCCCACCACATCAAGCAGTGAGACTACCACCCTGTCTACAACTACTTCAGGCCAAACAACGCCTGGTAGGATTTTGGAATTTTGTGTACCCTTCTTTTTTGCCTCGTAAATAACTTGTTTAGGAAATTAAAGTCAGGTGACCTTACACATATCCGTTCCTTTCTCTATCCGCAAATACAATCAAAATGCTACTTAAATATTACATTCTTCTTTATTTCTGTAACGGGCATCCCGTTCACTCGAACACTTAAAATAATTCGCTTTTTTTGTTTAAAATAACATTAGAAAACTACTGAATAGAAATATTCTAAAGGATTTCTATGTCATAGTATATGATATATTGTGTATGTAAAGTTATTTTGATTCTTTGTACGTTTGTAAAATGTGAGCAAAACAAATTTCCAATATTGGACAATAAATTGAAATTGAATTGAAATGAAATTGAATCCAACTTGTTACCATTGTTTTCTCCCGATCTCCGTCTACAATGTGCCTTAATACTGGATTTCTGTCGAAGTACGCAACAGGTTCCCAGTTCTATACGCTCCGTCTACCTCATTAAAATATAAAAAAATAATTAGAATCTAGCTATCTGTAAGTAAATAAAAATTCTGTTCTGCTCTGATCTGTTTGTTGATCAAGATTAACCTGATGTAGCATTCTGCAAATGAAAATACGAGACAGTGCAGAAATTTTCAGCGCCACTGTGCCTAATTGCTGTGTGTCTCTTTTCTTTTATGTGACATTTGATATCATGTCAGGTGACTGCGCGGACAACCTGAGCGATGATAGTGAGCTGGATCCAGTGATCACCCTCCAGACATCCGAAGTGACTGAGGGCACTCAAGCTCAAACTGTCACACTTTCCAGTGGGAACCCATCAATCACCGTTGGATTCGGAAGTAGCGATGTTCGAAACAAGGTCCTGACCAGAGTGACTGCCGTCACCCTCAGTAGTGTCGATGCAACAACAGGGAATCAGCCCACGCAGATTCGTCTCGACAGCGTCACTTTTTCGAACGGAACAACAGCTGAGAACATTGCTGAAATTAGCTCGACTGGCCCCACCACCGGAATGTTTAGACTTGGGGCACTAGGTGAAGAACCGGTTGACGCTTTGGTCTTTACCGTGCTGGACGGTCTCCCTCAAAACACTTCTTCAGTGGACGTTGTGGTCCGATTTGATGGATGCATCAAGACAGGTGAATAAAACTTTCTTCATAAAATTTCCATACGTTAATGGGTCGCATGGGCAGTATATTTTCTGGAATCTTACTTCAAGTCTTGTTCCAGGCAAACCAAGGCCCTCTTGTTCTTGCAACCTAAAACATTTTCAGCGATGAAATCATCCCCAAAGAATGGAACGCTTTAGAAAAATGAGAAGGATTCAATTCAAACTTCATCTCCAGTTCCTTTCTAGACGTGCCAGTACCACGTGAAAATAAGCATTACTTTCAATGAAATATGCAATGTTTGTACACAAGACGCTGATCGAAGCATTTCATCTCCTGAAATATGTACAATTGTTAATGATTGTATTTTTCCCAATATCCATTAAAATACAGAGACCATATCTACTGTTGTGACCACGAGTGTTGCTACCACTACAACCCCAGCAACCACTACAACTATGGCTACCACTACAACGACAGAAAAGACGACTGCAGTTGTCACAACTGGAAGTACCGCAGCTGTCGAAGAGACGACCACCATCATGACAACGACACCTGAAGTCGCCACCACTGAAACAACTACCACAATGACAACAACAACTCCAGGTAATCAACCTTTCCACATCCAAATAATCACTTCATATTCCACAGGTCAAACATGAACAAAGAGATGACAAGTTTTATATATTTAGCTGCATATGGTATTATCATTGAAGTACCTAAATGCGAAAAAAGTGTGTGTGGGTTTAGCAATGTAAGATGTAGCCGCGGTCACACAAGATAATCATTTTCAGAAATTTATATGGCGCTGTTTGTATCATGCTTGATTATTCGTGCTTGTTCTGCTCTGTTCTGCTTGTTGATCAAGAATAACCCGATGTAGCATTCTGCAAATGAAAATGCGAGACAGTGCAGAAACTTTTCAGCGCCACTGTGCCTAATTGCTGTTTGTCTCTTTTCTTTTATGTGACATTTGATATCATGTCAGGTGATTGCGCGGACAACCTGAGCGATGATAGTGAGCCGGATCCAGTGATCACCCTCCAGACATCCGAAATGACTGAGGGCACTCAAGATCAAACTGTCACACTTTCCAGTGGGACCCCGTCCATCACCGTTCGATTCGGAAGTAGCGATTCTGGATACAAGGTCCTGACCAGAGTGACTGCCGTCACCCTCAGTTTTGTCGATCCAACAACAGGGAATACGCCCACGCAGATTCGTGTCGACAGCGTCACTTTTCAAATGGAACGACAGCTGAGGACATTGCTGAAGTTGGCTCGACTGGCACCACCACCGGAATGTTTAGACTTGGGGCACTCGGTGAAGAACCGGTTGACGCTATGGTCTTTACCGTGCTGGACGGTCTCTCTCAAAACACTTCTTCAGTGGACCTTGTGGTCCGATTTGATGGATGCATCAAGACAGGTGAATATAACTTTCTTCATAAAATAATTTCCATACGTTAATGGTTCGCATGGGCAGTATATTCTCCGGAATCTTACTTCAAGTTCAGTTCCAGGCAAACCAAAGGCCTCTTGTTCTTGCCACCTAAAACATTTTCAGCTTTGAAATCATCCCCAAAGAATGGAACGTATTAGAAAAATGAGAAGGATGCAATTCAAACTTCATCTCCAGTTACTTTCTAGATGTGCCAGTACCGCTTGAAAATAAGCATTACTTTCAATGAAATATGCAAATGTTTTCGTCCACAAGACGCTGATCGAATCATTTCATCTCCTGAAATATGTACAATCGTTAATGATTGTATTTTTTCCAAATATCCATTTAAATACAGAGACCATATCTACTGTTGTGACCACGAGTGTTGCTACCACTACCACCCCAGCCACCACTACAACGCTGGCTACCACTACCACGACAGAAATGACGACTACAGTCATGACAACAGGAAGTACTACAGCTGTCGAAGAGACAACCACCGTCACGACAGCGACACCTGAAGTCACCACGACTGAAACAACTACCACAATGACAACAACAACCCCAGGTATTCACCCTTTCCAAATCCAAATAAGCACTTCAAATTACCAGCGTACAACATATACAAAGTGATTACACCTTTTGTATATATCTGGAAAGGGAATTATCTTGAAGTATATATATACAAAAACGGGATATGGGTTTCGCAACGTATGACCGAGCTGCGGCCTCACAAAGATAACCATTTTCAGAACTTTAGATGGCGCTATTTATATCATGCATAGTACTGTGTGCCTGAAATTAGGCGAGGGCGTTTGCAGGGTTGGAAACAAAAATATATAAGGTGTAAAATGTTGATAGAAAGGAATCGATATGAGAAAGCAAATCGCAATTGTTCGTATTCGGGGTCACTATTTCAAGAACTTTAATGCATTTTGCGAGGCTCGATGACAGATTTGAATTTAGAGTATGAAATGCCCTTTTTTGAGGGCAGCTAATCCATCTCAGTCGAAAAAGCAACTCCTGGACTATCTAGAGCACTTTGTTACGAGTTTGTAGTATCTAGGATAGTGGAGGTAGGCAGGCAGACGTAATAGCAAGAAAGCAGACCTGAAACGGACAAAATGGCGCCTGGACGATCGTGCATGAGTAATTTGGAAAAATAAAGAGCCAAGTAACCACGATGGAATGCTAAAGAATATGCATAGGAAATTCGAACGGAATCGGAAAAGATGAATGGACCTAGATAGAGCTCTCAAGTACTAAAAGGTGTGGGATTTGGGGAGAAGAAGAAGGAGAATACACATGTAGGTATACACGCTTTGAATAAGTAAAACGGCATGGACGCAATACTTATTACGAAAATAATAATTCTAAAATATCAATAACATTAAAGGTGTTTCATCATAAAGCACACATGTCGGGCACATCGTGACGGTCTTGAGGCACCAACATCAGTACCCTGGTCATGGCCTAGATGCCAAATTATAGGGCTCTAGCATATTGCGTAACCGTTAACACCTCGTGGGAGATTTTAATTGATTTTAATATCGGACTGGGAGTCAACCACCCAAACTTTGGATTGAGAGATACAAGAATAAATCACTATACCACCACATTCCCATTTGTTCATGTTTCAGATTGTACACTCTATTTCAATATTTTCCCCATGTTACGAAGGAGATGTTCAAAATGTTACAAAGTTTTAAACTTTATATTCATTTTCCTGTTGGTACTACACTAAAACGAATAACCCTCTTTGTACCTTTCCTCTTTTTCAAGGGAAGTGAAAGTAGTGCCAGATTTTGATTACATATCCACAATCCCTTATTTATGTTGAAGATCATTTCAAATTTATACATCACTTAAACGAATAACAATTACCCTCCTTTCTCATTCAACAGAACCAACTGAAAAGGGCGACACCGGTACGTACAAAAGTCTTATTTTTAATAAATTGTAATTTCGATTTGACTTTAATCTGGTAGGAACTCTAAGCTGGAATAACATCAGACCGGATATGGTACTTTTATATGGGAGCTTAAATCTAACGTATATCACTTCGAAACCCAGATAGGCGATTTTAGTCGGACCGATCATAGAACAGTCTCTTAAATTCGGAAAGAATGTGTACATGCAAATAAACAATCGTAATTATGTCCATTACACTACGAAACGCTTTGTGAATGAACCTCTAACTTGAAAGATAACAGTCATTCCAATTAAAGTTGTTAATGCTGTTTTTGCTCCTATAGTATAGGGAATGAATACATTTTAGATAGTTACAATTTTACATTTTAAGCAGATTATTTCGTCTTCTGGAAATGACTTGATGCAATGGCATGAACTAAGAAATAACCTTATAATACCCTAGTTATTGATGTGTCTGCAAAAGGAGCCAAGATTTCGAACATCATTTTAGGTTGGTGGTATCCATATGATTTTGGATGTGGGAATGATGGGACGTCACATAGTTTAATTCCTTAATAAGTTTGTGTTGAATAACAACTTCAACTGGCATTTCTCTTGAATCGTTTTGTCCCATTCTTGTTTCCCTCATGTCACAGAAACTACCACACAGAGGAGACGAACTACAGCTGTGACTACTCCCACCACATCAAGCAGTGAGACTACCACCCTGTCTACAACTACTTCAGGCCAAACAACGCCTGGTAGGATTTTGGAATTTTGTGTACCCTTCCTTTTTGCCTCGTAAATAACTTGTTTAGGAAATTAAAGTCAGGTGACCTTACACATATCCGTTCCTTTCTCTATCCGCAAATACAATCAAAATGCTACCTAAATGTTACGTTCTTCTTTATTTCTGTAACGGGCATCCCGTTCACTCGAACACTTAAAATAATTCACATATTTTTGTTTAAAATAACAGAAAACTACTGTATAGAAATATTATGAAGGATTGTTATGTCATAGTATATGATATATTATATTAACGATATTTTGATTCTTTGTACGTTTGTAAAATGTGAGCAAAATAAATATCCAATATTGGACTATAAATTGAAATTGAATTGAAATGAAACTGAATCCAACTTCTTACCCTTTTTTTTACCTGATCTCCGTCTACAATGTGCCCCAATACTGGCTTTCTGTCAAAGTACGCAACAGGTTCCCAGTTCTATACGCTCCGTCTACCTCATTAAAATACAAAAAATTAATTAGAATCTAGGTATCTGTAAGTAAATAAAGTTCTGTTCTGCTCTGATCTGTTTGTTGATCAAGATTAACCCGATATAGCATTCTGCAAATGAAAATACGAGACAGTGCAGAAACTTTTCAGCGCCACCGTGCCTAATTGCTGTGTGTCTCTTTTCTTTTATGTGACATTTGATATCATGTCAGGTGACTGCGCGGACAACCTGAGCGATGATAGTGAGCCGGATCCAGTGATCACCCTCCAGACATCCGAAGTGACTGAGGGCACTCAAGCTCAAACTGTCACACTTTCCAGTGGGAACCCATCAATCACCGTTGGATTCGGAAGTAGCGATGTTCGAAACAAGGTCCTGACCAGAGTGACTGCCGTCACCCTCAATTTTGTCGATCCAACAACAGGGAATACGCCCACGCAGATTCGTCTCGACAGCATCACTTTTTCAAACGGAACGACAGCTGAGGGCATTGCTGAAGTTAGCTCGACTGGCACCACCACCGGAATGTTTAGACTTGGGGCACTCGGTGAAGAACCGGTTGACGCTTTGGTCTTTACCGTGCTGGACGGTTTCTCTCAAAACACTTCTTCAGTGGACGTTGTGGTCCGATTTGATGGATGCATCAAGACAGGTGAATATAACTTTCTTCATAAAATACTTTCCATACGTTAATGGGTCGCATGGGCAGTATATTTTCCGGAATCTTACTTCAAGAGTTGTTCCAGGCAAACCAAGGCCCTCTTATTCTTGCCACCTAAAACATTTTCAGCTTTGAAATCATCCCCAAAGAATGGAACGTATTAGAAAAATGAGAAGGATGCAATTCAAACTTCATCTCCAGTTACTTTCTAGACGTGCCAGTACCGCGTGAAAATAAGCATTACTTTCAATAAAAAATGCAATGTTTGTACACAAGACGCTGATCGAAGCATTTCATCTCCTGAAATATGTACAATTGTTAATGATTGTATTTTCCCCAATATCCATTAAAATACAGAGACCATATCTACTGTTGTGACCACGAGTGTTGCTACCACTACAACCCCAGCAACCACTACAACTCTGGCTACCACTACAACGACAGAAAAGACGACTGCAGTTGCCACAACTGGAAGTACCGCAGCTGTCGAAGAGACAACCACCATCATGACAACGACACCTGAAGTCACCACCACTGAAACAACTACCACAATGACAACAACAACTCCAGGTAATCAACCTTTCCAAATCCAAATAATCACTTCATATTCCACGAGTCAAACATGAACTAAAGAGATGACAAGTTTTATATATTTGGCTGCAAATGGTATTATCATTGAAGTACCTAAATGCGAAAAAAGTGTGTGTGGGTTTAGCAATGTACATGTATGATGTAGCCGCGGTCACACAAGATAATCATGTTTATATCATGCTTGATTATTTGTGCTTGTTCTGCTCTGTTCTGCTTGTTGATCAAGAATAACCCGATGTAGCATTCTGCAAATGAAAATGCGAGACAGTGCAGAAAATTTTCAGCGCCACTGTGCCTAATTGATGTTTGTCTCTTTTCTTTTATGTGACATTTGATATCATGTCAGGTGATTGCGCGGACAACCTGAGCGATGATAGTGAGCCTGATCCAGTGATCACCCTCCAGACATCCGAAATGACTGAGGGCACTCAAGATCAAACTGTCACACTTTCCAGTGGGACCCCGTCCATCACCGTTCGATTCGGAAGTAGCGATTCTGGATACAAGGTCCTGACCAGAGTGACTGCCGTCACCCTCAGTTTTGTCGATCCAACAACAGGGAATACGCCCACGCAGATTCGTGTCGACAGCGTCACTTTTTCAAATGGAACGACAGCTGAGGACATTGCTGAAGTTGGCTCGACTGGCACCACCACCGGAATGTTTAGACTTGGGGCACTCGGTGAAGAACCGGTTGACGCTATGGTCTTTACCGTGCTGGACGGTCTCTCTCAAAACACTTCTTCAGTGGACGTTGTGGTCCGATTTGATGGATGCATCAAGACAGGTGAATATTACTTTCTTCATAAAAAGTTTCCATAAGTTAATGGTTCGCATGGGCAGTATATTCTCCGGAATCTTACTCCAGGCAAACCAAGGCCCCTTTTTTGCCACCTAAAACATTTTCAGCGATGAAATCATCCCCAAAGAATGGAACGTCTTAGAAAAATGAGAAGGATGCAATTCAAACTTCATCTCCAGTTACTTTCTAGATGTGCCAGTACGGCGTGAAAATAAGCATTACTTTCAATGAAATATGCAAATGTTTTTGTCCACAAGACGCTGGTCGAATCATTTTATCTCCTGAAATATGTACAATCGTTAATGATTGTATTTTTCCAAATATCCATTGAAAAACAGAGACCATATCTACTGTTGTGACCACGAGTGTTGCTACCACTACCACCCCAGCCACCACTACAACGCTGGCTACCACTACCACGACAGAAATGACGACTACAGTCATGACAACAGGAAGTACTACAGCTGTCGAAGAGACAACCACCGTCACGACAACGACACCTGAAGTCACCACGACTGAAACAACTACCACAATGACAACAACAACTCCAGGTATTCAACCTTTCCAAATCCAAATAAGCACTTCAAATTACCAGCGTACAACATATACAAAGTGATTGCACCTTTTATATATGGCTGGAAAGGGAATTATCTTGAAGTATATATATACAAAAAACGGGATATGGGTTTCGCAACGTATGACCGAGCTGCGGCCTCACAAAGATAACCATTTTCAGAACTTTAGATGGCGCTATTTATTTTATGCATAGTACTGTGTGCCTGAAATTAGGCGAGGGCGTTAGCAGGGTTGGAAACAAAAATATATAAGGTGTAAAAGGTTGATAGAAAGGAATCGATATGAGAAAGCAAATCGCAATTGTTCGTATTCGGGGGTCACTATTTCAAGAACTTTAATGCATTTTGCGAGGCTCGATGACAGATTTGAATTTAGAGTATGGAAATGCCCTTTTTTAAGGGCAGCTAATCCATCTCAGTCGAAAAAGCAACTCCTGGACTATCTAGAGCACTTTGTTACGAGTTTGTAGTATCTAGGATAGTGGAGGTAGGCAGGCAGACGTAATAGCAAGAAAGCAGACCTGAAACGGACAAAATGGCGCCTGGACGATCGTACAAGAGTAACTTTGGAAAAATGAAGAGCCCAGTAACCACGATTGAATGCTAAAGAATATGCATAGGAAATTCGAACGGAATCGGAAAAGATGAATGGACCTAGATAGAGCTCTCAAGTACTAAAAAAGTGTGGGATTTGGGGAGAAGAAGAAGGAGAATACACATGTAGGTATACACGCTTTGAATAAGTAAAACGGCATGGACGAGGGCGTCAACGCAATACTTATTACGAAAATAATAATTCTAAAATATCAATAACATTAAAGGTGTTACATCATAAAGCACACATGTCGGGCACATCGTGACGGTCTTGAGGCACCAACATCAGTACCCTGGTCATGGCCTAGATGCCAAATTATAGGGCTCCAGCATATTGCGTAACCGTTAACACCTCGCTGGAGAGTGGCAAATGTGGATCAACGTCTTGCAACGTGATTTTAATATCGGACTGGGAGTCAACCATCCAAACTTTGGATTGAGAGATACAAGAATAAATCACTATACCACCACATTCCCATTTGTTCATGTTTCAGATTGTACACTCTATTTCAATATTTTCCCCATGTTACGAAGGAGATGTTCAAAATGTTACAAAGTTTTAAACTTTATATTCATTTTCCTGTTGGTACTACACTAAAACGAATAACCCTCTTTGTACCTTTGCCTCTTTTTCAAGGGAAGTGAAAGTAGTGCCAGATTTTGATTACATTTCCACAATCCCTTATTTATGTTGAAGATCATTTCAAATTTATACATCACTTAAACGAATAACAATTACCCTCCTTTCTCATTCAACAGAACCAACTGAAAAGGGCGACACCGGTACGTACAAAAGTCTTATTTTTAATAAATTGTAATTTCGATTTGACTTTAATCTGGTAGGAACTCTAAGCTGGAATAACATCAGACCGGATATGGTACTTTTATATGGGAGCTTAAATCTAACGTATATCACTTCGAAACCCAGATAGGCGATTTTAGTCGGACCGATCATAGAACAGTCTCTTAAATTCGGAAAGAATGTGTACATGCAAATAAACAATCGTAATTATGTCCATTACACTACGAAACGCTTTGTGAATGAACCTCTAACTTGAAAGATAACGGTCATTCCAATTAAAGTTGTTAATGCTGTTTTTGCTCCTATAGTATAGGGAATGAATACATTTTAGATAGTTACAATTTTACATTTTAAGCAGATTATTTCGTCTTCTGGAAATGACTTGATGCAATGGCATGAACTAAGAAATAACCTTATAATACCCTAGTTATTGATGTGTCTGCAAAAGGAGCCAAGATTTCGAACATCATTTTAGGTTGGTGGTATCCATATGATTTTGGATGTGGGAATGATGGGACGTCACATAGTTTAATTCCTTAATAAGTATGTGTTGAATAACAACTTCAACTGGCATTTCTCTTGAATCGTTTTGTCCCATTCTTGTTTCCCTCATGTCACAGAAACTACCACACAGAGGAGACGAACTACAGCTGTGACTACTCCCACCACATCAAGCAGTGAGACTACCACCCTGTCTACAACTACTTCAAGCCAAACAACGCCTGGTAGGATTTTGGAATTTTGTGTACCCTTCCTTTTTGCCTCGTAAATAACTTGTTTAGGAAATTAAAGTCAGGTGACCTTGCACATATCCGTTCCTTTCTCTATCCGCAAATACAATCAAAATGCTACCTAAATGTTACGTTCTTCTTTATTTCTGTAACGGGCATCCCGTTCACTCGAACACTTAAAATAATTCACTTATTTTTGTTTAAAATAAGATTAGAAAACTATTGTATAGAAATATTCTGAAGGATTTCTATGTCATAGTATATGATATATTATGTATGTAAAGATATTTTGGTTATTTGTATGTTTGTAAAATGTGAGCAAAACAAATATCCAATATTGGACAATAAATTGAAATTGAATTGAAATAAAATTGAATCCAACTTCTTACCATTTTTTTTGTCCTGATCTCCGTCTACAATGTGCCCCAATACTGGATTTCTGTCGAAGTACGCAACAGGTTCCCAGTTCTATACGCTCCGTCTACCTCATTAAAATATGAAAATTTATTTAGAATCTAGGTATCTGTAAGTAAATACAAATTCTGTTCTGCTCTGATCTGTTTGTTGATCAAGTTTAACCCGATGTAGCATTCTGCAAATGAAAATGCGAGACAGTGCAGAAACTTTTCAGCGCCACCGTGCCTAATTGCTGTGTGTCTCTTTTCTGTTATGTGACATTTGATATCATGTCAGGTGACTGCGCGGACAACCTGAGCGATGATAGTGAGCCGGATCCAGTGATCACCCTCCAGACATCCGAAGTGACTGAGGGCACTCAAGCTCAAACTGTCACACTTTCCAGTGGGAACCCATCAATCACCGTTGGATTTGGAAGTAGCGATGTTCGAAACAAGGTCCTGACCAGAGTGACTGCCGTCACCCTCGGTATTGTCGATGCAACAACAGGGAATCGGCCCACGCAGATTCGTCTCGACAGCGTCACTTTTTCAAACGGAACGACAGCTGAGAACATTGCTGAAATTAGCTCGACTGGCCCCACCACCGGAATGTTTAGACTTGGGGCACTCGGTGAAGAACCGGTTGACGCTTTGGTCATTACCGTGCTGGATGGTCTCCCTCAAAACACTTCTTCAGTGGACGTTGTGGTCCGATTTGATGGATGCATCAAGACAGGTGAATATAACTTTCTCCATAAATAAGTTTTCATACGTTAATGGGTCACATGGGCAGTATATTTTCCGGAATCTTACTTCAAGTCTTGTTCCAGACAAACCAAGGCCCTCTTGTTGAGTTAAGTTTTGAGTTTGAAGTTTTATTATCCAAACAAAAAGTACATCAATATTACAATCAAATGTGAATGTTTAACATTGAAAGGATAAATGGGACCAGAAAATAGCATTAAATGCTAATCGTGTCTGGTACCACTAACACACAAAAGTATCACAACAATGAATGAGAACGTAATGAATAAATATGAATAACTATTGAATACACACTTAAGCTACAAACTATTCTACATCTAGGCTATAATATGATCTGTGATTAAATACAAAGCTTTGGTATTTTACACTAAATAAAAGATAAAGAATTATATAACATACTATTTACAAATAGGCAAGAAACTTCGGTCCAAAGTTCAGAACAATTATTCTATTAACATTTGTGATATTAGAGTTCTACGAAAGCAAGACGTGGATGCTTTCTCCCGTACAGATAGGGGTAGATCATTCCAAGCATGTGCCTCTGAATGACATTGAAAATTTACCCTGCGTTGTCCTTACTTTAGGCACACTCAACTTCTTACTTTCTCTTTGTCTAGTCTCATATTTGTGCTCTATGAAACAGCAATACTGAATTAGGGACTGCGGCAATTTATCATTCAATAATTGATACATAAAAACACATATAGATAGTTTATGGAGTTGATATACATTCAATAATTTTAGCTCCCTAAATATCGGTTGTGAATGAGTCCTAATTGGACTAAACGTTATAACTCTTATTGCCATCTTTTGGCTTAATAATAAACACTTCATGTTTATTTCATAATTACTTCCCCATACCTCAACCGTAGGTCATATGCGGTTGAATTAACGTTTTGTACAGTAACAATAAAACACGCCTTGGCACAAACTGTCTTAATCTATAAAACACCAACCTTTTTCCTAATACACTTATTAACCCTTTCGATATGAGGTTTCCACGTCAAGTGTTGATCTATATAAATTCCTACAAATGATGCAACATCAACTCGGACTATTTCAGTCTCTGCTATTTTAGTACACCTTGAGTTACTACTGATTGCCTACTCCTCGTATTAACAAATAATTAGTCTTTAAGAGATTCACTGTAAGTTTATTCACCTTACACCATATGGTCACCTTATCGAGATGCATATTCACTATATCCATATCAATCAAATTCAGTCTCGGTGGAAATGTATGAAACAAATTAGAATCATCCGCAAAAAGTCTAAAATTAAAATAATTTGTTGAGTTAGGCAAATCGTTTATATACATCAAAAACAGTGTAGGTCCCAACACGGAACCCTGAGGAACGCCACATGTTATTATCTGCCTTAATGAGCTATGCCCATCATAATTCACAAACTGAAATCTACTAAAAGATAATCTTTAAACCACTGAAGAGGCAAGCCCCTTATTCCATAATGTTCTAATTTACCAGCCAATATTGCATGATCAATTGTATCAAAAGCTTTCTGGAAATCTAGGAATACACCAAGTGTTACACTGCCCTTATCCAGTGATTTAAGCACATCATTAACCAAATTAATTAAGGACAACTTAGTACTATAATGTTTACGAAAACCATACTGGTGCTTATACAAGACATCATTCCTTTCAAAATAATCAAGTAGCCTCTTGTTTACTAATTTCTCAAATATTTTGGCCAAAAGAGGCAAAACTGAAATAGGTCTATAATTTCCTGGGACATCTTTATCTCCCTTTAAAAATCGGTGTAACTTTGGCTACTTTCATTGCCTCTGGAAACACACCGTTCAATAATGACTGATTATAAATATAAGATAATGGTTTTGCAATTACTTCAGCAGCATCCTTCAGTAATCGGGCTGGAATACCATCAAAGCCGCAAGCTTTCTTTACATTCAAAGTTAGTAAATAGTCCTTCACCTCATAATGAGTAACTGGTTCCCAAAACAAAGAGTCAACTATTCCATCACTAAGATAATCTTTAAATGTAATAACATCATCATCATTACCATTAATAGAATTAGCAAGGTTAGGCCCAACGTTAACAAAAAATTTAAAGCCTTCTGATATTTCTTTCCCTGAGGTTACAACTTACTACCATTATCATCAACACAGAGCTTATCTACATGTGAAGTTTTACTTTACTGTTTCCACTCTTCAAAAGCTTATTTATTGACTTCCATGTTTGCGCTGTATCGCCTTTATACATTTCAAATAAATCACTGTAATATTTCCTTTTTGCATTCCTCAAAACTGTAGTTAAAACATTTCTATACGCCCTATATGTTTCAAATTATCTTCACTATAGTTTGATTTTAATACTTTACCATACAATTTATGTTTCTTTTTAATTGACTTCTTTATAGCTCTAGTCAGCCATGGTTTATCATTTTTCCTCCTGGAAGAGTGACAATGAACAATCGGAGCATATTGATCACATATACCTATGAATGATTGTACAAATATATCATATGCCTTATTAACATCAGTACATTCATATACATTTTCCCAGGATTCCAAGCGTAGACTATCGCAAAACCGTTCTTTCTCATAGTATTTATAACTTCTATATCGTACTTCTCCTTGTGGTTGTAATTTTACTGAGCTATCTTCAAAAATAGCAAATATAGGAAAATGATCTGAAACGTCAGTTACAATTGTACCAGCACATATGCGAGCTGCATTCATATTTGTGTAAAAATGATCAATTAAGGAACCTGACATGGGTGTTACCCTCGTAAGGGTCTTAATCAATTGATGCATCCCCAAACACACTAAGGAAGTAACAAACATTTCAGCATTTACGCTAGGATTATACCAATATTGAAATCACCCATTAAAATACACAACTTTTTATCAACTTTAATCCTTTCTAACACAGACATTAAACTCCCCTGAAACTGGACAATATCAGTGTTTGGTTTTCTATAAATGACACCTACAACAACGGAACAATCACCAATCTGAACCTCAAGCCATAGTGATTCAGCAAAGTCAATATCATACATCAACATTTTATATTTCAAAGAAGAATGAACATAGACTCCAACACCTCCTCCCGTACACCAGGGTCCCTACAGTTCACTTCCAAAGTATACCCATCTATCCCAAGGATATCTGCACAAGATACATTCCAGACTTCAGACAATCCAATTAAATGAAATTTTGATTTGATACATTCTTCATACAATAATCTTAAGGCATCAATATTCTTATTTAAAGACCTAATATTTATATGAGAAATCGTAAAAGCTTTTGGAATTTTGAACATAAACTTTTATCAAATTCAAATGGGGTTAATTCAAAGAGTCAATATCAAACAAATTAATGTCTTCGTTGATATCAGCCATTTTAACAAAAGAGCGAACATAGTAATATTATGATGGTGTGAGCGAAGAAACTAGACAAGGTGCAGCGGAAGTTCTCGTACTTGATGTCCTCAACTCCGATTTCAAACAGGTCGTCAGGGAGCGGAGGATCTTAAATGAATCATCGTTCATTTTACAGGAGACGTTTCCATTCCTAGAGGTCACCTGTTTTACACCTGGTGCACTCTTCGCTGCCATCAGGACCGCGTACCGAAGAGGGGTCAGATCTTCGTTGATGAAAACCCCCTTGTAGGAGGCCTTCCCCTTCAGCTTAAATCTGGCGCTGTACATCTCGTCTCGCTTCCGCCGGGCGATGAATCGCACCATGCATTGGCGTGGCTTCGCTGCCGATCCAGGCTTCTTCCCAAGACGGTGGCAAGACGCAACATCATCAGGCTTCAGCCCAACTCCAACTTCACCTGCTAGCTTGCATATCTTCTTTGTCATCTCCTCCTCTGAGTCTGCACTCTCCCCTTCCTGCTCTGGTAG